>OZ035883.1:145785053-146985053 GCA_964034835.1 Muscina levida | reverse complement strand
AATTCAGCCGTCCCCATAAACATTTTCATTCATTCATTCATACTTTATAGGGTCAGATATATTATTATTGTTGTTGGCAGCCTGAATATCTTAAAATTTGTACGTATGTATGTACTGTGGTGGTATGAGTTATTGGAATTGCGGCTCAAAACAAGTAGCTAAGAGACATATCAAGATTAACAAAGACTTCCCATTGTGTTTTATAAAAGTTTCCTTTGTATTTCAACAGATGTATACAGTTTTTTGTTGTTTTTAATACTACAACAAATAAATGATTTTTTAATTAGAAGGTTAATGGTTTGAATATCGAATAATGACTGCCGCTTTTATGGATTTCCTTGTTTTGTACACTTTACAACTTGTTAAGAAAATAAAGAAAAATAATCAATAGTGTTTGGTCAAAGATAAGTGACATGTTTTGGGGTAAAGAGGTTATTACTGAATAAAAAGAGGATATTGCAAATAATAAAGAGAGACGACATTACGAATGCTTTAAAGAAATGTTTGTTTTTACTCACTTCTTCCATATTTAGAGCAAATTACATTCAATAAGTATACATGTACATTTATATGTGACATTAAATTTGGAAATGCGTTTAATTTTTTGGAAAATTTATAATATTTTTGGGCCGAAAGATGTTGAAATAGTTATTGTCGTTGGCCATTTGGACATTGACTAAGTACCTACCCCTTGGCTAATTGCCAGCAAGAGCAACAAAACGTCAATCTTCATTCAAATATGATACCCCAAAAGATTTTAGAATCAATACGAATTTGAACATCTTTGGTATTTGCAACAGCTCATTCGAATATGGATAACATTTATATAATTTTGATTGATTGATTTGCTTTGATTGCTTAATTTACACACTATTTAGTTTATTTAGACATTTATTATTGTTTTCTACCTCCAATGGGAATGACTTAAAATACATATTTCTTTTGCTTTATTTTGTTAGTTTCACGAGTGTTCAATGAAAGTGTGTGGGCCGGTTGATGGCCCACTAATGTCTTGGCTTGGCTACTTGAAGGCGTCATCAGCGAACGCTGCCGCTGCCGTTGCCGGTGCCGTTGCTACTGCCACTAATGCCATTGTGGGCAATGGTATTGTATGACTGGTGCGAACGAGCGACCCAGAGAGCATTAGTCATCGCTGATCATTTTAGGAATTCCTTTTACTCATCAATACTACATTTCTTTCGCACCATATTTTCCGTTACAGTTCTCCGAAAATAAACACAGCATTCACAATAATGAATTAGCAGCAGTTTAAAGCGTTTAATGCCGGGCATAAATTTTAAATCTTTTGTTCACTATTTACCGTATCCACAAATAAGAATTCGAAATAACAAATGAAATCACTGGGGAAATCCAAGATCGCAAACATGTACCATGGGCAGAATTTCCACAATGGCAATTATTTCTGATGTTTGCATAAGATGAATAAATAGTTTCTTTAGAAATAGATCTTAATAAATATGCGATAAACTGTAAGATATATACAGTCGAATACGGTTATAGCGAACTCCCAATGGGACTAGACATTTAAGTTCGTTATATGCGAAGTTCGGTTAGAGAATAGAAGTTAGGGTCATCATAACAAATAACAACTTTACCATTATAGCAAAAGTTCATATGTCAAATTTTCATAATTTTACATGAAGCCGTATAAGGTTTTATTAGCCTTTTCTATAGCAATTTAATAGACTTTCACTTATCCCAGGCACATTATCGTTTGTTCTAAAAGTGCTAAATCATATACCAAGAAAAATATATTGCTTTTTTTGTTCTGTATTCTTTGGCGATTTTTAAAAACAAGCTAAATAAACTAAGAAAATTGTCTAAATTATTAAGTTAAAAATGGTATTTTTAGCCATGTTCTGGAAAACAATCCGGTTTGAAAACAGAACAAAATCTGTGAAAAGGTAATACTTATTAATACACTTTTTACCGATTTTGCTCTGTTTTGAAACCGAATTGTTTTCTAGAACATAGTTGTATGTAAAACATTGAAATTAATTTCCCATTGATCGACCACAAACCCTGTACCACATATCTTTCTCTTACAAATGCATTTAGAACAAGTTTCCAAATTAAGTCATTTCAATTAATAATAATTTGGTCTTAAATGATTATCCCATAAAATACAAAATATTTTGTTATTAACACGTTTTATTGATAAACTTGCTTGCTCGCGCTTTAAACGCAGCAGATTATCACCATATTTTTATAATGAGACTTTAGTGGTATACTTACATGCACGCTCTGACGATCATGTAACCAAGTCTACAGTATATATCACATTAAAATACATATTTAATAGTCAAATCATGCAACAGCGTAGTTCTTTATTTTTATTAATTTATTATATATTTACAAAACGTTTACACGCGCCAAAAACTTAATTAGCATAGGTTTTAATACGTTGAAAAAAATATTCCTAAAACGGAATAATTCCGTTTAATACGAATAAGTTGCAAAAAGGAACTTTAGGTGTTAATTGAGCTTTAATGCTTCAGATTTATTAATAGACCTATTTTTATGCGACAATTTTTGTGGCATTGATATCTGTCTGACTATTATGAACTGCCGTGGCGAACTGACATAAACGTATCAAATATCATATTTTTAGCCGAGACAATTTATAAATAGAACCTCAAACCTAATTTGCACTATCCTTAATCACCTTATAAAAGATTATAATGCGCACCAAAAAATCACCAATATCTATACAACAATCAGCTGTTAATCAGCTGTTTAAATAATGCAGTAGAAACTGGTATACGATCAATTTTTTAGTGGCAGCGCGTATTCAGTCAATGATACCGTTTCAAGTTAAATCATTGAAATTTTAAATCACAACTCATCATAGTCACAAGCTTTCATTACCATTTGTTTATTTTTTGGCAATAGAGAGTATCGATGTCACTTTTGGACAATAGCTGTGTGATCTGGTTTAAGGGACAGACAGACACAGAGCGAGGGGCCTAATAAATTAACAATTCTATTATAATACAAAAATATTTATTAGTGTATATATCATATTTGTCGTTGTTAGTATTTGAATGTGAATTGGTCACGATTTTTTCTAGTATTATAAATTTATAAACAGAGGTTAGTAACACACTGTAGAGTAGATATACATATATTAATTAAATATTGATTAGAACCTATTATGATTAAAATAATTAAGCACGATTTTGCGTTAATCAGAGACTAAGAGGTATTGTTTTTTTTTTTGCAAGGGAAAATAACGTTTGCACTCGGCCGGCATGGAAGTTTACTTAAACAGTATGCTAAACGAAAGTGAAATAATACTTGAGATTATGAGGTTTGTATTAATTGGGGAAGTATGCTGATAGCAACTGCAAATAGTTTTTCGAAACGAAAGGGGAATCAAATTTTCTTAAATATGTCGAAATTTTTAAATAATTAACTATTAACATCGTATGAATGAAGTTAAGATAATAAAATACTAACTACATTTTGAAAGCTTTATTTCGAACTACAAGGTCCACTGTCATTCCAAACAAAAAAACAGAGCTACGATATGGTCGAATCTTCATGGCATAGTAGAATTGTCGAAAACTTTTATTCATTTTATGCAATTATTTAATTATGCCTCACATGCTACCTGATAATCTCTCTCACACTCTCTCCACTCTGAACACTCCCTTTGTTGTAGGGGATTACGAAATGTTTTTTTTAATTATCTGCTTTAAATGAACTTTATGTGTGGTTATTGTACATTTATCTTGTTCACCATCATCATCATCATAGGTCGACACAAAAGATAAACAGCAACAAACAAAAAAATAGTGCAAATAATAAATAAATATTTAAATATGGCATGTACACGACTCGTAGTACTACGACAAGTAAAGTACACATATTTAACAAAAGAAATGTGTACAATACAATTTAAACAAACGGATGATTAAATATTTTTGTTAAAAATAAACTCTGCGTTGTATTAAGATGATGCTGACGATGGTGGCTGGCGGTGGTGATGATGACATGATTGTCATACAAGTGTGTGACATCGTTATTCATCTGGCGCGGGTACTCCAGATTAAATTTGTCTGCGAAAACCCTAACGCAATATTGTCTACATGCCGTAGGGGGATTGATGGGGTACAAGGCATTATATCTCTTCCTATTCCCTGTCATCTGTGTGGTCCATTGTCGTCAGTCAGTGTATCATTTTGTTGTTGTTTTTGTCTTTGTTAATATTGTTCTTTATTATTATTGTTGTCGTCTGATAAATTAAACAAATACAAATAATTTGCGGTTTCAATTATCATGTGAGTTTATTTGGGTCTGAAATGATTTTTCTCTATTTTTACTATTTACTACACAAAAAAAATAAAATTACGTATCTAGTTTAGATTAGAAGACAACAAGCACCGACGAACAGGGTACGTACAATGGTTAAACCATTGATTGCATGATGTCGAGCAGAATATGAAAAGGTGTTTAATTAGATTTCAGACTTTTTACAGAAAACAAGATATGTCTGCTAATCATATGATTAGCTCGCTGTATATTTTATAAAAAACAATTTTATTAGGCAATACGAAAATTGTGTGCCTCGAAAAACTTGAATAACTTAACCAGTGGTTAACCAATTTGTGCAAGCAAATATGCGTTTTCTCGTAACAGCTTGCACTTTCTGAATAAAAAAGAAATTTAGGGTATCTTAAAAAAAGTTTGGCGATTTCAAGGCAAAAACAGGCAGATGTGATAAGTTATTTATATAATTTATATATACAGTTGAAAAGTTCTGAGATTCTTCTTCTTCCCAAAACTGTTAATAAATCAAAAATTGTATCAGAACTGTTTGAGTTATCAGCTCATAAGTGGGGAAACACACGAAAACAGGTTTTTGGAACAAAGTCAAGATTTTGTGGGAGTTAAAAAACTTTGGTATACAGACTCATGTTGTGCTCGACGAGAAAAAAAACTGCATGAAACCGTCATTGTAACTTAAGAAACTAACGTTCAATTGATTAGGATTGAAGAAGACAGGTTCAGCAATAAATCATCGAAGATCCGGTCTTCATAAAACATCAAAGTGTTCATTAAAACACACTGCATTCACCCAAAGTAACTGTATGGGCAGCTATTTATGGTTTATGAAGACCTAAAAAGAGCATTATATAGTTTATTGGCTTGCAATAGTAGTTTATTTGCTCTAGCGCTACAGAATTTTATTGGCTTTAATCAACCATCTTGTTTCAGTATGATGGGGCAATATTTTACACCTCCAGCGACTCGCAAAATTTTTGGACAAAAAGTTATATCCAAAAGAAATGACAAACATATCCCCAAGTGACAATATTGATTGGTGACTTTTCTTAAAACGTCCGTTCTCAACAGCAACCCAGATATTAAAGAAATATAAACGCAGTTGACGGAACATCTGACAAACCTTCATTCAAAATTTCCACTCCAGATTGCAGCAATGTCATAGTCAAGGATCACATAAAAATGATGTAATTTTTAATAAATAATGAGTTTTTATATAAAGTTTTTTATCATCGTTTAAAAAGTTAAAAAGAATATTGGTTTACTCTGAAATTTGAAAAAAAATTACTAATAGAAGTACTAATTCTATAAGCAATAATTGATTATTTTGACAGAAAAATTATCTCGTATCTTAATGTTGTACAAATAATATTTAATATTTTATATTTTTTTTAATATTTGTTATAGTTCGGCGAAAATATAATTGTGATCATTTTAGAAAAAAAATTCCAAAAATAATATTTAAATATCGCAAATTAGCTATTTAATTAATCTGGTTAAGTTTTTTTTTCTAAATATGTAACTAAAACACATACATGTATACTAAGTTAGGACTTGCAGAGTTTTCATGCAATTGCTCTCCCATGATCATGATTGAAATAACACCAATCCCATACCCTGCCTAAAACAACAACAATAATACGACACACAAGCAACTAATTGTAAACTATGCTAAGTTAACACACGCAACTCGATTTTATTTGTTTTCAATACAATACGATTTAAAAATGTCAATTTGTTGATGATCGACAATGTTGTTGCTGGTTTTTTTCTGTTGTTTAATCAAGCATAAGGTTTTCAGATTCAGCTATCTGCTATTCCTCTCTCTCTCCCGCATTCTGTGAAATATTTTTGTTTCAAGGAATTTTAATTATATTTACTTTTAAATATATCACCTAAAAGAAAAAAACTAATAATATGTAAATGATAATGAAATGTATACCAAGTGGTGCTGACAATGCTGTCTTTCGATAATAATAAGAAAAATTTCCATACAAACCAATATAAAACCCCCCCTGTGGTTAATAATTGCAAATACTCGATATGAATAAATTAGAGAAAGATTAATGAAGGTTTTCTTGGTGATCAAAATAACAATTGGCGCATATTTATTTTATTTATTTTTTAAGTATTTGTGTCTGTATGCTGATAATATTATAGGTCTCTGACGTTTCGGCAGTAAAATTTTCTTATTTTCTTATTATTAATGCATATTGCAATTAGTTTATATCGGCCCATAGGCCTCGCGTATTTCGATGATAGAGATGTGATTGGCTGAGGAATGCGAGATGTTACTGCGGCATTTTTGAGCATTGAAAAACAGTCGCCAAAAGTGGATCTGGTGATTAATGAGGACAAAACTAAGTGATTTGATTCAACGAACAAAGTGTTTACTCGTTTGGGACGCTGCATGAACGTCGACAACTATAACTTTGAAGAGGTTGATAATTTTGTCTAAATAAATTTCTGTTGTTGCTGCCATTAAAGAAGAAGAAGTTTAAAGCCTTCTTCGAGGGAAAAATAAATAAACAAAACTAACCTAACTATGATTAAATATCAATCAGGTTGAATTGTATGGTGTTATAGGTATTCTAACAATAATTATTAATGCGGTTTATACATCTTTGAGAATTTAGTGCATTCTGTATACAAATACCACTTTATATAAAAAATCTACCTGTTTTAATTCAATAACAGGTGGTATTGCAGTGCTTGTCATTCATACATTCAACTTCCAGCAATCACTAAATCTATCACATTGTTACTTCTTATCTAGAAAATCACACATAAAATAAAACAAAACAATTCTATAAATCTGTAACTAACACAACTGATAAAATAGTTTATTACACTGCTGCAATGATAAAATTATATGATGACAAAATAAGGATATTATTATGAATTGCCTTTCATTCTTCCCTGCCTGGCCGTTGTCTTTACTGTGTGATGGTGCGGCGAGCTACTTTAGGCCCCTTAAGGTCTCACAGCAATCGATGAAATACTAATTTCAATAAATTGTTGGTTATGAACACACCCCCACCGTGTGTGGTATGTGTGACCATTTGCGTTGCTTTGCTTGTTAGAGGTACACAGTCATTTACACCACACAGAATCATATATGGCCTACAGTGGTGCTGCTGCTACCGCATTTGGTGGTAATTTTTCATTTCTTTTATAACGACGTTTATGTATTTTGTTTTGATTATTTATATGCACTATAGTATTTTGATGTGTTTTTTTGTCTTTTGTTTCCTTTCGTTTTTATTTTGAATTTTTTTTCGGAAACGTAAAAATATCTTTGTAAAGAAAAAAAAAAACAACATGCGCACAATATTTTATAGGTAGCAATAACAAACAAATTGCCAAAAACAACTCACAAAATCGTAAATGGTAATGTGTTCATGATTTTTTGGGTAAAAATTCAGTCAATAATGGAAATTTTCATTGGCGATGTTTACAAATTCCTACGCTTGCTTTCAATAATTTCAACCATTTATAAAATTAAGAAATTTCTTTGATTTTTAATTGGGCCTTGAGTTTAGCTAAAAAAACAATCATTGAATTATAGGATATAGATTTACACGTAAGATGCTAAGCGATAGGGTAAGATAGCACGTGAGCTATTAGTAAAGTATTAATTGATTTTATACAAAACGCATATTTTCCAATAAAAATCAAATCGCTTATATTACATCATAGGGAGAACAAAAAACCAAATATAATAAAAATTCCAATAGTTAATATACCAAATATTTGTTCACAATAAAGCAATATTTGAAATAAAGTATTTAAATATATTTTATAGTTCACAATATGGGCTCCTCCCAAAAAAGGCCTACCAAAAGTGAAAAATTCAAACTGTTCAGAAAAACTTTTTACTACGTAATAATTAAACTTAAATGCCTACATATATAAGGGCATTTTCATGGTGTTCATGGTGTAATTTGAAAAAAGATGGGAGATAATTTTCACATTTTGCAATTCTTCGAACTAAAGTTGTCCAGTGACCTTCACATACATTAATATTTAATAAAAAAAAAAAAAACAAAATTCCCAATTATCTCTCAACTTTTTATATTGCGTCCGAGTCACTGGGAGATGTATTTTAATTATTAAATTTGTATTACTTGGAATAAAAATTATGTCATAAACTAGAGTTTTGAAATCATAACCTAAAATTAGTCGTAATGGTAATTATCTAAGGTAAGTTATGATAAAAAATGTAGTTAATTTAAATAAAGTTAGGAGAATAAAACGCCGCACAGTGGAAACTTTTATAAAAGCTTGCTTAAATTGAAATGTGGAAAATGTGGAAATGTGCCACAAATCATGGGGCTAGGACAAAGAGACCATATGACATATTATGATATAAAAGGTCATTGGTCGCTCAGTATTTAACTATGCAGCCCCACTCTGGACCCCATTCCTAAATGGCACTTAATCACGAGGTTTACAAATCGTACAAAACAATGCACTAAGGATCGCTACTGGATGCCTCTCAATGACAAATGAAATGATCTTCATAAGGAGATCAGTGTTTTGCCAATACGGCAACACAATTTGCTGCAGAGCCGCAATATTTATTGGCATGTCACCTGCCAACACACCCCAACCATCAAATCTTGGTGGAAGATCCTCCCCTTGTCATACATATGGACTTCAGGCTTAAATTCGCGCAATTAAATCAGCTCCCAAATCCCATGTGACTACATTTTCCCATAATTTTATTTATTTTCTTTAATTTTAGGGAACGAGCCAAGGACATAGCAACAGCGACATTTACAAATTCTGCAGTTTTCCCTTTGTATAGGAGTTATCAGAAGGGGTGGAGCTATTCTGCCTATTTACAATTCCGTAACTAAAAAAATATGAATACAGATAAATTTCCATTAGGATCCGTAAAAATTTACTAGCGTTATCCTGCCCACCAAACAGCCACCTAGCCAGCCAAACAAAGGACATGGCTCAGTTGTCGTTAACAGTTGTGAAACGAATTTGGTCTAAAGATACTGAGGGAAAATACTAATTTTATAAATAATATACAATAAGAACCTATTTTTTAAAAAAAAAAAAGTAAATTTTTATAGTCTTATATATAAAAATGTTTTTATAGTACTATTTTTTTTCGACCTACGATTACGCGCATAAGTTCGATGTTTGAACGATATGAGAGAATTTTGTAAACCATAATCTGCAAAATGGATTTTGAAACGTTATTCCATGTAATAGTTCAATTGTATATCTCAAGTTTCAATTGTCTAGCTTATATAAAACGGTCCAAAGGGAGACACAGAGAAGTTTATTTTTAAAAAATTGGGCGCTATATGGGTAATTCCAGCCTTACGAATGTTACGATTGTACGATTCAATTGGCAAAAAAGCACATAAAAGTTAAACTTTTTTGTATTTTAGAATATATTTTGAATAGCTCCCTACTAGCTCTACATTATGTAAAAAATGCGTCATACTTAAAAAACTACAATCCAAGATATTAACAAAACAAAGGCCTACGTTATGCTACACGAAAAAGAAGTGCGTTTTATGTTAGTTCTTGAAATTTCAAAAGTCTGCGTGTTGTTTAGGATTTAGTAAATGCACTTAATTATTTCATAAAATAGACCAATAGCGCTTTAAAAATATATTTTTGTTGTGCAAATTTGTTCCTCTGGTTTTTAACCGCGAGGTAATAAAGACCTACGTTATGTTACTGACGTTATGTGACAAAATATCCCATAGCTGTGAAATGTTTGCTTAAGCCATTGTTTTATTTGCGAAATTAGGGAATATTATAAAGTTTATGTGCCACTAATTGTTGGTCAGGAATGTTAAATTAGAACGCCAATAAAATAAAATTAACATTTTGCTGCTAACTGCTAATTTTTTACTATTATTGGTGCTATTTATTGTTGTAACTAAAATTTTATGATAAGAGTGGACTTTCATCATCAGTAAATATAATATGAAAATTTAAAACTGGTGACCAGCAAAAGAATGCAATTTTGCAGTCCGCTAAATCAACACGGCAACTAAGAAAAGCTTTGGGCATTTTAATTTAATAAAATTTAAGTATTCGTCTTTACTAATACAAGTCAGAAAAACCTTTTTGCCAACTTTTAATTTTTGATCGGTTGACACTTCTGTGGAAATACCCATATTTGTTTAATGATTTCTGTTTAAAGTTGCTTCGCAAGACTTTTTACAAAAACTAATATTTTTATAAATAAAACTGAAATAATAAACCTTTAATTGAATTGACAGCAATTATGTCTAAATATTTCGACTAACGGCTTATGAAAGAACGTCTATAGAGGTACAAAAATAGGTCTTTTCTACCACACATAGGGGAATTTAATGGATTCCAAAGGGCCCATTTTTTACCTTACCTTTCTCTGGGACTGAACTGAAGAGGATGGAATCTTCACTGTTTTCAGCCAGGCCCCGCCCGGTGAAGTGTAATTTAGCCCAAAGTTTACTTTTGGGTATTCCCAATAGATTTATAGACATTTATGTGCCCTTCTACTAACTATAAGAAGACAACTGTAAATTTATCCCCTAATTTAAAAAAAAATACTTATGGAATATTACTAAGCAATTTTGTTAGCCAAAAAAATATGATCAAATACAATAAATCGGGCAGCAGCGGAATGAACGATTACTACAACCATGACCGCTAATACCTCCCACTACTGAGTAGCCGAACGACGAACACACTTCAATTGTAGATACACTCGAGAATATTTGCTGGTGGTGGTGGTGGCCAAGACAATAATCATTTATGATGGACATTGAGAGAGATCAATGTTGCCAAATAAACTTGGTAAAGGTCGACTCTTCAACGAAAACGAAAAGAACACAACTACTACAAATCAACTTACAACTAAGTTGCGCCAACAAAAAACAAATTCGCATCTCATGCAAAATATGAGCGCAAAGCTATTCAATGTTATCTGTCTGTCTGTTTGTCTGTCCGCTTGTCTAACATTATGTGTGGGAATTTCTGCGGAGGGTGGAATGCGTAAAGAGAGTAAGAGAGACAGGGAGATATGAAACGGCAGAGGTAGATCGTATTTTAGTTTTGTTTATAATTCTGAGGTTTTTGAATTTTATATGAGCAAACATTTAAGGGTAAGAAGGTAAAAGAAATGTCGACTATTTGGCATCGCGGTTATAAAACATACGCATGAATAATTTAGTTTTTACAATTACCTTTACTTATGTCAAAAGTAAACTTATGACATATGCCAATAACAACAACAACAACAATGGTATCAAACAGCAGCAGTGCTGCGGTAACAAAACAACAGTAATAATAACAATAGCAATATACAACACCTTGGCCAATCACAACAACAATTCAAACACACACATTCAAACACACCGCAAAAACGCACACAAACTTTTGCTGTCTGCTTCTTTTTTAAGCAAAAGCAGATAATGCGAACACACATTCGCACATACAAACACATTTGTACGTCAATCATCATCATCATCATCTTCTTCTTCATCACCATCGTCATTTATTATTGTATGTTTTCATACATTTCGTCTTTTACAAAATATACAAACATAAGGCCAACAACGTTTTTGTTTTTCCTTCCTTCTGCTTTTCTACATCTTGTTAATTAATCCTGCCGCACCTTAAGGTGTTCGAACGCCTTTCATCTTCTTTGTCGATTTTCTTACGCAAACTATTGGCAGTCTGTCTGTCTGACTGGCTTTATCGTCCTGTTTCATTTCCATGATTATGATTAATATTTTTCAGTGTGACTAGTGGTGATCGCTTTTCATCTTACCCCCTGTCTCCTTGGCAGAGACCGCGACACATGGAGTTGGATGGACAAGTTTTTCTCTATGTTGTTTGCCCACATTTGAAAGCTACACACACTAAACTTTTTACTTTATTCCAATTTATTTGTATGTTTTTATATTTTTTTTCTTCTCGTTAATACTTTATCACTTCACTTGGTGTGTGTGTTTTTAACCACCACTTTCAACTTAGATTTTTCATCACAATTTGCTCTAATTTGTCGTGAATTTCTTGCTTACATTTTCATTTTTCTCTTTTTATTCGACGTTTAGTTTTCCCGTAAACTCCCGTAAAACAAATAAAATTTCTGTGCTTTTTTCTTCAGAAAATTTGTAATCGTGAAAAAATTATTCGTGATTTTGTCTTGTTCTCTTCACTACACACAAAATTTTGTATTTGATGGGGCAAAACAGCAAAAATGTTATACATATGATGGAAGGTGGCAGATGGCAGAGTGGCAGAAATCGTAACTGGTAGAACAGAGTTGTGTGTTTGGGGTATTAACCTGAAAGGGGGTAAAAAAGCGTAGACTTATCTGAAAAACTTTCTTGTTACTATCAATAGTAAAAATAAATTAGATTTAAAAAAACTAGGTAGTAATCATAGTAAAAATATGACATTCTAAAATGTATGTATTAATGTTCAACAAAATTTTGACAAAAAAAGCGTTATGATGTGCGACTGTTATAATGCCCCGTTTTCGCTGCCGCATCTTTATTGCAACATTATAATTGTTAACTATGTTAAAACTACGATATGTTTTTCGAATGTCGTTTAAATTTGGATAAATATATACTATTTTGTAATTAATATGATGTAAAAAATAAACAATTTACAGTCGATTTTAAAGATTCCTTTCCCATTGTATGACGATAAATATCCCTGATAATTGAAACTTAACACGTAAATGGTGAATTTGGAAAAGTTGTCAGCCCATTTTTACTGCATTTTCATTACGCGAAAAAAGGGTCCCTGAAGTGTTTTGTAATAAACCATCTTCAAAAGTACTTTTTTCGAACTTGTTTTGGAAACACAATTCTGCGATTTACTCAGTTTTTTGGACATCACTAACTAGAAAAAGGGACGTCCATTTGCAAAACAAATAAAATATATTGTAAAATTAATACATGAAAAAAAAACACTATTTAAAGTTGTTTTTTATAAGATTTTTACCCGATTTATAACAAAATAAATATTTATATTTAGTTCTTGCCAATATGTAGGGAAAATCTGTCGTTATCGTATCCGAAATACTTGATTTGTAGCAGCTATGCACTGACATATGTCACTACTTTGTTTTCTATACCTTAAATAAATGATAAATCTATTAATGAAATCACAAAATATTTTAAACAGCAATCTTCATTAAAATCTGTCATTGTTTTTTCTATTAAAATTATTAAAAACGATATTAATTGATAAAAAAAAAATATCGATTATGGCTTGACAAATCTATATTCCGCTATCATATAATGTTTTGCACGTAAAAGTCTCCATTTAAATCTGGCATCACTTTTCCTGAAACATAAACATCCCAGTACTATTAAAATCGATACCATTATTTGCAACACTGGCGTTGCATCAGTTGCCGTCGACTAAAAAGGAAGGAAAAAAAACAACAACACACACTAAAATTTCATTTTGCCATTTAATTAAAGAAAATACAACAAATAAGGGTAAATTCCTATAAGAATTGTAAATTTTATTTATCAATAAGTGTTTTGGAAGAGAAAAATTATAAATTTTAACTATATAGTGGAAATTATTGAGTAGAAAGTTAACATTCTAACTCAGGATTGTTTGGCTTTGGACGAAAGAAAACTCGAGTATCGTGACAATTCCCAACAGAAGTGCATGAGTCCGTTTGTAGTGCAAATTTGTGTGTGTGTTTGTAGAATTATCCGCTACGATGTGAATAATGGAGAATAGTGAGGAAAAACAAATTAAGCCTTCTTCCTGCACACGGCATTTTTGTTAACGCTTCAAACTGTCATTCGCTCAGCTGGTCGGACCCGAAGCATTTTTGGAGAAGAATAAAAGTCACCAATAAAAAAAAACATTGCGCACCTTAATGTAATTTAAAGTGGACTAGAACAAAAAAGACAACGCAAGTTTAACACGGAGTTCCTATCCGGATTTTCATGTCATCCGTTGTTCAACTGAAAGGTGCACAGGAGATGTGGGCATATTAGAGGTATAGATATCTACTTTGGAAGGCAGGAAGATACAAATTTCATTATATAGAGTTTCTATAGTTAAAACTACTGAAGCCGGTACATTGAAAATATAGAAAAAATGAATTCTGAGCATAAAAAGAAACCCCAAAAAGTATCTCAATGGTTACAAGGGTTGCCATGACATGGAGTGTAAAATAGTGCTAAATTATTGATAGATTTTAGCGAATACAATAAATGAAGTGGAACAGCAATAATGATGATAAATATAATTGATTTGGAAACCAGATTACAAATACGAGTGTGTTCAGAAAAACAATATTATATTTTTTCAAAAGAAGATATTGTTAAGTCATCGATAATATACCCCTAATAGCCAAAGTTAATTCGAAAATCAGCAAAAATATTTCTTAAAAAGGCAGAAAAGGACGCCATGCTTTTTACGCGTTCATATCATCGCAGGTATCTACAGGATAATTTTCAGCTTCCATGCAAATGATTCGCTTTAAAATATTCTCCAATTTTATCTTTTCCAAAATATTTAGCATTTACATAACAAAACGAAAAATGCTATGGATGCCCAAATAATGTATGAGCTCTGGTAACCCTAATAAAATCAGCTGAAAGTACAAACTTGTTTGCAAGGGATCCTAGACAATACCTTAACAACTTCTGCATAAAATACGAACAGTTTTAAATTGATTTTATTTCTTCTTTAATTTTCAGCTGTTCATATTATCAATCATCATTAGGAATTACAAAATTTGTACAGATAACATAAAAACGGTATGTATTTTTTCGATATATATATATCTCTTTTAATAACTTCCTTGGAACTCCTAAAAGTATACATTGATTTTTGTTCTTTGATTTATTACAGCATCCTGGGGTATTTTTGTATAACATCTCGTCGCAATTTAAAACATTTTCTTCTTTTTGTCGTATTCCTTCCTTCTCCTTTTTGCGTGCATGTGTGTTCGTGGAGTGTGCAGCTGTATTAGTCGTAGTTTTGTTGGAATTTAATTGCATTTTTGTCGGGACCTTCTGTTTAGCATAAAAATTTCGCACCGCTTAAACAACAACATTCCGGTAACAGTCATGCCCCGCGGTAAACGTCGTGCCAATCACGATATGGGTGAAGATGATCGTCAAACTTCGAAGAGACAACGCAATACATATGCAACAGCGACAGCAACAGCACAAAATACAAGCAGGTATGTTCAATGAGAAAATAAGGCGCAGGTCAAAGGGACAATAAACAAATATTTCATTAACAAAAACCAAAATGTATTATGTATGACGTAGTCACGTCGAATCTTAGTCGTTTTTTAATTATGCCATAGCTAATGTCGCTAATGTACGACTTGTCCCTGCACCTATCATGTTCTTCTTCATCAGATGATTTAAATTTCTCAACACTAAAGATTTCTGTTTATTATTACCAATTTTATTCAAATAACAAAAACCATCGAATGTTGTCGAAAGTGGACTACGACATACATAATAAGGGGGAATATAAGCGAATACATGATGAGGCACCAATTCGTAGCCCATTACTGTAATTTTGCTATTACAACATGTACTACCTCCAAGCCTCAAAGTATATGTGGCATTAAAATAGCAATCGTCAGACATTTTTATACGAAATCAGACATTTTTTATAATCTTGATCAAAGGCACAACATTAAGCGTTGTATTTTGCACAATAATATTATTATATGCCGTATACTCATGACTAGTTTTAAAAACAATCCATTTTGTTTTAGCAAAATTGAAATTAATATTGTTTCCAGAATCCTTTAACTAAGTCGTTAGGGGGACAATGTCTTTGGGACTGGAAACATATATTTGAATGTTAGTTATAAATGCTGAGAAACGATTTAAGGACACTAATACTTATATTACTTGCTTCTTTACCAAGTGATCATTCAAAATTGAAATCACAGAACTTTATAAAATGACACTGGTATTAACAATCCCATACACTATCTGATTGGACTTATCGTGCAATTACAGTGATATTTTAAATTTTTGGATGATCATGTTCGATGTCTTTATATGAATACATACGTACATATATTTATATACATACGTATATAACATAATCATTTAATTGTAAATATTATGTCTTTCTCTTCAACATCTGTTGACGATAGAGAGAATTCTTGACCGTGATTTTAAAAAGACACCTTGTGTATTATTGTTATAATATATTGACAGTTGTGTAGATATTTTAGTCGTGCGAGAGTACCACAATCTATTTTTAGTGTTTCCCCCCATAGAAAACACAAAAAGCAAAAGAGAACAATAACAAAAGACACAAAATTTTTGTGTATATTTTACAAACTAGTACAAAATTTACAAAAAAAAAATAATATAATGGAAAAGTATTGAAATTGTATAAAATTAGTAATACTACATACATTTATACTTCTACTTGTTATTTTCTAGACGTCACATAAGAGCCGAAGATGCATTCAGTCATAAAAGATGTTTAGCTTGGTTTAGAGAATACACAAATCCCGATGAACCAGATCAATTGGGTAAGTAGCGTTTTAGTCTTTGTCTTGTTTTGAGGATTTTTCTAAACTTCACTCATTGGTTTCGTTAAAGGTCCCGATGGCATGGAAAAGTTTTGTGAAGATATTGGTGTAGAACCCGAGAATGTAGTTATGTTGGTATTGGCCTATAAAATGGGTGCCACACAGATGGGATTCTTTTCACAGTACGAATGGTTGAAGGGTCTAACTGAACTGGAATGTGATTCTGCAGCTAAAATGCAATCAAAATTGGATTACTTAAGAAGTATATTGAATGATCCAAATATATTCAAGAGCATATATCGTTATGCATATGATTTTGCAAAGGTAAGTGGTTTCAAAATATATTTGTGGGAAAAACTATCCGCAGGTGCTTTTAATGTGATAAAGACACTGAAAAATGGAAATTTTGATTTATTGGAACTTTTTGTGTTTCCAAAAAAAAAAACAGTCAAAATTATTCTAAAATGTTAACGCTTTTTATGTGTAACAATTTGTTATGAAATGTAAGCTAAAATATTTTCTTCGCTTTCCACAGGATTCCGATCAGCGCAGTATGGATATCAATACGGCAAAGGCAATGCTTCAATTATTGCTTGGCAAGCATTGGCCTTTGTATGCACAGTTTGCACAATTCCTAGATCAATCAAAGTACAAAGTCATAAATAAAGATCAATGGTGTAATATTTTGGAATTTTCACGTACTATAAATAATGATTTAACAAATTACGATATCGATGGAGCATGTAAGTATGGAACATACATGGAAACAATCAATTGGTTTTTATTTCTTGTTCATTTTTGTCATTTTCATAGGGCCCGTGATGTTAGACGAATTCGTAGAATGGTTAAGACAGCAACGGACTTGCACAAGTACAACATCAAGCTGAAATTTTTGGTATAATCCCTATTTACATTAATAACAAACAACCACCACAACAACACAAAACCATACTAAATTTAGTAGTAACACAGCAACATTGATGATTCTGTACTTCCCACCCCGTCCTAGTTTTCATCCTATACTTCAAGATCTGTTTTAAGTTTGTCATTTAAATTTCAAATGAAATACAAAATACAAACCGAGACGAAGTTAGGTTTATCTAACAACACTTTTTTTAATAAATCATATTTACCCTCATCAGATCAAATCTAACTAAACTTAGAAATTCATTAATAACTAAATATGCAAAAAGGAAGAAAAAGTCGAATCAAAACAAAACAAACAAATAAATAATTAACAATTTTATTCTATAAACAAAACTAACCTTATGATATCAATTTGGAATTAAATGATATCTATTGCAAAGCAAAACCAGAGTCTGTCGCAACACTACACACACACATTGTATTTCTCTTTATATATACCCCCTCTCTCTTATTCGAAAGTTATTCCAATCATGCAGTCAGTTAGTCAGACGAGACAGACAGAAAGCAGTCAGTAAGTCATTTGTATGGATTTGATGTAAAATGCGTTATATATGGATAAGTTACTTTAATAAAAATAAAACAAAAATACACAAGAGAATGGTTAAGCGTGAAGTATAATGATACTATTGTAGTAATATATAGAGATACGGTCATTTGAGTGAATGAAATGATAAGCAAAAACAACAACAAAAAACGTAATTTTTAATTAATAAAATAAGATATTTAATAAAAACAACAACAAAATGAAAATTCCAGAAATTAACCATGTGTTTTTTTTAATTCAAGTGCAGATGTAACAAGAAAAATAAAAATAGTAATAGTGGATTAACAGAAATGAAAATATTAATACAAATTTTTAATTTTTTTTTTTTAATAGAAAAAATATGGAATCTTTTTGTGATTTGAAATTTAACTAAAATTAGTAAGTGGTGTTAATTAGGATTTTTTTTTTTTTCTTAAATTTTTTCTTCATTTCTTAAATTATTTATATAGTTTTTTTACTTGAACCGGCTGGTAGGGATTGTGTGCTTTTACAGCATTACCGGATATGATTTTTGTGGATAAATTATTTAAATTTATGCACAAAAATCGTAACTGGGAATGCTGCAAAAGTGTTGCATTTCGATTTTTTAGTGTTTCATATATGGTTTTGTGGCTAACTATAGTAATGACTGAAAAACCACGAGTAATTTGGAAGCAAACCCCGCTGGTGGAGGTAACGACGATAAAAAAAACGCCAAATTTTTTAAGGATCGCAATATTGGGTGTATTTTAATTGACTACACCCAAACAAAATTGCCAAATATGACATCGGTAAAATTTTTTGTATGGCAGCCAAAAAAACATGTATTGTAAAAGTACTATTAAATCGTACCAAGTATACATTTTAATCGAAATGTCATTCTTGTTTATGGTGCGCTTAAATATGTATAAAATATCATGATATTTGCACTTTGGAGGTTAAATGAATGGGTCAAAGCTAATTCGATTAACATCATAAATTATTTTAAACTGATTGATGTATCATTTGATACACTATCGTATAATTGATATATAAATTATTTTTTTTAATCACCAAAAAAATCCATATTTTTTCTATTAAAAAAATATATTATAATAAAAATGTATTTCATACATCGTTATTTGATTTTATAATAATTTAGTAGGAGTTTTAAAACACATTATCAGCTTTATATGTTATGGATTTAATCGATTTGACAAGCTAAGCAATCTAATAAAGAATTCTTATTTAAAAAAATTTTAAAACACGTCATCACGGACGTGAATCAAGCAAACATTATGGCAAATATGATATTCTAAATAATAAATTTTGTTTTTTTATTTCTAATTTATGTTTATAATACATGCCGTGATAAACATACTATAATACCGTAATGTTTATCTGGCAAGTTTTTAATTTTGAAAACTTTATCTGGCAATGCTATTACCTAGCAATCGAAGCAAATGTTATTTTATACAAGGGTGAAAGAGTCAACCATATATGTTGTACCGTGTGCTTGGTAAAAACTAACGAGTACAATTTAAGTCATTCTGGCAACTCTTGAGACATGCAAAATTGTTTTTGTATTACTACTCGTTGGCTGTGTTTGTTGTTTTTCAAAGTTTCGATACATTTTGAATTTCTTGCAAACGGTTGTTTGCCTCATTGTTTTTGTTGCTTTTGTGGTGTTACGCTGCCGCCGCACGCATATTTCTACTCTTGCGCTGATCGCGGTTCTCAGCAACAATTCACTAGCAGGGAGAGTAAAATCATTCGTTGACTTCTTGAAGAGTTGGTTTGCCCGCGCTGCTGTAGTGTTTGAAGAAGGAGCTGAAAAGTAAAAATTCTTTAAACGCCAAAAGAAATTCAATCTTCTAAAAGAAAATCTGAAGAAATTGCTTGGTGTGCTGCGGGTTTTTATGTTAGTGCGTTTTTTGTGTGTTTTAAAGTTAAAGCAATTTGATCACTGGTGGCTGCTTGTAAATAAATTTGATTTGTTATAAAAACGGGAAAAGTCAAGTTTCTTTCTTTTTATTTGTTGTACTTTGCTTTTTTGTTTCGAGACGTGTGCGTTGAAAATAATATATTGTTTTTCCCGTGCCTTCGTGTACCGAAAGAAGAAAACAGATTGCAAAAATGGCTGCAAAAGTCGATGATAAATCCTCCGATATACCGGAGCGGCTCTATGACTCGACCAACAATAAAACCTATAAACGTATGAGGTTTTTTGGAAAGGTAAGTTAAAAATTTGGATTTTAAGAGAATTTGGGGAGTACCGAAAAGGATTCCCAGGAACTGAATTTGTGAATTTATTTGGCTGTGGAGTCCTTTGCCGTCTCGTCTCGTTGATTTTTGTTTGACATCCCTGTGCTGGGTTTTGTAAATATCTTGCAAAGCCAGGGTTGTCTGTGAGAGTTTGCGGTTGTATTTAAAAAATAAACGTTGTATAGGGGTTATGAATGTTCACTTTTATACAATATTTTGTACAAGGGAGGAGTTATTGGCTTTACGACGATGTATTATGTGATTCCAAGGCATCATGTCACTAGGTTAGTCCAGATGATTTTCTGTGAAATAGTATAAATAATGCTCGGAATTTACTTTCCGCACAGCGTTGTTCAGATTTGTTCAGATATATTTAGAATGATTTAAAAATTGTATGGTAAACAATAATCTGTGGCGGCTAAATGTATATTCGCCGGTGCCATCTAATATATTGCCTATTGATGACCAGCAGCTTGCTTCCAAAACTGAGCAAAGACCTCAAACTTGAATTTTTCTAAGCAGCAGAAAATGCAATTATGTTTCATGGGCATAGAAAGGTTTCTTGAAAGACACCTATAGGAAAGATTCTTTCATGGGAAGTGTATGCCATTTCCTTAAATTCCGTCCCAGACAAACGAAAACCAAGGTCCCTTTGGATCCTGTTAAAAGTTCAAGCATTTGCTATGCCATTGCGCAGCTCTTCACAGAATATTGAAGCTATTCCTTGGGAAGTGGTTTTTGGATAGACTTAATGAATAATTTTCATGTAACATGAACAATCTAGTGAGATTCACTTATGGTATGAGCGGACTAAGGATCCGAGGACCGTTGTGTCCCCATGTAATCTTATTACTTTTTCTATGTATATAAAGTTGAAGGAGAAAACACTCCGGAATTCTTTGAACATTGCTCATCCTCCCTCTGAACAATCTTCTTTTTTAAAATCTTGTGAACATATAACTCTATTCTATCTCTTCTTTATACTTCTTCATATTCCTTTACTTCATATATGGACCATAATGGTTTCCGAGTGGTGTTATGACATAGTCTTGCGACTGTATCATTACTTGTCCTCAACTTCACCTATCCTACCTAACAACTAACTCTATGTTTGGTACTATATATAATATAAGGCACCTTTTTTTTATAAATAATAGTGTTCTGGGGCAGACATGTAAAGGTACTTCATCTATTTCCATGAATGTAATTTTTACAAACAAATCAGATTTAACATAATCTGTCGTTTATTATCATAACTAAAACAAACACCAAATTACTTCTACTAATCAACTTTTTTTCTACTTATCCAAAATTCAAGGGCGGTTTTGCGAAATGCTACGAAATTATCGATGTAGTGACGAACGATGTGTATGCCGGCAAAATTGTTTCCAAGAAGCTTATGATGAAACACAATCAAAAGGAGAAAATGACCCAAGAGATTACCATTCACCGAAGCCTTAATCATGCCAATATAGTAAAGTTTCATGGATTTTTTGAGGACAGTTTCAATATTTATATAGTTCTGGAACTGTGTAAGAAAAGAGTAAGTTGCCGTGTGTAATCTTTCAATAAAATGTTACTATATGTTATTTCTTCATTTCTACGTATTTTTCTAGTCCATGATGGAATTACACAAACGTAGAAAAACCATTACCGAATACGAGTGCCGTTACTACATATATCAAATCATTCAGGGTGTAAAATATTTACATGATAACCGTATTATACATCGTGATTTAAAATTGGGCAATTTATTTCTTAACGACATGCTGCATGTGAAAATTGGCGACTTTGGTTTGGCCACTCGTATTGAGTACGATGGTGAGCGCAAGAAAACTTTGTGTGGCACACCAAACTATATAGCGCCTGAAATTCTAACAAAGAAGGGTCATTCGTACGAAGTGGACATTTGGTCCATTGGTTGTGTTATGTACACGCTATTGGTGGGCCAGCCACCATTCGAAACTAAGACTTTGAAGGATACCTATTCGAAAATTAAGAAATGTGAATATCGTGTACCCAGTTATCTACGCAAGTCTGCCGCCGAAATGGTTATATCGATGTTGCAATCAAATCCTGAGAATCGTCCCACTATTGGTGACCTTTTGCATTTTGAGTTCTTAAGTAGTTCACCAGTGCCGATGTTCTTGCCAAGCTCTTGTCTAACCATGGCGCCACGTTTGGGACTTAATGAGACTGTTGATCATGATAATGTTAATCGTAAACCTTTGACTGAGCTGAACGGTATTAAAGATGATACCCGTCTAGAATCGACATTCCTTAAGAATAATCTACATGATGCCATAACAGCCTCGGCTTCCGTCTGTCGCCATAACGAAGACTATCGCACTGACATTGAAAGTCTGTATCAACAATTAACAAATCTGATAAATGCTAAGGTAACATATATAGAAATCTTATAAACAATAGTTGGTTCAGTTAATAAGTATTTTTATTATTGTTGTGTTCTGCTGCAGCCACGTCTTTTACAAGGCAATCTGGGCGATGAGAATACGGATCCCGCTGCCCAACCATTGTTTTGGATCTCAAAATGGGTGGATTATAGTGATAAGTACGGTTTTGGCTATCAACTGTGCGATGAGGGCATCGGCGTTATGTTCAATGATACTACAAAACTCATATTGTTACCCAATCAAATGTAAGTTTTGGTATATTACAATTTAAGGGCTATTGATAAATGTGAATGTAATTTATATAAAACCGAAATTTATTTCATTTTAGCAATGTCCACTTCATTGATAAAGACGGCAAAGAATCTTATATGACTACGACTGACTATTCCAAGACATTGGATAAAAAGATGAAGTTACTGTCATATTTCAAGCGTTACATGACCGAACATTTGGTCAAGGCTGGTGCCAATAACGTGAACTTCGAATCTGATCAAATCTCACGTATGCCACATTTACATTCCTGGTTTAGGACCACATGCGCCGTTGTCATGCATCTAACCAACGGCACAGTGCAGGTGAGTGTGAAAGTACATTATATTATAAGTGATACGTAGTGATCTTTTTTTTCATACTTGTAATATCAAGTAAATTATACAACTTTTTCTGGCATAATGTTATTTTTGTTTAAGCTAGAAAATTTCACATCTTTTAAAATAATAATTCTTAATAATAAACAAAAAATAATTTATAAAGGCAAATAAAAAAATAGATTATGCTTTTTATGCAATTTAAAAAAATATTATAAAGAAATGTTTCTTAGTTATTCCAACAGGTTTTAATGTAATACAAATATTACAATAATAAAATAACAGTCAAATCAATTAACTCCACTTATTGATTGTTTTAAATTTTCATTCCAAATCACTGAAAGATTTCATATTTTTTCTTTTAAAAAGAAAATTTCTCCTATTATAAAAATTAACAATTCTGAACATTTACTACATCATCTGCAGCATTAATTATTAAAATTTGCGTTGCAATTTGTAAAAATTTTATATTGTAATTTTCAATAATATTATTTCTAATAAGATCAAAACCTTAAATCTTTGTTTTATTTCAGCTGAACTTTTCGGACCATATGAAGATAATTTTGTGCCCCCGCATGAGTGCCATTACCTACATGGATCATGAAAAAAATTTCCGTACTTATCGCTTTTCAACCGTAGTTCAGCATGGCTGTTCAAAGGATCTATACCAGAAGCTACGCTATGCCCACGAGAAACTTAGTAAAATGTTAGAAAAGATGTTCTTTTAAAATACTATTGTTAATTTCACGCCACTAGAGCAGCGCGTGTGTACCGATTTGTAAAGAGTTCATTGCAATTTTTGTTTTCATATCTTGTTTAAAGGGCTTGGAGCTGTTTTGTGTCCCCTTCCACCACTCTGAAAACATTAGTTTTTTTTTTTTTTTACATATAACAAATTCTTATTTACCTAATTTATTGTCATGCTTTTGCCGTCTTTTTTTATTTTCGTTAAGCATGCTCCCTGCGCCATTTTAATATTTTGTCATATTTTGGTTTACGTTTTTTATCCGTTTTTATATATTACTCCGAAGAAGAGAAAAAAAACTTATTTTTTAATTTAAATTCTTTTATTTTTTTGTGTAAGATTTGTTGTCTAGTGTATTTTTATGAGTATATAATATATCGCATAATGTCATACGTATTTTGTAGTTATCGCATCATTTAAATTAATCGCCCACCCCTCATATTGCGAAACATTAAACACATGCATTAAAAATACTATAAACACATTTTTTTTATAAAACAAGTAGAATAAAAATAAGTTTTAATAAACCAACACATTTGCAGTTTATTGTAATTTGTTGTATTAGCCATTGTTACAAAGACAAAATTGGATAAAGCAACAAATTACTCAAAAGGTTCCAGAACGCTTATTTAAGGTTAACATTTGATGCTTTGACGTTGAATCCTATCTCACAAATGGAGTCATATTGTATTTAATCAGTGTCGTGTTCGAAGGTATGTTAAAGAGATCGAACTATAGGTTGTTTCTCTTTGTAACGCCCATTTTTGTCAAATTGGGCCCAATATGATCAACATATATACCAAAACTCCACTACCGTAAAAACAAATTTGCAGCAATGGTTGTTTTGTATTCCGTAGACGGGATTTAGTGTTTCACATAATTCATACGAAACGACGTCATAGACCATCTGCAAAACACTAATGCCACAATCAAACAATTTGTAGTTTGAAACTAATCATCGACAGTTTTCCAAAGATATGTCGTACATTTACAATAAACTTCAATTTTATTTATTGATGAATTAGCATTATTTGTTTTATTTTAAAAACTATTCATTTTTATTTATTTATACATACAGGAAAGCAAAAAATATTTTATATCTGGTTTTTAAATCTAAAGCACTTAATACAACAGAGAGGAGAAGGGTTGATTGGTAGGATAACGTTATAATAGAGTGTGAAAATGATGAGGGGGAGTAAATAATATAACATTAAATTCTTTGAAAATCCATAGAAAAATATAGATAGGAAGTAAAAAATCAAAAAAAAAGTATGAAATAAAAAAAGAGGAAAAAAAACAGATGCAAATTAAAATTAGTACCCATTTTCAAGGTGAAATGTAAATAAAAGTTTTCGTATTTCAAGTTTTGTAATGTGGATTTCAAATACAATGTAATTTTTTTTAAAACGCATTTCTATGACACGTTATAGTTGTTGTTATTTCTTTTTTTTGTTTTGTTTAACTAAATACATATTTTAAATAGGTAAATTTCATTACGTTACATTACTATTTTTAATACATATTATCATTACAATTCATTAGAAGTATTTGATGTTGTTGGAGTTATTACTTGTTGCAAATGGGGGGAGTTTGTTCCACTTTCTTATCGTTTTTTTTGTTTCTTTTCATTTCACGTTTATAGAATGAGTAAAAGCAAACATTTTTGTTTTATACGTTTCCTTCTTTCGGTATAGTAAAAATAATTTAAAATAAGTTTCTTTTTTAGTTGTTACACACACATCTCGCAACAAACAAACGTTAGCCATAGTTCATATTAGTACTGTGCGCTGATGTTTGAAAGCTATTCGATATGTTCTTCTGTTGGCTACTAGACTGTTGCTGAGGTGATGATGATGATGATGTTAGGGCTGAATTTGTTTGCAGGTAATGTTGTAAAAGCTGGCGATTCTCTTGGCACCATTCGACAAAATCATCAATTAGCACAGGCCAGGCTCCCTCGGAGTCATAATTGCTCATATTATCATCAATATGAGTGGCGAAATCAAGCAGTAAATTCCAAGTATCCTTTGGTATCGAACGTTTGTGTTTTTCCTGCAATTGAAAAATTAGAAATGTGATGAAAAAAAAAATAAAAGTGAGGATTGGGATAGATTAAAATATGAACAAGCATCCAAATCAAAATATTAGCAATTATTAAAAAAATGCAACTTGACCACTTTTACTTAAATTTAGACTGTCAGATTGCACAAGACTTCAACCATAAAAACAGTTAGTAGTAATAAAAAAGCGTCCCTACGACAAGTAGATAAGAACAACCTAATTATTATGCTAAAGATTTCAATTCAGCAACAGCTGAACCTACCAGAAAAGGAATCCTGGGCAAAGCCTAGCTGTTACAACAACAACAGTTAATGTCATTTGGCGATCAATATTTTAAATTTCTCTATTAATCGTAAAAAAAATAATTGGGTAATGTTCCGACACGCTCCCCTACCTCAAGCCTTGTTGTTGCTAATCTTTTATATAAATGTCAACCTCGATTACCGAAATTGATTCTGCCAAAAA
The DNA here is from genome assembly GCA_964034835.1 of Muscina levida. Lineage (NCBI taxonomy): Eukaryota > Metazoa > Arthropoda > Insecta > Diptera > Muscidae > Muscina > Muscina levida. Next base: position 146,958,256 of record OZ035883.1, on the reverse strand, counting down.
CTATATATGAATATAATAATGGAAAACAAGAATTTATATATCTTAGTAGCAGTTTAGACAACTTGGATAAATGACATAATCGAATACAAATTGTCGGACTTTGTTATTAGGCAACATATTGATTACAGGATTTTTTTAAATTACAACAATGATTTTTTAACTTTTACAATGTCACATTCACATGTCGTCGCTGTGCCGACCAAATCAGTTATGTGTAATTTTTCGATTTTTTAATTGCATTTTTAAAGTTCTTGTGGTATTCCGTCGACCCTTAAATCCCTTTTGCAATATCTTGATTGGTTTGGAAGTTATTTGTATTGGTAATGTGTTTAAATTATAAGAGATGTTCCAAAATATACAAGTTTTGTCTCTCCTGTAACACATGACTGTTTGTTTTGGTCGGAGCAGCGACGATATGCTCTAGCATACTATTATATATATATACCTTCAAAAACTTGCACCATAAATCCAAAAACTTAAATCTTCCACTTAACACAATGGTCCAATATGCAATCGCCATATCCAAGTCAATGCCTTTCTGTCCTGGATCCTTTGCGTAGTTGAATGTGAACTGATAGAAATCTTTAAATTTTCCCAAGTCGTTTAGTTCCATTTCTAGCAAGGGCAACTTTGCTTTTAACTTATCCACACTATCGACGCCCAACTCGCTCATGCCATTGACAAATTCCTTACGGGTGAATTCACACTGGACTTCGGCATGAAATTTCCAGGCAATGATTAACACCAATTTCGAGTCGGGGCTAAGCTCTAAATCGTCTAAAAATCGTATAATACCCTCGGACGTGATTTTCTCACAATCGCTGGGATCACGGTAGCGCATAAACAGCTGCTCGATACGTTTGCGATCAAGTTCGCGGTAATAGTATTCTGGGTTCTGGAAATAGTTATCGCTGGCCAAGTCCAACTTCCAGTCATTTTGTTGCAGACAATAAATTGCTGTTTGTTCGCCTGTCTGTGTTAAGGATATGAACTTTTTCACTTTGTCCTTTTGTGTAGATTTCAATTTGTTCTGTAATTGAGAAAAATAAAAAAATACATCAGAGTTAATACATTGCATTGGCCAAAGTTACACAAGGTCTTTATGGCCTCTCAACAAATCATTGTACGCAAAGGCGTAATGAATTTTGTATAATTTGCACCAAATTATTGCATAAATCTGTTTCGATTTTGTTCTTGTGGAAAATCTATTATTTTCGTTGCACATTTTCATTATTTCCATTGTGTCTTCTTCTTCGGTTACTTTGCTGCTGGCCGTTCATTTGTCATAACTTTCTATTTTTCTTTTGTAATTAGTTCACAGATTCACATATTTGTGGTGTCTCGTTGCCACGGTGGATCAACCTACCATTTTTCCTAGGACTTCAATTGTGTTGCTCTGACGCTGTTGTTTGGATTTATACAAAATATAAATGTTCTATTTGTTTTAGCTACAGAACGTAAATTTCCTTCTCCTTGGCTACACTCCGTTCTCTCTTTCGTATTTCTTTATTTTTCCGCAAAATATCGTTGCTATTTTTATTTTCTGCTTTGTGCTTTTATTTCATTGTGTCAAAGGAAAAACAAAGATGACAGCTGTGAGCTGGTGACAAGAACATAAATCCTAGTGATACGGTAACTCTCTAGTGACCTTACCAAATTAACTACGCTGGAAGTCAGCGTACAAATAATGTTACACCTAGTTCACATTGCATCGTAAAATCTTGTACATATTTCACGATGTACAAATAATAAAAAATGTTTGATTACACAGGCACACAATCTGAGCTCGCGTATAGACCGTGTCTATTTTGTTTTTGGGCTTGCTGAAAACGAATCTGAAGTCTATTTTACCCCATCACGACAGGTTTTTGAAACAACCTAAAAAATTATGGTCTGAGGTCGTGGCATAGAGCAATAAAATAGATAGACACCAACTCGCTCGCGAAAATTATGTTCCATAGGCTCGAGCAAATTGTAGGGGAAATATTTGAAAGGAAGGACGGAACAAGTCTAGTATATGGACACACGCCGTAGATTTATAATTTTTTTTTGATGTTGAAGAGATTTGAGCTAAAATGAGAATAAAACAAAAATTTTGTTGGGGACGGACATAGTTCAGGAGATATCGCCCCTTAAAGTTGGAATCTATATATATATATATCTCCGACATCTGGTAACGGAACGAGACTATATATATATCATTGTAAAGCCCCCTGAAAAAGCCTTCCAATCGTATATATACAAATTGTTTTATTAACCCATTATGTGCTAAAATATCAAATTAACCCATTTTGGACCATGACTTTTTTTAACAAAATAATTTTATTTCCAAAAAAAAGCGTATATAACGGTTTAATTTTTTTCCACAAAACGAAAGAGGCTTTCCAATGATATATATATAGTCTCGATCCGTCACCAGATGTCGGAGATATTTATATATATAGATTCCAACTTTAAGGGGCGATATCTCCTAAACTATAATTTTCCCCTGGATGTATAAATCGCAAAAACAACATATTTCACATTAAATTTTAATAGTATTTTTTGTAGATTTTCAAAATAATAAGTGACATATTCTCACTTCAAACATGTTAGAATTCGCTAGAAGCATATTCATCAAACTTCAGATGAGTAATTTAGATTATTACACCCCACAATCCATTATCCAAAATCGTATCTGGCACTGATGTAGAAGTGTCGCAATACCCCTTTTGACGTTTCAGCTGTCGTTTTGTAGTTACGAAACTCAGCGAGATAACGACAGTAATAGAACTGGGGCATCAACATATTCTGCACCCATAGCAAAATTGTACTGTCGTTTTGTACACTAACATCTGTTGTCCCCATCACAGATAACGAATTTTCCAAGCGTGTGGCAACACACTTGCAATCAACCAAAAGGTAAACAAAAGTATTTGCTCTGAAAACATCGAAAATGTCTGCGGAGTATGATAAGGTTAAAATTGGTAAATTAGTTCTGAAAGGAGAAAAACACAAGTAGGTTTCTAAACATGTCTATATCCTGCAATGTTTATCAGCTTATTACTTCTTTTTAGGAAAAGTAAAAAACGCAAGAAGGATAAAGAGCACAAGGATGAGAAACACAAAAAGCTCAAGACCCAGGTGGACGAAGATGCATTAAAGCACGGCGGCTGGTGGCAAGCCAAATTAACTTCAGAAATTACGGGACCCGTTGCTATACAATTTGCCGACCGTGCCTATGTGAAGGCTCTCGACAATGGCCTCTTTACTATTGGGCCACCACACCGTGAAGGTGAGGGCCCAGACCCTGAAGAAATCTTTACAGCTTTCCCTATAAATGACCGTAAAGTTTCGTTTAAATCGGGTTACGACAAGTACTTGAAAATCGAAAAAGATGGCATGGTTACCGGACGTTCAGAGGCTGTCGGTAGCATGGAACAGTGGGAACCGGTGTTTGAAGATGGAAAAATGGCTTTGCTCTCGGAACTGGGTTTTTTTATGTCCATCGATCCTGAAGATGATGCCTGTGTGGCATTACGGAAAAAGGTGACGCCTTTGGAGATGTGTCTGGTGAGATGCAATAATCCCAAAGAAACGATCGTAGACGAGGAACCTCAAGAGGAACAAGGAGATTTGGCCGAAGTGGAAAAAAATTATGTGTAAGTTGATTGGTTGTTATTTTAAAAGAGGCTAGACTAGGAGTAGACTGATTTTCTTTTTTATATTTCTAAATTTGTAGCAAGAAATTCCAAAAGTTTCAAGACAAAAAGCTAAGAATTAACAAGGACGACATCAAGGTATTGGAGTCGGCAAAGGAGAAAGGTACATTGCACGAGGCTTTACTGGATAGGCGCAGTAAAATGAAAGCCGATCGGTATTGTAAATAAAAAATTATTTAAAATAGATAATAATCTTGTATAACATAAGGTCTACAATAATTTCGAAAAAGTTTTCTAATGTATTAAGTTTCACAAATGTTGTAAGAAATTCGAATGTATAGCGATTTGCACTTAATAAACTCAGAAACGGTAGAACTTTTAAATATGAATGGTGTTTTAATGTAAACTAATCATTTGCATTATATTGTAATGTAAACTAATTACAGATATCGCTTATTTGCGCAAGATAGGCATAACTAAAAAATTGATTCCGAGATAAGTGCATTTAAAGTTTTCAATTGACACTAACCTTGCTTAGAATAGAAACCATCAAATAGCTCTCAAGCGGAGTGTTTAAAAGATATTATTATGATTTTTTTACACAACATTAAGTTTGATATAACGAAAAATCAAGTTTTTTTAAGTTATGCTGGTCTTGAACCAAATGAGCAATATGATTGCCGTCAACTAATTTTTATATTAGTTGCCTAATACTAATTGTATTAAGTGTCTAGTCTCGCAGCTGCTAGATAATTATAAAGTGCCGTGCTCGGATCTTTTTAAAGTAGACAAAAGGTGTATATCTGTATTGTCGACTTTATGAAAGAACCTAGACTCTATTCCGCAAGAAACAGGAATTACAGTGTTGGTTATTGAAAGAATTTTGGTTTCTGCTTATATTTTTGGTAACTAGTTCGAAGTTTTTAATTATAATTATTGTATCTTCTTAATAAGTGCTCAGCAATTATATAGAAATATGTGAAAAAAATTTTCCAACATTTTGGGTAAATCATATACATATAATGAAAAATATATTATTTGATAAAACATACTGACATTTAAAAAATTTTACAGGAGGAAAAATCTTTTCAACTGTCATAATAATTTCATAACAAAAAAAAGCAAAAATTTAAATTTAAATATCGAGCCCTAACCGCCAAAAAAAAACGTAAGCGACAAAAACTCTTTTTTTCAGAAGAAGCTTTTTTAGTTTTATCTGTACTCAGTGAAGGTATTAACATGAACCTATCAATGACTTTTAATTCGGAAATCGATAATTTTGTCTCTTACGTTTATTTGGTGGTTAGAACTCGATATTTTAATGAATTTTTCTTATTTTTTTCTACGTTTAATGAAGACATGGCCATTTAATTTTGAATTGCTTAAGAAAAAACGTTAGTTAGGGCTTTTTGTAAACGTTTTTCATTCAACTATATATTAAAAAAGGCATTACCGACTACAATTTAGTTTTTATATGTGACTTGGTAAGTTAAAAGGGACCTATGCTCAGAAAATAAGTTTTTGGAGAAAACCGACTTTGAAGTTAAAAAGTTTATTTTGATGCGCCTGAACGCATTTATGCCTTGAAGCTAATTTCTGCCAAAACTAATGCAGCTAGAAAGCTGTGGTTTGTTGCATTAGAAAGTGCGTGTTGTCTACTATAAGAATCAACAACAAAAGTAAAAATCGAGTTTTTCGACCCATAGGTCCCTTTTAACTTACCGGTTAAGGCTTTATCTTACATGATTTTTTATAAATGAGTTACATACGTATTTTTGATTTTGCTTGAATATGAGCTTCTGTTAAATGTAATGCAGAAGCATAACTACGTCCACAACATCAAAAGCATCGACAGTTGCAAAAGTTAATTCTCTCAACATTTGAGTGGATGCTTATCGTACATCTGTCGTTTGGATTTAATTACCATCGAACCACAAGTTCTGACGTTTAATCTTTGGCATTTTTCATCTACATATAATACAATTTTTATAGATGTAAATTTTCTTTGTTTTTTAATTATTTATGAACCCATTTTTTTTAAAAAAAACTAAATTTTTCTTTATATTTGTGTTAATTTTTTTAATGAGTGTCTAAGTCGAGTGAGTAAACTGCATGTACAAATGCGCTTCAAAAAATTCAGAATTGCGTTTGGTTAATTTGTCTGTCGACCACGGCAGCAGAACGCTGAATTTAATGATCATATAGTTTCAATAACCAACAAGGCATATGGTGTGCTAGGTTTTAAACGTTAGGCTAAAGAGTTCTCTGATTTGTATGTGGCCCGATAGTTGCTCGTTAGTTAGATCTATTTTGGAGTACAGATTTGTGGTATGTGATCCACAATAATTTGTATATCGTTACCTAAACATAAAATTTTATTAAGTTAGACGATATACACCTTTTAGAAACTTGTGCAGATACGATAACAATTTAAAATTCTATAGGCTCATCAAAGACCTAATTCATTTTCAAAATTTATTTATTCTATTTTTCAAGAGAATGTTGTTTTTTTACGATAAATACATACGAGTATTAATCGTTGGCTAGTCTTCATAAATCATCAAATCCAAATATCTGAATTACATTTCAAGGGCCATGATATGGTGGTAAACATGACCGACCCGAGTGTTAGCAGATCATAATTCTAGTCATGTCGCTCATTGGGTGCAACCTATGCAGATTACAATACAAAATATAAATATTCTATTAATTGTAAAACAGTAATTTAGTTAAGGCTTTGCATTTCACAAGGCAATTAACTAATGAAGCAAACACACTAGAAAATAATATCAAAAACAGCATCTAACGGGTGCAACATTTATACCTATTCGTCGAAATCCTAATATTTTTTCTTTTTTATTGAAATTTTACCTTCTTCACTGCTATCAAATCAAAGTATGGTGACTTCAAAATTTAAGTCGTCTCTAGTAGAATCGCCATTTACTGACCAAAACAAATTGCTGCCAAAATCCGATTTTGTTTTACTAAATCTAACTATTTTTCACTATATCATCCTGTTTTTATTAGTGTTATGTTTTTCTTCTTAAATTTCCATTTTAAGCACAAATTACATTGTTTGTCCTTAAAGGTCCCAACTCATTTTTTCTCTTAAATTCTAAGCAAAAAAGACCTAACATAGGTAAAATCCGTGACAATAGATAAAAAATATCTATTTATGTTAGTGTATCAAATGATACATGACGAACTGATGCACAATCATCAGCTGTATATATATCTACAATTATGTCAAACATGTACATGCGATACAATAACATAAATTGATAAACAATCAATACGATCGCCTAAAACTAACAAACAACACTGTTTAAAATATACTGGCATGGCCCGACCTAAAACTATATGCTTACTTTGACGTAAAAACTTGAAGTAAGCCCAGTTTACCAAAAACCTTATAAGCTTCATTTTCGGCTGATATCTACACTTCGCATGTACATGTTTGACATAATTGTAGATATATATAAAGCTGATGATGGATGTACCATTGTGCATCAGTTTGTGTCAAAGGGGGCTGAAGATGAATTCGTCATGGAGTTCGAAATGCGTCATCCTAACAAATTCATATATAATCACTAAAAATAACATACATACAACACAGTTTAAAAAAAAATTGTACTAAGTCCCACTTAAGTTTTAAACAATAATTGCAATAAAAAATATTTGTGATTATTTCCTATTTTATTAAAAATTCCTCTCCTTCTGTATAATTTGATTTTCATGAGTTAGATAATCTAATATATAAAATTCTCGTGTCACCGGGTGCGTGATTAAACTCCTCCGAAACGGCTCGACCGATCCTCATGAAATTTTGTGAGCATATCGAGTAGGTCTGAGAATCGGCCAACATCTTTTTTTCATCCCCCTAAATGTTAAGAGTGGTCCACCATACATGTCAAAACAACGTTTGCCGGGTCAGCTAGTTTTTTTATATAATAGTATCGATATATTACTTACCGTTATAAAATGAGCTAGTTTATTATTAATAACTATTAATTTCTATTTATAGGTCTCTTTAGCGTACCAAGTAAATAATTCCCGTTTTAGTCTAGCTGCAGTTCTGATCTTTGTATCCCCCTCTTTGCAACAGTTATTTTAATATGCCTTAGAGATTGTTCAGTACTTACAATTTCCCATATCTTTACGAACCTAACAGCATTTTCTGGAAAAGCGATGAAATATGTATTCATATTCCAAAATTTTTATTTTTCCACCCTTCAAGCAAAATTGACTATGAAATGTGTCTAGTATAGTTTTGGTATACGAACTAACTATTAAAAGCTAAAAATCAATAATATTTAAAAATTGTGTAGTGGTGAATGTTCACACATTCTATATATAGAAATTATAAACCATTAACAAAACGCAAGAAGCTTATCAACGTTCTTAGAATACAATTGCACATTATTGTGTTTGTACCCGACCTTTTATATTCAACATATTTGTATGTTTTCTTATTGTCTTCACATATTCTACAAACCTGTTTCTATGGCCGACAGCGGCAAAAAAAACTACATTTACCACGAGTTAGGTAGGCAAACCGGCTTTGAACAATTTACCTCATATCCACCCTTAGAATTAATACATATCACAAAAACAATTCATAGAGTATTGGTGTGAAATCATTTTTAAAACTGCTAAGCAATACGTTGGACATTTTGTCAAAATAGATACTAATTAAGTTAACGTAAAATAACTCTTAACACAAATTATTTATACCATGTGATCGCTCTTTTTGAAATAGGTTTCAGGGTATATACTAATGAAAAACTTCTATGAAATGTTTTGTATGCGCATGCAGGTATTATAATTATGGGTATGGTCTGTGAAACCCTTTAAAATACTTATAAGCCCTACTGAGCCTAGTCATTTATGCTCACTGTGCGCGGAATAATAAAATTAATTTCTTGTAGGACTGATTTCATAAATCATAGATTTGGGAAGTAGTTTATATCTACATACATTCAAGTATTTTTGGACTGACCTTCATACGGATGGTCAAGATTCCAAAGTGCCTTGGATGACAATATTATAAGGATTCTGTATTAAAGAAATCACTTAACGCGTATTTACTATAATAAAAAATCTCTTCTAGCACATTTTTAATATAGGCGTGGAATAATTTTATAATAGAAAATATTTCGAAAACTTTTTATATGGAAGAAAAGTGTTCGTGGTGGTTAAATAATTTTTCGGAAAGAAGCGCCATAAAAAATCCTTTCTGTAAAAAAACATACATTTGTGTAAAATGTGCATTCATTCATAAAAAAGAACTAACATGGAAAACAATTTTCATAATAGAGGTACTTTTTACAATTGAAATAGTTAAAAAGGAAAACTTATAAAGGAGTTTTTAAGAAGTAGAGTAATGTATTTGGAATAGCCTAATTTGATAGTCTTACTTCATTAAAAATATCACATTTTATTACATATCTATACAACCTGATTTTAAGATATCGATATAGGTATAATTCAGAATTAAAATCAATTTAATTTTTTTTGGTTAATTTTAAAAATAGTAGTAAGTGGATTTTCCCATTCATTAACACTACCAATCTTGCAAGTCTTGGTAAGATATTCTCCGAATATAACCACCTTCATTCAATTTCCTTCCGGTAACTGTTTCTTTGACCTTTTATAAATTTCGCCTGTCATAGAAATAACTTTGATATTTTCGGGAAAATAAAGTTGTTATCCTTTGACAACATCCCCAATTAATTACAATAAATTCTTAGATTTGCTTTTTTTTACTTTCATACCTGAATATCTAGTATGTATCTAAAGTAAAAAAATAAAAGGATTAAAAAATAATTTAATACAAACTAAAAATGTTCAAAAATTCAGCTCCAAACATATTTCATTCCATGGTCATTCATTATAGTGGGTACACACGTACATACGCACGCACGCACAGTTACAGCAACATTTCAGCAGAAGCGATCGGGTGAGTGAGATCAGGAACAGCACAAACGAAACTATCATACGAAGGTCACGACGGAAAAGAGCGAAAAATAACGGGTGAGAGCGCTACGAGGAATTTGGTTTATTGGTTGGTTTGGTTGTCTGTGTAGTAGTAGTAGATGGTGTTAAAGAAACAAATAAATCGAAATCAAAAACGGAAAATGTTGAGAGATGGCGCGCAGTGAGATTTAAATATTTTGATTGCCAATTCGATGTTGTTGTTGCATTCACAAAACATACGAAGCTTAGGAAGGAGAGTTCATGGCATGGTACTTTGTTCTAATAACGCCAACTAAATAATGAAGTCATAAGCGTAGTAATTTATTTATAGTAGTATAGAGTAGGTGGATTTGATTTGATCTGGAGATAAATAATCGCAGACGTCGGGAAGAACGTCGTCGAGAGAAGTGGCTGGTATTATTTTGGTCTTTTTGATTGGTTTTGGAAGTGGTGCTTTAATTTCAAATCGTTAAATAATATGCGTAGGATGATGGTCTTTTTGATACGACCGAGAGACAGACGTGGCTTGAACGTTGCCGCCGAATAAGAAGTCGGATCGTTTTTTCTGTCTTACGGAATCAAGTTATTAAGAGCGTGCGTAAAATAAAATGTGGATAGATGCGATGCGATAAGTAAATTTTTGAACTGAAAATAAGGTTAAAACGTTGTAGTAGTAGTAGTCGAGGAAGTCATGGAGATGAAAGTGTAGATTAAACGAACGAAAGGATGCGCTGGGATTTAATTTGGTAGGCTAGGGCACAATGCTAATTTTAATGAGTCTAAGATAACGTTGGGAATGCATTTTGTCAATGCTGCGGCTTAGTAGTCGAGGCTAGGCTTTTAAGAGTTAACAGAGGTGCCAGAGGAGAAAATGTACAAATAAAAAGGTATAACAAAGGAATAAAATTTACAACATATTTCTAAAATGTTTTAAGAATTTGTTAAAAAAAATCGATCCTTAAGGATTCTAAAACAATATTTACTTCAATATATTTTTTACTATTACTTAAATAATTTTTTTTACTTTTACTTTAACATACTTTTTGTAATACTTTAATATTTTTTGAAAATAAGATGTTCGACTGTTTAGTGAAACATGAAATTTGGTTATTATTATTGCTATATTTTCATTTAAATTGTATAGTTATGAAAATTCATATTGTACCCTTTAAATAGGAATCTAGAAAAAAGCATTAAAAGTAAATATTTTAAAAACAAATCTATTTCGATACCATTTTTTTTCCTCCTCAAATTAAATATGAAGTATGTTCTTGCACAATGTCCTTTTATGTGTTCAATTAACTCTGGCAACTCTGCTTACAAACCTGACTTATAATAATAGAGAGAGAGTGAGAGAGAAAGATGTAGCAAACACGTTGCATAGTACAGGGAGGAGTTTGCAAGATATACAGAAGAAAACGGAGTGTATCGTCGTTGCTGGTGTCACTAAACTTACGTTGAGAAGATCGTTGTATTCGTAAGTTGTAACGAAGGTCGTCGTCGTTGTTGTTTTCGATGTAAGAGAGTAGTTGTTGGTGGAAGATGAGGTAAGGAAATTAAACGATAAACTTAAGAAAACAGAAGAGAGCTAAGTAACTGGACATTTTTCAATGGAGCTGTTGTTGTGTTGCTGATATTCACGAAGGCTTTGTTGCTCGTTGTTGTTGTAGCTGCTTATTCGTGTCGTAGACGTCGATGACTTTTTTGTAAGCTGTAAATTCGAAGTTATATTTATGCAGTAGGTAGGTTATTTGTAAATAAAACGACGTAAGGGCAGATTTTTGTATTTTTTTAAGTTTTCATTATTTTTCTTTGTTTTTTTCTTTTCTTTTGGAATACTGTGTAATGCTATACAGAGAAGAACTAGTACGAGAGAAGTTGATAATTTTGTTTTGTTTTCAAACTCATGAGATTACACACATCAATTCTGGCTTTGTTTTCAACTACGATTTTTGGCCTTAGATATCTCTGATTCTTCATCATACTGTCTCGTTCAATTTCTTATGTTCTTGTTGTTTTTTTTTTACTTTGTTCTATGTAGTAGTATATATGACGTACAAACTTAGCGTAGTATTACGTAGTGTTTAAATAAGGGAAATATGTATTTTCTTTAGTTTATAAATTGGCTTGTGTTCACAAATGAATCGTAGGGGTGGTGTTTTGTTTGTTTCAAGAGGGGATGATTTTCGCAGTAGCAGTAGTTTGGGGGAAGATAAGAGGTATTATAAAAAAAAACTTAAAATTAGCGTTGTTTACAAATCAATTCAAATCAGCTCTTCATTTTTCATTTCGCTCAATTGCTGGTCTTTTTTTTCTTTTTGTTATGCGCAAAAAACGGCCTTGATGACCGTTCCTCTTGTTCTCTCTCCTCTTTTGCGTTTGCTTTTATACATTTTTTTTCTTCTTGCAATTGGGTCTTTATACATTTGGTTGGTTATATGACATACTATAATCATGACGTTTCTCGTTTCATTTTTTCATTTCAATTACATAGAGTTGTTTCGAGTTGTTTGCAATTCAAGAGTGTGGAAAATGTGAGGTTAAGGGAGGAATACGTAAATTAAAATTATGACTTATACCACTAGGACGAATTTTTAAGAAGTTCGCTTATAAAGAAACTTGTGGGTAGATACGGCCTTCTCACAAAATCAAAATTTTGCAAAATCTTACTAATATTTTTGTTTTAGCGCAGCTTAAACGTAGTAATTTGTATAATTTTACTTTTTCAATAAAACAACGAAGCTTACTTGTTTCACACCGACGCGTTTCTGATATTGCAGTAGATGGATGATGAGTCACTTAGAAGCGCCCCATGGGTGAACGCGATCTGAAACGACCGCCACCGCCGCCGCCGCTTTGGCCACCGAAGGAACGGCCGCCTCCCTGGCTGCCACCGTCGCGTCCATATGAGTCACGTCGACTGAAGCCACCACCGCCGCCATCACGTCCATAACCACCACCAGAGCGGCCACCGCCGGAGCTTCCATAGCTGTCGCGTCCATAACCGCCGCCAGAGCGACCACCACCGCTGGAGCCACCACCGTAGCCGCGTTCCTGATAACGTCCACCGCTGGAATTGCGAGGTCTGAAGCCACCACCTCCACCGCCGCCGCTACCACTACGGCGACCACCAAAACCGCCGCCATCACGTCGACGATCACCACCACCTCCACGACCGCCACCAGGGCGACGTCCAGGCTGCCGTGGGCGACCTTTGCTGATTTCCACTCTCAACTGGGAACCCAACAATTCGGTGCCGTTTAATACATCGCAGGCTTTTTGTGCATCGTCGCGGTGTTCGAATTCAACGAAGGCAAAACCTGGTGGATTGAAAGCTATCCAGACAGAATTTAATTTACCATATTTTGTGAACTCTCCTTCCAAGTCGTCTTTCTTTATCTTGTCGGTTAAATTGCCAACATAAACACGTGTTCCTCGCTGGTCACCCATTTCGTTTAATTTGCTCTTTTTGTTTGTTGCTTAAATAACTTTTGTATAATAAACTTGGAAAATTTCTAAAACACTTAGATAATTTTCCCTTTTTAAAATTGATTTGATTAAAAGTTTCTTTTCTTTCCACAGATACGTCTTCACCCAATCGATACTGAAAAATGTATGTATTCATAATTTCGCTACATCATGAAGTTGGCTTGGCTTTGCCGACCGGGCGTTTTTGCAACACAGTTGTACCAGCGCGGCAGTGCTGGTACAAGGCCATTGTTACACCACAGTGTTGGTAAGTTCAGTGTGGATAATGGTTTGGTTATACCGGGTTCCTTTTACACCGGAACGCATTAAACATATTTTCGCATTATTCCGAATCTTTGAGAGAAGCGGCCGAAATGCTAAAAATTGTACTTGTATTTTGTTGTTGGAAAGATGTTAACATATTTTCGCATCCATGAAAGATGCGAAAAATGCACCGAAAAGTAGAATTTAAGCGATTTTTCTCAGTAATGTTGATCCGGTAACCACCATTTTGGTTGCTTGTTTACATTTATCGGAAAGAATGTCAAACAACATTACATTTTTGCCAAAATATTAATAAATGATCATTCCAATTAGTTAAAAACATTCGTGCTTCGTGGAATACTGGCTCTGAAACGATGTTAATATTGCAGGTTTACAAGGCGAAGCATTTAACAATTATCGCACATAAAACTAGTTGGCTGTTAAAAAGGCAGTACAAAGTGTCTACCCCATATGTTTGATATATTCTCAATAGAAATCAGTGTTATATGGCCGCTAGATATAAAAAAAAACTTGTGTTAAATTATTCCAATCAGTCAATAAGATGGACAGCATGGACCAAGAACCATATGAAACCATAGCTGATTTTTTTTTGTATGAAATTGATACTTTTGACATATTTCAAGCTTATTTGTATTATGTTTATAGAAGAGTTAAATATTTTCTTATTATATAAACGATTTTCGAATACTTTTTTGAATTTGATGAAGTTTTCATACTAATTTCTGAATGTGTAATATTTTGAATATGTAACATATAGAATATTAATAGCGGTATCGGCAATATGACATGTTTTTGATTTTTCATAAAAACAACAAATACACATTTGACAATATTATTTACCAATTTTTTCTGTTTAGGCAAGGAAACCATTTTTATATAAGTTGGCCTTATAAGAATTAACTAAAATTTAGTAAAACCTACATAAATGAAAACCATCCATAACATTTTCTCCATTCTATTTATCTTTTTCCAACACTACTCAAACTGTATTGTAGTGTAAAATCGACCCAGGAAGTAATACAACACTGGTTGTTTTTCAAAGAGGGTTGTTTCCATTCAATTGTTTGTAATAAGTGATGCCACCCGACAGATTTAAAGTTTTAAACATTTTTTTCAATCGGCTTATGGCTAATGGCAATCGGTACAATCTGACAGACATGAATACCAAAATAAATCATAAACGTTTTTGTGTATAAAAATTAAACACAAAGATTTATCTGATGCTAATGATTTTTTAATTTAATAAAACTTAATATTTTTGAAAAAGTTAAAATTTTTTATTCTGGCTTTTGCTTACAAAGGCTCTTTTGATCATTTCTATTTAGTTTAGGTGGTAACGCCGTTAACGCAGCAACGATATGGACTCCGAACTTATTTTCCCTTGTTGCTGGCGAGAGGGATGTTATATGAATATCAAGGTTTGTGTACAAACAAAACGTATACAAGACTGAATAGTCGAAATAGAATAGAAAAAACAAGTTTGAACCAAAAAGTTGGCACAGATGCTCTATTCAAACGTAGCTCTTAAAGTTAAATAACATACACTGAGAAAAAAGACTTGTAGATTTAATGTCATTTACAAGTTTATTTCACGAATATATGATAGATGTACTTTAAAATATTATATTATTATACGCTGTAATTAGTAAACAAATTACTATAGCCACAATGAGTGTAATTTTACTAAACATTACTATTTTATTGTGAACATTAATTTTTAAAATTTGCATATGCATAATTATCTATTTCTGATATCTATTGCCCAAACATTTGCTGGACACTTTTATCTAAATCACCGGATATTGTAATAATCATTAAGAAACCCTACCTAGCCATAACAAACACCCTCTAATGTGTGTGTGCGTGCGTGTTTAACCCGTGATACCGTTAGACGGCATGCACAAAGCTACCAGGAAACTGCCACCACCAAAAACTGCATGCGACCACAGGGACGATACCAGCAGCAACCACCTTTTGCCTCCTACCAGGCTGCTGCTGCTGCTGATGTTACCCCCACCCAATACACCAAAACTGCCTCTAACCCAAAACACCCCACTGAGAAACATGCACAAGCACAACAACCATAATATGTATCAACCACCTTTATGTGTTTTGTTGTTTGAAAAATACTCTTGGGAATCTGCACAAGTTGAACGAAATTATGCGATTGCATTCTATTGACTCTCACTGGAGAGTTGCCAGAATTTGAAGATATATTATAACAATAACAAAATAATAATACTGTGTACTTATAACTAAAGCGATTATAACTTGGCAGCTTTAATTAATGATTAAAGTTTTTAGATTCGTATTAACTCATACATTTAAATGTAAAAATTGTTGTTATTATTATATGTTATTTCTATTTTACCAATCTGGCCATATTGCATATGCATCGTGTTTGTTCTCTTTTGCCGTTACCTACTACCACTTAAGCACATGTTGGATTTTCAACTTTAATTCAAGTATTTCCGAGAGAGTTTAATAACTCATGCTTGTTTTTGCACTTGATGGAATCGTTACTGGTTGCCAGATTATATATAACTTGATGTTAAAATAAATGGGATATAGTGAGAACGATGTGCATTTTTTTAATATTTTTTATAAACATAGTTTTTAACTTGTGAAGCCTTAAATAAGCTTAATAAAATGGTGACCACACAGATTAGCCGATGTAAATAAAACTACCAATAAAATAAAAAATAAGTTAAAAGAAAATAATTAATTTAAAATTCTCTATTAAAAATATTTTTGCCTTGGAAAGCTTACACGCTTTTTTTGTTATTGTAAATTTATATGTAAAATCGTTGCATTGAATTTATAAAATTTTTTATGTTAAATGTCTTTGGTGTATAAGCTTTTTACAACACGTTTAATTTTTTTTTAAATAAATTTGAAAGAACGTTACAAAAATTTTTTCACAGTAATTTGTATTAGTTGTTCAATAAATGTTCTTAAGTTTCCGAATACAACCCAAATGTATTTTGTAAATAAAAAAAATTAATCCTTTTTTTTAAATTTAAAATATTTTCGGGAAATGGATTTTCGATGTAAAAAAAGTAAAAATTATTAATGGCATATTTCTATGTATGTAAGTATGTATATAAGGCAATCTTATTTTTAATATACTTAAAACTTAATTTCCCTTTGCACCCCATGAATGAGGTATGGGATAGCTTCTCGCGTTGTTGTGAATTAACACGCTTTCTATTTTTAGATTCACTACTAACGGCACCTACTTGTTTATCGACGAATGCGAACGTCACTGTTTGAGAAGCTCTTACTAGACTCGCCGATTGACTCGACACTTAATACTGCGAAGTTGCTGTCAACAACATTCGAGGGGAGCCGACAATGAAAGAAATATTTTTTAAGATGACTGGAGCCAGGTTTGAACCTGCGACCTTGGGCATGGTAGTCGCGTGTTCTAACTACTATGCCACGGCCGGTCCCAAAATTTTAATACATTTTTTTTAAATGAATATGTTGTTGTACTGTTGAAAATAAGATACAAAAAACTAATTTAAAAAATGATCTAATATTTGCCTTACACTTTTTTACTCTATTTTTTTTATAGAAAACATCATTGCATAAAATACACACAATTTTTTTTTAAATAATATAATTTTTTTTTACTGAAACTTGCAATTTATTTTTAATTTTTACATTAACTTGAGAATATTTTTTTTATAGAAAACATCATTGCATAAAATACACACAATTTTTTTTTAAATAATATAATTTTTTTACTGAAACTTGCAATTTATTTTTAATTTTTACATTAACTTGAGAATAATTACGAACTTTATAATTTAAAGTTCTTAATTTGAAAGGAACTTTTAAAAAATCTAAGTTGATTTTTTGAGAGAAAACAAAAAGCCAAAGTCAACTTAGACTTACATTTTTTTAATTCGTTTTTTTTTCGTTAAATTTAGTGTACTTTTTGAAAATGTATTTTTTTATTTAAAATGTATGCAGAAAAATTACAAACTATTAATGGAGTATTTGTAAGCATGTAAGGCATTATTTTATCATTGACAATTTATATAAATAAAAACATTGTTTTAACTTTTATCCAGATCTCGCCTGGTCAACTGCGGGCTTTATTACAATATTTATGTGGCAAATCATTTTTATAACTGAAGTGGACTATATTTATTTCAAAAATTCTTAATATTGTTAATATTTATCATCAATAATTTTTCTCATTTCTATTAATATTTATTTCATATCTATTTTATAAATATTTTTATTTTTTAAATATCGTTCTATAACACTGTACGACACGATTTTTCACCCATGATAAAACTGACCAGATTCTGAAAATATAGCTCAAATAAAATTATACGTATCTCCCAGTTTTTCTAGATCAGCTCATTTAAGTTTTTTACGCGCAATTCAATTTTTGGAGCGAAGCTTCCATGCAACGACTCGAAAGTGAATTCTTCTTGTTTGCAGAACTCTGCGAGTTGTACACAGAATTTGATGAATTGTGTTTTAATAGGCCAGGTTCTGGTTCTGACGAAGCAAAAATTTAAAATTTGTCACAAATTAAAAAAAAATTGTGACAATTTTAATTTTTGAGAATTTGTGACAATTTTAATTTTAGAAAAATTTTATATTTGGGCTTCGTCAAAACCCGCTCCTGGCCATTTGAAAAATGTTAAAAAAAGTTAATCAAAATCTGTTGACAAATTAAATTTGTGACGGATTTAATTTGTGACAAATTTTAAATTTGGGCTTCGTCAGAACCCGCTTATCCCCATTTAAAAAACCTTAACAAGAAATTCATCAAAATCTGTTAACAACTCGTAGAGTTCTGCGAACAGGAAGTAGTCATTTTCGAGCCGCTGTACTGGAGCTTCGCTCCAAAAATTGAATTGATCATAAAAAACTTAAATGAGCTGATCTAGAAAAACTGAGAGATACGTATAATTTTATTTGGCCTATATTTCCCGAATCTGGTCAGTTTGATCATGGGTGAGGTCAAAAGTTGAAATTTGTCTTACAGTGTAATATTTAAACATTTGAAATGTCCACAATTAACTAATACTGACCATTGTTTCCTGCCTTCAACGGAAATACGTAAGTAGTTTTAAATACCATCTGGCAGCTCTTGCGCTGCCACTTGTGCAATTTGTCATTCGCACTCTCGCTCTTTCCGCTCTCTGTTTTGTTATGGTTTTTGCCGGCTTTTCCTTTACGGTACATGTTGTTAGAAACATTCGTTCGTTCGTTCACAGCGCAAGCAACCATTCAACAACAAAGCAGTTATCATATGTTACATCCTGCACAAAGGACCAAACAAACAATATTTTCATCACGTTCTCCTTATCGTTGTGTCGTCGTCGTCATCGCTATCCTTGTTCGTGTTAACGCTGTCGTCCCTATGAAACGTTTACGTCGCGTTCATTGTGTTTCCTCCGTCTGTTGAGTGTATCAAAGTGGCGCGCGTGCTTTCAGTTTACAATTGGATGTCGCGTGCGGTACACTGTGAAACCGGATTGTTGTCAATATTTTTTATTTGGTCTCTCGTTGTTGGGCCTATAGAGAAAACATAAGCATAAGCGGCGGCAGTAGTAGCCAAGCTCCATCAGTCGTATGCGCTACTGCAAGGAACGTAATTTCGGTTAGACGCAAGAAAGCATTGTTGTCCTTGTGACAAATACGTGAGTGAAATTTTAAAATTGTCATGGACTAAAGCAGATATTGTGCTGCAGATTTCACACAAAAGAAAAAAAAAGCAGTGTCAAAAAACAAGTGTTAAAAATAAGTGTTAATAAATAAATACGAAGAGATACAACAAACCTCGAAATTGTTTACCAAAAGGTCCACCACCAGAATCCACAATTTGCGTTATTCTTATTGTCCGTTGTCTGGCTCAAGAACAAGTGGAATGAAATTATGATTCACAGTTGAGAGAGCGGTAAAGTGAGAGTGTTTGAGAAAGTTTTAAAATCATAAAAACACAAGGATTGAATGTGTGGATAAAATGCGTTAGATTACTTCAAAAAGGGATACAAATGCACTTTATTGGAACTGCAAGAAAACTTAATACGACCGGATCTATGTGGAAATAAGGTAAGCGAAAATAGAAATTACAGTTAAGACACTGTTTTGATAAAAAACAACTACTTTTTTAAAATGTAATTATAATGATTAAATATCCGATGACACATTTGCATAATCTCAATTATATTAATAGGGGCGTATTTAACCTCATAGTGTATTGGAATTAAACTTTAAAGAGACATGTTTTTAAAGAGTTTGTATTACACCTTTTTGGTGCCTTGAAATATGTTTACACATAGTGAATTGAGATTTTAAAGAGCATTTATTTTAACAAATATTCTGCCGTTTTCGAAACAGAGGCTATATTAAAAGGAAATCATCTGTTTATGTTCGAATTTGAATACAATATAATTTGAGTTTGAATAATGAAGACATCTATTTTACAGAGGTGGTAAAGACACTGGTAGAACATATTTTCATAAAGAAAATCGTTTGCGCGAAAATGTTTTATTAGTTTTACTATGTCAGCTGTAGTTTTCGAGAAACTTCGAGTTAGGGAATTTCAAATTTTGGGAGTTTGGATTATAAGAAATCAATATCCTTTGAATGCCGTGCTTTACTTTTAGTTTAATGTAACTAAATTTCATAAATTCTGATTTGTTTTTAATTTTCCATCCTTGTACTGGAATTTAACACAGAGTCTACCAAAAGTATATTTTGCTTTTAAGACGATAATAAAAAAACTCAGATTAATCAGATAAAAAATGTTTATTTATTATGAAACGGCACAAATAGCGAACAGAGCTGTAAATAAGCATATTTTTTATTTCATTTAATTACGCATAAGCTAAATTTCGAATTAATTCTTTTCACTAAAAAAAGGATTGGTAAAATTTTATGAATCAATTCAAATGAAATTGGTAACATTGAATTCCAATTCAAATGAATCTTACAAAATTAATTGCAATTTTTTTCCAATTCATTTGGATTTGATTGGACTTTCAATTAATAAAAATGACTTCGCGATATATAATATTTCCAATTCATTTGAATAGAATTGATTTTGAATTAATTCAAATTCATTAGAAAAATGATTTCGAAAAGGGACTTGTGTTAATATATCTCAACTCATTTTTTTGTTTCAAAGAGAGCAATCATTAATCTCGTTTTGAAGAATGAATTTGCAAGTCATTCGAATTTATTCAAAACTAATTAATACTAAATGAATTGGTAATGCATTTCTAAACGAGATTAATGATTGCTGTCTTTGAAATAAAAAAAATTAGTTGGATGAAAAAACGGCGGTAATGCAATTTAATTTTTCTAATTCATATGAATTAAATCAAAATTAATTCGTCAAATGAATTGGGAATGAATAACTAATTTATTCTTCTTATTTATTTGAATTAATTCAAAATTAATTCATGTCAAATGAATTGTCAATTAATTACTAATTCATTCTTCTAATTCAATCGAATTGGAAATGAATTGCAATTCTTTTTGTCAGATTCGTATCGAATGATACACTAACACAAATTGATAAATAATCATTACGATCGACAAACTCTCTTGAACAACACTGTATGTGAATCAAATTTAATTTAATTCTTTCTTAAGTGAGAAGAATTAGCTCAAAAATTTGGTAATTCGCGATTTAATAAAAAACTTAATGATTCGTCTACAGTGATTTCATTTATTCAAAATCACATCATCCATCTGTGAATCTTGAATATTTTGACACTCTTGCAACTTGGAGCGAAAATTATCATCGACGGCTTGATAAGTGTTTCGTGGAATTTTCTGCATTATCTTTATTCTTAAAGATAATGAGTGCCTATCCCCAAAAAAAAAAAATCTCCATTGGAGGTAAGTCTGAGGTACGAAGTGGCCAGTTAGTGTCAAAACAATAGTTAATTCTTAAATTTGCAGGCTCTGCCTAAAACGGTCAATGCTACGTGACAATTTGAATATGAAAATTAGCTAGTGCCATTAGAGCGTGTTACAGCAATCATTCTATTTTCCATCTTGTTAGTGGCGCTATTATCTTGTTAATACCCATGTTAACTTTTATTACCGTTTTCATTAGATATTTTTATGGCGACAAACATTTTGTGTTCACAACTTACAAAATTAAATTACTCAAACTTTGTTATTTTTTTTTTCATTTAAATTCCTAAACATTTGCGAATACACGAAGGAAATGTCAAACTTCCGCCTACAACAAAGGCTGAAGAAGTAGCTGGAACTGAAGAGAATAGTGCTGTCGCCTTATCTTACCAAAGAAATCTCATCATTATTTTTTATAAACTACATAGAAGGCATTGGGGATTTTGTCCTTCTTTGTTTTCCGCCTTTCGTTTGCTAAGAAAAAACTCAAATAATTTTCTGCCTCAATTTCCACACGAATAAAAAGTTTTTGACAAGATAAAAAGTGAATAACGGTAAAGAAAAATGTTTCAAGTACTTTCTTTACACCATCAAATGTCGATGAACTTTTCCATGATGATGGTGATGCTGATGCCTTCGATAGGAATAGGGACCCATCATTAGAACTAGGAGTCCTTTTTTCCCTCACTCATAACCATGTTCAAAGTGCTACCAGAATATGTCATTTTAATGACAGAGCGGAGGTCTCGCATAAAACCAGACAGGACAACAGTCAGCCAACCCTTTTTACACTACAATGGCAATAAAACAAAAACAACGAGCTGGGCAGCATGCAAAAAAAAGAGAAAAGTTTGCCTATGTTTATCAATCTCAACAATCAAACAAAAGCTCCATGAATGTCATCCAAGTCCTTCTTTCGTTTTTTTTGGTGTGTCCTTTGTGTGGTTTGTGTGCGTCTGAGGTTGGTGTTCATTTATGAACGCTAAATATTTTGAAGCATTTAATGATGAAATGATGCCCGAAACTATTTACATTTTAGCATATTGTTTATGAGCCCTTGGCCTGCATTGCACTGGATGGATGGGATTGGACTGGGCCGGATTTGAGGCTGATGATGTTTCTCTTTTGTTGTTGTCTTGGGATTTGAGCATAAAAGATCACAAAACCACACACAATATAAAGCACTTGACATTTGGTTTTAGGAACGGCTTAGCGAAGGGGAATGACCAAAACCGAAACTGATGAGCCTGTATTAACTGGGGATTTGTTGAGATTCCCTAAAAACGAGGTCGGGCAATAGAATGGAGTTAGAAGAAGATAATACAAAATTTCTACTAAGACGACAATAGAATGAAGTTAGAAGGATAACATACAAAAGTTTTGTATTTGTATGTCCTTACTTAGGTTAAAGCATCACTTTAGAAATATTTCTTAAATGAAAATTTTGCGCTGCATCATTGTACGAAATGAATATCCATCAATGCATTTTTCGAGGATACTGGTTAAACAATAAATCAACCAAGGTCCAGCATGCGCAGATTTTCAGCAAGAGGCAGATTGATCCGTATTTTTTTTACATATTTCAAACTTATCTCAAGAAATCAATGCAAGTTATTGACAAGATTTTTAAATTTAATTTAATTTATTAAATGTTTATTCAAACTTTCCTCGGCTTAACCTACCTCTTTTACATACATGTTTGTGGCCCACAATTGGTAGTCACACATTAGACATGCATCTACGTAGTTTATCCCTTGCCTTGCACTCGCCACCATGTCTCAAGTGATTCTTGATAAACACAATTTTCCTTAAAGATTCCTTTTTGCATTTTTTACATCCTTGGGAAATTAAGTTTTATTTCATATATGTTTCGTCTCCCACTCAATTGCCGCTGCCTGCCTGTCGTTGTTTTCTCGGGCTGAGTGAGTCCTGCTTCGCTCATGGATACCAATTTGCAGGACTTGTATGTCATTTTACCAGCTCAGGCTTTTTTCTTGTTGTTGCTCTTTCCCTTCTTTCAGTTCTTTCAACTTAAATGACATTGAAGGTCTTTTCATGTCTTTTTTTCCACTGCGCTCGTACTATCGTTTTTTATTCTTTTGCTGCTGTTAGTTAGATTCTCTCATTTTCTTCCATAGGAAAAATTCTATGAAATTTAAATCTTATTTAGCTCTAAGCATTACGCAAATAGACTTTTTTTTCGCACTCGCTCATGGAATATTGTTCCTTTAGCTAAAAGGATGGAAATAGCTGGGGAACAAAAAAAAAAAAAAAAAAAAAAACGACAAATGAAATGAAATGAATGAATGAATGATTAGAGAGCTGAAATGAGTTCTTAAGAGATTATGATACTGTTAGGATTTCCAACAGTTTTAATGTCAATTATTTCTACTAAATGACAGTTACGGAGACGTAACAAGTTTTGCTATTTCCTACGAAAGGCGTTTAATGTTTAGAATGCAATTGGAATTAAAAGAATAGATAAATTACTGCGATTGTGATTGATCGAAAGGACATAAACAGGCATAACATGCAATAAATAGGATGGCTGCTAAGTAACGCTAAGGGGGTTTTTATTAATAAACTTGGAATAGTAATTTAAAAATAACTTTTAATACTATTGCAATGCAATGTGAAACGAAACAAAAACAACAAAATCACTGTCAGCCCTGGGTAAAATTTGACTGCATTCAGTGCAAGAGCAACAAAGATATGTTAGTAAAAGTTTATAGGTGAGTTCGGTCATTTGTTTGGGAGGTACCCGAAGGGATTTGGCAAATGTTTCGGTTATCTGAGTTTCTGTCTACTTAACTTAATTACCCTTTACACCCCAAGAATGCGAACGTCACTGGAAAAATTTCTATTCTATTCCATTGTATTCCATACAAGATATTATGTTCTTATATTTATGTTACCAGTACCCCCTTTAATTCTATAGGGAGGATGTTTATAGACGACTAGCTTTCCCGGCTCGCGTTGCTTCACCTGTACTTACAATGAATCTTCTTATGAATTCAAGCAATACAGGTAAAATGCAAACGCTTCATTAGAACTTCGAACACCCCATTTATGTTATTGTAGCTTTATCCCATTGGTTTGAGTGATTGTACCGCTTTAGTCCCTTAGTATCCCTAAAAGTACGAATTTCAAAAGGATGTCCCACAACTGAAATGGACTGGTACTCCTTCTTATTCTATAGGAAGCATGCCCATATACGATTATAGCTTTAGCCGTTTGGTCTGGGTGATGGTACCAGTATTGTCGCTCTTCGGCCTATTTACCCCTAAATGTTCGAATTTCTAAAAACCCCACCTGCCGGCTCTCTAATTCTATAAGGAGCAATTCTATATACGTTTGGTCTGGACGATGGTAAAATTTTTATCCCTTTTTCGGTATTTTTACAACTAAAGAACGAATTTCAAAAAAAAAAAACACATCTTAGAACTAAAATATGCACTTCCCTTTTTTGCGACTATACCTTTAGCCTTTTAGTACCTTCTTCGGCCTTTATTTAACCCCTAAAAGGTACGAATTTCGAAACCGTCCTTTCTTCGTTCTAATTCCAAGCCCATATAAATTATTATGATTATATCATTAGCCGTTTGGTCTGGGCGATAGTAACATTTTTTTCTCTTTTTCGATTTTTTTTACGGATTTTAATATCGGATTTCAAAAAAACCTTCAACCCAATTCAATAGTGCGCACGCTCATATCAATTTCTTCGATTATACATAGCATTTGCCGATTGGTCGGGTCATGTTTACCCCTAAAAGTTGGAATATCCAAAAATCCATTCTTAATTGACGTTTATTCGAAAAGGGAAACAACCACCACAAATTTCATCATCCTATCTGCCCATTTCCCAGCGAGACGTAATCTCCTATGTACCATTTACATATGTAGCAAATCTCATCTTCATACCTTTAATGGTTCGCGAAATATGACCGATTGAAATTTTGGTTTGTGTGGTCAATGCCACGCCCCTTTGTCTAAGTATGTTTACATGTAGCCTATGATAAGACCCTACGGATAGTACTACACAGTGAAAATTTTATTTCAATCAGTTCATTTATTTCGCCCAGATAACGATTTTTTTTTAAAAGGGCGTGGCACCGCCCATTTTCTAGCGAAACATAATCCTCTTTATATCAGTAACATATGAAGCAAGTCTGATCTTCATACCTCTAATGGCTCTTGAGATAAGACCGATTAAAATTTCGGTTTCTGTGGGCGGTGCCACGCCCCTTTGTCTAATTATGTTTTCATGTAGCCTATGATAGAGGCCCTATGGACAGTATCACACATAGAAAATTCTATTGCAATCGGTCCATTTATTTAGCCACTATTACTATTTTTAAAAAAGGGGTGTGCACCGCCCACATTCCACAAACAAAGTATTTTTTTCTTATACGACCAATATAGGTACCAAATCTCGACTTCGTACCTACAATGGTTCAAAAGATACAGTCATTTTTAAATTCCAGTTTTATGGGGCGGTGTCACGCCCATTTTACCCCCTTTTAGTCCGAATTTTCAAAAATCACTTCTTAGTGCGCGCCTACGTCATAAATGAAACCTATATTCAAAATTTTACGGTTCTAGCTTTAGCCGTTTGGGCTGGGGAGTCATCAGTCAGTCACCCAAGCCTTTTATATATATAGATTATAGCTTTAGCCATTTTCGGCCTTTTTTTACCCTTAAAAGTACAAATTTCTAAAAACCCCATCTTGCGCCTTTCTAATTCTAGAGGGTGCAATTTAATATAAATTTTAGTGACTCTACCTCTAGGCGTTTGGTCTGGACGACAGAATCAGTTTTATCCCTTTTTCGGTACATTAACCCTAATTTCAGTAAATAACTTCATATCGCTACCGATATCGATATAGCTACCTTTAGCCGTTTAGTCTGGGCGATTGTTAAAGTTTTATCTCTTTTCGACATTTTTAACCGGTACGAATTACGAAAACTCTCTTGATCCAATAAATTTGTACTATTATTGCATTAGCCGTTTGGTCTGGTCTATAGTAACATTTTTATTCTATTTTACATTTGTTTACCTCGAAAAAAAAACGGAATTCGAAA
Organism: Muscina levida; assembly: GCA_964034835.1. Taxonomy (NCBI): domain Eukaryota; kingdom Metazoa; phylum Arthropoda; class Insecta; order Diptera; family Muscidae; genus Muscina; species Muscina levida. Next base: position 146,931,905 of record OZ035883.1, on the reverse strand, counting down.
AAAAACCAGCCTCAGTCCTTACAGAAATTACTACGAAAATAATTTTCTTTAAATTTATGCTAATTTCAACGCAATTTCTTGTGTAATTCCTGTACAGTAGTTTTGTTGCTATTCCTACAAATAAGTGTATGTCATGATGTTTGTTTTATAAACACATTTTAAATTTCAAGCATTTTCTCATGCTACACAAATCTCTAACACAACCTTCATAACCCCCTTTACAGGTTTTTCACATTTCCATTTGGCTTTTACGTTTTTGTATTTATGCTTCAAAATTCACAATTTCTTTGTGGAAAACAAGTACGCATTGCCTTTGCTATGCACTCCATTTCCTTTGGGGCGTCTTTTTCAATAAAAAGAAATAATTATAAATCGCAAATAATGTTACCGTAAATAAATGTTTACATTTCTGTAATGAACTGCTGTTTGTCGTTTGAGTCGAAATTTCTCTTAAGCGAAACATTAAAATGAAAATAAATATCATTCTTTGATTCTTCAAACCCCAAATATTATCTGTATTAATGTGAATTTCTTTGCCCACCCCCGCAGCCGTTGTGTCTTTACTTTCACTTTTCGTGCCGGCAGTTTTCCAGAAATTATGGTCCCTTTGCCACGGGAATAACAATGTGTTCCGACGCATTTACTGTTTTGGCGTCGCCTCTAATGTCTGTATTGTGAGTAGAGCAACGCAACCAAAATAGGGGGAAATATGGAATTTTACTGTATTCTGGCTGCTTTCGAATCTGTATCCGTGTCTATTTTGCCGTCGCCGCCGCGTGGTCCGTCTGAGCCCGTCCATCCATTTTTGGTGGCTGTCTATTTAAACTGTCTTGGCTGACTGCACACAAACGTTAACGTTCAGTGCCACTCTATGTCTCACTCTTTGCCACAAATTTGCAATGATTTTGAAATTGAAGCGTTGTTATTGTTGTCGCTGTAGTCTGGAAACCCCTGCAACAAAATCCGGGGGTGGCAATGAAATAAGGCTGTTTTTACACACACAGACACACTTACATACATAGATACACACATACGTACTTATACAAAGTCTATAACACCGTACTTCCGCACTCCATATAAAACAGATTAACCCAACCAAATAGGAATACAAACAAAATCTATACAAGTACAACAGTAACCGAAAAATTGCGCGCCATAAAGTAAATACGGACCATATCGAGAGAAGTTGAAAATCCTCGATGGCAAAAAGTGAAACGTTTACAGAAATAAGAAATAAAGTGTAGCAAACCTTTACCAGATGGGGGGGGAACGACAGACACTGCAAACGCTGTACTAGTAGCACAATCCCATTTTGTTAGCTCGACTTAAGCGATAAGTTATTTTGATTTTTTTCGCCACATTATCGAGCAGTGAAAATCTACGAATTTCTACCTTAAGCACTACCGACAACTTTAGACTGTCTGCACTTTATGTTCAATGCAGTTGTGGACTCCCGCCCCATTGCAAATGTTTGGTAAGGCATCGTCTCTATGTTTCAGTCTCTCTCTATGTAGAGCCTTAGAAAAAAAAATGGTAGCACAGCAAAAGAAAATAGTAGAACTTAAATACACGTATACATTAGGGATATAACTTTTTGCAACTTTTTGCAAATATCTAAATGGCCCTAGCATAGTCGAATAGGCCATTGAAAATTATATAAAAAAATGGTATTACTTTTTCGCAGTTGTCAAAAAAGTTCACCCACCAAACGGGGTAAAGTTTTTAAATGATTTTTTTTATTTATTTAGCTAAAAATCGCAAAAAACTTTTTTTTTATCAATATATCAAGCTGCATTTAACATTTGTGTAAATATTTTGGAAGCTGAATGTATGTTATTGATAATTACGTCATGTACTTTAAATGTTTTTATTATTCAAAGAAAATTATATTCCGAGTTTGTGTTTAATACGTAAAAACAATGGATTTTAAAAGAAGCCCTTAAAGCGTTTTAAAAAATGCAAAAATTTGGACAAAGGCTTTGACCAAATTTAAAGATAGCACAATAATGTGGAGAAACATTCCAGATATCGTCATTCCATTACTCAAACAAAATTTTTCAGTTCACTATTTTACTTTATTAATGAAAAATTTTTTTATTTAAAATGAATGTTTTTTTTTGGGAGATTTTAGAAAATGGTTTTCGTGGGTGACGTTTTTTATCCGAAATGACCCCAAAATTATTTTTTCGTAAATAACACAACCTTCGCCATCGCGTGGTGCTAGGGCCAAAATTTGGTTATACCCCTAGTATACATTCTATACGTGTATTTCTATGCACAGTTCTTTTTGTTTTTGTTTTTGCCTTAATACCGACGGCGAGACTTTTGATAATCGCTATGTTGCATGCCACACTGATTGGTTTGATGTAGTAGGTGGTGGAATATTGTAATTAAAATTGCCAACACTATGGCCGGGTGTAGAGTGATGTTCGTCGATGGGGAAAATCCACATAAGGCATGTAAGGAAAAATTCAAATAAGTCGAGTGTCGACAATCAACGTATTATGAATGTATGTGTGGAATCAACGATGGCAGTGTAGTAACTTCCTGTCTGTGTGCAAGGATACCGATGGTATTTACTTGTGATTTTATTCTCTAGCAGGATATGTTATGAACAATACTATTATTATAAGCCATTAATATTTAGCTGAATTGGTATTAATTTGTTGACTTGTTAAATTATTGTACTGCAAAATAATTTTTGTAATTTTCTACAAACTTAGTTAGCTGAATTACATAGAAAGATAATATAAAAGTTTTATATGTTGTCTAAGATCATAGTGTGGCAAATTCAGCTAGCTGAATTGCCTAATTGTTCACATTCAGCTGGCTGAATTGCTTTAAATTCATTGAATTATTAAATTATTATATTGCAAAAGCATTTTCGAAATTTTATACAGATTTAGTTAGCTGAATTGTAAAGAAAGATGAAATAAAAGTTTTATATATTGTCTATGATTACATTTTAGAAAATTCAGCTAACTGAATTGTCTAATTGTGTAAATGCCGTATTAGAAAACATTTAACTATTTTTTTTATAAATTCAGCTAACTGAAACGTTTTAACAATCTAAAAATATGTTTATGTGTAACTTTAGATGTTGTTTAATACATTTTAAGAATTTTATACAAAATAAACAATTTATCAAAAATAGTGATATTAAAATAATAGTAATATTAAAGTGATTCAACTAGCTGAATTGCTATAATTTTATTAAATTAATATACTCTTAACTTATTTTTGGTAATTCTGTACGGAATTACTTAGCTGAATTGTATAGAAAGTTAAAATAAATGTTTTATAAATTATCAATGATAACATTTTTGCAAATTCAGCAAGCTGAATTGTGTAGATGTTTACATTCAGTATTAAAAAACATGAAAAAAGTTTTTCAAAAAATCGTTTCATAATTTTAAAAGTTCTGTTTCACAAATTCAGCTAATGAAATATGTTAATTTTATAAATATATGTATGTGCAACTTAACTATGTTGTATAACTATGATCATATTTTTTTTTAAATTAAAAAAAATTCTTTAACGACACGAGTTGTTGTAATTGATAATAATACATTAATATTAAAGAAATTCAGCTAGCTGAATTGCCAAAATTCATTGAATTCTTATGCGTCAAAAGTATTTTCCTCATTTTGTATAGATCTAGTTAGCTGAATTGTATTGAAAGATGAAATAAAAGTTTTATATATTGTTTATGATAAAATTTTTGCAAATTCAGCTAGCTGAATTGTGTAATTGTGGACACTCCGTACTGAAAAAATCAAATTAATTTTTAAAAATTAGCTTTAGAATCTTTTCTTCTTAAATTCAGCTAACTGAAATATGTAGTCACTTAAAAAATTAGTTTATATATGTAACTTAAATGATACTTAAATGTATTTATTTAAATAAATTTCAAAATGTAATTCATTTTAAATTATTCGTTATGTTACGATTTAATATAATTCATAACAACAAAACCTTAAAAATGTAATATTATTATTGATAAATATTCTTGAGCTTTCTTTAAAACAAATTATAAAGTAATTCAGCTAGCTGAATTGGTATAAATTCATCAAATTATTATATTCTAAAAGTATTTTCAAAGATATAGTTTGCTGAATTGTACAAAAGTATAATGTAAAAGCTTTATATATTGCCTATGATGAAATTGTTTTATTGCCAACGTAATTCAGCAAGCTGAATTACTTTAAATTCATTGAATTATTATACTACAAAAGAATTTTACTAATTTCAGACACATTTATTTAGTTGAATCATATAGAAATATAACATAAGAGTTCCATAAATTGTCTGTGATCAAATTTTAGCAAATTCAGCTAGCTGAATTGCATAATTTTTTATATTCAACATTAAAAACATGGAAATATTATTTGAAAAAAAGTTCTAGAATATTTAACGATTTTATTTCACAACTGAAATATTGAAAAGATGAAAAAATATTTATATGTAACTTAAAAGAATAAACTAAAAAGCTTCCCATCCCAACTAATGCTATTTTCTATAAGTATTTAAAATAATGAAAAAAATGTCTTACAAGATTATGTAGTCCTTTACTCGCCCGAAATTCCTGTGGCTTTTCTAACACAAATTGCCATAATTTTTCCCATAAATATGCCCGCGTCCATTTCCGTAATCACAATTTCAAGACAACTTTTTGAAATTCACAAACTTTAGTGATTTGTTAAAATATGCGTGTCATTAACCACGTTGATACCCCTTTTCGGGGTAATATTTTATAACCATTGAAATTCTGCCATTCTGCCTATAAAGCATAAACTTTATCATAAATGGCATCATTAAATTGTCCTCTTTTTTTTAGACTCTCTTTGATGTTTTTTTATTTCGGCCATTAAATTTGGGTTTAATGACGTTTTTGTTCCGTTCTGATTTGTTAACTACGCATTGACACAGAAATGTCATCACGACGCACAAAACTAAAAATCTTTTCAAAGAAATTGTTTAAATGCTCCGCTCCTCCCCCACTTAGAATGACAGCAGTTGTTGCGTTGTGTTGTGTCGCGTCAAAAGAGGTTTGCGGTTTTCACTTGACAGCTTCCAAAAGATTGTCTTGTCGCTGCCAAAGTCGAACGGAAATTGAAAAACTCAATGATGTCAGATTGGCAAGAGCAGAACCAAAAAGTGAAATTGACATACTGAATTTGAAATGAAAAGCAAAATTAAGATTTTTCTCAATCTCTACGATGATTGAAAGAAAATTGCATTTTGTTGTTGAAGTTAGTACAGTTATTTTCTCAATTTTTCATATTTAACACACAATTAGAGCTCGTAAAACTCTTTAAGAGAGAAAAACCTTTTCTTTTGGCCACATAATACCCCCAGAAATGTTCTCACTTCATAAACCTACAAATGTTAATTAAAAGCTGCAGCACAACCAAACTAAAACGGAAAAAAAGAAACTACTTTCTTAGCCTTCAACAATTTCGACGATAAAATTCTACAAGAACGTACGTATGTACGTACACAAAGATACTTCATTAAAACCAAACCACATCTTTTTGTGAATTCGTACCGCTCACCAACCAGCCCACTCCAAGCTTCGGCTCTGGTTACAAACGAAATTCTCTGAGATTTTTAGAAAAAAATACAAACCACAGATGAAACTTGAAAATATGGAATGTTTGCTACAATTTCAAGACAAGAAGACGGAAATGCTAAATACTTTATAAACAAAACCTGATGAAGGGAATGAGAGTGAGGGAGGGGGTGAACGGGATGGAGGGAATGCTAGCTCATCAAGTGGAGGGAGTGAGTAAACATGAAAAGCAAACGAAATGCAAAACGACAGGAGAAAGTTTTTAAACAGACTTTAAGTGTAATTTGTAGAGTATTATGAAACGAAAAAGTTTCCTTTAATGTTGTGTGTGTGTGTGTGTGTGCGTGTGTTTTTTGGGCCAATGATAAGAGGCTTACCAATTTCGAAATGGCAACAGGGAGTCTTTGTTGCGGCTAAAAGTGCTATGAACATAGATCTTTCAGAGATTAATGCACTAAAATAGGATTTGCCAAAATAATGCGGCAAAGCTTTATAGTGTTAAATGATCCGGCATCGGAATGCCAGAGAAAAGTTAACGTCAATTTGAAATAAACAAAGCTTATGTATATTTATATACCATTCGATCCTATAAGGATCGTAGAAAGAAAAAGGTAAATATAATGGTAAGTAGTTCAATAGTGGCATAGTGGTTAGAACACGCGACTACCATGCAGGAGATCACAGGTTCAACTCCTGGCTCCAGTCATCTTAAAAGAAAAATAAATTTTTCTTTCATTGTTGGCTCCCCTCGAATGTTGTCGACAGCAACTTCTCAGTATTAGTGTCGAGTCAATCGGCGTGTCTAGTAAGAGCTTCCCAAACAGTGACGTTTGCATTCGTCGATAAACAAGTAGATGCCGTTAGTTGTGAATCTAAAAATAGAAAGCGTGTTAATTCATAACAACGCGAGAAGCTATCCCATACCTCATTCATGGAGTGTAAAGGGAAATTAAAAAAAAAATTTAAATAGTTTTGTGGAGTTTGAAACAACTTGACTTTCAAAGTAAATACATAAATGAAAAAGCTTTATATATTTATTTATTTTTTGCAATAAAAAGAGAAAAAACACATAAAGTGGTCATCTCTACCTAAAGTAAGAATGGTCCATTGTTTAGTATCCTGTAAAAAAACGCTATGACACACTTTGTGTCTCCAGAATAACTTCTCTAGACTCACCCAAAGGGTTACACTTTTAGTTTTTTTTAAATTTAGAGTTAGAGATATGTTTTAATAACTGAATTATGTTAAAACCTTCAGAAAACTAAATTGAATTAGCTGAATTGCATAGAAACATACAACAAAAGTTTCACATATGGTTTACAATCATATTGATATATCAACATTTTGGTTAACTGAATTTCGTTTTTGTCATTGGCGTTATTTGTTAATGAGTATAATGGTAAACAAAATGGACAAATTTATGAATTGAGGCAATTCAGCTAGCTGAATTTGTTAAAAAATAAAATCTTTAAATAAAACCTACTTTTCTGCGTTATAAATTTTGACTGAAAAATTTTTTATTTCAAGATTTCTGTTAAATAAACAAAAATTAAAAAAAAAATAAAAAAAAAATTTATGTTGTATCTTTATAACTTAAATTTAAGCGACGAAAGTCGTTTAATGATATAATGATTTCGTAGAAAATTGAAATTAGTGTTTCACATTAAATTATCTGGATATATTACAAATTCAGCTAGCTGAATTGTCTTATTATAAAAATTTAACAATGAAATAGCGTGAAAATATATAATTATAATATAATTCTGATAGATTTTATAAATTTTATTCGCATTCACCTGGCTGAATTATTTATAATTTTTTAAAATTTCTAATAAAGACCGACTTCGATTCATTAAAATACCTTAAGTAAACCATAATTAAAGTTAAAGTATTTTTCTAATTTTTTACACATTTATTTAGCTGAATTGGGCAGAAAGGTAAAATAGGTTTTATATATTGCCTGAGATCAACTTTTTATTAATTCAGCCAGCTGAATTTTCTAATTTTTTACATTTCGTATTACTCCACAAGTATTTTCTTTATTTTGTACTGATTTGATTTGCTGAATTGTAATGAGAGGTAAAATAAAATTATCATTTATTGTCTATGATTAAATTTTTGTTAACTCAGCTAGCTGAATAGTCTTATAGTGTGCATTGTGCATAAGAAAACATGCAATTATTTTTTTAATATTTAACAAATTTTTCAGCAGTTTACTGAACTTTAAAGTTTCATTAACACAGTTGCTGCAAAATTTGTATGATTTAAATTAATTTTTAAAAATGAAACAACTTTTCTTTAGGACACGATCTATTTAAAGCAACAATAATACATTAAAGATAAATTTTAGATGTAATATTTAAGAAATTCAGATTGCTGAATTACTATAAATTCACTGAATTATTAATTAATAGTGCTCCAAAAATATTTTTGCAATTTTGTACACATATAGTTAACTAATTTGCATGGAAAGAAAAGATAAAAGTTTCAAATATTTTTAATGATACAATGTTTCCGAATTCAGCTAGCTGAATTGTATAATTGTGTACATTTCGTATAAGATCACATAAAATTATTTATTGAAAAATAAATTTCAAAATGTTTAAAGAAATTTTCGGCAATTTTGTGCTGATTTATTAAGCTGAATTGAATAGAAAGTTTTAATAAAAGCTTCAGATATTGTCTGTGTTCAAACTTTTGTAAATTTACCTAGCTGAATTGTCTTATTATTTGCATTAAGTATTAAAAAACATGCTGTTTTTTTTCAAATAAGTTTTACAATTTTTAACTAAGTTTTGACTAATTCAGCAAATTTAAATATGTTAACATTTAAATAATATATTTACATTAAAAAAAAAAATGTTTGGAAAACTTTTCTCATATAATTCATTTTAAAAAACGAAACAGTTTTTTTCTAAATTAGCTAAATTGGTTGGAAAAAGAAAATAAAAGTTTTATATAGTGAATGTGATCAAATTCAGCTAGCTGAATTGTCTATTTTTTTGCATTCAGTATTAGAAAACATGAAATTGATTATTAAAAATAAGTTTCAGAATATTTAATGGTTTTTTTTCACATATACAACTAACTGAAATATGTGTACGATAAGAAAATGTTAAATGTAATTTAAGAAAATGTTAAATACGTACTTGTATTACAGAATATATATGATTATACCTAATTTTTAATTTTTCCCTCTTTTTTCTCTAAAATAATAGAGAATAATAATACATTAAAAATGTTTTATAAAAGTAATATTTAAGTAATTCAGCTAGCTGAATTGCTAAAAATTCCTTGAGTTCTTGAATTATTATACTCCAAAAGTATTTATGTAATTTTTTATAGATTAAGTTAGCTAAATTGTATACAACTGCAAAATAAAAGTTTAACATATTGTCAAAGATCAAATTGGTGCAAATTCAGCTAGCTGAATTGCCTAATTGTATACATTCCATATAAAAAAACATGAAATTATTTCGTAAAAATAAGTTTCACAATATTCAACGATTTTTTCACAAATTCTGTTAACTTATATTAAAGTAATTCTGCCAGCTGAATTGCAAAAAATTCCTTGAATTATTGCATTTTTATACTCTTCCTAATTTTTTTAATTCTTTTTTGCAAATTCAGCTAGCTGAATTGCCTAATTTTTACAATCAGCATCAAAACACATGAAATTAATTTTCAAAAATGTTTTACAGAATATTTATCACATTTTTTCACAAATTCAGCTAACTGAAATGTTTTCACTATTTAAAAATGATGTTTATATGTAACTTTATACTTATAGAATATTTAATACATTTATTGAATAACACAGTGCAACATTTCTAAGGTCATCGTCTGGTGCCGCCTTCGTACCCAGATATTTTTGAAGTATATACCGAGACTAAAAAAATCCCCAAAGGATTTGGCCCCATTACATCGAAACATTTTTTTATGGATACTCCAATATTTTCACCCCAATACGATTTTTTGACCATTTTTACAGAGTCCATATTTCATAAACTGTTCGGAATTCTTTCCTTTCGCCTTTGGCAAAGTTGTAGATCTAAAGCAGAGCAAAAAATGTCTCGAACAGACCGACCCAAAAAAATTGCATCCAGTGTATGAAAATTGCAAAAATATGGGAAAAAAGGAAATTTTTTTATGATGTTTTTCACACAAAATGTATTTCGTTGTACTCCGTGGCGTATGAATTATGTGGAATATTACTTGTTATAATCATAATTTTATGGTGAAAATATCATGAAAAAATAGCCTTTTTTCTCATATTTTTACAATTTTCATGCACTCGATGCAATTTTTTTGGGTCGGTCTGTTTGAGACTTTTTTTGCTCTGGTTTAGATCTACAACTTTGCCGAAGGCGGAAGGAAAGAATTCCGAACAGTTTATGAAATATGGACTCTGTAAAAATTATAAAAAAAAATGTGTTGGGGTGAAAATATTGGAGTATCCATAAAAAAATGTTTCGATGTAATGGGGCCAAATCCTTTGGGAATTTTTTTAGTCTCGGTATATACTTCAAAAATAGCTGGGTACGAAGGCGGCACCAATTTATGTGTTGCACTGTGTAATATTTATATCTGTTTGCGGAATAAAACTAAATTCAATTCAATTTGTTTATGTAACAATATCAAATCATGTTGACTCCGGCCTTAAAGGTATATTGAACAACTTCAATTGTTTATAATTTTTAACCAATTTGCAAAAATATTATTCAATGTTAAACTTTGAAGTTAAAATATTGCTTAATATTGCAAGCATTATTAATTATGTAACCAGTTTTTAAATCCATTAACTTAAGTCTAAGCCTTTAGACTCCAAATCAAATCCATATCCTAAACCCTACTATATATTTGTTTGCCGCTTTCAATAACATTTGCAAATTGCTATTCTTCTAGAAATTTCTTATATCTCTATGAGTAGGCGCCTCAATACTTTCCTCATCCTCTCTGTCTTTCTGGCCTAGAGATTTTATGAATTCCTAATTTACATTGTAAAGCTTCGTGGCAACATTATGATATTGGGTATTAAGGGGAATTTTGTTTATTTTATGAGTTCTTTATCCACATTTTTGAAAACATTTTCTAAATAAACTTTTACTTTTGCTTTTTCCTACCCTTAAGTAAATCCTGCTTAATCCTTTCCTAAATGTTAGACATTATTACAATTACCACAGCACAACTGGAGTAACTTTTGCTTCGGCCTCAAAATGTAAACATATTAAAATAACGTCCCAGGCCCAAGTAGGACTAAGTACGTGCAGGGAAAACATGAGAGGGAAACTTAATGCTAAAATAGAAGAGTACGACAGCCACAAGTTACTTGTCATCATAATGAAAAGGGGCGTAGGGGGTAAGCTAAAACAAAGCATATCCTAATTGGCCCCAGTTAAAACTTAAATAATTTGCCACGTTTTTCTGTAGTTTGTAGTGCTTGAGTACTTTGAGTAGAAATGACCGAATTTTCCCGCAATTTAAGTTGACGGTTTTTCATTTCAAATGACGCGCTGTCTTGACTTTTTGTTTTAGATTCGGCTTTTTGGTCCTTCGGTCTTTTCTTCTCTCGAGTCTTTACATCCTTTCAATTGTAGCTGAAGAAGCAGCAGCAGCAGCAGCAGTAGTAGTTGTAGTATTTGTAATACAAATACATACAAAAGTCTTTTGCTGGCTTTGTTCCTTTATTTTTAGCCACTTCGGCTGGCTCTTGAGTTGGCTTGAAGAGCTTTACCGCCTCTGTGTACATTTGTAAACCTACATAAGTGTGCTTTATTGTTGCCATTTAGTTAAACTAAATACAAGGACTGACTGAAAGAAAAGAGAAGGAATATCAAATGACATTAGTAAAGTCGAGTAGTTGCAGTTAATGAAACACGCATAAGCCACAGTGGGACTTGAAGAGGATTTGGGTCAGCCACTCTTTGAATAGTGCAGAGCCAGAGCGCAGAGCCACTTCAAAGAGATGAAGTGATTTAGGCAAGACGACCATCGCCACCACAAAAAGTTTGTTTTGAGGTCAAATGTAATCTAAAAATAAATGATTTTAAAACGAAAATCTCGTCATTTCTATGCTATTAAGTCAGCTGAATAGGGTTTAACAAACATTTTAGAGGGTATTTTAGGCTGCAATGGTATTTGTCATTGCCGTTGTTTGTTATGAATAATAGAAAACAAAATGAATAGTAATGCGTAATAAAAAATATGAATTATAGCAATTCAGCTAGCTGAATGTGTTTTAAAATAAATAGTTTTTAGATGAACATCTAATTTTCTGCATTATAAGTTTAGCTTAATAATGTAAAGAAACTTTGTAGACCGTAGTAAAGTGGTAAGTTATGGTTTACACATCGTATTAAGCTAATTCAGCTAGCTGAATATATTGTAACACAAGTTTTTAAAATAATAAGTGACTACATAATGAAAACAGAATAATTAATATTGAAAAAACTTATCATTTAAGGTAATTCAGCTAGCTGAATGTGTTCTAAACTAAATATTTCTTTAATTAAAACTATTGTAAAAAAAGTTTTCAAATTAATCTCTACATTTCCCAAATGTGAAGCTAGCTGAATAACATAATCTGGTGGCTGAATTATGGAAAACAATGATAAGAGCGGAAAAATATATGAATCAATGCAATTCAGCTAGCTAAATGTGTTCTAATTTTAATAGATTTTAAATTACAACTGTTGTAGACATATTTTTTAAACTTTAACCTTATCTTTCTTTCTTATGAGGTTAGCTGAAAACTTATAGTGGTGAACTGAATTATGAAAAAAGAATATTATTAGAAAATATAAGAATTATCATAAATCAGCTAGCTGAATAAGTTTTAAAATGTAGTTTTTAAATAAAAACATACTTTTCTGCATTACAAATTTTGCTAAACAATATATATGGTTTATGCATCGAATAATGTAAATTCAGCCAGCTGAATCTGCCGTAGATTTTTTTTATATAAAACTTTACTTTTGTTTATTGTGAACCTAGCAGTAAAATATAAATAGGTAGCATAATTTTGAATAATAGGAATAATCGTGGAAAAAAATGATTAATGAAGGCAATTCAGCTAGCTGAATGTGTTTTAATATTCATAGCTTTTCATAAAAATCTACTTTTCTGCGTCGTAAATTTTGCTTAATAAAATATACAATCAAAAAAATTATTTATTTACGGGTAATGCTTACTAAATTGGGCAAATTCAGCTAGCCGAATGTTTTACCGAAAAAGTTTTTAAAATAAACCCTACTTTTCTAGCTGATTTATATTTTAAAAATGAAATTTGAGATATACTTCAACACTTATTTATTTTTATAAATTTTTGCATATTCAGCTAGCTGAATGCATTTTAAATTCGAAAATTTAGCTGGCCGAGTTGTATGATTTTGACTGAAAACATAATTGATTACTTTACAAATCAAGTGTTATTATTTTGCATTCATTTTATTAAATTCAGCAAGCTGAATTGCGAGTGACTATATTTGTTAAGCTTATTTCCGCCACATTCATCTTGTTTTAAGTTTTTAAAAATTCAGCTTGCTAAATTGTAGGAGAAAATGTAATTGATTACGTTACAAATCCGAATGAAAATAGTTATATGTTTTTTCACTGCTATTCAGCTAGCTGAATTGTAAAAATCATTGCGAATATTTGCACTAAAATTCTGTTTAACAACTTTACTTTTATGTTTCACAAATTCAGCTAGCTGAATTGCATGAAAATCCTTATATGCAACTTATCTAGTTATGTTTTTGTTTTTTTTTTCAAATTTAATGTGCTGAATGCTTTTGAATTTTATTATTTCTCGAACTAACTAACAAAATGTTTAGCTTACACCAATGTATTATCTTTCTATTTGTTTTTATGCCACCGTACTTAAAACTCCATAAGCAAAAAGTTATTTATTATACGCTGAATTTTAGCAATAACTCCAAATAATTCCACTAAAATACTGTTAAGCAATTTCACATTTAGTTTGTACAAATTCAGCTAGCTGAATTAATTGAAAACCATTACTCTCAACTTATCTAGTCGACAGTTATATGTTTTCCCCCAAATTTAACTAAAAAAAATACTATTACTTCTCGATCAAGTTTGTTTACCTAACAAAAAAGTGTTATCTTTTTATTTGTTTTTACGCCATTGACTTATTGTGCAAATAGTTATTTGTTTTTTCACTGCTATTCAGCTAGCTGAATTGTAAAAATCATTGCAAATATTTGCACTAAAATGCTGTTTAACAACTTTACTTTTATATTTCACAAATTCAGCTAGCTGAATTGCATGAAAATCCTCATTCGCAACTTATCTAGTTTGAGGTTTTTTCCCAAATTTAACGTGCTGAATGCTTAAAAATTCTTTTAATTCTCGAACTAGTTTGTATAACTAACAAAAATTTGTAATCTTTCTATTTGTTTTTATGCCATTGGACTTACGGCTCCTTATGCAAATAATATTTGCTTATGCAACGCCATTCAGCTAGCTGAATTGATTAAAATCTTCAATTCTAACTTATCTTTTTGTGGGTTTTAGGTTTTTTCCAAAACTCAACGTGATGAGTGCTATTCAATTTTATAACTTCTTGAACTAACTAACTAACAAAATTTTTACCTTATTTTACCTGTTATCTGCCTATTTTTTATTATGCCACTGTTCTTAACTCCAAAGGCAAATAGTTATTTTTTTATACACTGCTATTCAGCTAGCTGACTTGTAGCAATAACTCCAAATAATTCCATCAAAATGTTGTATAACAATTTTATACATATTTTTTACAAATTCAGCTAGCTGAATTGCTTGAAAACTCCTTATTTCTAACTTATCTTTGAATGCAAACAATTATAAGCATTTTACGTGGTACTAAACACTACCTGAATTGTAAGAAATTTAAATTAACTTTTACTAAAATACAGTTTGGCTTTTTATTACCACAAAATAAGATAGTAATAATAACAAATGGAAACATTTTACATATTCAGCTAGCTAATTGTATTTAAAAACAGTTATATATTAAGCAAAATTCTTTGTTTATGTAATATTAGGTCAGTTGAATATGATTATCATAAATTTTGTAGAATGTGATTGATTGATCCTTTTATTTATTATTAAAAAAATATACTATACCACAAATTAATTTATTGATTTTTGTGGAGATTAAGCTAGCTGAATTTGTAGAGAAAAGCTAATTCATTGCTATACCAATTAAATTTCATTATTTTACGTATGTTTTTTGTCTTAGGTTACTTGTAATTAATAGCCATTTGCCACCTCTTATAAAACACCTGTTATATGTATGATAACTATTTAACATTATTTTACTTACTTTCCACAAATTCAGCTAGCTGAATAGCAAGAAAATGGTCACATAATTCCCATAAAATACTGTTTTTTACTCTAATGTTTCCTTTCATCAAATTCAGCTAGCTGAATTGTAAGAAAATGCCCTCATAACAGCATTCCACTAATATTTACTACTTGCAATTTATCTACCTTATTTTAATCTACAAATTCAGCTAGCTGAATAGCAAGAAAATGCCCACTTAATTACATTTAAATACTGTTTGCTACTCCTGTGTTTATTATTCCATATTCAGCCAGCTGAATAGCAAGAAAATGTCTTCATAACGGAATTAAAATAATGTGTAGTAATCTTATATTAATGTTCTCGTTATTCAGCTAACAGAATTGCTTCGAAAATTCGTTACTAGTTTGAAGGCAAACAATTTCTCATCTGTCCATTTAGTTTTCTTCGTCCCATTGTACTTGTGGCTCCGCATGCAAATAATTATTTGCCAATGTCGGCTTGCTTGCTTCTTTGTTTATCAACTACCAACTCTTGCCATCCTCTGTCACTAACAGTGTCAACCATTGTCAAGCGTTGCTTTGTCTGTTGGTTCGTTGGTTAGTTGAGCTGAGCACTCTACTTGCATGGCATGATTTATTTGCCATAAAAGTAAAGTTTAACTTTTGTAATTATTTGTAAAAATTGTTTTTATTTGAAAAATTAAAACTTTTACTTTAAATATGGGGCTCCCTACCTCGCCTCGTTCGTTATCTATATTTGCCGTGGCAGAGAGTAAATTAATACTCTTCGGCTAACATCCATCTACTCTTTTAGTTGTTTTATTCCTTTTTGGTTTTCAGTTCCATCACAATGTTTTAATGACAAATGACATTTAAAAAGGTTTCCTTCAACTTGTTGTTGTGTTTTCGTTGAGTCTTGTTTAACGGGTTGGATGTTTTTTTGTTCGTTGCGGCATCACAATTAAATAGAATAAATGAGAACGAAAAATGTTATTGCAGAGTATTGTTAAATGTTAGCATTAACTTAGTATGTTAAAACACAGAGTGAAAACGTCAACGTAATTTTATATTGTGCAGTGTATCCTTCCCCTCTGTGGAGTCATGAATTGTGCTCTAGCAAAGTTTTAAATTACACTCTCATTGTTTGCAGTGATTTGAGCAGACAAGTTAGCTGAATGCACAGTACGTTAACGGTAAATATTGCATTTATGTTTCATAAGCTGCTCGGTGATCAGGTAAATATCATAACTCTGTCTCCCCCCCTCACACCATGGCCCCTCCCGATGAACCGTAGTTAAAGTCAACTGTGAAAGGATTTTGTTATTGGCATTTGCTGCGTGTTTTGTTCCCAGCCAAGGGGAGAGGAGGGGATGACTATACCGCAATATTTCACAAGTGGTTGGATTGTCCTTTTTGTGTGGTTAACAACATGTAATTTTAACACAAAGTCATGATTTACTTGGCATTTAGCTGCGGCGCAAAGTAAATGCAATTCAGCAGAAGTTTTTAATTGAAATTATAATGCAAGTTAAAACAGGTAAATATTTTAGTTGCATGTGTGCTTGTGCGTGTGTATGTCAAGTAAATTTTAGAATGCACTCTGCTGTATGGAATTGGAGAGTCCACAAAGAGTTTAACTAAAAGTAATTAAAAGTGAATAAAATATGAAATTCAGCTGAGTTGAATTAGTTTATATTGAATAAAAACTGCGCATAAATTACCAAAGTTAGCAGCCGCCGCCAGGAGAAATAATATAAAATACGTCAACCATTTAGTTAAGTAATTGCATAAATGTTAAATAAAAGGTCGGAGAACAGTTAAATTTAGAGCAACGTTATAATATGAAATAGCAGAAATACTGCAAGAATAAATAAAATATGGAGAATGTAGTGAGTTTAGTGTAAACTAGTGGGAAAAGTAAAAATACATAAAATTCAGACAATATGAGTTACTAACAATAATTATAAATTGTTAAATATAAAAATATTGTTTACGTTGACTAATAGGTAATGCTCTTACTGCAACTTTATACATTATAGATACAAATCTACCACAGCGCCACCTATAGCACAATAATTGTGTCATTATTATTGCACCCGACGCCATTTGTTGAAAAGTCGACTAAAATTGGTTTCAATAGGTTCATCTTCGTTCATGTAATATTTATAAATTAGTATGTATTATCAAGCGCCATATTTAATAGGTGAAGTATAATACTTTTATAACTGCTGGCCACACTTTAACAACGGCTCATCACATTTTCATTAGAAACGGCTGAGCAGTCTAGAAGCTTATAAGGAACATACAGACATAACAAAGGAAATTTGTTAATGAGATAACTCTTAGATCTAAAGGATATTTTATTACTAGTTTTTGGTGGTAACGTTAATTTGATATGAAATGAAGATATGTATAGCATAGCGATAGGAGTAAAGCTTTTAAAGGAAAGTTAAAGTGTTTGACATTGGAGTTATTTTTTTGTAAGAAATATTATGAATGATTTGGTCAGAGATAGGCCGAATAAACTGCACAAAATGGAAAATGAACATGTATACGGTGGAGCACAAGTACTGTTATGTAACGTATGTAAAGTAATGTATTTGTGTATCATTTGGTTTGCAACTTAACACTAACTGCTGAAGTCTTTCGATCATAAATTTTTGAAATGTTTGAAAGTTAATGTAAAAAACGAAAATATAATACTCAAACAAAAAACGTATGCGACTCTGCTGGAAGGCCCAACATTACATCAATTATCGACCCAGAACTAATAAGCATAGTTAAACCTAATCGGACTGCCTTTTTACCTTTTAAATAGTCAACTGGTAAGATTCATAATCTCAGAAAACTTAATTTCCCTTTACACCCCACTAATAAGGTATGGGATAGCTTATCCCGTTATTGTGAATTAACACGCTATCCATTTTTAGATTCACAACTAACGGCACCTACTTGTTTAGCGACGAATGCGAACGTCACTCTTTGAGAAGCTTTTTACATAGACATGCCGATTGACTCGACACTTATACCGCGAAGTTGCTGTCGACAACATTCGAGGGGAGCCGAAAATGAAAGAACATTTTTTTTTTAAGATGACTGGAGCCAGGATTTGAACCTGTGATCTCCCGCATGGTAGTTGCGTGTTCTAACCATCATGCTACGGCCGGTTCCAAGACTCATAATCATTTATTCAAAAATGGTTGTTTGATACGCGTCGAGGATGATGATTATCTAATCAGAAATAGCCACAACCAGCACGATCTTTAACTATAGAAGCACGTTACTGCAGCCTTCTCAAGTATTAAAAAAGTGCCGGCAAAATTAGATTTGGGCAAAACAAATGCAATGGCATTGACGGACAACACAACAGTTTTTGACGCAGACCTAATAAGCTTAGTTGGACCTTATCGGGCTGACTTTTGACTTTTTAATTAGTCATCAGATAAGATTTATAAACATTAAGTCAAAAATTGTTGTTTGATACGTGTCCAGGATGATGATTATCGAATCAGAAATAGCCAAGACCGGCATCAGCTGTAACTAATGCAGCATGATACTGCAGCCTTCTCAAGTATTGAAAAGGTATCGGCAAAATTAGATTTGGGGAAAATAAATGCAATGGCGAACAACACAACATTACGGCGGGCCTAATAAGCTTAGTTAGACCTTATCAGACTGGCTTTCGACCTTTTCATTAGTCATCAGATAAGATTTATTATCATTTATTCAAAAATGGTGGTTTGATACGTGTCAAGGATGATGATAATCTAATCAGAAACAGCCAAGACCGGCACCAGTTGTTACTAATGTAGTATGATACTGCAGCCTTCTTAAGTTTTGAAAAAGAGTCAGCTAAATTAGATCAATTTAAATACAATAGCATAGGATAAATGATAATTAACTAGTTGCATACAAGCGATATCTATCGTACTTCATGCTTTGTTTAAAAAAGAACGAAAATTGGTTTAGCTCTTAAGACATTTTACCTAATTCAGCTAGCTTAATTTAAAAATTGAGTGAAATTTTTATTTATTTATAAAGGATCAAATGCATTGGCATCGGATTAAGGTTAATGTACTTCAATAAATATCCATAATCTTGAGCTAGCTGCATTCGAGCGACATGTATCGTTGATGTTTTAATATTTTTTTTTTATTTCCCTAAAAAATATAAATATGTTTCTAATTTCTACTATTATTAGTTGCATAACATTTTAGATAATGTTTAAACTCAATTGTAATGTTTTATCTATTAAAATTTTTCTTTCATTGCAAGTCAATTAACCTAATTCAGCCATCTGCCAAGATACATAATAGCAGTTTATTAAAGTGAACACAATTCGTTATTCATTGACACATTTAGTATTATTATTTTTAAATTTAATTTAAACTCGTCTTAATTAAGTTTGCTTTCAAATATGTATTTACATTGCTATTTACTCACATCACATTTATTTTCTCAATTAACTGATAAGCTTCAAATTAACAGAGATCCCTCTCCCTCTGCTCCCTTCCGTCTTAACACTATGACCATTACCTTTTAAAATCCCCTTTTCATATTTATTCATTTGTTTTTGGGTTATTTGACTTTCATTTGTTGACTTTATGCCGAGGCCCTAACTGATTTTTCAACACTTTCGAAAAATTTAATGAACTCTTTAGGTTCGTGAGCGTTATGATAATTTTATGCAAATCTTTTAAATTCATTTATTATTAAAGTAAACAAGCAAAGCAATAATGCATGATTTATTATGACTTGAAATAATAATTTATTTTGTGTTTTTTTTCTCTTCTTGCTGTTGTCGTTGTTGCTCTTGTTGTTATTACACTCACACACTTTCTATGCTGTAAAAATAAACACACTCAAGATGAAATTTAAATGAAAAGGATGTGCAGAGAGGAGATAAAAAAATATATGGCATAACAGCCAAGCATCTGAAGGCTCATTGCGTAGCATCATCATCATCAGAACTCATCAGCACATACTCACCTACTTTCGGAATGTAAATATGCAGAGATATGTGCACGCGTGTATGTTAGTTCACACACCGTGAAGTTTATGAGCAACGCGTCGTTGTTTATGTGTGAGAAGAAGGAGGTGTGTTAAATTAGGCTGCCAGTGGCTGAGTCGCGCCAAGGTGTCTGAGGTGTTTGGAGTATAATTGGGTACTCATAGACGACTTGAAATGAAAGATAAATTTCTTAAAATAAGTTTTAAAGAAGGTGTTGCTTTAATATAGCTAGCTGAATTGGGGTGGTGCGACTTGTAGTGAAGGATACATTTGGGGTTTTGACTTGAAACATGTTTTGGGAGATAAAAAAATCTAATTCAGCTAGCTGAATTGATAAAAAACTAGATGAAAGAAAGATTTTACTAGAAGAGAATCAAATAACTCTATGATAAATACGATATAAATATAAATATCTCTAAAGCCAAAGCGAAGTAAAAAAATGATGCTTTATATATGTCGACGCCAAGAATATCTGACGAAAATAGCCACGATTGGCACCATCTTTAACTAAAGCAGCATGTTACTGCAGGCTTCTTAAGTATTGAAAAGGGAGTCAGATAAATTACATTTGATTAATAAAAATGCAATGACATTGGGTAATGAATAATAAACTTGAATAAAGTTCCATAATTTTGAGCAAACAACTTTATTCAGCTAGCTACGTACAAGCCACACCTATCGTACAATATGTTTTGATTTAGAAAAACGAAATTTGGTTTTGTTCTTAAGCCGTCTTACCTAATTCTTAAAAAAAAACTTAACTTCCCTTTGCACCCCATGAATGAGGTATGGGATAGCTTCTCGCGTTGTTATGAATTAACACGCTTTCTATTTTTAGATTCACAACTAACGGCATCTACTTGTTTATCGACGAATGCGAACGTCACTGTTTGAGAAGCTCTTACTAGACACGCCGATTGACTCGACACTAATACTGCGAAGTTGCTGTCAACAACATTCGAGGGGAGCCGACAATGAAAGAACAATTTGCTTTTTTAAGATGACTGGAGCCAGATTTAAACCTGCGATCTCCCGCAAGGTAGTCGCGTGTTCTAACCACTATGCCACGGCCGGTCCCATTCAGCTAGCTGAATTTAAGAATTAAGTGAAGTATTAAAATATGCGGCCTTTTAATGCATTGAAAAGGAGTTAGCAAAAAAATAGGTTTGGTCAAATGCAGTGGCATTGGGTAAAGAATAATAAACTTGAATAAAGTTTTATAATTTTAAGTAAACGATACAATTCAGCTAGCTGCATGCAAGCGATATCCATCGTAAATCATGTTTTGATTTAGAAAAATGCAATTTGGTTTCGTTCTTAAGCCGTCTTACCTAATTCAGCTAGCTGAATTTGAGAATTAAATTTTACAATTTTTCAAAACAAACTTTAAAAAAGATGCAGCTTTAATAAAGGCAGCTGAGTAAAATATGTACAACTTGTAGTGAAATATACATTTAGGGTTTTGTAATAATGTAATTCAGCTAGCTGAATTGAGTTATAACTGTATGTAAGAAGCATCGATCAATTTCAATAGAGTTTACTTAGCTGAATAGGAACAAATTCTTTTTATAGCAACTGAAGATATATTTTTCTGTCTCGTTTTATAGTTTAAAGTCAATTCAGCAGGGTATGTGAAATAGTAATTTAATGCAAAAAGGGATATAGTTTTATGAAATTTACTTAGCTGAATTGCCAAAGTTTATAGTTGAAAACGTATTATATTTCTTTACCATTTATGATTAACAGTCAATTCAGCTAAGCTAAAAAGCTGTATATAGCAATAACAAAAAAATAGTAACATTAATATTTTTAAAGGTAGAATTCTGTCAACATCTGAGGATATCAAATTGTTCTACGGATTAAAGCCATTTTAGCTTGCTGAATTGTATTTTTAGTATATTTTTAAAAAATTTTACTTGAATTTACTTAGCTGTATTAGTTTCAATTCAGCAATGTTAAAAGGCTGTGTTTACATGTTATAAACAACTATTTCCATGTCACACACTAATTAAATGCAAAAAGGGATATAGTTTTATAATGAAGTTTTATAATGAATGAATGGCCATAGTTGAAAACGTTTATTATTTTTGTCCTTAATGCTGTTTACAGCCATTTTAGCTTGCTGAATTCTATATTTAATATTTTTTTAAATATTTTGAATTGAAAAAACTTAGCTGAATTAGTTTAAAATCAATTCAGCAAGGTGAAAAACAGCCAATTACATGTCAAATTGTAAGTAATTGCAAAAAGGAATATATATTTATGAAATTTGCTTGGCTGAATTGCCAATGTGCAGTATAAAGCTGGAAGGATGTATTCTTCTGTCCTATTTGTAACTTACAGTCAATTCAGCAAGACCAAAAAGCTGTACATAGCAGTAACACAATATTGTTCAATCAATTATTCCACTGTTGAAATTTTGTCAACATTTAAAGATAATTAGTTGAATACTTGGTATGTTTCTATAGCATTAAGTTAGCTGAATAATCATACAATTCATTTAAAGCCTCAGATAGCTTTTTGATTTTGTTTTTAAGCTTGCTGAATTCTATATTTACTTTTTAATATTTTGGCAGCTGTAATTAAATATTGTCTCGTACGATAGCTTAAGGCCAATTCAGCTAGCTGAATAACGTTACCTTAGTTTGGGGACACGTATGGTCTGATGGTCAGGTTGTATTGTATCCCTAAATGCCGCCTGAAACCTTGAAATCGCACCAAACTTATCATTCTGCCTTCTCCGTCAATGCCATCAAATGCTTTATAGAAACCTACATAACTCGTGAGTAATATTTTTCGCTGTCTATGTACACGAATGCAAACAAATCCGCTATGCAATAAAATATTTCGTAATAAAAATAAAATTTTAATTCACTTAACCAAATATGGCTGCTGAAACAAAAGGACCAGCAAAAGGAGGCCATTCTGCACAGAAACATCCCCCACCCCCTATCCTATTCCCTGCTTCGTTAAGAGGCAGCAGTAAAACGAGGACGATAAAGACAAGAGTTCAAATGTAATAACAATGAATATAAATAAATGAAAAAGAGGCGCGTAGCAACGACAGTGGCAAATGGTATATGTGTGTTACATTTTAAATACGCATTGGAGTCGCACAGACACACACACACAACCCACACACATAGTCCCATCGCTCGCACCTGTAACCAACATTGGGTCAGGACTCAAAGGATTCATAGAACTGAAACTCCGCCATAGTTACGAGGCTAGAGGATCTATCTCTAGGAATTTTCAAAACATTTGTTGTGCTTCTAATGGCTTTTCATAAGCTTAACTTTCCTTTCCGACTTTTTCGAGATTTCCTCTGGGGTCTGGAGGTGAAACGATTTCTTCGTGTGTTTTATTTAGTATTTTGTTTAATACAATTTTATGTTTACAATTTACACACATCGCTGGGAGAGCAAACAAATGAATAAATAGATGCTTGGTTGGTGTTGGTTAGCTACATACGTATTCTGGCTGTGTGTGTGGCTGATATCTGTCTGTCACAGTGGTTTGAAAAAGAAAATAATATTGTCTATAAATAAATAATATAAACACTAAATATTTAATGGTAAATGTTTAAAAAATGTTAAAGTAATGCTTACGAATTGTTTATCTAATTCAGCTTGCTAATTATAATTATTTAAATGTGGAAATTCAGCTAAATACTTCGTTCTGTGGAGTCAATTTTAGTTACCCAGTTTACAATTGAATTTACTTAGCTGAATAGGAATAAAATATTGTAATCGAAAAGCATATTTTTCTGTCTCTTTTTAGAGTTTAAAGTCAATTCAAAGGAAAAAAGGAAAGGAAAGGAAGGGAAAGGAAAGGTAAGCAAAGGAAAGTAAAGGAAAGTAAATGAAAGGGTAGGAAACAAAACGAAAAGGAAAGGAATGGAAAGGAAAGAAAAGGAAAGGATAGGAAAAGAAAAGGAATGGAAAGGAAAGGAAAGGAAAGGAAGGAAAGGAAAGGAAAGGAAAGGAAAGGAAAGGAAAGGAAAGGAAAGGAAAGGAAAGGAAAGGAAAGGAAAGGAAAGGAAAGGAAAGGAAAGGAAAGGAAATAATAAATTAAATGTCTCGTTTGATAGTGTAAGACCAATCAAATCGTAATCAATTGTTATAGTCCCTTAACGGGAAAAGTGAAAAAAAGAGATGAGAGCAAATAGCATAATGTTCAAAAAAAAATTGAAATACCGAGTCAAAAACTATTCAGATATCTTAGTCGACTTATTCACTACATGACTTGTGGATGGTTTGAACTTTTAGTCATCCTTTCTAGAACTCATGCAAAGTATAGCAGTTCTTCTAACTACAGATTCAGTCTCTTCTGGTAAAAGTCTTCTTAGTATTGATAACGCCTCTACGCTAGTACAGGACATTGACTTAGGCAGCAATCCACTGCCGAGTGATGTTAGAAATATGACACAGCAAAGCCTCTCTTTCAGTATACATAATGAATGGCAGTACTTTAAGGTTGGGGTTCTTTTCATTCAGAAGGCAACTCAGAAAGACATCAATACCAGCAGACGGATAACCATCTGTGTGGATAGCCAGGCTGTAATAAAAGCGATCAATTATATATTCTGTAAGTTGATGAGGATCTATACGAAGAAGTTTGATGGACTAAATCCTTTGGATGTCAGTCTCTGCTGGTCCCAGGTCATTGCGAGATCCCTGGTAATGAATCAGCAGACCTATTTGAAGGAGGAGGCTGTACTGTGATCGATCATGACATTGTGGAAGTTGCTGAGTTGCTAAGTTGCTGAGAAACTATAAGAAGAAGTTTGATGGACTAAATCCTTTGGATGTCGGGCTCTGTTGGTCCCAGGACATTGCGAGATCCCTGGTAATGAATCAGCAGACTTATTGGAGACGGAGGCTGTACATGACATTTTAGGGGATGTTCACAAGATTGTATAACTGCTAGATCGCTGTGGCCCGAATATAGCATATCACGATCGGAGTACATGGTTGGCCGGTGCAAATGTGATTTCAGACTATGCTGTGGAATTCCAACAAGGCCACTGTAATATTAGGCAAATGGGATATATTAAGGATGGACCACAGCCGTGTATGTGAGAACGAGGAAGAGACCGAGACGATGGAACATCTTATTTGTGTCTGTCCCGCTCTAGCCCGAGGCTAAGATACATAAGGAAAGGTTACGTAGAGGACCTAGATTCTCTCTCTTAAGGCTGACTAGACGATTTAATAGATTTTATGCGGTGCCTTTCATGGCTTACTGGGCCATGATAATTGGGGTTTTCCACGATTTTCTCTATCAATTCCCTTTCTCCTTCCTAAACGGACAATCGCAATGGAACAACGGATCTTGGTGTCCACAACCTTACTTAACCTAATAAACAAACATTTTCCAAGATTTTCTCTTCTTTTTCTTGCTATTCCCTTTCTCCTTCATTAACGGACAATCACAATGGATCAACGGATCTCGGTGTCCACAATCTAACTTAAGATTTTCTCTTCTTTCTCTATCCATTTCCTTTCTCCTTCATTAACGGACACTCACAAGGGAACAACGGATCTCGGTGTCCACAATCTAACTTAACCTAATAAAAGACTTTTTTTCAGTTTAGCAGTTTCGAAATACGCTTGACATTTGATCCATAACAGAATTCCCTAGAGTATTCCGTATGTATCTAATCGTTTGTAGCCGAAGCTCATTTCCCTTAAAACCCATAATATTTAGTAACAGATCGATGGTCACATCCTATCAAATATCTGAAGTCGTTCCTTGTCTGACCAGTTCACCGGTACTTAATTTTCAGGTACATCACTTTGTCCAGGAACCCACCAGGTCCTGAACTACTGAGGATAAAGTGTTCACTGAGTAGTTCCCTGACCAGTTTCGATCTGCTTTAATGGGAGTATATCGCCCTGAATTCCGCATGAGTATCACCATGAATGTTTCATTGCCAATTTAACAATTACCACGGAATGCAAGCACCTTTGTTCGGAAAACACTGCAGTTATCATCCGGTCTGAAAAACAGTTTTAAGTGTTTGCTGTAGATTCCTACTCCAGTCTGGCTGTACATTTTTGACTCATCCGTGAGCAATTCAATAATAATAGAATAATCTTCTAAGAAAGTTTTCTACTTGTGATAACTTTTGGTAAACATATCGTAGAGTCTGTGGTCGCACATTACAAAGAATATTTTTTTTCGAGTCGCTCATTCACGTTTCTAGAACAACTCGTTGAATCCTCCAAACATTGAGGAGACGGCAGTAACGCTTCTTTTGATATAAAACAACTTTATTTTATTTCAGTTCACAAACATGTTTGAAGGAAAATCGTTTCGCTATCTTCTATAATTCCATTTACATATTATTTTTAGTATCCGCCACCTTTAGACCACTGTCTGCCTTTCCACTTCCGTCTGCATAAGGTTGAATGTGAATCCAACACATTGCCACACGGTGAAAAGTTTAATCCACTTAAAAAAACACACACACAACAACAAACGAACATCCACATATAAAGTTTACCAAACGCAGACGTTTACAATACGAACCGTGTCCCCCGCCAGAGCATCTGAAGACGTAGAAAACCACAGCAATAATATTCCCTGCGAGCCAAACTGCAAAAAGGGAAGCGGAAACTTTAGTACAGCGACAGAAAAAACACAACAAATAGCGAACAGTGAACGAACATCATTCACATCAACGGGAAATGAGCAACATACTTTTTTATTTCCGCGTTTAATATGTATCACTGCACACGCACACAGTCACTGACTCACTCATCTACACACTTACGCTATGCAGGTGTGCTGGAAAAATGCTGAGGAATGTGACCATGTAAGCGTATACGCGATTGTGTGTGTGTGTGTGTGTTACAGTTTTTATACGTTTATTTGAAATTGCACGGAAGGAATTTATTATTATGAGATTACGTTCCGTCATATAACTAACGAAAAAAGTGAAGGAACTCAAAACTTTTCAAATTCCTCTCGCTTCTCTCAGCAACGCCTGCAGTCCAGCACAAGAGTAGACATAAAACAGGAGGAGTAAGGTCCTTTGCAGTAAGGATCATAGCGGTGCATGCGGAGGACCAAGGAAATGTGTGTTGTGTGGAACCTTTTATCACAACTTTTTCCGTTGTTGTGTATAAATGATGGTACATTTTTGTTGTTGTCGTCATCCTCGTCGTCGTCTTCGTCGCTGTCGTAATTTTTCTGTTAAACGTTAACAACAGCTACAACAAAGTTTTACATATTTCTGTTAAGCTTTCGCCGTGTAAATTGCGCTGCTGTTGTTTGTTCTTGGTTGGTCTCCTTCTTTATTTCCTTACGAATATCCGCAGCAACTCACTGAGAAAATATTATCCTCTGCTGCAACAACAACAAATTTCAGGTGACGTATCAGTTTGTTTGTGTCTAAAGATTGGCGTGAACGCCAAAGGAATTCAGCAGTGAGCGCATTGGCTGTAGCACACAGCGCCAGTTTGAAATGAAAATCTTGTATAAATTTTATTACGTAGAAAATTATATTACAGAGAATCATAATAAAAATAACACGAATGAAATAAATTTCAAATTAAATTGGATTACAGCATAAGCGCCCCCCAAAATAACACCTGTACAATTTATTTGAGGTGGAAAACAAAAGCGCACGATAGCGCACAACAATAAATGGAAACTTGTTTATGGCTGCAAATTAAAACTCAGTGCAGGGGAATATACATTACACCGCTCAAGTACTGACATGTCATAATCTTGGCGTTGAGAAGTGTGTGTGCTAATTCAGCTAGCTGAATTATGGGGAGATTTATGCCCCTCTTTAAAAAAAACTTATTTCTTGTGAACTTAAGAACATTTGGGGTCAATTCAGCTGGCTGTAAAAAACGTATACGTATTACGTAAAAATGTGTATTTAAAGAAAGCCATAGGAATTGGGTTGCAGGGAAATTATATTGTAATTATAGGTGCAAATTAAAACTTAGTGCAGGGGAATATACATTACGGTCCTAAAGAACTGATATATCGATATTGTGGTGTTGAGGAGTATTTGCGCCAATTCAGCTGAATTAAAACAAAATGTATGCCAAACTTAACAAAAAAATAAATCCTATAACTTGGGACTGCCGATATACCCTTTTTTACAATGTAATAGTACAAATTCAGCTAGCTGAATTATGTAAAAAACTATTAATCACCAAAACATAAATGTTTATTAAGGATTTTCTGCGTATTCAGCTAGCTGAATGATACATTATTGAATGGAAACTGCAGGACAAGTGAATCACTCTAAAGAAAAATTTATTTATGAGTTCAAAAACCACCAATTGCAGGTTTATATGTGTATTAACGTGTTTTATATCATAGTTATAAATAAAAAAGTCATGAAGTTCACTAAATCAAGTTAGATGTTAAAATTGTCTAAGAAATGTGGTCATATACACACTTTCAAACCAATTATATTTCTCTTGAGGATATTTATTGAATAACTACACTATTGATTGCATTCCTTGCGGGATTTGAGATCAATTCAGCTAGCTGAATAGGAAAGTTTTCAGCTTTTATGTGTACTTAATTATTCTGACGAAAAACATGTGTTTCAACCCAACAGAGGGATATAACTTAAATGTTTGAACTATTGACCTATAATTGTGAAGTTATGAAAAATCTGTACTAATTCAGCCACCTGAATTAGGTTAAATTTTATAACTCATCAAAACATAAATGTCTATTTAAGATTTCAAGTCAATTCAGCTAGCTATATATGCTTTATCGATAGGAGATTAATGGTAACGAAATTCACGCTATAGGGAAACATGTTGAGGACTTTATATAGTAGCATCTGCAAGATGCTTCATAATTACGGGTTTTTTTTATCATAATTATGTTTAAAATTAAATATTAATATTAAGTCTGCTGAATAAGGTTAAATTGCACAATCCTCCAAAAATTTGGTCTTATTCACACATTTGAAGTGTATATATTTTTCTTAAAAATATTTATTGCATATAAACACATTCGATACTGTTATAAATAAGATTTAAGGTAAATTCAGCTAGCTGAATAGTAGGAAAATTGCATGTATACTTAATCCTACAAATTAAAAACTTATGCTTCAATACTGTCAGAGGGATATATGTTAAATGTTTCAACTACTGACATATAATTTTAAAGTTCAGAAAAATCTGCACTAATTCAGCCAGCTGAATTATGTTAAATTTTACAACTTACCAAAACATAAAAGTCTATTTAAGATTTCAAGTCAATTCAGCTAGCTGAATAAGACACTATCGACAGGAAATTGTATGCTACCGTTTTATCATAATTTTACTTTGAATTACATAGTAATTTAGTCTGCTGAATAAAGTTTTACTGCTTTATCCTCTAAAAAATCCGGCTTTATTCACACTGTGAACGTAGATATATTTTTCTTAAGAATATTTATTAGATATTAATGCATTCGATTATGTTATAAGTAAGATTTAAGGTCCATTCAGCTAGCTGAATACGAATCTCTTAAGTTTATAGGAGCAAATGTCATGTATAGTTTAAACTAAACCATCGGCAGTGGAATATATCTAAAATTTTTGAACAATTGTTAAATCGGATTAAATTTTTAACAAATCTGCACTAATTCAGCTAACTGAATTATCTTTAAATTGATAACTTATCAAACCAAAATTTGCTTATAACATTTCAAGTGAATTCAGCTAGCTGAATAAGATATTATCGACAGGAAATTGTGGGTACGCTAAAGGGAAATTTGTTTATGTAAACACCACAACCTTATAATAATTATGTTTACAATTAATTGTAATTAAGACTGCTGAATAAAATTAAATTGCCCGAACTTCTAAAAGTGTGACCTTACTCACAGATATATTTTTCAGATAGATATTAATACATTAGATTGTGTTATAACTAAGATCTAAAGTCAATTCAGCTAGCTGAATACGAATGCCTTAAACTTAAAAAAGGAAATTTCTTGTGTACTTAATCATACTGATGGAAAACATGGGCATCAGTTGAAACTAAACCCATGCTGATGGAATATCACTTAAATGTTTAAACTATTGACATATAACTATAAAATTTAGATAATCTACTAATTCAGCTAGCTGAATTGTAAAAAATTGTAAGACTCGCCAAAATATAAAGGTTCATTTAAATGTGGAGTATAGATATATGTTTCCTAAGGATATTTACTGGATATAAACATACAATTATGCTGCAAGTTAGATTTAAGGCCAATTCAGCTAGCTGAACACAAATGTGAAATTTTGAATTGATCAATTTTATAATTCTCTAAGAAATGTACTCATATTTCCACACTATTGAAGCAGATACATTTTTTTGTAGATAGTTATAGAATAAAAAGACATTAGATTTTGTTTTTATTACGGTTTAATTACAATTCAGCTAGCTGAATACGAAGTTATTAAGGTTATAGGAGAAATTTTCATATGAACTTAATCATGACGATTAAAAACATGGGCATCTATTCAAATGTAAGCCACCAGCAAAGGTATATAGTAACTAAGACGTATAATTTATATCTTATGATAATTCAGCTAGCTGAATAAGGCTAAGAAGACAAATTGCATGCGTGTTTAATTATACTAAAGGGAATGAGTTTCAAAACAATTGGAATATGTGATATACCTACGGGCTTGTAAGGTATCAAATCATAAAGAGGTATCTGTCAACTCAGCTATATTAAGATAAGTAATTCAGCTAGCTGAATATATCGTATTGACAAATAAACTTGGGAATTACATTTGATAAAAAGCTAAATTATCCACATTATTTAATTAAAAATGTTTTTTGAAATGATGATTGTGTTCTTAGTAAGATTTAAGATGTATTCAGCTAGCTGAATAAGAATGTCTGAGGCCTATAGATGCGATTTTCATGTGTACTTAATGGTAGAGGAATATATAAAAAATGTTTAAAATATTGACACATCATTATGAAGAACACCAACATTTTTAGTAAATCAGCGAGCTGAATTGTAGTAAATTGTATGAGTTATTTAAACTAAAATGTCAATATCAGATTTAATGTTTATTCAGCCAGCTGAACAAGGCTTATGGAAGAAGGGAAATTGTTTATGTGCTTAATTATATTGGAAGGAAACTTGTTTATGATTCTAAAAACTATTGGAATTTTTGATATATCTACGGACGTGTAAGCTATCTTAATAAGATAATTTAATTTCATCTTTATTAATGTAAATTCAGCTAGCTGAATATGTTATATTGTGGGAAATATTGTATTGATAAATAAACTTGTGAATTATTTCTGATAAAAATCGAAATTATCCACATTATTTAAGTATAAATGTTTTTCGAAAGGATGCTTGTGTTTGTAGTAAGAATTAAGTTGAATTCAGCTGGCTGAATACAAATATTTTAAGACTACAGCATTGATTTTCATGTGATCCTAATGGTAAAGGAATAAATAATAAATTTTTGAACCGGAACACATGTCATTTTTATGATCAGAAAATTTTTTATTAATTCAGCAAACAAAATTGTATTAAATTATATAACCTATCAAAATTAAATTGCCTACTTTAGATTTCTAGTTTATTCAGCCAGCTGAATAGGGCATACGAAAGAAAGGAAAATTGTATGTGTATAAGATATCATAAAAATATCACAAATATTAATATTTCGTTAATTAAGCTGAATATTAATAACTTATCTTATAGCAGTTATTACCCCTTGAATTCAGCTAGCTGAATACGATTTAATGTTGTTTTGCATTCACAACTGCATTAATATTTCACTCACCAACTTAACCGTTTTAAGCAATTTAACTACTTGCAATGTTTACTCAATATAAAACACGTTCGTAGTGTGCGCGTTTTTTTCGCTAACAACTATAGCTGAATTGCAAATAAGCTATGTGGTAAATAAACGTAGCTTTTTTCCGCTTAAAATAAATATGCCAAAACTTAATCAGCCGTAACAATGTGTGGCATCTCAAATAAAACGTTAATACTCTTATTGATGAACATACAAATACACATACATATGTATGTATGTGTGCTTTTACAGTAACTGAAACTATGCTTTAAAGCGCATAACAACACTTGACAATGAGCCTGATAATATGCTATAACTTTGTATTAAAGAAATGTCAGTTTTTCGTATTTGTGTTTCGGTTGCAGCAGCAACAAATATAAACAAACAGCAACAAAAACAAATACACATATAACTTTGTATAGCTTTATTTATAAGTCAATTTTCATTAGTATAATTGGATATATAACATACTTATGTGCTCTATGCGAACTGTCATAACTTTGTAGTTTAAAATTGAAATGCAATAAATTTTTTAGTTTGCCTGAAAGCATGCTATAAAAAATAACTCATACTCATAGAGACAGAGTACAAAAAAAAAAAACGCCATAACATAAAACATATGAATAACTAAATGGACTTGTGTATGAGCGTGGTTCATTGCACAGAGGTGTATGGGAGATGGGAGTATGAGTTGTGCCATGCGGTGTTTTGTTTTTTGGCTTGGTCGGTCGAACAAGATTTATTAGCATATGACTGGAACAATAAAAATTTGAAAAAAAGCTAGGAAGCTGTCGAACGTAGCCATGAAATGGTTCACACCTCTTTTTACCGCGTGCATACATAGCAGCACTCCCTATATCTGTATGCTGTCTAGGGGATTCGGGCAAAAAACTTTATAATACATACAATATGAGCAAGCATAGGTAGAGTAAAATTTGAGCTTAAAACCTTACAAGCTCAGTAATACGGGCTACCCAAACACCATTTGCATCATTTGAACGTTATGAACGAGCAAATTGCTAGCGTCACTTATAGGAGCTAAGCAGTGGTAGCAAGGGAAACAGAAAGAGAGGAAGAGAGACAGAGAGTGTGAAGAGTCAGCCAGTGAAAAGTCAAGAACACCTGTAAGTGATGTTCATGGTATGTAGTAAATAATTAATTTTCTGGATTTTATTTATGGTTTGGCAGTGTTGTGGTTTTTCCGCACACACTTCAAGCTTAACCAACTATAAGCACTTAAATCTAACTAAATACCTAGTACCACTACCACTATCTGCTACCAATGTGCCTTTCAACCCGTCCCTGTGTACTCTCACTCCGCTTTTGGGCACTCTGGGATGGGGTGTTATGCCATTTTGGCTCTCCTCTAACTTCATATATTTTAATGGTCTACTGTTGTTGAGGCTGAAGGTAAATATTAATCTTTTCCTCCTTCTACTACAGCTGCTGATGCCATTGCATACCTTTGGGGCGCTAAGAGTCTATTTGTAGCTAACATACTTTTAGGGGGTTGCTTTACTTGTAGTATATTGATGCTCTGCTAAGCAATGTTATCTTTTGTACTAGAGATTTTTGATTTATTACCGTTTTATGTGTTATTATCTTCATCCAAGCATCTTTGTTGCGTCTTATCATCTTAGCGTAATTTGTTTCAATCAGTTACAAAGTTTTTGCTTGCATCGCTAGATTCTATTGTAAGTATGTAAGCTGTAGTGTAATCGTATGGAGAGAAAGGGGTTGGAGGGCGCTATGTTCTTGCTGGCATCTCTTTATGAAATATTAAGTTATGAATTGCTGTAAATGAAGTTTAGTGTTGGCTGACTATTGATATTCTGACAGCATAACACAGTTTTCGATATTGATATTTATTATAGATTTTCTAAGAACGTTTTTCATGAATTTCTTTAATGAATAAATTTGATAATTAATTTCTTTCGAATGTAGCGAAGAGAGTTGTTGTGGTTAGAGTACTAAGTAATTAGTTTTTGTTGTCTTTATGACAAATTGTTTGTATTATAGCTTTGTTGAAAGCTCGTAAAGACCAGCGAATGGTGGGCTGTACACAAAAGTGTCATCAATTTACGGTAATGGGCGAATAAATCAAATTCAGCTGGCTGAATGTTAAATCTTGAACATTCTTACTCATATTAAATGTTGTAGGTATGAGAGGCTACAATTAAAGCTTCAAGTTAAGGGTTATATAAATGATTTTTTCATAAAACTAAACAAATATCAGCAATTTCTTTAATAGCCGGAAATACCAAAACTTATGTTATGCCTCGAAGGCGAGTATTGATTATTACGTCTTTAGTTTAAACCTTGGCAGAATAATTTATTATTATGCTGGCACCTGCTACCTTGTCCTATTTGATATGGGTTCTTAAATGGAATGTTTTGTTGTTATACTAAACTAGATTTACTTCACGAAAAACTATATCAGTCATATGCTGCTCAAAACTTTTGCTTACCCTTCATAATGACACTTCTCCTCCATATGATACCTTGCTACCTTGCAAAGTTCAAGGTTTCTTTTGAACAATTTGAATGTAGCAGAACTAAAGTATTTTAACAACATTCCTTAAATGCCATCTTATATACACATACATTTATTTAAAATATTACCAAAAACCCGGTGTCATTTATCATGGCCTACCATTAGGTTTTGCCTCAAAATGCCACCAAATGATGTAAGGCATATCTTAGGGAGCACAAAACAAAGATATGCCATGACGATTCATATTTAACCTGAGACATTTTGTTGAGGACGCTATCATTAATCATAGGATCAATTACATATTAGCACAGCATTATACAAATGTTGCCTATAATTAGGAGGTTTTAGAAAAGTTCTTGGAAATATGAAAACATGAGATATTTTAATTGTTTTTTGCTAGAATGTTGTGTGTTGTTGATAAAAAATAATGCTACAGTGTGAAGCATAATTTGGCAAGACGCCGGTTAGCTTAAAGTACTTAAATGATTTTCATAATTAAATGAAACGTACGCAATAAAATGCTTGCATAATAATGTGGAGGTTATTACGAAATGTTCATTAAATTGCTGGCATCTTAAAAAGAGATTCAAAAGCTTTACAGCATACTTTAAGGAAAGCTGACGCAAAAAAAACACAACAAAAATAAACCTACAATAAAAAAATCATCTTTTAATGTGTGCATAGATGTATAGCTTACTTATCTAAATACTTGGCAAATACAGCTTAAATTTATGTAGCACACTTCTGGGAAGTATGTAGTAATAAAATATAAATCTTCAATTGTCTACAAGCAAGAACCAAGAATTGCACTTGAAGTGTATAGTAGGAGAGGAATGTTTTTTATATTATACAAGTAGAATTTTATGGCATACTTTAAGGCTGTCCATAAACAGTTCGCTCTGTGCTGTGCTTCCTTTAATAAACTCTTGCACAAATCTCAATATGCATCACCTCAGAGCATGTGGTTTTTATTATCTCTGGACATTACACAAAGCCATATTAATAAAAAAAATTATAGGTTTTATAGTCTTCTTTTGAATTTTATAGTACTATAGCATCGCTTTTGTTTGCAAAGCATACATTAGGGATTCAATATTTTTCAATTAAATTCGATTGTATATGCAAATTATTTGTTTGGCATGCTGCTTTCAACTGTACATTATACAATCGTATTATAATGTCAATTTTTATAGATTTTATGTGTTGTGTTCTCACGTTAACAGCAAATAATGCTTAAAGCATACATTAAGGCGTCGCACAAACAGATTTTAATGTTTACGCTGTTGAAATGGTTGTTATGGTGCGAACCAACAATTGTGAGTGATAACGGTCGCCGCTTAAGGGCGAAGAGGTTTACACATCACATTTTAATAGCATATCAACAGGGATATACGACATGGTGGTGTAGTTTGAAGAAAAGCTTATAATTTACAGTGTAGTTATCACTTTAAGATTATATCACTTGAACGTTATCGAACTCTCAAGGGCTTCAAAAAATAATAAATAAAAAACGCAGAATAAGATCAAAGTTGTCAATGTTGTCGTCATTCTGTAAATAATGATGTAACCAAATACAGCTAGCTGAATGTTTGCAATGGCTCATTTTTAAATTGAAATATAACTTTTAAACAAGTTGTAGATTATTTTTAAATTGTTACTTATCATTTAAGCAATTTTAGCCAACTTTATTTAGCTAGATAAAATGTGAAGTATATTTTACATTAATTTTAAACTTATATAAAAGTTAAAATACGTCACAAAAATGTAATTCAGCTAGCTGAATAGGCAAAATATTGGAATATTTACTTTTCAAACAATTAATTAAGACAATTCAGCTAGCGAAAAATAAAGCGATAATTCAAGTATAAGAATCAATTTCAAAGATGTAGACTGAATGATTCAAAATTGTTGTATTATCCAAATTTAGCTGGATAAAATTATAAGTTTTAAAAGGTTTCAAATTTTGTAATTGTATTGTATATATATTTTTTATATAAAAGATAGGTTTAAGATTGTATTTCTATTTTTATATTTAAATAAATTTTAGAAAATGCCTAAAAAAGCAATTCAGCTGGCTGAATAGGCAAATTGTTGTACAATTTATTTCCTAAACAATCTGTTAAGACAATTCAGCTAGTAAAATACAGAATAATAAAGTAAGAAAAAAAAACTTTCAATGTTATGACTGAATGATATAAATAATGATGTATTAGCATCATGGAATCATTTATATATTAAAATATAAGTTTTAAAGCTGAATAGGCGAATTGTTTGACAATTTATTTTGTAAACAATCTGTTAAGACAATTCAGCTGGTGAAATACAGAATAATAAAGTAAGAAAAAAAACTTTCAATGTTATGACAATGTTAATGATTCAAATAAGGATCTATTAGCGTTATTCAGCTAGCTGAATGTGTGCTTGGGATCATTTATATATTAAAACATGAGTTTTATTGTGACATAACATATAAGCAAATTCAGCCAACTTAATTCAGTTATTATTTTTTTAAAGCTTAAATTTTAGATAGAAATTACTAGTTGCAATTTAAATTTTTTGTAGAATGAAGAAATATACGGTTTTAAATAAATTTTTTTTTTATTTTTTTTATAATTTTAAAAAACTGTTTTTTATAAAAATAAAAGAGAAATATAAACAATCGTTTAAGGCAATTCAGCTAGCTGAATTCTCTACAAAATACAAATTATACTTGAATACAATCCTCAATATTCCTTTTTTCTAATATGTTTACCTTTTAATATTCACGGTGAAAAAAACTGTTTTTTAAATTCATAGGGTATATATATACTGATTTTCGTTTTATTTAGCTGGCTGAATTAGCTGCATCGATTCATTATAGCTATATTCAGCTAGCTGAATTGCATTTTTGTACAAGAATTAGTGATAAAAGTAAAAAATTAATAAAACGTTTCACATGTACCTATTCAGCTAGCTGAATAAAGAATTTTCTCGTTTTTGTAATATAAAACTGATAATACAGTACAAATTGTTAGTTCTAATATATAATAGACCAAAAAAAATTTGTCTTTTGGTAATTTTTTAAAAAATTAGGCAGAATGTTTAATAGCTTAAGTTATAAACAATCGTTAAAAGCAATTCAGCTGGCGATATACAGTATTATTTTGCGATTTCATCACTAATATATCTAATAAGCAATTAGTTTTTATTAATTCGTTTTTTTTAAACATAAATTACTTTATTGTGGAACGTTTATAATTTTAATATTAAGTAGCCCAAAAAACATTTAAATTTTATGAAACATATTTCGTTTTTTTCACCATTTAGAGCTGCTAAATAATGTTTTTGTGCTGAATAGGCAAAATGTCAGAATGTTTGATCATCATTTTATCACTTTGTTTGATTCAGTTTAAAAATTCAGCTAGCTGAATTGCATTTATGTGCAGTTTCTACATATTCAGCTAGCTGAATAACGAGTTTTTTCGTATTTTAATATAAGACTTCATTATTGTACAACGTTTAAAGTTCTAATATTTCATAGACCAAAAAAGTTTCAGTTTTATTAAAAATTTTTCCACCAAATTGGCAATTGGGTGTATTCAGCTAGCTGAATTACGATTTTCTGCTAAATTATTCAGAATATTTACTCAATAAATAATCATTTACGACAATTCAGCTAGTGAAATTCAGTGTAATTTTACGGTTTGTAGTAAGGTAATTAAATAAACATAAAGTTTATATTAATTCAGCTAGCTGAATGCACTACAAAAATACAAATTTAACACGTGTATAACTCTCGATATAGTTTAGCTTGTATTCCAATTGAATATTTTGTGTATTTACTTTTATGTGTTCGCCCTAAAACATTCACTATAAAATCAACATTTTAATATTTAATAGACCAAAAGAAATTTGAGTTTAATGAAATTTTTTGTCGCTGATTTCGCAATTGGTGTATTCAGCCGCTGAATTACGTTTTTGTAGATAATATGCTTAATAAACAATCGTTTAAGTCAATTCAGCTAGCAAAATACTGCGGTTTATTTTGGTAGTTATTTAGATAGTTATTGGATTACATTAATTCAGCTAGCTGAATGTTCTACAAAATATAAATTTAACACGAATATTACTTTCGGTATAGTTTAGCTGCTATCTTAATTGAACATTTTGTGTGTTGCCTCCTAATTGGCCCCCTTTAAACATTTACTGGGAAAAACAAGTGCTTTTTTAAATGCACTGGGTATAAGACTGCTGAATTTCATTTAATTCATTTCCTAGAATCTTCTCGATCGATTAATTATAACAAATTCGTCTAGTTGGATTGCTTTTATGTGCAAGTTTTAGTGATTTATACAAAATAAAAACTAATAAAACGCCTCATACATAGCTATTCAGCCAGCTGAATAACGAGTTTTTTCGTTATAACCGTTAAATATGCCAAAAGAAGTCTCAGTTTTATGTTAGATTTTTCGAAGATTTGGTAATTGTATGTATTCAGCTAGCTGAATTACTTTTATATGTAATTTTTAGTAATTAATACAATTTAAAAATTATTTAAACCCTTACACGTACCTATTCAGCTGGCTGAATGATCCTACTTTTTGGTTTGTAATCTAAAAAAAACTTCCTGAATTGTATTTATGTACAAGTATTAATGATTTACATAAGTTAAGAATCAATAAAACGCTTCACATAAAGATTCAGCTTGATAATGGCGAATTTTCTCGTTGTTCACATCTCCTAAGCAAAAAAAGTTTTTATTTTATGACAAGATTTCGCAATTGGGATTATTCAGCTGCTGAATAAAGTTTCTTTGCATTGTTTAATAACCAATACTGGGTAAACCTTAATAAAACGCTTTTCACGTCCCTATTCAGCTAGCTGAATAACGATTTTTCTCGTTTTAAATATTTCATAGGTCAATATAAATTGCAGTTTTATGATAACTTAATCGAACGTTTCGCATTTAGGTGTATTCAACTGCTTCATATAGTTTTTATGCAAATTTAAATAATTAGTATGGAGTAAACATTTTTGAAACCCTTACACGTCCCTATTCAGCAGGCTGCATAACGAATTTTCTCGTTTTTAAAATTTGGTCTTATGATGAATTTTTTTGAAGATTTCCCAATAGAATACATTCAGCTGCTGAATTGCGTTTATAAAATGAATAAAACACATTACACGTTCCTCAATTCAGCTGGCTGAATGATCATACTTTTCAGTTTGTAGTATAAAATTAACATTATTGTATGCTATTTTTTGTCATTGACAAATTAAGAACACAGATATCGAACCCTGGTCTCCTTTATGAAAATCGGTTCTTTTGACCATCATGCCACGGCCGGCATTTTATATTTAGAACTTTTAAAACTCAAACGTTTAATTTTATTTCGGGTTTTAGTGCAATCCTTTAATTTATATATATATATGTTCAAGGGTTTCAACCTCACCCTTGAACTATGCTTTACTATTGCATTAATTTTTGGTGAATTTCCTAAGAAATGTGCAACTAATTAGTCAATTGTTTCAAATTGCCACTGGTTTGCCCAGAAACCACCATTCAACCCAGTCACACAAATAGATTAACACTTAATTTTCATACAATTTACAAAATTGTTAAAGCGTTGTCTAACTTAAGAATGTGTGTGTAGTGTCAATTCGTATATTAATTATGCCATTGCATGAATGTTACACGTCTAATTTAGAATGCCTGCTTAACTTCATATTAAATTAGATTATCTTAATTAAGTTTTGTTTACATCAAGAATCCAAACAGATTGCATTTCAATAAGTTAATAAATGCATACTAGCATATTTTTAAGCTATCTAGAAACATTTACAGTCAAGGCATACATTAAGGCGTATTGATGTGAACATAATTGGTACTATTAAATTAATTTTAATTGCATTATATGTTAACAATGATCGAGTGCGGGTGGAAATGATTTAAAATATATTACAAATATGTAGCATGCATTCAGGCGTAATCGCCTGTATGTAAGGAGTCATGTGCTGCTAAGAGCTTTGTTCGAAAATGCTTTAGAAATTCTGAAGTACAAACATAGAAAATTATAAAATCATTGAGTATTTGGTATCAAGAAAATTAAACCTTAGAGCATAAAGACTTTTCTACTAACTGGTAATTGATTTAATTTTAAATGCAATATCCCCAACAAGGGTGCATATAGGCAATTTACTCAACAATTCTTTCTGTATGCTGCTTTGTTGCTCCTATATTTGTGGCAGTGTATGTGGCCTACTTTTGGGCTGCACATCTATAGCAGGGTATTGCCAATTTTTAGACTTAACAAAGAAAAAAACAAAATGAAGTAAAACAAAGAAGGTGCACAATGAAAATTGATTACATATTTAACTATTAAGGTAGGAAGAGGCTTAAGAGTTTCCTATTGAAGCTCAGGGAAAGTTCAATCAGTCGTTGAAAATTCATAGATTTTACCATCTATTGGATTTATTTGAAAAATTAAAATGTTAGTTAACAACGAATAATTTTTTGCACAAAGCTAACTTTGTATATATTACAACATTTAAACTTTAAGTTTTAATAAAAGTAGTGAATATAAATCCAATTTATTATTCAAGTTTGAGGTCATTTTATTTTATATTTCTATATTATTTTACTTGATTTATCAGCAAACTACAAATGCAGTTAAAAATATTTGTTTTAAAAAATACCACCAAACTCCCACCTCGTTTAGTTTAGCAAGTTACCGCCTTTGACTGTTATTTTCCAACAGTCATACTAATTTCGTCTGTATTGTATTTTTCAAGAGAAACGACAATAATTTAATGCAATACAAAGCTTTTACTATTTGTAGGCAAAATGTATTGCATACCTTAAGGCTTTCGATAGCAATTTCCGAATTGTATAAGCAAATAATTAAATTTCAATGAATTTCTAATATTACACACACAATTACAAAGATTTTATTTATAATGCTGTATGTAATTTTAAACATTTGTTATAATTTCCAAACACTGCATACTGTAAGGTTAGACATTGTGTTGGGCTATTACATTTAATCAATTTGCACACAAGTGGCTGGTAAGTCAAATTAATTCGATTTGAATGATTTGTAAATTTCACAGCTTATGAAATTGTGCTTGATGATGATGGCTATCTATCTACAAAATACTTGATGGCATTTGTAAGACATAGGGGGAAATATGTAAATCTATAGCATACAATAAGGCTTAACGTATGCAATGTTAAATTGTAATGGCAAATGTTTGTAACAATTAAAATATGACTAGACAATGTATATTTTATTGCTGTGATTTATCATAAGAAATTATTTCTTAACAATTGTTATAAAAAATGTAGTATATTTATGGGTTATACAAAAAACTATTTTAGGTACTAAAAGAAATAATTGTATAACAAAAAACCTATGATTTAGAAATTTGATTTGAGATAATTTTTATTACATTTTGGTTAAGGCTTAAAAGCTATAACCTATTAATTATACACTTCAATGCTTTTTATGGCATTTGTTTAATATGCTGCATATTTTGAGGTTTTCATATATATATATCCAAGGAATGTTTTTGCATATATTTGTAACTGCTAAAATTTCTGTTGTAATGCCTTAAACTCCATTCACATTATTATAATTATTAGATTGCTTTAAATCTAGTCCTTTGTTGCCATAACAACATATAGCATATCCTTAGGCTACAAAAATAGGAATTTGTATATATATATATGTATATATTGCACAAAAATAATATAAGAAATTTGGAAGTTTCTCACTCATACTTTGACATTGTATCTAATGGATTGAACTAAGAGAAATTTAGTGTATGTCTTTCATACCTTAAGGCATATTGAGAACGCATGGCACATCTTTGTACTGTGTTAGGCTAGGGGGCCAATTTCTAAAGTCTACAATTAATTTATGAAAATAACACATTTTTTTTGTAAGAAAACTACATAAATTGCTTTCACTGATGGGAATGTATAAGAAAATTGTGTTTCGTTAGTTTGCCATGATTGTGTGTGCCAATATTTCCAGCAACATAGTTATTATTTTCTTTAAAACTAAGAATTTTTCTATATACAATTATTTTCTGTATTTTCTTCATTCATTTTCACATATTTAAACTTGTGTTAAGCATAAATACATACATTTTGATAATTACAAACCTATTCAGCAAAATAGTTTAACTACGTTGCATGTTAAATAGTTAACGCTTGCTAATGCTTGCTTTATTGAGATAAATTTGCATGTATTGTAACTTTTTTTAAACATAAATAATTACATTGTTATGTAAAAAATCTATTCAGCTAGCTGAATTGCCTAACTAAAGTAGTTTTACTATGTAGAAACTTGATTATTTAATAAATGGCAAAAACTAAGCTATTCAGCTGGTATATTTATGGGAAAATTTGATATTTAACGCATTATAATAAAACCTGGTAATGTATTACATTGTGCTTCTTTCAAATATCGTTTATTCAGCTAGCTGAATTGCTTAATTAAAATAGTCTAACTATGTTGCATGTTAAATAGTTTACGCTTGATGATGCTTGCTTTATTCAGCTATATTTGTATGTATTTTAACTATTTTTAAACATAAATAATTTCATTGTGATGTAAAAAAAATCTATTCAGCTAGCTGAATTGCCTAACTAAAAAAGTTTAACTATGTAGAAACTTGATTATTTAATTTATGACGAAAACTAAGCTATTCAGCTTGTATATTTCTAATG
This sequence comes from Muscina levida, assembly GCA_964034835.1. NCBI lineage: Eukaryota > Metazoa > Arthropoda > Insecta > Diptera > Muscidae > Muscina > Muscina levida. The sequence continues at coordinate 146,889,020 of OZ035883.1, read as the reverse complement.
AAACTTGATATTAAACACATTATAATAAAACCTGGTGATGTATTACTTTGTGCTTCTTTAAAATATCGTTTATTCAGCTAGCTGAATTGCTTAATTAAAATAGTTTAACTATGTTGCATGTTAAATAGTTTACGCTTGATAATGCTTACCGTATTCAGCTATATTTGCATGTATTTTAACTATTTTTAAACATAAATAATTACATTGTAATGTAAAAAAAAATCTATTCAGCTAGCTGAATTGCCTAACTAAAAAAGTTTAACTATGTAGAAACTTGATTATTTAATTTATGACGAAAACTAAGCTATTCAGCTTGTATATTTCTAATGAAAACTTGATATTTAACACATTTTAATAAAACCTGCGGATGTATTTCTTAGTGCTTTCAAATATCGTTTATTCAGCTAGCTGAATTGCTTAAGAAAATTATTTTAACTTTTTGAAACTTAAGAAAATTATTTTTAGTATTAACAAATCTTTTCAGCTAGCTGAATTGCTTAATTAAAGTAGTTTAACTGTGTAGAAACTTGATTATTTAATTTCTGGCAATAACTAAGCAATTCAGCTGGTATATTTCTAATGACTTCACAATATAAACTCATTTCAATAAAGCCTTGTGATGTATAACTTTGTCCTTTTTCAAGTAACGTTTATTCAGCTAGCTGAATTGCTTAATTAAAGTAGTTCAACTATGTAGAAACTTGATTATATTTTTTTGGCGATAACTAAGCTGATATAATTGTAATGAAAACATGATATTATCCACTTTTAAATAAAACCTGGTGGTGTATTACTTTCTTCTTCATTAAAAAATCGTTTATTCAGCTAGCTGAATTGCTTAATTTAACAATGTTTACTACGTTGAATCTTAAATTGTTAAAGCAAGCTAATGCTTGCTTTATTCAGCTAGTTATATTTTTTGGGCAGCATTTGTCATTCGTAAAAAATTATTGCTGCTGTCTTAACTTCTTTGCGGAATGTTAAAATCACCTATTCGGTTAGATAAATTTTTGTAATAAAGCACTTTTAATATGTACAAACATGCTTTTTGAAAAATACAATTTATTGGGGATTATTTTTAAATTTTCTCTGTAATTGTACTTATCCAGCTAGCTGAATTTCATTACGAATACGATAATTAGGACTTTTTCAGAATTTCTGCTTCTTAAGAAAACTGATTATCAGGGTAGCTTTATTAAAGTATAATTTACTATATCGACTTTAAATTAGTTAACGCTTGCTTGCGCTTGCCTTATTTAGCTAGTATCATTTCTTGGGCAGTATTATATTTTTAAGAATTAATGCTAGCATCTTACGTTTTTTTGCGGAATGTAGAACATCAGCTAGCTGAACTGCTTAATAAAAGTACTTTTGCTATAAAAAAATTTAATTTTGAAAATGCAAAATTGATAGCGGATTTCTTTTCTATTTCCGTAACAAATTTTACTTATTCAGCTAGCTGAATTGCATTGTGAACATGAAATTTAGGACTTTTAAAAATAAAGGATGATGTTTTTCATTCTTCTTCATAATAGAGTTTGTTCAGCTAGCTGAATATGTTAATTGAATTACTATAACTTCATCAAGTCGCATTAAGCCGCACAAACAAGATTGACGTTCTGAGCCCGAGATCAGACCTTGACTTCCTTATGTTTCGCTGAAACCATATGTGAATTATATTTAACCCCTTCACATTAGATTTCTGATATTGAATTTTTGATTTTATGAGGTTATGTCAAAAACCTGAAGTGATGTGAATTATTTGACTTTTGATTAGGTTTCAGCTACACCAAAGATATAAAGACGCCAAAATTCGACCACAAAGTTTGGGAGTTTTTAAGGTTTATGTCAAAAAGCCCGGACATGATTAGGTTAAATAGACTTTAGATTAAGTTTAAGCGACCACAAAAACATAGAGTAGTCGTGATCTTAATCCGAGATTAGAACATAATTTTTATTGTGTGCCATGAATTTTATATTGGCATTGACTTTCATTTATTAATTATTATTTTATTAAAAGAAATCCTGCAATTGTATTACAATCAATTCTTACAAGTCTTTCAATCGATTGTGAATATAACACAATTCCATTGATATCATATAAAATATTGCATGTGTTGAGGTATTTATAATAATATAAATGTATTGCATACTTTGGGGATATTGTTATTGCATTTAGTTTACACACAGATGAAGTATCTATGCGTCTGCAATATTCTCAAATATTCAAACTATCACAATTCTTAAACTTCTCTTTATGACTGTTTTACCAAGATTTAAATAGAAACGTAAGAAAATATATTGCATACCTTAAGGTGTTTGATATAAATTGTGTAATTTAAAGCGTATTTTTTTCTAGCAAGCATAACAGTTTATGAGATTGCACTAAATTCTAATTAAATGTGTAGCATGGGCGCCGGTTTACGTAAATATAATAAAGTAGTGCTTGCCTTTAGGATTTGGAAATTTAATAGGGTTATTAAATTTTTTTAAACATTTAAATAGTTTTACAAGTACACTTACACTTCTTTCAGATATTGTTCTGAGGATTTGAAGATAGTTCAATTGATTTGCTTTTTTTAATGCAAAAACAACGAAAAATTTCAAATGTATTGCATACCTAAAAAGTAAGGGTTAACATAATGCCATTGTTATTGAAATTGTTGCCAGAAAGTAATAATTTCTGATTATTTATCATTTATTTACAAATTGTGTTACATGCTTCATATAATGTTTAATGTTCGTGTATATTTTAAGGCTTACATCATATGTCTCCAAATACACATAATTTCCGCATACAAATTCGTAATTTGATTGATAGCCTAAAACCCCGCATACAAATTCATCACTATACAATCGGCATCATTATATCTTTGAATGTTTTATAAATTTTACATAATCATTACTGATTTAATACCAAATGTGAAGCCTTAAAATATGCAACAGTTTTCTAATTAATAATGCAGTAATAAACAACTATAAATAGGCACTGAAAAGAATACATCAAATTTGGTCACACAAATCGTACAACTAATAACATTTTATACAAGCATAACAAACATTTGTATGTGTGTGTTAGTTTTTTCACATATGCGCCAATCATGTCCAAGCTGTGGTGTGTCTGTACAGATGTTGCACACATGGCGTTCTATATTCGTAGTATGCAAGGCTACATGCTTTAACATACATATGTATGCATGAGTGTGTGTGTGTATGACAGCATGATTTGTCAGTCATTTTGTTGTTATATGATTCATAACATTTTGCATAAAATTCTATTAAAATTGATGCCAAATTTGTATGCGGAAATGCGAATGGATGAGCGGATGTATTATGTGCTGAATATGAGCTGAATACGTGATGTCATTCATGTGTAGTATTATGCAAGTGTTAGTACGTAAGGGTACTGGTGTTGTGCAGTGATTGTGTATGTTTGCACATTTTGGTTATAAATGTTTGCTTATTATTGGCCATGAGTGTCTGTATCGAAATGATTAAATTTGGCTCTCAATATGCGTGTGCGTGTGTGTGTGTGTCCATATGTAGGGGAATGCAGGCAAGTGTTTATATTTATACACTTGTATTGTATGCAAATATTAATATTGTTATTATTGGCATTGTCTATGCATGTGTTATGTCTACTATCTGACACTCAGACGTACACACACACTCGCACTCTCATTCACACTCTTGCACATAGTCATTCTCATGTTGGAATCCGGAAAAACACGAAAATTTATATTAGCAGGTCTTTGTACATAATTGTGTTTGTACACTGTCGGCCATGATGTAAATGAAATGAAAGTGTTCGTGATGTTGCAGACACGATAATTGCTATGTTGAAATATTTTAAATTCGCCAACACCGACATAAACCCACCGACCTGCACATCCGCACACACACACAAACAATGGACTTGGAGCGTAAATACGGCCACAGAGAAGAAGTGAAATGTGCATATTTTGTATATGCTAATTATAAATGTGAATGCAGCAGAACTTTTCATTTTTATGCAAATGATTCAAGAAATGCCATCAGCTTAGGGGGGCAATTTTCTTAAGTTTGTTGAGGATTTCGTACAACTACGGATGACATTTAAAAATAATAAGAAGGCTTTTTGTTGGCAGAGCACACAAATAACGAGGGCAAGATGAACTTAGGATACGTTCATATACAATATATATATTTATTCAAAAGTGTTTTATTAAATGCTAGAAACTTAAATAGCTGAATAGGTTTGTTATTATCAAAAGTTAAACATTTAAATTTGTACATAGTAAATATACTTTAATTAAGCATTTCAGCTAGCTGAATAAGTGATTTTTTTATAATTCTTGAAATTGTGGCAGTAAGATGTTTTTTAAGAAATAAGTAGCTGAATAAGTCAAGCTTTAGCAAGCGTTAACAATTTACTATTTTAAGTATTAAATATACTTTAATTTGTATATTTAGCTGAATTATCGATTTCAATAAGAAACAGAATGTAAAACGCCAAAGGTTTTATACAACTGTGAAAAATATCGTGTTTTTATTACATTTAGACCAGCTGAATAGTTTAGTTATGATAACAAATTAAATTATCAAGTTTCTACATAGTAAAACATCACAAATAAGGCAATTCAGCATGCGTAATAAGTTGAATATTTTGTTAAATGTGACAAACGTTTAACTAACACAATAAAGCAAGCAATAGAAATTGTTATCTATTTAGACTATATGTAGGAAAAATACTTACATTAAGTAATTCAGCTAGCTGAATCAATGATTTTCTAAAAAAGCAAGAGTAATATGCCAACAATTATTATTAAAATGTGGTAAATATCATGTTTTGATAAGAAATGTACCAGCTGAATAGGTGGGTTATTGTCAAAAATTAAATAAAAATGTTTCTATATAGTGAAACAACTTTAATTAAACTATTCAGCTAGCTGAATAAATGAGTTTCTTAAGAAGGAAAAGGTAAAACGATACCTGTAAATTTATGTTTACATAAAAATACTTTCATTAAACAATTCAGCTGGCTAAATAAACGATCTTCCAAATTAATAAAACGAGGTACATACTGTTTTTATATAAAATGTACCAGCTAAATAGCTCAGTTGTTGTCAAAAATGAAAAAGAAAAATTCCTACATAGTCAAACTACTTTAGTTCAGCTAGCTAAATAAGAGTTTGAAATAGCTGAATACATTTGTCAAAAGGTTAATATCAAAATTTCTGCGTAGAAAGATAACTGCAGCAATTCAGCTAGCTGAATAAAATAATTTCTAAGGAAAAAGGAGTTAAAGCGTCACCAAAAATATTTGAAACTATTTAATGACTTATTTTGATGTGGTTAAATATAATCTTTTTGCAAATTTATATAAAAGTTAAAATTAAGCTTAATAATCCAAAAATAATACAATAGGTAAGAATTTTAATAGCTGAATAGGGAAACATTTGTCAAATGTTGATTATTTAAGTTTTAAAGTAGTATAAATACTTTAATTATCTTATTCAGCTAGCTGAATTAAGGATTCTTTAGCCATGAGGAAATTAGTTGCGGCCAAAAATGAAAATATCTAGTTTTTACACAGTAATTTAATTAATCAAGCAATTAAACTAGCTGAATTAACGAAATAAAGTAAGAAAAAATTCAGTAAAGTTTCAACATAAATTGTTTAAAAATTTTTAATTGCTTATATTCAGCTTGCTTAATAGATAGTTTCTTTGCTACAATTTAAAAATGTATATAAAAAGTGTAATTTGCAAATATAGTAAGGAATTTACAAACTATTATAATATATTTATCTGAATAGAACAGTTTTTATAAAATGTTAATTTTTAGGATTTGATGTAGTACAAGTACTTCAATTATCTTATTCAGCTAGCTGAATAAACGATTCTTTAATGGAAGGGCAATTTTTAAAAAGTCCTTTTTGACGCGTTGGTAATGCAATTCAGCTAAAAACTGTAATAAATTTACAAAATATATGAATAGGTTTAGCTGAATGAGAAGTTAATATCAAATCATAATTTTTTTTCACATAGTAAAAATTATCTTCAATTATCTTATTCAGATAACTGAATAAAGATTATTTTACGAAAAGAAAAGGAAAACACCATGGCTAATTCTTTAAATGTACTAAATTACTTGTTGGTAATGGCATTCAGCTAGCTGAATAAACAATTCATTAACGAAGACGAAATCAAAGCACTAACGGTATTTCTGAAAAAGTCCTAATGTAATATAGCTAGCTGAATAGGTAAAACGTAAAGATAAAATTGAAATATTAATAACTGATTAAAAATAGTAATAAATGTACAAAATGTAAGAATTTCAACAGCTGAATAGGACAATTTTTATAAAATTTGAATTTTTTACATTCTAATGGAGTAAAATAACTTCAGATACCTTATTCAGCTAGCTGAATAAACGATTTTTTAACGAAGATGAAAGCAAAGCGCCAATGGTGATTCTTAAAAAGTCCTACTGCAATTCAGCTAGCTGAATAAGTAACACGTAAAGTTAAAATTGGAAAATAAACCACTATGAAAAGTAATAATTGATTAAAAATAGTAACAAATATACAAAATGTAAGAATTTCAATAGCTGAATAGGACAGTTTTTATCAAATGTTTATTATTTACAGTCTAATGTAGTAAACTAACTTAAATTTCCTTATTCAGCCAACGATTCCTTATTGATGACGAAAACTAGCACCAACGGGAATTCTTAAAAAGTTCTAATGCAATTCAGCTAGCTTAATTAGTAACATGTAAAGATGAAATTGAAAAATTTATAATTGATTAAAAATAGTAAGAAATGTACAAAATTTAATAGCTGAATAGGACAATTTGTATCAAATGTTAATTGCTTACATTCTAATATAGTAAAATAGCTTCAATTACCTTATTCAGCTAGCTGAATAAACGATTCTTTAATAAAGACGAAAGGAAAGTGCCAATGGTGATTTTCAAAAAGTCCTAATGCAATTCAGCTACCTCAATAAGTAACACGTAATGATGAGAAAAATTTAAAAAATTCTAGAAAATCAAAAGCTAAAACAGTCAGCTTTTATCAAATGTCTATTATTTACATTCTAATGTAGTAAAAGTAAAAAAATAATTAATACTTATTTAACAAAGAAGAAAACAATGTTCTAAATGACGTACTAGTAATGCAATTCAGCTAGCTGAATATGTGCAAAAAAAAGGAAATTGTAAAATAATAAATTTTGCTTGGCACAGCACAAAATTTTATGCAACTAGTTCTGTTTTATAGCTGAATGTGACATTTGCAATAGCTAAATAGGTCAGATTTTATAAATGTTAATAATTTACATTCTTATGTACTAAATTACTCTAATTATCTTATTTAGCTAGCTGAATAAACGATTCTTTGACGAAGATGAAAGCAAAGTCCTGAATATGCAATTCAGCTAGCTGAATACGTTTAAGTAGAAAGTACCCCACGATAAATTTTGCTTGGCACAACACAAATAAGTTCCAGCAATAAGAAGCAACCATATACTTTTAACATGCTCTGTTTAACAAATTGTAAGAGACAATATTATATTTTAATATGTTCTTACTAATTCAGCTAATTTTGTTTTATTGCTGAATTTAGCTATAAGTTGCAGCAATCATCAGCAACTACAAAATAATTCCTTAACCAGCTGTTCCATTATCACGCTCTCTCATTTTAGTCCTTTCTTACTATGTACTTTATTTTGCTGTTAAATTGTTCGAATGTTTAATTTAATTATTCTGATCCTTTTCCAAACAAGTACTTAGGGTCGGCGGTCGCTGTTTTTCGTCGTTTGCTGTGCATTTAATTAAATCTAACAAATTTCTTATAAACTTCAAATTTCAATTAATTTCTGAAGCTCTTTAATTTGAATATTATTTTCAATTATGTTAATTTTGTGTGTGTGCACAATTTCTCTTTTTCTTCTTTTTCGTTCACATCTTAAAAAGAGGAGCGCTTGCCAAAATCGTAATTTAATGCTCTTTACCATTTGCAGCGCAATAGACAAAAACAAAACTACGATATCTTATGATAACATTATTCAATAGCATGATATAACCTATGATGATATTATAAAATTCAGCATAATTTGGTATTCCTACGTTTAACGCTTATTGGGTTTTCGCCCTGCCCCTCAAGTACCCAAGCAAATAATTCATAATTTAATTACATTTGAAAAGGACCTCTGTGGTTCACAAAATTTGCCAACCAATCGAAAATTATGAAAGTTGTTGAGCAAACACATCAATTACCTAACAGTCAGTGGCTGGTGTTGGGTTTCCCGAATATATATGCCAACGAATCGAACATTCATCCACATGGGCCACCGAGGGTTAGTGGTATGTGGTGAAATTACCATAAAAATCAAACGCATTTCCATAGAAATATTACATACAAATCGATTCTCTAACACAGTCCCAATGCTTTCAGCACAAACCACATAATTGTGGGGGGAGGGGAGTGGTAAGCGGTAGTATCTTCAGCATCGATTTTGTAGTTGGTTTGAGGAAAGGGCCAAACTTTTCCACATCATTAAATGACATCAACATTTTTGCCAATTTTAGCAAGGGGCAGCTGGGCCAGGGGAAAAACGTTTGCTGGTGTAAGTTTGGAAACTTAAACAAAGTTATGTCATGTGCCATTGGAACGAATTAAAAATTTTCGGCACTAACAAATCAATTTTAATGTCACAAACATGATCACAGGCATCAACATCGTCACCATCATCATCATCATCGTCATCGTCAACACCATCGTGGTCAGCAGTATACCAATACTCTAATGTAGTGGTCTTCATCATCTAACCACCTACCCCTTGTAGTCATAGTCATCATAGCATAAACCCATTAACATTTTTGTGTGTGTGTGTGTGCGTGTAGTGCCGAAAAAGAAGCTATAAAAGCGATAACATCGATAGATGGCGAAAGAAAAATATAAACGACAACTATGACGACCTATCCAATAGTTAAAAATTACCCCCTCATAAATATGGATGACTATGGTCACCCTTTTTTGTTTTGGTCTCCATGTTTGTCTTTCGAGAGTTTATGGGCCAGAAAACTAAACTCTGTCCTATTGATTTCCACAGACACTCCCACACGCACAACTGCTCTTTAAGCGTGTGTGTATGTGTGAGTAAGCGACAGAGTTCTGTGTCTCAGCACTGATAAGCTTTAACAGCTGACACTTTTCTAATGGAATAAGAGGGACTTAGTTTTGGTACTGGCAAATCAGTCTAGGAGATAAAGTTCTGCTGGCATTGGTGGTCGGTATGATAATTTTTATGGTGATAGCAAAATTCTTTTATGGGTCATATTATTCATAGAGTGACCTTGAAGGTCACATACAAAATGGTGCAAATAATTCAGCTAATTGAAATAATATTCAACCAATTAAATGATTCAGCTAGCTGAATACACGATTTCTTATCAAAGAGGAAAGCTAAGCATCGACGGCAATACTAAAAAAGTCCCTAATGGCGTGTTGGTAATGCAATTCAGCAGGCTGAATAAGTACAAGTAACACGTAAAGAGGAAATTGGAAAGTAACCCGAAATGAAAAGTAATATTAGCTTAATAATCCAATAATGGAAATATAAAAAATAGTATCACATTTACAAATTTAAGAAGTTCATTAGATGAATAGGGCAGCTATTGTGAAATGTTCATTATTTTCGCTTTAAGGCAGTTAAAGTACTTAAATTTTCTTATTCACCTAGCTGAATAAATGTTTTTTAAACGAAGGCGACAGCAAAGTTCTCAATGACGTGTCCGTAATGCAATTCAGCTAGCTGAATAAGAATAAGCAATAAGGAAATTTGAAAGTAACCCACATTGAAAAGTAATAATTGCTTATTTATCCAATAATGTAAAGATACAAAAATACATAGTTGGAAATGAACAAAAATAAAGAACTTCAATAGCTGAATAGGGCAGCTATGGTGAAATGTTAATTTTTTACGCTTTAATACTGTTTAAGAACTTAAATTTTCTTATTCAGCTAGCTGAATATATTATTTTTTCAGAAATACAAATTATTGAAGCAAAAATATGTAATATTTAGAAATTCAGCTAGCTGAATATATTATTTTTCTTAAAAACATATTATGGAAGTACAAGTGTGTAAACCTTTTTGTCATTCAACTAATATTTTCAATTCATAAACAAAGCAAATTATAATTATTTTTTTCAATTCAGCTAAATTATAGAGATGAATCTTTTTATTAAAAGCAAAGCAGAAAGACAGCATCGAAACTAGTAAGCATTAAATATATGGAATTCAGCTAGCTGAATAAATTATTTTTTCTAAGATACAAATTATTGAAGCAAATATATGTAATTTTTAGCAATTCAGCTAGCTGAATTTAAATTTTTATGAAGTAGAAAGAAAAAACATCTTCAAAAAGAGGTAAAAAGCTCTCAATATAAAAAATTCAGCGGCTGAATACTAATTTAAGATATTCTGCATGCTGAATATATAACTTTTTTCTAAAATACAAACAATTGAAATACAAATGTGCAAACATTTTTGCCATTCAGCTAGTTTAAAAACCAAAATCAGCTATGTATATTGTCACAAAAGTTGTTTATATTATAACGAAACTATTTTAGTATGTAAAAATATTTTAATGTCTCATAAATATGTTATTCAGCTTAATAATTTAATAGAAAAAACAATGTTTTAGTATTGAAAAATTATAAAAGTTGTAATTTTTAACAATTCAGCTAGCTTAATAGTTCATTTAATGAAATAGAAAGAACAACAGTGTCTAAAAGAGATAGAAAGCACTAAAAAGAAAGAGTTCGGCTGCTGAATACTAAATTTAAGGTATTCAGCTTGCTGAATATATTATTTGTTTCTAAAATACATATAATTTAAGTAAAAATGTGGTATTTTCTCATTCATCCAATTTCAAATGCAAATAAAGCTAAATTTTTGGTTGAAAAACCTGATTATATTATTGCTAGACATTTGGAATACGCACAAGTATTTTAATTAATTACAAATATGTTATTCAGCTAAAAATTGCATAAATAGAACAATGTTTTAGTATTACAAATTATAAAAGTTGTCATTTTGAACAATTCAGCTGGCTGAAATAATATTTTTATGAAGTTGAAAGAAAACCATTATGAAAAAGGGGATAAGAAGTACTAGTTGTACAAAATTCAGCTGTTGAATAATAATTTAAGATATTCAGCTAGATGAATATATTATTGTTTTATACACTACAAATTAGCCATTCACCTTATTGAAAAGCATTTTAAAGTATTACAAATATGTTGTTCAGCTAAATAATTTCAGGGATGTTTCATTATTAAACAATAGTCATATTGTACAATTCAGCTAGCTGAATTCATCTTGTTAAGAATTAGTAAGAAAAAAATCTTCAAAAAGTGGTAAAAAAAACTATATAAAGATAATTCAGCTCCTGAATGTGGTATTCAGCTTACTAAATATATTATTTTTTCGAAAATACATATTATTGAAGTACAAATTTGTAAACATTTTTGCTATTCAGCTAATTAAAACAGCAAAATCAGCTTTATATTTTGTTGTAAAAAATGTTATTCAGCTTAATAATTCCATAGACAAGACAATGTTTTAGTATTGAAAAATTACAAAAATTATTATTTTAACAATTCAGCTAGCTGAATATATCATTTTGTAAAGTAGAAAGATAAACATCTTCAGAAGTGGTAAAAACTATAGAAATAAGGAATGCAGCTGTTGAATACTAGTTCGGCTTACTGAATATATTGGTTTTTCTAAAATACAAATGTGATATTTTTGGCATTCAGCTAATTGAAAATGAAAAATCAGCTAAATATTTTGTCACAAAAGTTATTAATATTCAAACGAGACTATTTAAATTTGAACAAATATGTAATTCAGCTAAATAATTACACAGACAAAACAATATTTCAGCATTAAAAAATTATAAAAGTTGTTATTTTAACAATTCAGCTAGCTGAATTAATAATTTTTTGAAGTAGAAAGAAAAACATTGTCAAACAAGAGAAAAATACACTAAATATATAAAGAATTCAGCTTGCTGAATATATTATTTTTTGTAAACACACAAATTTTTGAAGTACAAATTGCTATTCAGCTAATTAAAAAAACAAAATCAGTTATATATTTCATCACAAGGATTGTTTATATTATAAGAAATATTTAAATGTACCACAAATTTGTAATTCAGCTAAAAAATTTAATAAAAAAACAATGTTTAAGAATTGAAAACATTTAAATGTTGCTATTATTAACAATTCAGCTTACTGAATTAATCATTTTAAGAAGTTAAAGGATAAAATTATTGACATTATTTATTTAAAAACTAGGCTGAAAGGTACATTTAAATCCGCTTAATTTAAACTCTTACGCAAGCTGATTGTATTATTTGACCTACTGTAATATGCCAAAAATTTCTTCTATTCAGCTTATTCAGCTAATAAAAACAGCCGTAGCTTCATTGTGCAGTTTTTTTTAGTACAAACATATTTTTTTAGTAACGTACGGTCCTTAAGTTCTAGGTCGGCCTGGAGCTTAATTTCTATGCCGTATGTAATAAAAAGCGGAAAACAGTCGTTAGGCTATGGTCGGAGAATAGTTGTTTCGATATCACTTACGTTCGCAGAACGCACGTTGTGCCGCGCTGGATAACGTCATGGCTTTGAATTCCTATTGGCTGCTCTGACATTTCGTAGTCCCTTCGCCCTCTGCCATCATGGCTAACGATGCAAATGTTAACGGACTTTTGGTCCAATCTGTACATATATATGGAACATTATCAAGTAAGCCTTTCAAGGTATTATGGCTAACCAAACCACATATGTATCTCTGTAAAAAACATTTAATTCATCAATCTAATACAGCGATAGACAGCCCATAGCCTCGCGAGTACCACGACAATCGTCGGCACTTCACACGTACGCAAAGCAGTGTTTGATTCGAGGCAAAGTAGCAACACGCACGCTTGCTTCACATACACAAAAACATAAAATTTGTGTGTGCATGCGTTCAGCTTTGCCTGTCAGTGCTCAAAGAAATAAATTCACATTACATTTCATCAAAATGTCATTTCATATAATCAACTTTACTCTTATGCAGTTAGCTAAATTGCTTCGGCTTGGATTCCAGGCAAAGTATGTTCTATTTACTTTTCCTAACATTTTATGGTAACTAAAGTTTCTTTTTTTTAAGACTTCCTTTACCATTAGTTTAATTATTTTGTTACACATTGTACGATGTTTTAAGCTTTTTAAAATATTTTATTTCATTTCGAAAAGTTATATTTTTTTTCATACGCTCAGTGCTTTAGCTTTAACCCCTTTTGTGCTGTAATCCTTTGTGATTTTAATATAATTAAACATTTACAAAACTTTAGAAATTCGGATTACGCAAAACATTTGATTGCTCTGACTAAGCTTATCTTAGCACCCTCGTTGGCCCAGTACATGTCGCCGCTTCCCCCTTTAAACGCTTGGCGGCAGTGTCAAAATGCCTTAATACAAAAATCTAATATTTGCATACGAAATGTGCTACAAGAGCGCCCCGCATACAAACTCACATGCTAACAACCTCGAACCCACTACAGCTTCTGGTCGAACCACCAAAGGAACACCACCCCTATGTTGTCTATTTTACTGACTGGTTTCTTATGGATATCTATGATGTTTTTCCTTAAGAGTTTTATGCTGCTTTCACTCGTTGCTATCGTTGTTGTGACTGTCTGTCTGTCTGTCTGTGTGTTGTGTATCTGCTGAATTGATGTTTAGCATGTGCCTCAATTTTCTATTAAGTGTTATTGTTGTAATCTTGTTACAGAACGTTCGTCTTAGTATTTTTTATTGTATTGCCTCGAAACAGCTGGATTTGTAGTTTGTCGCTTGCTGGCTCCCGCTCTTAATGGCACAACGCGCCGAACGGAAGGATATGTGTCTGAGTAAGCTAGTGTGCAGAGGACTCATAGTGCTTACGCCAGTGTATTGTGTGCGTACTATGTTGATTTGCTTTATTGTTTGGCAGACTTGCAGGCGTCAAAAGTATGTTGACTCGTCGACATATATTGTTCCATATACAACTCACTACACTCTCTCTCTCTCTTTAGTTTCTCTTGGAAAACTTGTAGTTAATATTATGCCAACGTTAAAGTCTTTATTTGATGTTTCATCGCAGTTTTACTAGGAATATTGTAGCCAATATTTCAACAACTGGATTAGCATTGTTTGGTGTCGAGAAAGTGTCGCCTCTGGGATGGCAGAGAAGGTGCCTCATAAAATTTAATACATCACTTTTGGCATTTTCATTACTAAATACCAAAATAACCATAGTGATTATAAAGTAAAAGTAATCATTAGTCGCGGCGGTTTAATTGAATTCCTTTGGCGGATAAGGAATGTAATATTATGACGTTGTTGTGGCGGTTTAAAGATATCTGAAATATTGTAGATATTTTAAAAGCAGTTGTAGGACGGGAGGAGATGGTATTAATAAAATATTTCGAGTTCAGTGGTTAGTGAATTAACTTTGTAACAGTAAAGTACGACCCCAATTGCGGTATTAAGTTATCAGGTGAAGATTACTGCAAATAATTAATATTAATTATACGTATTATATTAAACTGGTGAAGGCGTATGAGTGTTATTATATAACTCGTATTAAAAAAGCAATAATACTTAATACAAAATAACACAGTACACCATTTTTGAGCTCATTGATTTGAGACTCAATTCTGAGAACTGCACTTGAAAGTAGACCCAAAAAGAAGAAGTTCTGCATCATTCGTTTTGTCAAGTTACATGCCACAATAAATTTAATATCGATTTGAAGTTAGTAATTTTTCACTTTTTATGCTCTTTTGTTTGACATAACTCGAGAACCACGAATCCGGTTTAGCGGAAACAAATTTAAAAAAATGAAGAATTACAATTCCTTTAATCTGTTCATATAACGTTTCCCTACATAAGCAACAGTCTCACTTTTTCATTTATCAAATGATTTTGAACTGGGTTTATTTTGTAGCAGTTATAATAAAACTGTTGTACTCCGTGGCGTATGATTTACGTGGAATATTACTTATGATAATCATACGCCACCATATAGTATTTATGTTATGTCAAACAAAAGAGCGTAAAACGTGACAAATTCCTCTATACTATACTTACTAACTTCAAATCGATATTAAATTATTATGGCATGTAACTTGACAAAACGAATGATGCAGAACTTTTTTCTTGTGGGGCTACTTTCATGTGCAGTTCTCAGAATTGAGTCCCAAAATCATGTGTTGTACTGTGTAATGTTACAGGAAAATTAATCAAATGAAAAAAGGCAACCACGTAAATAAGTAACATACTAGCTATATTAATACTTCAACTTCAGAAATTGCTGAATATATGAATTTGATAATTTTTAAAGCTGTCTTCCAGTAGTTTACAGATTTCATTACAGATCCAATTTGAAAAGAAGTGTAGGGCTAGGAGATTGTTTTAGTCGAAAATTTCAGTGGTTAGTGAATTAACAATGTAACAGTTAGAAACAACTACATTATTATTATTAAGCTATCTATTAAAAATTGCTGAATATAATTAATATTAAGCATACGTATTGTAAGGAACTAATAGAGGCGTATGAATATTATTTAATAATATATATCACGAAAACAGACATATTGGCCATATTAACACCTCAACTTCAGTAACAAACAATTTGCTGCATATACTTGCATGTTAATTTAAATCAGTTTTAACGCTGGCTACCACTAGTTCATACAATTTATTATATATATTTTTTTCTCAGCATTTTTGATAATATTTTATTTTGTTCCATAAAGTTATATTTTAAGCTGACTGGCTTTAGTAGCTTTAACCCCTCTGTGTAATCCTTTGTGATTTTAATATAATTAAACATTGACAAAACTTTACACATACTACGCAATACAATATTTCCGCGGCGCGCTTTGCCAGCTGGGTGTTGTGTTGAGCGTTGTGGTGGCGGCAATGTTGTATGGCGCGTATTACAGAAATGTAATGTATTTGCATAAGACATTTTTTTTTTCCAACATCAATCTGCTTACAACTACTCACATGCTGACAATTAGCAACACCCCCGTTGAGGGGGTTGTATAAATTATAGCCACAATTTAAAATTCATTGAATTTTATTAATATAAATCATATGGAAACTTTGCAGCCAGTTTTCTCTGTAACGTATGAATAATATTAATATACGTAATACTCGTATAGGATCTCGAGAGCTTAATGTGATGTACAAGAGTTTTGAAATCGATTATGATTTTTTTTTTTGGTATTATTACAAAAGATTTGTGAAAAGGGTTTTAAGGGTAAGACTTAAGTTTTTAAATTTTTCTTACGAAAAAATTTTAAATTGAATATGGAAAAACGAGTATATTGTTTTTCAAATGTGAATTGAAATTCCAAAACTTTTATGCCAAGAACATCAATAGTAATATTTAAAGTACAGTTGTTGCTGAATTAACTGTAGGAATTGGAAGAACTGTAAAGCAGAAAACACACTACAAAAAATTTTTGGTATATATTTAAAATAAATCATACGTAGAAACTAATACGACATTTCACATGACGTATACGTGTTTTTAAATCATTAGATATAAGAAAAATTTAGAGGCTGGCCGTGGCATGATAGTTAGAACCCGCGACTATCATTCAGGAATATACAAGGTTCAATTCCTGTCTGAGGCATCTACATACTTTTACAGCAAAATAAATAAAATTAAAAAATTAGGATTAGGAACAAGTGGCTAAAAATTACTATAAACTTAAAAAATTTCGCAAAAAATCCAAAAAGTTTGAAATTTTTAGGCAAAAACAAGCAGATAAGGTAATTTATATATATAAATATATATATATAACTGGTTCAGAACTGACTGAGTTGTCAGCTCATAAGTCAGAAATGACCCAAAAGGGGCTCTTGAACCGTAAGTCAAGATTTTAAAGGTGTTAGGCAACTTTGGTATACAGATTCATATTGTGCTCGACCAGACCTACAACATGCACTAGGTTACTCCCTAAGTTCCAAGTGACTATAGCACCGTGCTATTGTAATTATTTCAAAGCTGCTGTAGTTTTTAATAACATTTAATTTATGTCATAGACTTTGTCTATTAATTAACATTTCATTAAATTTGGAAGACCTTTGTTCTTTTGCCAGTTGATATCTCGATGAGATTTTTTCTGACAATTATTGCATCGTTGATGCTCTTTACTAAGTGAACAGAAACTTGCTTTTAGTTAACGTTTTCAAAATGTTTACTATTTGTTTTGACCATCGTCTAAATGGAACTACATTATAGAAAAATAAACAAAATAACCTTATACGTATGAATATTTTTAAATACCATTTTACAATCAAAGGCCAGGCATACTGTGACGTAAGAGTGATTGATTTTTCACCAATTAACTGTAAATCATACGGTATGTTGATTTTTCATTTTAAGAGTTATTCAGCTGTTAAAAAGAACCACTATGCCGGCCATAGTTTGTAGCACAGAATTGTTGTTGCGACTCCATTTCTGTGTTAGTTACTATCTCACGTTAGTGCTAAACCATTGACAACAAAAAAAAAACGGCGCACAAGAGGAAAAGTTAACTTTAGCAATTGTTGCAAAGGTTTGGGTCAATAGCTGTCAATAGTTAGGGGGTGGGGCAAAATGTTGCCTTTGTATTGTCGAATTTGTTAAACGATATGCTGAACATTTAAAGTTGAAGATACTATGCAAAGTAAAATATAAATTGTATTAATAATAATAGCTCAAAAATATTTTTATTTATTACACAGTACAACACATGATTTTGGGACTCAGTTCTAAGAACTGCACATGAAAGTAGCCCCAAAAAGAAGAAGTTCTGCGTCATCCGTTTTGTCAAGATACATGCCATAATAATTTAATATCGATTTGAAGTTAGTAAGTATCGAATAGGGGAATTTTACACGTTTTAGGCTCTTTTATTATATTCATAAATGGTGGCGTATGATTATCATAAGTAATATTCCACGCAAATCAAACGCCGCGGAGTACAACAGTTTTATTGTAACTGCTACAAAATGAACCCAGTTCAAAATAATTTAATGAATGGAAAAGTTAAACTGTTGCTTAAGTAGGGAAACGTTATATGAACAGATTAAAGGAATTGTAAGTCTTAATTTTTTTTTAAATTTTTTTTAACTAAATCGGATTAGTGGTTCTCGAGTTATGTCAAACAAAAGTGCCTAAAACGTGACAAATTCCCCTATACGATGCTTACTAACTTTAAATCGATATTAAATTATTATGGCATGTAACTTGGCAAAACGAATGAAGCAGAACTTCTTTTTTTTTGGGGCTACACTCACGTGCAGTTCTCAGAATTGAGTCCCAAATCAATGTACTGTAAAATGTTGTTCTGTGTTATTAACTAAGTAAATAATACACTGCTACATGGATAGTGACCTAGTGCATGTTGTAGATCTGGTTGAGAACAACATGAATCTGTATACTAAAGTTGCCTTAGATCCTTAAAATCTAGACTTACGGTTTTTATTACTTCCTCAATTGATGACTTATGACATAGTCAATTATTAACGGAGTTTTAATTTCTTAACGGTTTAAGAATCTTAGATCTTTCCAGTGATATATATATAGATATATATCTTTGTAAATTTTAAGTATGACCATATTATTGGTAATAAGTTATCTTGTGGAGATTACTGCATATAATAAATATAAATCATACGTTACTTTAGATACTGGTGAAGACGTATGAGTATTATTAATAAGTTACATTGTAAAGCAAAAAATTTTGTACTGTGTTATTAACTAAATAAGCAATGTGACCTAGTGCATGTTGTAGGTCTGCTTGAGTTCAACATAAATATGTTAACTAAAGTTGCCTTAGATCATCAAAATCTAGACTAACGGTTAAAAACCCGGGTTTTTGTTACTTCCTCAACTTATGACTTAGTGAATTCTTAATTGGAATTTCTAGTGATATATATATTTTAGAGCGACTCATTTTGTATGGGACCAAAAAAAAAGTATCTTCGGTCCAACCCCCAAAATGTACCTTGGTTTGTTTTCTGATGAATCCCAAAAAATACTTCAGAAAAATGTCGTTACTAAAATCATAAAAATCCATATTTTTGCAGCATTTTCCTCAAATAAGGACTTGCTAAGGACATTTGTGGGCATGTTTTTCATACCATTGGATGCGTCTTTAAAAACTCCTTCCTTACGATACTAATATTGCGCATATAGTCTTTAAATAAATATCAAAAATCTTTGAAAAACTCAAAAAAAATACCATTTTTAAAAACGGTCCAGCTCACTGGATCTTAATCCTAGACACGAAATTTTTAGGGGTTCATCATAAAACAAGCCAAGGTACATTTTGGGGGGTGGACCGAAGAAACTTTATTTGGTGAGTGAGCCTAATATATTTATATATCTTTGTAAATTTAAAGTATGACCATATTGTTGGTAATAAGTTATCAAGTATATCATAGAATTAATATAAATCATACGTAATGTTAGATACTGGTGAAGGCGTATGAGTATTATTAATAAGATACATTGTAAAGCAAAAAATTTTTTTTACTAAAACGCTGAGAAATAGATGTAACTAAATCAATTTAAAATAAAATATCAAGAAAATGTATATTTAAATAAGATTTAACGCTTTCTACCACGCGTTTATAGATCTTATTACACATTTTATTTTTCAGCATTTTTGAAAATACATATTTTATTTTGTTTTTTAAAGTTATATTTTTAGCTGCCTGGTTTTAGCTTTTCGTTACTTTCCTCACTTGAAGTCATATGACTTTTGTTTTTTAAAGGTTTTGGTAAGAAGAATCTTCGACCTTTCCAAACAATATATATATTTATATAGATAATTTGTCATATCTGTCTGTTTATGCCTCGAAACCGCTAACTTTTTGAACGCAACATAAGGGTATTCTAATAAAATGTCCAAACTTTTACATAACTTAAAACATCTTGCGATTGGTTCATTATTTCCGTATGTAGAACGATGCAAATCTTAACCAAACCGACTATATGTTGTAATTTTTTTTGTCTTAGATAGTTGTGTTATAATTTATAGTTTGGAATTTTTATTTATTTTCATATTTAGAGTTAGTTTTTTGTTGGTAACACTGTTTGCGGTCCTACATGTTGTAACTTTGATTACATGTTGTTAAATATCATTCTCTAAATAGTTTTTCCTTTAATATTTTAGGTCACTAGAAAGCTGTCTTGTCGTACTTATAAATGTGATTAGGATGAGCTAAATCAACTTTTAAAAAAAATATTGGGTAAGTTGTTATAATAATACATTTTATACTATTGTATGAAATTTGAAATATCTTGTTTTTATAAAAATTTAAATTAATTTATATAATTTACTTTAAAAAATAGTTACGAACTATTACGTATAATTCATATTATTATAGCAGCTTTAAGATAATTAAAATAACACAGTGCTACAGTCATTTGGAACTTGGTGTGTGACCTATTGAATGTTGTAGGTTTGGTCAAGTGCAATATGAATCTGTATAGCAAAGTTGCCTAATATCCTCAATATCTTGACGTACGGCTCAAAAAATGTTTTTTTTGGGTCTTTCCCCGTTTATGAGCTGATAACTCACTCAGTTCTGAACCAATTTTAGACTTTTTAACGATTTTGGAAAGAAGAATCCTAGACCTTAACAACGATGTATAAATTTATATATTTAACTTGTCATGCCTGTCTATTTTTTCCTCAAAATTTCAAACCTTTGCATTTTTCCAGTATATTTTCAGTTTGAAGAATTTTGTAGCTACTGGTTTATAAGAATACCCCAATGTTCAATATTTTATTCAGAAAGTGTATGCTTTCATGAGAAAAACGCATATCTGTATTTGTGGTTCGCCTGAAAAAAAACGCAGTTATAAGATAAGCGATTGCTTGTGAAAACCACATGTATGACGTATGATTGATTTTAATTGTTTTTTGTTAACATAAACTTTAGATAAAAGTTACACAGTACAATATTTTTCAGCTCATTGATTTGGGACTCAATTGAGAACTGCATGTGAAAGTAGCCCTAAAAAGAAGAAGTTCTGCATCATTCGTTTTGTCAAGTTACATGCCATAATAATTTAATATCGATTTGAAGTTAGTAAGTATCGTATATGGGAATTTGTCACGTTTTAGGCTCTTTTGTCCGATTTAGCTGAACCAAATTTAAAAAAAATAAGAATTACAATTCCTTTAATTTGTTCATATAACGTTTCCCTACATAAGCAACAGTTTCACTTTTCCATTCATCAAATGATTTTGAACTGGGTTTTTTTTGTAGCAGTTACAATAAAACTGTTGTAATCCGTGGCGTATGATTTACGTGGAATGTTACTTATGATAATCATACGCTACATGTAACAATATAACAAACAATATAACAAATTCCCTAATACGATACTTACTAACTTTAAATCGATATAAAATTATTATGGCATGTGACTTGAAAAAACTAATGATGCAGAACTTCCTCTTTTTGGGTATACTTTCACGTGCAGTTATCAGAATTGAGTCCCAAAATCATGTGTTATTAAAACTAGAAAAACTTCAAATTCAGCTTTATCTACAGATAAATCAAATTTTGTAATTTTATTGCTTAATTCAAAACATTTTGTAATTTTATTAAGTAGAATGACAAATGATTAGTGAAGTTATTATACCAACTTTTTACTTACTGCCCATATTGAATTTAGAAGTTGTCCATGACCAGGAAAACTTATAATATTCTGATTAAATGTGATACAAAACATAATGTACTGTTATCCAAATGACGTCATTATTTTATGAGGCCAATAAATGATCTTATATATTTGTTTAACTTTTTCACATAAATCATTCGTTGCATGTGTAAAATATATTGTATGAGTAATATTTTTCCATTTAATATCACTCATACGTTATACTCTGCACCAAACCGGCTAAATGATATATATTTTGTTTTAATTGATATGTCTCTTGGGAGTTCTAGAACAGTTTGGCAAAATATGACATGTCTGAAATAATTCGAAGTCTATTAAATGGCTATAAAATAAGCTGATATGTGCTTATGTCTCAATGAGTTTTTAAAATTTTGAAGCGGCATTCCTGCAAAATAAAGGCACAACATTCATTTTTCTGAGATACCTAAGGAAACGCGTTCACCCTTGCTATTACTTGCTGCTGGTTGCACTAATACTACGGTCAGACATTGTGAGATCTCAGTTATGGAAGCATTGCAGATCACTTACATAGAGGTAGAATGCAATAATTTTGAAATTTCTATGCCATTGTGCGATAAATTCATTGTTGGTATAAATGTCACTTAGATCATTATGGTTCCAACGTCTACATACATATTTTGTTTTTATTTTTATTTTATTTTTAAATGTTATCCATAATTTGTTTTCATAGTATCCATACGTAAATTTGCCTTACACTGCTACTTGAATATTGGTTGCTATGGGTTGCAAACTCTGTCATTTGATATGGGAACGTATAATTATTTTTAATTAATTAAATATACATATATCATACGCCATGTTCTTCTTTAGGGTTACTCGGTTTTTGTAACAATATCAATTAATGCTGAAAATTTGTAGCAATCTAAATTTAATGAGTCTATGCTTGAGTCTCGGTTAAGTATAACTGTGAATTTTTTACGCCGTAATTAGTTTCAATTCGAAGGCAACGTCACAGTTGTTACTGAGAGTACTCAAAAGTGTGTTGTAGAAAAATTTCTGATGTGACAAATTGACGTATGATTATTTTTAATTAATTAATATACGTTTTTTTTATTCATAACAGAAATTATGTTATTACAATTTATTCTTATACATACATGATATAAAAAAATCTGTATTCAATTTGCGAGATATGATGTGACCTAACAGCCGTTAAACAATATTTTTGATTATTTCTTGGAATTTACATGAAAACATGATGGCATAAAGTTATTGTCATTGTAATTTAATATATTTTTGTGTTGTTTTAATTACACTAAATATATTTATAGCATAAATTTTGTTAGTGGCCAGGGGGTAGAATATCACACAACAAGGTGACGTATGATTGTTTTAAATTAGTAAATTTATAAGGTTTTTGGGCATTTTTAAAGGGATTTAATAAATTTGTGTAAATGACTTTCATTCAAATTCCACAGATGTTTCTGTTGGAGTTCTTTGACATTTTCGATTTTTTTACCAGAAACAATTATTGTGCTAGATGTAATAGAAAAGTTACAGAGCATATTGTTTACTGTATATTAGTGCTCAATAAAATATAAATCATACAATAAATTCTGAGTTTTTTTTTTGGTAACGGGGTTGGAGAAGGAGCTTCGTTAGCACCATGACGTTTTTAATTAATTAAATGTGTGTCATACGTTATGGTGTTTTAGTTTTTTTTGTGGGCGTATTTAGATGCATATTTATTGCTTCGATAAATTATAGACAATCTATATTTGTTACGTCATAAGGGAATAGAAACATTTTGCAATTGGTTGGTTTTTATTTCGATGTGATTCATATCAAATATTAAATGATATGTTGTAACATAAATTATGTATATATTAGAGAAATTTACTGTGGCGTACAAGTGTTGACAATTATTTATATGAAGTTTGTTGGCATTTCGACAGTGTTGTGTGATATTAGTGCGTAGGAAATACATAAGACAATGTATTGTCATACAGTCTGGCATAAGGCTTAATAAGTCGATACCTTAATTCTTACCTATGCTAAGTATAAAATGTAAGTTTTACAGGAAACGCGTTAAGGTTTTGAGTAAATCAGATTTTAGTTTTAGGCTTAGTTCACATTTTCTTATAACTTTTGCTCGGATTGATTGATAAACCTTCACATTTCCTTACAACTTCCGTTTGGATTGACTGATCAATCTGAGATATTGGATACAAATAGCAGCAAACTGCAACCCGAAGACCAGCCTAGACCATTCACAAATAAACTCCTAAGCCTGACATCGTTAAATAGCAGGTGCCTTGATTATGTTCTAAAATACTAAATGCACTCTAAAAAAATTATGAATCATTATGAATCATTAAAACTAAACGTATGAGTGATTTTGTTAAATTAAATTGTTGAAATACCTTCACCATCCATAAATGTTTGTACATACATAACATATAGTTTAAGTTTCCACATTACTCACTTGTAAGTAAATGCTTTTATTTGAAACCTGAGAATTGCAAAATCTACAAAAAAGGGTAATACTTTAATAGGATTGCAACTTTTTAATTTAATTTAAAATGCACATCAATTTACATTTTTTAACGAGACGTATGATTATTATTAATTAATTAAAATGGGAAATACCAGTTGTGTGGTTTAATGAACACAATTGAACTTGGTAATATGCTAAATACAATTTTTATATATATTAAATTTTAACGCAAATATAAATATCGAATCCAGTTGTATTCTGTGGAGCTGTGACTTGACTTGTTTTTTTTAAAGAAAACTAATTCAAAAACAATATTTACAGCAATTTCGTAACAAATTTACAATTTATTAAGTCTAAATATAACAAATGTTTATGTCCCTTTCAGCGGGGGCGATGCACAGTAACATTTCGGCGGAAAAATAGGGGTTTTCAACTTTCCAATATTAAAATTTTAATGATATAGTTTTGTAAAGAAGTATTTGAATAAAAAAAATTCAACAAGGTTTTATATGAAAAGTGAAATTTTGTAGTTAAAAAAACTAACAGAAGTCAACGGAAATTTATTCAATGAAATTGGATTAAAATTAGCACTTTCTCTTTAATAATAAAAAAAAATTATTGAAATTGGACAAGTAAACTAATTATTATAATTTATCAAAAATTATACTAAAAAATATCAACTTTTCACTTTTTGATGGAAAAAAACTTTATGTGCTTTAACTTACATGAAATTTTCATATGATTCTAGACAGGGAAGAAAAACACCTAAAATCCACAACTTTCAATGGGCGTAAAATCTAAAGTAGGCGTGGCATCCCCAATATGTTTAATTTTTTTTCATAAGGAGAACTCAATTAAGAAGTGTCCCGAATTTCGAGTCCCTAGGTCCCAAAAGTGCAGGTGCAGGTGGGTGTGGCAGTAGGCGGTTTTCCAAGATTTTTTCAAAATTTCTTAATTCAGCCCAGAGAAGCGTTTCTGTAAAATTTCATTGCTGTACGACCACTCCTTCTATTTTTTTCCAAGAAATATATGGGGCGGTGCCACTGTGCGATGTGTAAATTTGTTTTCTAGGTAAAGAAATTACATTTGAAAAAAAGGTAATTTCTTTCCAGTTGATATAAAGTATATGTATACCATCATTTTCTAAATTGTTTGATATCCTTTGTCAGATGAACATGGTCTGCTGTTAGTTAATATTTTCAAAGTCCCCAGTTTTGTTTGAACCTATTGAAACAATAAATAAATATTTAAAAATATAAGTTAACAATCAACGTTAGGAAAACTGTGACGTATGAGTGATTGATATTCCACCAATCAACTTTAAATCATACGTAATGTTGTTTAAGCATTTCTAGAGTTATTCAGCTGCATAAAACAATCACTATGACGGTCTTTTTTTAGGAGACGTATGAATAATATTAATATCACACTGTTATCATTATTACCCACTGCTACAGAATGGAAAAAATTGTAGCTACTTGATTGTTTTTTGCTTTTTCTTAGATGAATATGAGGGTCTGCTTTTAGTTAACATTTTCAAATTCGCCCGTTTTGTTTTGACTGTATAGATGGAACTATTTAAACAATAAACAAAATAACCCCATACATATGAATATCACAAATACCAGTATACAATCAATGGCAGGCATAATGTGACGTATGAGTGATTGATATTCCACCAATCAACTATAAAGCATACGGTATGTTGGTTTAGCATTTCTGGAGTTATTCAGCTGTTAAATTGGACAAGTTTAACATTTTAACTAGACGTATGATTAATATTAATTACACACTGCTACAGAATGGAAAACATTAAGGCAGGTCGAGCTCAACATTAATCTGTATACCAAAGTTTCACTATACCCTCAAAATTGTTTAGTATACGATTTGAAAATTGAGTTCCTCGAAATGATCCGATGTCCATTTCAAACAATTTAATTCATTCATTCAATTAATTGCAGTGGCAAATGTATTGTATGAGTGATATTATTCGATTAGAATTGTCTGCCACTATGTGTCATGACAATAAGGGTGGAGTATAAATAACGTTAAATAATTATATTAACTAAAGTATTTAAAAATTAAGCACAAGCTAATTTAGAAATTTTTGTATTTTTCTAAATAACCATTTAATCTTTTAGAGATTGTTAATAACATCGTGCTTCAGTCAAACAGAACTTTCAGAGTGACTTAGTGCATGTAGTAGGTCTGATGCATTTTGCTAAATGAACATGGTCTGCTTTTAGTTTACATTTTCAAAACTTCGCCTGTTTTGTTTCGACTGTATAGATGAAACTATTGAAACAATAAACAAACATGCATATGAATTTTTCAAATACCAGTATACAATCAATGGCAGGCACAATGTGACGTATGATTGATTGATTTTCCACCAATGAAATATAAATCATACGGTATATTGATTTAGCATTTTTAGAGTTATTCAGCTGTTAAATTGAATTAAATTTCTATTTTTTTTGATTCACAACTAACGGCACCTAATTGTTTTTCGACGAATGCGAACGTCACTGTTTGAGAAGCTCTTACTAGACACGCCGATTGACCCGACACTTAATACTGCGAAGTTGCTGTCAACAACATTCGAGGAGAGCCAACAATGAAAGAACAATTTTTTAAGATGACTAGAGCCAGGTTTATACGGTTTTAAAATTGAGTTCCTCGAAATGACCCGATGTCCATTTCAAACAATTCAATTCATTCAATTCATTCAGTTCATTCAGTTCATTCCATTCATTCAATTCATTCAATTCATTCAATTCATTCAATTCATTCAATTCATTCTATTCATTCTATTCATTCTATTCATTCTATTCATTCTATTCATTCTATTCATTCAATTCATTCAATTCATTCAATTCATTTAATTCATTCAATTCATTCTATTCATTCTATTCATTCAATTCATTCAATTCATTCAATTCATTCAATTCATTCAATTCATTCAATTCATTTAATTCATTCAATTCATTTAATTCATTCAATTCATTCAATTCATTCAATTCATTCAATTCATTCAATTCATTCAATTCATTCAATTCATTCAATTCATTTAATTCATTCAATTCATTCAATTCATTCAATTCATTCAATTCATTCAATTCATTCAATTCATTCAATTCATTCAATTCATTCAATTCATTCAATTCATTCAATTCATTCAATTCATTCAATTCATTCAATTCATTCAATTCATTCAATTCATTCAATTCATTCAATTCATTCAATTCATTCAATTCATTCAATTCATTCAATTCATTCAATTCATTCAATTCATTCAATTCATTCAATTCATTCAATTCATTCAATTCATTCAATTCATTCAATTCATTCAATTCATTCAATTCATTCAATTCATTTAATTCATTCAATTCATTCAAATCATTCAATTCATTCAATTCATTCAATTCATTCTATTCATTTAATTCATTCAATTCATTCTATTCATTTAATTCATTTAATTCATTCAATTCATTCAATTCATTCAATTCATTCAATTCATTCAATTCATTCAATTCATTCAATTCATTCAATTCATTCAATTCATTCAATTCATTCAATTCATTCAATTCATTCAATTCATTCAATTCATTCAATTCATTCAATTCATTCAATTCATTCAATTCATTCAATTCATTGCAGTGCCAAAATATATTATATGAGTGATATTATTCGTGTGAATTATATTACCTGAGTTAATATTACTAATTCGTCATATTCCCAAGTTCGTTTCAAAAAATTACAAATATATATCTCTTCAGCTCATATGTGTTCCTTTTTTATATATATATTAAGCCACTTTTTGCTATGCTATCGTCAGTGTATAAGCATAATACAACAATGCGTGTGACGTCATACACCAGTGATAACTATAACCGGTTATTGTATCCTATTATTATTCTGAATTAATTGTGCTTCTGAAGCAACAAACAAGTTTTAAAAGTTATTAACTAGCGACGTATGATTAATATTATCTAAGTTAATGTTACTCATACGCCCTATTCATTAGATGTTTTCAAATATTTATACATATATTGGTGTCAGCAATCTCTGTAGCTCAAATGTGTTACTTTTTTTTATAAATTCCCCCATTTTCTCCTATGCTGAATCGTAGAACGTCTCCTGAGTTGTCGCCAGTGTATTAGCATAATACAACAATGCGAATGGCGTCATACACCAGTGATGACTATAATCAATTTAAAATGAAGCACACGTGGAACTGCTTAGCGAGACGCTGAAATGTTATTAATTAATTTATAACCGTAACACATGTTCCGTGGCTTAACATGGCTTATTAGATGTGGTAATATACATATAAATCATATGAATAACACACCACAAAAATACGGGGGGGAATTTTATACGATATTCAATAAAACAAATCAAATAGAATAATAATACTTTAGGATTTGTGGATTATCAGAGATATCTTCCATCGATTTAATGGATTACATGGGAAATTTTGTACAGTTTGTGTGATCATATTTTTCTCTTTCCTTATGCTTTACAATTGTACATAGTGGACCCTGTATTAAAAGAATATTAGTATCTAACAACAAATATATTAGTTTTTGTTAATATAACGAGAGTTGCTTAGAGCGTATGATTGTTATTAAAGAGTTTGCTTATAAGCATCACTCATACGTGTAATTTATAATAACTGATTGAATATAAACCACATGTGAAATTATTTTGTGGGTCAACCGTACATTTTACAAATATGCCAGCCACAGTAGCTGTGGCTCTCTCTTTCCCGAGGAGGCAGTTGATTATTGCTAATCGTCTGTTTTTAAATTATACAGAAATTTATGCCAATTATATAATTAAAAACCACATAAATTTTCTGCTGCAACGTTAGTTTGCCTATAATTAACAAAATTTTAAAATTGAAAAAAGCCAAAAATAGGTCAATAATTTTAACAAAGGTGTTTATGTGTATTTACAAAAGTTTTTGGTTATTTTTGTTTGGTTCAATTTATTTTGATTATTGTACTCAGCACATTAGGACAAAAGTTTTTTGTTATTTTTGTTTGGTTCAATTTTAATTATTGTACTCAGGACATCTTCTACATCTAGTCTCCCTAACGGAAACTGTTTATTTAGTGGCTATAATTTTGAGATCATTTATTGTTTAAGGTACAATAATTTTGTATCCCAAATTTAATAAACTCCCCTGTTACTTTTTTAATTAACTTCTTTTTTTATTGTCCTTCCTATAATTCTATTTGTTCCTTTGTACGTATGCTTACTATTAATCTCTCAAACAATTTATTATAAATCATACGCTCTGTTAGACGCATTTGTATCAATTGTATTGCAACACAATGTCGTATGATTAATTTAAATTATTTAAAATTTGTATTTGTCGGATAATTGCCAAACAATATGTGCCTGTTCTAGTGTGCCATGCCATCGATTATAAACACTATTATTATAAACCAATTAGACCAGTTAATACCTTTTCATTATATGTTTTTTGTTTTTCGCCAATTTGCTGCACATTTACAATACAATTTTCTGTTGCTGAAAAAATTCAATTGTTTTTTTTATACTTTTGCACGGTCATACCTTTGAAGTGTTAAACCACCTGTTTGACCGCAGAAAATGTTAAAACAAAAAGTAAATTCTTTATATCAGCTGAAATCAATTCGTCCAACAGCTACCACATTTTTAATTATCCTTAAACCGATTTCCCTCTTTCCGACACACACACACGCATACTCTTAAATCTTGCTGTGTGTTAATAACTATCTTTAAAACATTTAAATTTAACACCACCCCCACCACTTCAACTTCGTTGATTGCAAAAGAAAATCACAAAGTTTTGAGCGTCCTTTAGCATGCAATTCTAGTGTTTCTTCTTCTTGTCGCTGTTGTGTCAGCCAATCCATTTCAATCAGTTATCCTGGCAACCAGACCACTTGCTACCATTTCCCCTCTTGGTCTTTTCCCCCTCTCTGCCCCCGCACTTGGCGAATTAAAGTTAATTACACAAAGGTCTGTGACCAAAGCAATACAGAAAAATGCGCAAAGAAATCGAAACAGGAATGAGGCAGGGGCAGGAAAACACCAAAGCATGAGAAAAACGAAATGAAACCCTGATAAAAAAGAAGAGGATGTGTGCAAGTGGCTTGACAGTAGTGTGAATGGTGGTACTGAGAAAGGAGCAATGGACCTGGTAAATGATATATAGGTACTTAATCATTACTATGATTATTTTTACCACACTCACACAGACTCACACACACACACCCACCCCACAGCAGTCATTTGTGTGTGGGTCCCAGTCGTTGGTTAAGGGTGTTAAGGCTTTCCCTCCCCAGTGATTGAGATAAAACCAACGAACCAACTTTACTTAATAACTGTTGATGAAAGTTAATTACAGTGCCTGGCTTCATGGTATAAAAACATGCAAAAGCAACAAAAAAAGGGAAAATACTGAAAATAAAATACAAATTAAAGTGGCAACTCATTGACTAACATGCTGTAATAAAATTTTACTTTATATTAATTTACAGCATACGTGAAGTATTAAAAAAGAGCCACACAACTCTTTGTATCTCTGTCTGTTAATGCCCGTCACAACCACGTACAGTAGATTTTATACGTGGCTGTGCAAAAGGTGATGTTAACACAGCGATTTTGCTGAAATATGATAAAGTTGAAATGTTGCTTTTGAGAGTAATACAATTCAAAGGCAAAATTATATATAAATTCCTATGGTTATGCTTTATATAAATAAGGATATAAATATAAAATTTTTTACGTACTAAATGGATTCATGACGTATACTTGTTATCAATATGTGTGTAGGAAAGGTTCCACAAGGCGTATGATTAATGTTATGGTGAGGAAAGTATCGAACACCCGTTTTTCCGTATGCCCCGTATTTGAGGGTATTAGGGAAATTTGGTATACAGATTCATGTTGTACTCCACCAGTTCAACAACATGCATCAAGTTCCTAAAGTCATTTCCATTCTACCGCCGGGTGTTATTTACATAGGACAACACATGATTTTGGGACTCAATTCTGAGAACTGCACATGAAAGTAGCGCCAAAAAGAATATGTTCTGCATCATTCGTTTTGTCCGCTTATATGCCATAATAATTTAATATCGTTTTGAAGTTAGTAAGTATCGTAAAGGGGAATTTGTCACGTTTTAGGCTCTTTTCCATAAATTTCCATCAATATAGGAACGAATACGTTACATTAAAGAGATGTTTGTTGATCATACGTCAACTTCGTGCGTAGCGATCTCTTGAACGCCATCTATAATGCACAACATGTACTATGTAAAGACAATTTTTTAAAATTTCTTTTTTTTGAAATCATTAAACATTTTTGAAAATTATAAGTGTAATTATTTTACCACCCGCACTTTTTTCTTATCAAAATTAAACTCTGTGTAACACCACTGCCACATATTGTGGTGTAATATCCTTTAAATGTTGCATGACTATATGAAGTATGTGACTACAATGTAACAACATGCAACCAACCAAGTTGTTAAGTATCCTGCAATATAACGTACACATAAATACAAACACACATCCCGACATACCTGTATTAAAATCTATTGTATTAAATACATGTGTGTAAAACAGTGCATGTACGTGTCTGTGTGTGTGTTAAAGTGTACGTGTTGTACACGTATACGAGTGTATGTAGATTTATTTCAATATAAATACTAGATATGGGTGGTGGCTTTGGCAAATGATTTGAGAGTCAGGGTTAAAACTACAACCGCAAATTGTGATATGACCAAGATGAATACGCCAACAACAACAACAACCAGGGGCAAAGAGATAAAATAGGGAATCCTCCCCTTTACGTGCTCACATACACTCACTCCCAACTCTGGCCGGTGCTGGCCTTCTCGCCCGCCCCTCCTTCCATTGCCTATGAAGCAGCCGACAATTCGCTCATGCAACAAACAAACAAACAAAAAAGGACCACGTCTGCAAAGGTAACTGTGGTGGGGGTCCACAAGGTAATGGTAAAAGACAAAGTGTAGCGTAGAAAGAGGCGTGTGAGTCCTTGTGTTATAAAGAAGGTACTTGATGGTGTTTTGATTATGCCAGTACAAGTGTAGTTGTATTTACGACATAAGTATGTAGAACTTTGCGTGTGTGCATGTAGTTGTTAGTTAAAAGAGACGACCATTATAAGCACGCAATTACCTGGCGTCATATGGATATCTATCATTGTATGTGTCTGACTCTCTATGCATATCCCTGCTACATAGTCTCTGCGAGACCATATATGGATGTGTGTGTGTATGTATATATCCAGACGTATGTTTATATAAATGAACATATTGTTGCATGCTAGAATTTACTTTGTACGTTCACTCCTTTTTAAAGGCTTTAGGGGGCAAATTTGTTTTCTTCACGTAAGCACTCGCCTTATGCTACACTAATAAGAACAACAGCCAACATTATCAGACATTACAGAATTTATTTGTAGCGTTCTGATGCTAGTTAGTAATGACAACGGTCGTGAGGGTAGTGGTGGTGGTGCGGGTAAGTGCGATGGTGTTGTTGTGAGTTGTAATTGTAGTTGGTTTATTACAGAATTTTGAATAAAAAACGGAAATAAAAAGGATATTAAAAACTATACAAAAAATAACAAAACATTCGAAATGCTTAAGTTTCATATCATGAAAATAAATAACGGGGGTTGTATGAATATTAATAGCAAAAAAAAAAACAGTCAGAAAAATATAATCGAATGTTGGGGACTCACTTTATCGCTCGAGGTCCGGCTGTTATTTATAATTTATTTATTGTTATGTGTATTTTTTTAATTTTTAATTTTTAATTTTTTTGATGTTTAATTTTTAATATAATTTAAATATAAATGTATAATAATTTAAAATTTATATTGTTGTCCTCATATTTTTTTTTATTTTTAATATTTGTATTTCTATATCTCTTAATATACCTCCCCTTTTGTTAGAGCTCTCCACATGAAGAGCTGTTGATGAGAACAAAAACTTCCTTTCACATTCTTTTCCCTTCCTCATACTTAAGAACCTACATATTCATGAATGACTGAGTGCCTCACACAATGACATGTTGGCTGGCAGCCTGGCTGACAGTGGCTGCTTGCCAGTCCCATCACATGTAACAAGTAGATTCAACATTTTCACTTTGCAATTTTAGTTCTTTGAATTCGTTGTGTGGCTGAGATATTCCCAAAACACGCAAAGCCGCAGGTTTCCACGTTTCCACTTGCGTGCTTGTGTGCCACACGGAAGAAATGATTTTTTGTTGGTGTAGAGTTGTTTTCAAAATGAATTTTCTTCAAGAAGATTGCAATCTATCTGCTATTGTTTTCCCGGAAAACAAGTAGATTGGCAAACTCTTAGCAATGTCCAGGGAAACGGTATTTGTTCCTTTTTCACTTGTAAACGAAGGAAATAGAAGGTAGAGTAAGCACCAAAAACCGTCGAGACGTTATAATATTTAATAATTTAACTGGATCAAATTCTTTGTTTGTCTAGCCGCTGGCGTGCTTTTTCTTCTAAGCTTTTTTCTTGTGTTGAGTTTTTATTTTTTATTGTGTGCATATTTTATGTATTTTGTTTCTATGTGCAAGAGTCCTGTCGCCCTCAAGCACTCTCTCTTTAACATTTCTATTGTATCCTTTGTGGAGTTCAAGTGTAAGGATTTTATATAAACGGGTGACATCTTTCTCGGCCATTTGGTTCCGGGGTGTTGTTGTGCAAATATTCTAATGGTTGTTTCGACGGCTGCAAATATATGCACATACATACATACATATCTAGTTTGGTAACAAATGTGTTGTCAGAGTAGTTTTGAAATTTAAATTGGGATGCGGGAGAAGTGGGAGTGAATATTGTGGTTTGTGGCTACGTTCTAAAATTTGGGGGACAGTTAAAAGAGTTGTGAAACGATAAGAGAAGTTGTATTTTGTTTTATTTTTGTAAAATGAAATTTAAAATTATTATCAATTTTTATTGTTATATCTTTGAAGTTCGTGAATGTTGCACAGCTTTTACGTCAACTTCTTTTTTTGATTGCTTTAAAATGTATTGATCATAGAGCAAGTAATATTTTACTTATTGTTTAATAATAAGTGTAACAATTTTTTATCTATTGCAGATTAATCTAAGAATGACATGGACTAATATAACTTTTGTATAATACCTGGTAAGTTATTAAGTTTCTCTACTTTTGAACTTAGTATCATCAATATAGCATTGGCTAGAAATTATGTATGCCAACATACCCCAGTGGAAGAAGTGGCTCATGCCTTACCGAAAATAGGACTAAAGATTGAAATTTTTGGTATCTATTCAAACATATTCTTCTGTAGCAGTGCTGGTTGCAGGCTGTATAATGCATTCTAAAAGGTCCGATACACATCCGTCCTTACTTCCTTTCTTTATTTATCTTCGCTTCTTAACAGAGTAGTCTACGAGCCATTCTATAAGCGGCGTGAAATCGAATAAACAGATTTCAATGAATTTGGTAGACATAGATATTACTCGAACATTTTTTTTCATCGGTGGGCGGAGAGCGCATGGCTGAACTGTATTTTAGCCCTAAATATATACAATTTTGTGACCGGCCGTGGCATAGTGGTTAGAACACGCGACTGCCATGCGGGAGATCACAGGTTCAACTCCTGGCTCCAGTCATCTTAAAAAAAACAAAAATTTTCTTTCATTGTCGGCTCCCCTCGAATGTTGTCGACAGCAACTTCGCAGTATTAGTGTCGAGTCAATCGGCATGTCTAGTAAGAGCTTCTCAAAAAACAGTGACGTTCGCATTCGTCGATAAACAAGTAGGGGTGTAAAGGGAAGTTAAGTTTTTTAAGTATATACAATTTTGCACGCAGATATTACTCGGAACCACATGTATGAATATGTTGTTTATGCCTCCCTTAATTAGTACGCTACCCCCTATTGCGTTCCAACTACTTCATGCCAATAATTATTCTCGCATTATAGTACAACTACGCTCATCATTTAGGCTTAGATGTTACATTTTAACATCAAGCGGAGTCAGTTATCATCACACAAGCGATCAATATAGTTGACATTCAGCTCTTGCATAGTTACCAACACACGGTGGTTCTACTCCTATACAATAAGGTGATATCAAAGTATTCATTTTTGCATCCATACTACTTTTGTTAAATTGAAGTCGTTTTTCTCCCCCATCTCATTTCATCTTCAATTAGTAGGGGGAAGGGGCGTGGCAATACTGAATTTTTGTCCTAGTTAAGATAAGATTTTGTATATAAATAGGTTAAAATTTTCAGAGAGAATTTATATTTTCGATCAATTGGCGGAGAGGGCGTGGCAATACTGAATTGTTGCCCCAGATATATAAAATTTGGGACACAGATAGTACTTGACATAACAGTTACGAATATGTATACGACATTTTTATTTTTGATCGGTAGGCATGGCATAAATTATGCCTAGAGTTTGGTACACAGATAGTTCTCGACTATACATATATGAATCTTTGGACGAAATTTTACTTTACGATCAAAGGACAGAGGATGCATGCCTAAAGTTTTTTTTTTGCGCCCGGAGAAATATAAGTTACCACACTGATAGTTCTCGACAGTACTAATACAAATATTAATTCTGATTTTTATTGCCTTCACCACAAGCACACGCGCTTTGAGAGGAGAGAGACTGAGAGAGACTGAATACAGTTTGTTCTTTTATTTGTAAAGCCCATAAGAAGGCGTGGTATTGTATGACAATATACAACAGGGTGGCCGATGAAAGCCGTTGAACGCCATCATGTCTGATGAAGCTCATTGCGATCTGAACGGCAATGTAAACAAACAATATTGTCGCATACGGAGTGATTCCAAACCTAAAAAACTGCATGAGAGGGTATTGCATCCA
The DNA here is from genome assembly GCA_964034835.1 of Muscina levida. Classification (NCBI taxonomy): domain Eukaryota; kingdom Metazoa; phylum Arthropoda; class Insecta; order Diptera; family Muscidae; genus Muscina; species Muscina levida. Next base: position 146,852,855 of record OZ035883.1, on the reverse strand, counting down.
ATTTGTGTAGGCTTGCCAGATTTAAAATTGTAAAATTCTTGACATTCACCTAAAATTTTCTTGATTTTGAAAAAAAATCTTGACAAATAAAAACACTCATACGTTAGATGTTTTACATACTTCAGTTTCATTTATTTTATTATAAAAGTATAATTTCATATAAAAAGTATACAAAACATTAAAAAATCAATTACAGATATTTCAGTCAGTTAACTGACTGATAAATACCCTTACCTTATGTATGATATTACTTAAGTCTCGAGTTATTGAAACTAAACGATTTTTAAATGAAATTACTTATGTATTAAAATTTTTCAGTATGACCAGACTTTTACTGAAAGGTTGTTACACCGTTTCAAGAGTTACAGTGGAAAAAGTGTTAATGAAATTGCCACCAAATGTAGAATTTTTATTTTAAATTTCTGGACATATTGTAATTTTGTATGGGGTTACCGAAAGAGTCTTTTACGCACAAAAATCTCTAAAGAAATCATAGTTTCTAATGGGTTGGATGAAACACTTAAGTTTCTCAAGTTTCACCTATAAATGCAAAATATTAAAAGTGAACTTTTTTAAAGTCTTGAGGAGTTTATATTTGAATTTGTTGAAAATATATAAATTTTCTGGTAATTGCCATATTTGTATACGAGGTACCAGCAGGGGCAGTACAAAGAGTCAGATTTGTATTTGCAGGATAACGTGGAATTAACTTTTTATGTGCGTGTTTTTGGTCAAATGTTATGGAGATAATACAGAGATGGTGACAAACGTTTAAATTTCCCAAGGTTTTTCTTTTAAACTGACCAAATTTAAGCATTCTCCAATTGTCGGTTTGGATTTAATGTAAGAAATGTAAATTTTCCTAAAATAGGTAATTTTCATTGGGATTAATCAGGGTTCGGCCGATATAGTCCATATTCATTCCGGGGTCCAAATTTTATTACATGTTTAAATTCAGTGTACCAAATGGAAGTTTGTCTACTATTACCCCTTACCTATGGTTGAGGGTGTAAAACATATAGTGGGAACACTGATGTCAATTTTTTTATTTTACGACTTAGTGTTATTGGTAAATTTAATACTTCGAAGCATAAAATGAAAAAAAAAATACTATTTGACATTACGCCGCTGACCTGACATTGTTTCTGTACGGCTTTCTAAAACCTTTAAGGATTATCTCTACAAATACAAAACGGTGGCGATCTTTAGCCGATTAATTTAAAATTTGGGTTTATACGACCGGAGCTTCTGCTTGAAATTGGCTGTTTAATGTTGTTAAATTAAACAGTGCAACAGTAAAAAAATACAAGAACTTGAAAGTATAGGTTCGATTCTTTTATCGACGGGAAATAAAACCCTATACTCAGTTTGGCGAGATTGGTGACCAATTTTTTTTTGGACCTCAAAAGATTCTCAAAATCAGAGAGTCCCTCGAAAAAAGGCGTCATCAGTTTTTGACCAACAGCTAACTCACATTTCGTGATAGCGCTAAACTATATTCGGAAATAATGTAGCTGTTAGTTATGCGCACTAACTTTATTAACTATTTATGTCACAAATGCTGGTTATTTCTGCCCTTTTGCTAAAAAAAAAAATTGAAGAAGAAATTATTATTTTTGAACATTACTTTGAGTGAGTCCAAATTTTTCACAAACAATGTTCGCGAAAATTGTAGCCATGGTAAAGTTGAAGAACTTTCGTAAACATATCAATACAATCTGAACATGTCTAGTCAACCTAAATAGCTCATAAAGTCCACTATGATATCGGGTTTTCGTATCTTTACGCATTTGTAAGCCACATATGTGGTTGAATTTAAACCGATTTTAAGTTTCTCAGCAGATTTTGAAATAAGACAATGCGGCCTTTCCAACGGTAGATATAGTTATATTGATTACTTGTAATATATGTCTGTTTTTTACATCGAAATTTCAAACTTTTGTGATTTATTTGCTAATTTTTAAGTTTGAAGGAGTTTGTAGCCACTATTTTATAAGGACACCCTAATTTTCACCCATTTATTCAGAAAGTGCACGTTTTCACGAGTTAAACGCATACTTGTTTGTAAAGATCGGTTAACAAATAGTTAAGTTATTCATGTTTTCCGAAGGACGCCTATATTGTCAACTTTTTGTATTGTACAAAAAGTTTTAATTTGTTGCATAGTGTTATTAGTGTTCAATAACGAGTCGAAAATCACTTAGATTTTTGAACGAAAACTTTTCATAATAATATTTCTATGAATTGTTCATTTCATCAATAAAAAAAAAATATTTGCGTTTTTTTCGGTTGGTCTGTAAAAATCTTGACAAAACTTATTTTTTCTTGATTCTTGACGAGCATTAAAAATTCTTGTAAATCAAGAAAAATCAAGATCGTCTGGCAACCCTAAATTTGTGTCACAGTGTGGGGTGCAGTTTCTTCACTGTGTGGTTTCATTTCAAGAAACTCAACCTTCCGTTGGCCCCCCAAGTCGCCTGACCTAACTACCGAAGTTTTTCTTGTGGGGTTATAGTAAACGAGATTACTTAGACAGAAAAAAGTTGTTAAGTTTTCTTTTGGTAGCGGCTTTTACCAGACACCCTGTATATACAAACGATCAGCATCGAATTTGGAGGCCGCGATAACAGCCGTAGTTTAAGAACTATCGAGCTGAATTTGCTATGCCAGCTTCTATCCTTTAAACGGAAGTTAAGTTCTAAGATGAGCTACACCCACCTCCTATACAACTTGCCCCTTTTTGGGGGTGTTCGTCCGTCTGTCTCCGCGATTGCAGCCGTAGTTTAAGATGTATCGTGCTAAAATTTGGTATGTAAGCTTCTATCCTATAAGCGGAGGTAAAGTTCTAAGAGGAGCAAGATCGAACAAAAACTACTCCCACTTCCAATGCAAACTGTTCGTTTTGGGGATCTCCCCCTGTCTGTTGTCTCGATTACAGACCTAATTTAAAAGCTGAAATTTGGTATATAAGCTGTTATCCTATAATCGAAGTTTAAGTTCTAAGATGAGCAAGATCGGACAAAAACTACTCTCACCTCTCATACAAACTTCCCTTTTTTAAAGCGTTCCACCTGTCTTTCCCCGAGATTACAGTTGTAGTTTACAGTTCTGATGAAATTTTATATGTAAGATTTTATTCTATAAGCGGAGGTTAAGTTCTAAGATGAGCAAGATCGGTCGAAAACTACTCCCACATCCCACACACAAACTGTCACTTTTTGGAGGTTTGGCCCTGCGATTACAACCATATAAACTGCCCCTTTTTAGAGGTGGTCTGTCCCCGCTATCCTGCTAATTTGGTATGCATGTCCTATATGTGGAGGTTAATTTATATGATGAGCAAGATCGGTCAAAACTACTTCCACCTTCCATACGTACTCCCCATTTTTTAGGGTCTGGTCCTGCGATTACAGCCATAGTTTAAGTTCTATCGAGCTGAAATTTGGTATGCAAACTTCTTAGTTAAGTTCTAAGATGAAACAGATCGGACAAAAACTACTTCCACATTCCATACAAAATCACCATGGTGAATCTTATACATCGTTCTTTTCTTTAGTTAGGCCTACAGAAGGCATGTAAAAAAGAAGGCAACGAAAAATTTGTTCATGTGCTTTTATTGAAAACATTGCATCAAAAACATTCTGCCCGGCGGCAGAAGATAGGACCTAAAAGACCTTATAGAACGCGTTCAGGAGCAGTCAATAGGCCTTCCCTCTGCATTTCCTATTTCTTTCCAAATATCGTTGGAAGGCAAGACCTTCTATCGTCGCTTCCAATAAGAAGGCCTTATAGAAGGCCTGCATATAAATGAAAACAGCGCACTTGACTCTCAATTTGTTAAGTTTTATTGAGAACGCACCGCTTATTTTTAGATATTTGTCAGTTTTATATAAATATTTCTCTCATTACTTACGGTTGCCATATCTTGCAAAGTTGGCAGATCTGCTAATGTACCGGCAATGCACTGACATGGACAGTGTTGCCAATATAATTATTTCTCTGCAAATGCTGTATTTAGCAGATTTCGCACATCTGCTAATTAAAAGTGTTTCCAATTATCTTACAATAATTTGATAATGGCAACATTTTGCGGTTCACACAATAGTCGGGTGTCTGGCAATACTGTTGTTTTACAGTGTAATGGCAATGCTTTTTCTGTCAACTTTGCTGACGCAAGTTAAAAGTTCACACGGTTGTTAATCATTTTCTGAACATTTTTCAGGCAATATTGTAAGGTCTGGCAACCGTCTGTGCGTAGTTTTAGACTTATTTTTTTCCAACGACAGTACATATTGGTTAAATTTGAACTCGCGGTTGTTAGTCAGCCATGCTACCATCTAGCCTATGAAGGTGCATTGAAATTGCGTGCCAGAAATGTATTATAAACTTTTTTAAGAAAAAGACATATACCTTCCTCTAGTATACACATTCAGCCTACCTTCTTACAGAAGGTATATGGAATGTGTATACACACGGAATGATGGAATAGCAAATCATCGAAGACATTGAATCTACCTTCTCAAAGATGGTCGGCAGCATAGGTCTTCAAAGAATGGCGGAATTTTAGAATGCAAGCAGAGGGCATGTGGAAACAACGCCTGATTACTTGGTGTCTTAGCAGGGCTTGTTGCATGTCTGCTTGTAGAAACCCTTGCCAATTTCAGCGCTGGATTCTAGCCATACAATTCGGTTGAATATAGGTCGCAAGGCCTGCTACAAGAAAGCACTATGGAAGGCCTTGGGTCGCAATGTAAGCCTGTGTCATTTTGAAAGGAATCCGCAATGGACTTATCCTGCCTACCGACAGTCTTTTTAGGCATGTCTGCATAAGTTCTAGGCCTTGGATTTTCCCACAGTGATACTGGGAAAAGTGTAGTAAACCACCCACAAATTCCTGTAACTGGAACTATACTTTTTTGGGCCAAAAAAATTGATTGCGTAGATATCAATTATAAATAAGTTTCTTAATATTTAGTAATATTTGTTTATGTGCTGCGTTGTAAGCAGATTAGAATATTCTTTCTCATGTGGCTTGCCGCCTCAACCCTTCAAACTCAAAACTGTATTGCGACCAACATTTTTTCCCACCCTCTTGCCATTTTTTTTTGTTTCCGTATACTGAGTTGCCTCCAAGAAGGAAATGAAAATATTTTGCTAAAATTATTGACCACATGTGGCGAATGAAATTACATGTATCTCAACCCTCGCGATAATATTGCAAGGCACACGTGCGTCGCGTGTTGGTGGCAGCATTTAATGATATCCAATTGGGAAATTATGCCAATATCGATCATAATGGAAAGAGATTTTTGTAAAATAATATAAAGAGAAAAAGGAAGAAGGGGAGAAACAAAGGCGGAAAAATTAAGGCCCTGCCTTCATTGCAGATATATTTTTTTGAAAATATCCTTTAATAATGGCGAAAAAGCCTTAAACAAACATCAATAGCGCCACAAATGTGTCACGTGGTTGAAAAGACTGGGTAAAACAGCAGTTTGTGGGACTTTGTAAGAACACTATTAATAAAAATCCAATCGAATTATAAACCAAAGTAATAATAACTTCAAATATGCAACTAATAATCGGCTAAACAATATAACAATTATTTTGTTGGATTTTTGCCATCGCTTAACTTTTCTAAGCTGCTCTCTTCTAATCCCTGCCACACGTGCCAATCACTTTATTCTGCACACTAGTTTCCCTCTTTCATTTCCTCTCCCCTTAACCACCAGCCCCCCCCACACATACACAGACACTTGCATTCATATTAGTTTAACAAATTTGTTGTACGAATTTGTCCGAACAAATGTTTTGTGGTTTTTTGTCGGCTATACAACAGCAATGACATTACAATGTTGTCTCTTCGTGGCCTCAGGAGAGAAAGACAAAAACATGATGTAATTAAAACATTTACACACTTTTGAGGTTTGAACGACGAGACAACCAACAACAGCAAAAACACAAAATGAAATATAAACCGAAACCGGTGCAGCAGCAGCATCAGACGCAGGAAATTGTAAAAAACCTCATAATTGGAGAAAAATATTTTTGCAAATTAGTACAAATCACATGTGAGCTTTTCAATGAAATGCGCCGCGCAGTAATCGACTCCGTGCCAGGGACAACTCAATCAACTGACATCAATGTGGAAATGCCCCCAAGGCCACTAAGTGAACGATTAAAATAATAATTACAAAATCGAATTAAACGGAAAATGCAAAATGCGAAAATTCTTTAATGAACATAATTTTATAAAAGCATTTTAAAATCATGGCTCATTTAACAAATTAATGATAGTTTTTCAATTTATTGGCAACAAGGAGAGGAAATTAAATTGAAATAAATGTTTGTGTTGTTACACGCACAGTTATTTAAAAACAAAAACACAAACAATTTAAAATAATTTAGTCACAGCCGCATTATAAACGTTTGTTCCACAACAAAGGAGTTATATGTGAATACTACATATAGCACCCTCCTTGGATGTTTTATGTTTGAACACAACCTCTCCCTCTCTATGGCCATGTCTTTTTGCTGCCATGGTTTTGTGTTTCTCAATGCGGGTGTATCTGTACGTGTGTTTGTGTGCGACAGTATTTGTGTGGGGGGGATCCCTTTTGATGCTGGCGTTAGCTTCTACTTCTACTGCTTCAGCATTGGCCATTTTCAAAGGTCCCTCTTCTAAGTAGAGTTAATCTGTTTGCCAGCGCAAAAGTGAACATTTCAAACAAATTTTTGGTTCGTTTGTTTTTTTTTCGTTTTGGAATTTTTGGAATGGAAAATATTTTTGCAAATAGTTTTGCTGTAGCTCCTGCGGGGGTTTATTTGACCATTGAATTGTCAATATTAAGCTCTCTTTGTTCATGACGACGATGGAGTAGAATTCTTTTATTGCTGAAAAATGTTTGGCATGTCCAGGGCACGCTACAGTACATGGTGTGATGAGTATCGAGGTGGGGAGAGTTTTGTAACAGCATGAAGTTGTAGTAAAGATAAAAGGCATGTCTCAAGCAAAACGGCCATGAGTGTGATATGTGGTTGAAATATTGTCTCAGATCACCAGCTGGTTGCAGCCAAGTTACGAAAAAGATTAAGCAGCGCCAACGCTCGCAAGATTGAATACCTCTGGGATAGCCACAGCCCATTCCAACCGACACTCAATTACTGCAAACGCCTTCTGATGTTCCCGACACACAGTGGCAACAAATGGCTCTTTCTAGACCACTGCTACAACAACTGCACTTGGGTATGAAAAACTACGTTTAACAAAAACCTGATACTATGAAGAATCTCGTGTATTGTCTTAATAAACGAAAGCAAATGGTAACGCGTGTTCTGAGGGAACAATACAGGGAGAAGAGGAGAGAGATGAAATGCCAAGGGATTTGCACACCACCGATATAGCCCATGCCTATTCCAACTGACTATAAAAATCTGCAAATAAACGCCCCCAATTCTGATGTTCTCGACACACTTTAGCAGCAAATAGCTCGTTCTATGACCACTGCTTTGGAGAACACGTTCATAAAAGAGCTGATACTATAAAGGCAACACTGCAGCCAATGGTAACTCGTGCTGTGACGGAATGATGCAGGGAAGGAGAGAGGAGAGAGAATATCAAAATGTATAGGAGTATGCAGCCTGATAATTCTATCAAAAGGTAACCAGTAAAGGCTATGAAGCAGCGATTTCCCTCTTAGAAATCTGATCACGGACACGCAGAGTGTGCTACCAATATGGATTCAGCATTTTCCCCAAAGACAGCGCAAGTGACAAGATCACGCCACTCATCGATAACAGAATAGATTGTCCACCACTGAGACAACTGCGGCAATTGTAAGGCTTTTGAACAGTGTTAGGCAATAACGAAAGTACGCTCGCACAAATTTTATATGCAAGCAAGCGTGTATGGTTTTGTTTACACTCAAGCTGAAACTGACCAATGGACTGACTGCTTTGAATCAAACACAGTTTCGCGTGCTTGTGAATTGTCGTTCGAGTCTGTTGAAAAAAACGATAGGCCTCGCGAGGCTATGGGATGCCTAAAGCTACTTTCAAATAATAGAAGTGCCAATAGTCTGCCTGCAGAGCTTTGTAAGGTCGGCAGCGATGAGCTGGTAACATGCATACACTAGCTCACAAACACGATTTGACTAAACTAAAAAATGCACGATCAGTGTAATATCAGTCTTCTATTTCCTCAGCAGCCTTTTACCCATCGTATACAAGATTCTGTCGAGGATGTTATGTGAAAGATATAAGCCCATATTAACAAACTTTACGAACCGACGAGATATTCAATATTCCGGAGATAGTAATCCCTGACAGAGATGACTGGAAAATTTCCCTACCATGGAAACTCAAAAATGGACATCAGAACATTGTGGACAAGAAATAGTGTTCGACTGTGTTGGGTTCCCAAACATAGTGATATACTTGGAAATCAGATGGCGGATGAATTGCCATGGAAAGGCTCATCCCGGCCAGTCGGATGAATCAGTGCGACCCAATATGTCTATAAGGCATTTTGAACCGCCACATCGAACGCTTGGCAGAAGTATCCTAGGAACACTGCACCGAATGCATAATATCACGGGATATTTGTTCAAAACTAGATGGAAGACGAACCAGATCACTGCTGAAGCTGTATAGAATGCTTGTCATGCAACTATTAGGCATATTTACAGGAAGCTGTGACGTTAGGGACTTTACATTGAACTTTTTTAGACTGTGTGACGACGAGGAGGAAAATGAAACTATTGAGCATTTGCGCTCTGTCCAGCTCTTCATAAAACAAGGATGCAATTCCAAGGGAAGTGGTGTTTTGATAGTCTCAAAGAACTACAACACAGAAAGTGTAAAGAAGCAAAATACCATTGTGGTCCCATGTATGTCATTCCTAATCTTACTACTCTGCTTATATAAAGTTGCACTAATAATAGATAATACTATAATACTCCGGAACATTTCTGTCTTTTATTTTAAACTATCATTTTCAAAATCTATAAAAAAATTTTCTATCAATCTTCACTAATTTTATTCTACTATATGATACTCCCTTATTTCAAGACAATCACAATGAAACGTAATGGTCTCCTAGTGTTGTAATGACAAATACTTATGACCGAGTGATTAGTTGTCTACAACTTAACCTAATCTAAGCCATAAAATTTCCAATCCCGTCATGCGATCTAATCCTAATAGAGATGATCATGCGAAAGGACGCAGTAAACCAGACTGGTACCATCTTTTATAAAAGTCACCTGCCGCATGCTGACATCATTTTCCGAGTAATGCGAGATGTTACTGCGGCCATCACATTTATTAGAAGCAGTCGGCAAAGGACTGTTGATAATTGAGGACAAAACCAAGTAATATGTTTCAATGAACAAAGACTCTACTAGTACTGGACGCTGCGTAAATTTTGACAGCTGCGCTTAAGTGATAGATTATTTTGTATACTTTGGCTCATCCATATAAAAAATATCAATGTCAGTCTCGAAATCAGAAGTCAAGTATTGATCGCAAACTGTTGTTACTGTGCGCCAAGCAAGCGTTTTAATGACAAGTTCCCTATCGGCCGAACAATGATTTATCTCTACCAGACGCTGATCCTACATGTCGTGCTCTACAGCGCAGAATACTGTGAAATGACACAAGCGGACGCATCTTTTCTGGGAAAACTTTCAAAAACAAATTAATCCATCATCATTAAGAGAGAGTATCATGAGCTGTATTACGACAACGACGTAGTTAATCGCATACAAAATGAATGAAAGTCTTTGCTGGAAGGGGGGGACCTAAACTTCGTTGAAAACTTGGTGATACAAACTATCTACGCAGCGCAAAAGACCAAAGCACTTTCTCTTCCTAATAAGAATAAGAAAGTATATTACTCTCAAAAAATTACTAGATTACATACTCAATCAGAATAGTACTTAAAATCCAGCTTCTGTTTCACTCTAAAATTTCATACAAACCTTCTCCAAACGTTCTTAATTTGCCAAAAACAGGTCATACTAAAATTTCGCTTTCCATGATCTTCAAGGAGAACAATTTAAAATTCTCTGCTTTTTCACGAAACATCGTTGTGTTTTGAGGCTAATGAACCCCCAAGTGGAGTCCCTCTCAAGTAAAATTGTAGTAACATTTTCGTTTATTGCATTAGTGTCTGGTAACTTCTAAATACCTTAGAGTAATTTCTCTTTAACTGTATGCGTGCATGTTCGATGATATGTAGGTAATTGGATTTATTGGTTAATTTGGTCTTTGAACTCTTTGCAGAGAAGTCAACCAACCAACCACTCCATCTACAATCTACTCAAAGAGCACTCAGTGCTGTGATTATTCGTTGTCGCCCTACTCGAATGTGGTTATAACATTTTCGCAATGGCTATGGTTCGAATACGCAGTAAAACAATTATAGCTATTGTTTTATTTTTGTTGCTTCTAAAGTTTGTTGCTACAATATTTCCACGAAACAATTGCTGTTGTTTTTTTTTTGCTGTGTGTGTTATGTTGTGTGTAAAACATTTCTGTCTGCGGCAAATATATGAAGCGTTATAGTATTTCTAATCGTTTTTTTTTTGCTGCGCCATAGTTGTTGGCCTTTTTCGATATTTGCAAAATGTCCAGTTACTTTACTAGCGGACAAACACAATGTCAATGCCCCAATATGAAACTCCCCCGCCATCGTCCTCCCTCTCCTTTGCCTTTTTCATAGTATTTGAGGGATTTTCCACACGTTGTTGTTTTGTTGGGATTTTTTTCTATGCTGACCATAAAATGTGGACTTGGAGTGTAGTAGTCGTGACTCGTGCCGGTCATAAATACTTTAGTGAACTGCGAAGAACTGAACTCTCTGGTAGTTGCAAGTGAGTGTGAGTGTTTGTGTGTGCGTATAATGGTCTCTAACGTTTTAGCCTCCCCTATGACAACTGGGTGCCTATGCCTGTACTTGTTGTATGATAGTATGTAGTTTTTTTTTGTCCAGGGGTTGATTTCCTTAGCCGGTTGCGAGTGTCGTTGTCGCTGTCGTCATGTGACCCCCGCATTTCATTATATTACTGCATGTTTGTATGCTTGTTCTTTTTTGTTTCGTTAGCATGGCCTGCAATATGTAAAATATGTTTGCTTATGTCGGTTACAGAACAAAAAGTCATTAAGTCCATGTTTTTCGGAAAAAGTGAAGCGAAGAAAAGAAAAATCGATTTTGTGGTTCGTGGTACGTTGCGTCCGGTTCAGTGTTACAGACTACATAGTGAAGTGGATTAGGTTAATGATGTTGCTGCTGCTGTAGCCGAGGTAGTTGTAGTTGTATGCACAAGGGTCATGATAAATAGATCAAGTCATAGTGTTAACTTAAGAATATTATAAGTGATTTAGCGGAGATGCAAAAGAACTGTCTTACACTTGAAAGTGTAAGTGATTTATTTAAATGTAAAGCACTTAAGTTAATGAGATATGCGAGGATGTATTACATAATTGTTATTTATTGATTTGCTCTCTAAGCAGTAGACTTAGCTTAAACGATATGGTGGCAATAGCATAACATATGTCGTGATTTTAAAAATTAAACAAAGATATTGAAAAATTTGTGAAACAGTTTTTAAAATTAAACATAAACAATAAAAACTTAAAATTAAAAATTAAAAAAAAAATTAAAAAAAAAATTGATATAAATAAATTAAAATTTTAAAATTTACAATTAAAAAATATTTAAAATTAGCAATTATATTTTACATATGTTTATTGTGTTTAAATATTTTTTACATTTTTAATATTTTTTATGTTTTTAATATTTTTAATATTTTTTATGTTTTTAATATTTATGATATCTTTAATAGTTTTTTTGTACTATTTAATTTTTTTTTGTTTAAAAATTAAAAATTAAAAATTAAAAAAACTATTGAAGATATCATAAATATTAAAAACACAAAAAATATTAAAAATATTAAAAATATTAAAAACATAAAAAATATTAAAAATATTAAAAATGTAAAAAATATTTAAACACAATAAACATATTAAAAATATAATTGCTAATTTTAAATATTTTTTAATTGTAAATTTTTAAATTTTAATTTATTTATATCAAATTTTTTTTAATTTAAAATTTTTAATTTTAAGTTTTTATTGTTTATGTTTAATTTTATGTTTAGTTCTAAAAGCTGTTTCACAATTTTTTCAATATCTTTGTTTAATTTTTAAAATCATGACACTTGTCATACTATAGCCTCCATATCGTTTAAGCTAAGTCTACTGCTTAGAGAGCAAATCAATAAATACCAATTAAAAATTAAACATTAAAAATTAAAAATTAAAAATTAAAAATTAAAAATTAAAAATTAAAAATTAAAAATTAAAAATTAAAAATTAAAAATTAAAAATTAAAAATTAAAAATTAAAAATTAAAAATTAAAAATTAAAAATTAAAAATTAAAAATTAAAAATTAAAAATTAAAAATTAAAAATTAAAAATTAAAAATTAAAAATTAAAAATATAAAATTAAATAAATTGTCCTATATTATTAAGTCACAGAAAATAATAGTAGGCACACCACCTATAGTACATAAAATAAACTATATAGCAACTATGCTATATGAGGAATCCTGCTCTGGAATTACTTGCAATTTTTGAAATATACAAAAATTGGTTATGTGTTACTGTATCTCTTGTTATGTGACTTACCTAGTATCTCTTCTCACCAACTTGCATTTATGCAGTTGTACACAAATTTCCTCCTACAGGAAATTTATTTTTAAATTGAACAAAAAAAAAAAAAAAACAATCCAGGTATATATCACACATACATACATATATTTAAATGACATAATTTTCCATATATGTTGTATACTTGCCTAGAGAATCTGTTATTGAAATATTGCGTTGGTGTTGTTGCTGTGCACGCTGTTGCAGTGTTGTATTTATACAAGGATTTTCCGATGCACTCCAAATCCGGACATATGGGGAGAATACGGGGATAACTTGTTATCCGTTTTTTTTTTTATTTAATATGAATACAAATTAATCGTGCAGGAAAAGTTTCTATGAATAAGTTATTAAGTTTTTAATCAATTTTCCCATCAACACACAAAGATGAGTGGAAGTGTGGGGGGGGGGGGGGGGGATGGAAAATATCTGATGGAAAAGAAAATCCTATAAATAAATGCCTTCATGATAGGGTGACTAAAAGAAAATATAGGGTTGCATCATGAACTAGTAAAACCAGGAATAACAAGAATTTGTATGCAAAACAAAATGAAAGGCAGAGCTTTTAAAAGGATGTGGCTCAATGTAAACATGAGTTAACTCAAACAAAGGCTACTAGGGCTAATGCAAATCTGTGGTAATTAGCTAAAGGTATTGGAAACTAAATGATTGCAGACTGCCTTAGTATCAATATGATACTTGTGGTGTGGTTTTGTTTGCAATTTTCTAATTTTAGATATTCCTCTTATCGTATGGAACGATGTTTTGTGGGATTTTCATGATGCATTATGTTTCGTACAAAATGGAGTTTTGTTGTAAAATCAATTTGATGCAGTAACTTGAGTATTGTAGAAAAACCCATAAACATGTTTTGTTCTATATGCGTAGACAGCGACAAGAGGTAGTGGTTATATTATTTAAGAACTTGGGTATTTAAGAAAAAACCAATACTGTGTTTTCTTCTACATGTATAGGGAGCCAAGAATGTTTATAAGTAGTCCAAGGCTAAGGGTTAGCCTATATTTTGTCAGATAATTTGTATATATATTTACTAGCATTTTTTACACTTATTCAATTCAATTGAATTCAATTTTATTTCTTTTAAAAGGCTAAGTTTTAATATTCAAAGATTTATGCGCGTCACCTATAGTTTATAATTTGTACTATCTCAGAAACCGTAGCAGTTTCTTAGGTGATTGTAATAGACTGTTTAAATATGTAAACCCCTATAGAAAGAGATTATCTACGCCTCCTATAGTTAAAAATATGTACTATTATAGAAATCATAACAGTTTTATAGGTACTTACTGGCCTAATTTTTTTTATCATAAATGCATAAACACAAAATCTAATCTATTCAAAACACACAGACACATTTTGAATATTAATAAATATTTTCATTGTTTCACCTTAGATGTTTCTTACCTTTTTTAATTTGTAGTAACTAATAGAAATTCTTCCTCAAATCATCCAGTCTCATAGAATCTATCACTCTTCATCGTCACCGATAACGATCCAATTTTGTGATTCCCATTTTTTCCACTTTATTATCCTGTAAACATATGTATATTGAATATACCCACTTATGTATTCATACAATCCGAAAAAGAATCTAAACAAAAAAAATATACGCATTCATCCATATTCAAGTAACTAAAATCCATCTTAATATTAATCCACAAAATGAAATTCGATCCTTTTAAGGACACGCACACACATACACACATATTCATTTTTAGTCTAACAAAACACAGACATTTGTTATGAGTTTTTTTTTTTGGTAAGTTGTGTGTTGGTAGACGAGAATACTCGTACATCAGATTCTGTCCTATTATTTATTTGAGTGAAACATGTTGTCGAAAGGAAACGGAAGTGATTTATGTATGTCGGCTGTATCTTTTTTGGGAGGTTAAAGGGAAACTGTGAAATTCAAACCATAATACAAACATTTCAATGATTTGCTAGTGTCCTTTTCCTTATGCCAACAGGAAATGCTAAATGGAAAAGATGATGTTGGCCACTGCTAGCTAGATTGTGCTCTGATGTCCTCAGGAAATTATTTGTTTACTTATTTGTAGAAATTCTGTTAAATTTTATTTCAATTTAGAGTAAAATAAAACGAAACAAGAAATATTAAGTTATTGTATAGTATATATTGTCCCCCACTATATGACTTGTGAACAAATTTTGGCAAATGAATTTGCAATAGGATTTAGTTAAGCTTCTTTTTTGAATTCTTTCTCTATTTTTTTTTTGCAAATATAAACTAAAATAATTTGATTAAACATTCATTTGGGATATATAAAAGAGAGATAGAGAGTAGTTAAACTACAAAGTGAATATGAAAAATATTTAAGCAAATTTGTGTAGATAAGAAAATTTATAAAATAAATGAATGGACTTTGATAGGAAAATAGATTTATCATCTAAGACAAGAGTTGAAGAGTGCATTAAAATCAATGCATAACATCATCAACTTGGATAGTATATTTTTATAGTTGTATAAGATAAAAAATTTGAGCAGCAGGTTATGAAGAAGTTGAAACATAGCTTTTATTATAATACTCACTTACTTACTTAATTTCTTTTTACACCCCATGAATGATGTATGGGATACCTTCTGGCGTTGTTGTAAATTAACACGCTTTATATTTCTAGATTCACAACTAACGGCAGCTACATAAAGCTTTTAATAGACATGCCGATTGACTCGACACTATACTGCGACGTTGCTGTCTACAACATCGAGGGGGCCGGCAATAGATGAAAAATGTAGATGACTCGAGCGGGAATCGAACCCTTCATCTTCCGCATGGTAGTCGCGTGTTCTAACCACTATGCCACTGCCGGTCCCGCTTTTATTTTATTAATAAATATAACACAAAGAGTTTCCAACAACACTAATTCGAAATTAATTGATTGATGAATACAGCGCCAAGGCAAATTTGAAATATCATTTTAAACATTTTTAATTTATTAATATTTTTACGGCCATATTCATAAAAAATTTCTAAAGTAGGTATGAAGCGTTCTCTAGCTAAAGTATTCTTTAGCTCTAACAAACATTTAATAAGAAATTGTATTCATAAACGTTTTTTAGCAGTACTTTAGCTTTATGTGTTCAGGTGGCAACGCCGACTGTTATTGGTCGTTAATGATGCACAAAAACAGCTTTATAATCGGGTACAAAAGCTTTATAATCGGATACCAAATATGTATTTGCACTTATAATAACTAGAACATTATTGTTGCACAATTTTTCATTGACTACGATTCTCATGAAGATAAGAAAGACGTTAAAGTAAAAATTATATTAAAAAATTTGATTTTATTTTCCTCATGTTAAAATTATAATCGGATACCGATTACATTGTTTCCTTGTTTTGATTGTTTATACATCACGAATATTATTTCATTATTTACAAATTACACTATGTCACAAAATTTCAAAAGTTTCTGTATCCGGGACATTTAATAATACATTTTAATGTAAAATTTCACGCTGAATTCAAATCTGTTCTCAGATATGTGAAAAGTAGAACAGATTTTGAGATATGGTCCAATTTCCATTTTTAGTGTTTTGAGAAAAGGTAGGTCTACTAAAATGCCATTTTCTCTGGCTATAATTCACCGATTTTACTGAACTGTAACAAAAATAAACGTTAATAAAATTATTTCTTAAAAAAACGATGGTTGATTAAAATCCAATCATTAATGACGAAATTATGGCACTTCAAAGTTGGATTTTTGTAAAAATTTTAATGATTTTTCAAGTTTTTGCTGCCTTTAATTAAGTTTTTTTCTGTGTTTCCGTAAAAATTGCTCCGGTTTCAGACTATCACATGATAGAATAATATGTTACACAAATTTTTTGCCCTTGGTCATCAAAATCGGATAAAAAATCCTTCCGTATTTGCAGTATTTGGTAAAATAAACCATTTTTTTTTTTAGATATTCCTACGTGACTTGTTTAACAAAAAACGAGTTATATTTCGGAGAGCAAGCAAAACAACAATTACTACTACTCTCAAGAAGAGGTATCTGTACTTAATTGTGAATGTAGCGTTTATTTTTCAACCGATTTTGATGACCAAGGGCAAACAATTTTTGTAACATATTATTCTATCATGTAATAGTCTGAAACCGGAGCAATTTTTACGGAAACACGGAAAAAAACTTTAATAAAGGCAGCGAAAACTTGAAAAAACATTAAAATTTCTACAAAAATCCAACTTTGATGTGCCATAACTTCGTCATTAATGATTGGCATTTTAGTAGACCTACCTTTTCTCAAAACACTAAAAATGGAAATTGGACCATATCTCAAAATCTGTTCTACTTTTCACATATCTGAGAACAGATTTGAATTCAGCGTGAAATTTTACATTAAAATGTATTATTAAATGTCCCGGATACAGAAACTTTTGAAATTTTGTGACATAGTGTAATTTGTAAATAATGAAATAATATTCGTGATGTATAAACAATCAAACCAAGGAAACAATGTAATCGGTATCCGATTATAATTTTAACATGAGGAAAATAAAATCAAATTTTTTAATATAATTTTTACTTTAACGTCTTTCTTATCATCATGAGAATCGTAGTCAATGAAAAATTGTGCTACAATAATGTTCTAGTTATTATAAGTGCAAATACATATTTGGTATCCGATTATAAAGCTTTTGTATCCGATTATAAAGCTGTTTTTGTGCATCATTAACGACCAATAACAGTCGGCGTTGCCACCTGAACACATAAAGCTAAAGTACTGCTAAAAAACGTTTTTGAATACAATTTCTTATTAAAGGTTTGTTAGAGCTTAAGAATACTATAGCTAGAGAACGCTTCATACCCACTTTAGAAATTTTTTATGAATATGGCCGTTAATGTTTTTAGTAATTTTAATATTTTTATTATTTTTTATTTTTTTAATATATAAAATATTTTTATATTTTGAATTTTTTAATATTTTGAATTTTTTTAATATTTTTAATATCTTTAATATGTTTAATATTTTTAATATTTTTAATACCCTTGATATTTTAAATATTTTTAAAAATAAATCAAAATCAAATGATACATCAAATTCGGCTTACGATCAGAAAAGTGTTTTTTATTGTTTGATATTTTTGGTCAAATTCAGTGTGTCACGCACTAATATTTATATTTTAATATTTTGATTATTTTTAATAATTTTAATATTTTTAGTAATTTTAATATTTTTATTATTTTTAATACTTTTAATACTTTAAATATTTTTATTCTTTTAATATTTTTAATATTTTACATATTTTAAATATTTTAAATATTTTAAATATTTTAAATATTTTAAATATTTTAAATATTTTAAATATTTTAAATATTTTTAATATTTTTAATATTTTTAATATGTTTAATATTTTAATAGAAATTTTTAAATTTTTGTAATATTTTCAATATTTTTTTTTAGTTTAAATATTTTAATATTTTAATTTTTTAAAAATCTCTCTGGTGATAAGAAACATTTTTGCCAGGCGGATGTACTGATCAAAAATAGAGTGTCGACTGTAACATTGAAACTGCAGTACCGAGTACTATCTTTGTACCAAATGAAATACAGTTTGACCACGCCCATATCGCCTCTGGTCAAAAATAACAATTGCGGCTGCAAATTTGTAATTGTAGTGCCTAGTACGATCTATATACCAAATTGTATCTATCTAGGGTTAACTATTTCTTATCACGCCCTCTCCGCCCTTTGGTTGAAAATAAAAAATTCACCAACAAATTTGAATCCTACCTGTGTACCATATTTTATCTCTTAAGAGTAAAATTACAGTTTTGTCACGCCCATTCCGCCCACTGAACCAATAAACAAATTTCGTCTTCCAATTTCTATTTGTAATGCCGTGTATAGTCTATATACCAAATAATATCTCTTAAGAGCTAAAATATAGTTTAATTACGCCCATTCCGCCCACAGATCCAATAATAAAATTTCATCTTCAAATTTTGTGATTGTAGTGCAGAGTATAATCTATATTCTAAATCTTATTTCTCTAGGTCTAAAATACAGTTTTACTACGACCTTTCCGCCAACTGACCCAAGGAAAAAATTTCGTCTGCAAATTTGTAACTGTTGTACTATACCGAATTTTACCTCTCTAGCGCATAAATACTGGTTTGCCACGCCCTCTCTGCCCAACGATCAAGCATACAAATTTTATCTGCAAATTTGTACTATCATGTTTGGCCATGCCCATTTCGTCCTCTGGTCAAAAATAAAAATGTTGACTGTAATTTTGTAACTGTTATGCCGAATACATTTATGTAAGTATTAAATTGTGTCTCTTTACTGCTAAAATACAGTTTCGCCACGCCCTCTCTGCCCCCTGATCAAAAAGAAAAAATCCGTCTGCATATTCATTCATCTGTATAGTCGAGTACTCTCTGTATATTAAGTTGTAAAGTAACAACATTTGTTTTTTAGATTTCAAACCTAACTTTCATTTTAATTTTCTTCGCATCATTTTACGCAATAAGTGCCTTCGTAATTATACATTTTAAGGCAATTTCATCTTACATTACAAAAACGCTTGTAACCATAAAAACCCGCCGCAGCATATTTCACTAAATCATGTTTACTTTCATTTTCAGTTCGACAAACACGTAAAATCCATGGTTTTATGTATTTTATATCCCGCTTTGTAATGTATTTTTAATAATAACCTTTTGTTCTAGCCCATAAATCTACTAGTGAGTGTGTAACATATGTTGCATGTAATATTCGTATTATTGTTTATAGCATTCTTATCTGACACCACTACCACCAACAACACCATCATGTCGACACCATACAACATACATAGCCCTGCTCAACCCCATCCTCATCTCTTTTCCTACATCATACATCTTTGGGATGTTAGCTCCAACTCGCACATGATGATAGCTTTAAGAAAGATGATGATGTCGATTTCATTACATAATGACGTGATGAAAATTTTCCAATGAAACTGAAAAATTCCTAATCATTTTGTTTGTTTTAGAGGATTCGCATGACAAAACCTACGTTATGCCGTAAATACTCTAATGGATTTTTAACAATTGTTTATCATGCTTCAAACACACACACACTCCCAAAAATGAGCCCAGTTACCTCATTGGGTAACATTCTTTCAAATGTATCTAAGTTGGAATTCCTGCCATTATGCACCAAGTCATTAAGGGAAATTGAGTCATTCCCAACAGCCACAGTCAACATTTGAATTATCATCCTACGCCAACTCAGTCATCGTCTTCGACGTCCTTTAAGCCCCTCTGGTATATGTATAGTTAATGTTATTGGTGGTGGGTGCTGTTGCTGTTGATTCTGACAATAATTTCAACCACAAAACATATGTTCTCCTCCAGCCTAATCGTTCATCTATTTCTGCTTTAGAGCCATAAAAATGTGCCGACAACGAGAACCAGTTGTAATGAAATCATTAATGTTATCTTTGATTTATAGTTGCTTCCATCAATTTTCGTTATTCACCGGAAATGTGCTATATAGATTGTATATAACTACTTAGTATATAACTGGAAGGACTTTGAGTTTAATATTCTTTAATGGCCGGCTATTGCATTGTCGTCGATAGCGATTTGTAAACTGTTGGAAAGGAAAGGACAGTTTTATAGCCTACTTTTGTGCGCAAAGCTTGGACGGAGCATGGAGTTGGCCAAAGGCCAGGACAACATTTAAATGGCAAGAAGAGCTACTTGAACTGTAATGGCTTTTACTTTGTTATACAACGAAAGTTTCCAAATCAGTTGGAAAATTTGTTTCTGCTTGAGAGAGAAAGCTATATAAAAAAGTGCCATCATCTGTTAACCAATTGAGAAAAGAGGATTGCAATTGCAAGGCTAGGTAGTTTAAGTGTTAAGAATGTCAGCAGGATATTTTTGGTCATAGTTGAGTTAAGCTTGTATCAACATTTGGTGCAGTGACACAAATTGGCTTAAAATAGAAAATACTTAAAAGAACAAAAAAAAAAACAATTCTAAATAAGGCCAAACAGTTGCCAATAACTCAAATTGTTTTACATAAGATATATGAACTCTAATCCAGAAAATAGCGTTAATATAAAATTGAGCTAAGGAAGCGTTTGGATGTAAACAGATATAAACAGATATTACGACTTGTATTCGTCAACTATACGAAAGCGAACTTATTGCCGGGCGCACTGACCTAACCTAACATAACTTTGATGTTAATTTGCGGAAAAAAACAGTACCATACATCTAAAGAATAAAATTACTTCTGCTGACTATTACCTGGGTAAAATCTCGTTGTCACCGAAAATGAGTCTCATGCTTTCTTTTAGAAGGGAATAAAAAGGTCTGGTTGCACACCACTTTCTAAAGGTAGTATTGAAATTTTCTATAGAATTTTTTCGGGTGTCTATTACCAGAGTAAAATCCTGTTGTTAGAACGGGCCTTCTTTTAGAAGGAAATTAGAAGGTCTGGTTGCACAGCACATTCTGAAAGTAGTATGGTTATTTCCTATAAAATTATTTCTGGTGTCTATTACTTGAGTAAAATCTCGTTGTTAGAAATGAAGGAATCACATGCCTTCTCTTAGAAGGAGGAAAGGAGACGTTCTGGTTGCATACCCACTTTCTGAAAGGAATATAGAAATTTAATTCTGCTGACATTTTCCTGGGTTAAATCTCATTGGTAGAAAGAAAGACGACTCATGCCTTCTTTAAGCAGGGAATTAGAAGGTTTGGTTGCATACCCTCTTTCTGAAAGGAGTATGGAAATTTCCGATAAAATTACTTTTGCTGACTATTACTTGAGTCAAGTGTCGTTTTTAGAAGAGAAGGGGTCAGATTCGTTCTTTTAGAAAGGAATGAGAAGGTCTGGTAGCGTTCCTTCCTTCTGAAAGGAATTTGGAAGTTTCCGAAAAAACTACTTTTGGTGGCTATTATCTGAGTAACAGATAAGAAGGGAATGAGAAGGTATGGCTTCATACCCTCTTTCTGAAAGGAATATGGAAGTATCCGAAAAAAATGATTTTTACTGGTTATGTAACATCTCATTCTTGAAAAGAAAGAGGTCTCATGTCTTCTTTTAGTAGGAAATGAGAAGGTCTGGTTGCATATTCTCTTTCTGAAAGGAATATGGAAGTATCCGGAAAAATATTTTGACTGACTGTTACCTAAGTAACATCTCATTCTTGGAAAGAAAGAGGTCTCATGCATCTTTTAGTAGGAAGTGCTTCTCACTGGTTGCATATCCTCTTTTTGGGAGGAATACAGAAGTTTCCGATAGCATAAATTCAGCTGATATTTGCCTGAGGAACATCTCGTTGGTAGAAAAAAAGAGGTCCCATGACTTTTTTAGGAAGGAAATGAGAAGGTATGGTTGTATAACACTTTCTGACTTTCTAACACTTGCTGACTATTTCCTATTTAACACCTCGTTGTTAGAAAGTATATGATTTCATACCTTCCTTTAGAAGGGTATGAGGAAATTGAATACTCTCTTTCTGAAAGGAATATAGAAATTTCTTTTGCTGACTAATATCTGAGTAACATCTCGATGTTACAAGAAAAATAATCTCATGCCTTACTTTAGAAGGGAATGAGAAGGTCTGATTGGATAGCTTCCTTGTGAAAGGGGTAATGAAAATTACATCCTATGACTATAAACAAAGTCACATCTTATTATTAAAAATGAAGTGGTTTCATGCCTTCTTTTAAAAGGGAATGAGTAGCTCTAGTTGCATACCACCTTTCTGAAAGGAATTTAGATTTAAGCCACATTATAATGTTTTTAATTTGTCTAAACATGCGGCTGAGTTTTTTCTTTCTTTCTGCAACTCCTTTCCAATACCTGAAGCCAATTAGTTCAGCATGTCCAAAATATTTATATAGCATTGTGGTAAAACCTCAAGGAATTGAACCAAATTTTGTCACGCTGTTTTATGTGCAAACGAATGTATGGGCTGGCATATTAAATACAGTGAATACAATTAACACTCTCGGTATCAATAACACAAGCG
The DNA here is from genome assembly GCA_964034835.1 of Muscina levida. NCBI lineage: Eukaryota > Metazoa > Arthropoda > Insecta > Diptera > Muscidae > Muscina > Muscina levida. Next base: position 146,830,115 of record OZ035883.1, on the reverse strand, counting down.
CATAATGGAATACCTTCTGGAGAGCACTTAAATGTTATCCTATAAGATTTTCTCATGGGGTATTTACCACCAGATCAAAACTGTTCACTTGACAAATTTTCCATAAGAATTTTTCATGCATTTCCTTGTAAAATTACAACTTCCCACCTTCTAGTTTGTCCCCTCTCCTTTTCTCACTCTCGCTCTTCTTAATGCAAACGCATTATATAAATAAATACAAAAACTACACTCAATCATAGGATTCTATAATGTAAATCAGGATTTGTCAAACCAACGCATACAATAGATCTGTATTAAATTGTACAATGATGTATGAGAAAATCTTGTATCCTCTTCCGGGCCCTCTCTGCTTCTCAGCGTATTCTAACAGTTTCTTGTTGATGCTTTTGTTGTTGTTGTAGTGATTGCTTACAGCATTTTGTATTTTGTGTAAATGTTTGCTAAAATATGCGAAGGATACAACAGCTGAGGTTACATCGGTAAATATTGTATTTTGTAAACACACCAACAGAGAGATTGAGAGACAGAGAGAGCGAAAGGCAAAGTAGCTGCAACAGCAGCAAAAAAAAAAGAAATACGGAAAATCAGAGACACGCAGGCACACTTATACGATACTCACACCCCTCCCTCCGTTGAAACAGTACTTAAACACTCTATCTCTCGCACACAGCCACCAGGCGAGACCAACACATTGACATGTTTCTTGCAATAGACATAGCCATTATTGTGTTGTGTGCTTAGAGTCAGTCGAGTTCCCTGGGGTTAAATGTCTTGTCTAACAGAAACTGTTCTAGTATTAGTTTACTTGCTAACGTTCATACGCTCATATACTTAGCATAGCATTTGTGCTGTTGCCTATGTATTGGCCATAGGTAGCTTAGTATAAACATGGACTGCTGCTGCTGCTCATCATGCTCTTGTATTTGAGCGTAACATGCATTTTATGCCCGCTCCACACCTTTGTTGTTGCCCTGCAAATGGATTGCATTGACCATTTCATTAATCTTGGACAATTTCAATGGAGACGTGGAGTGACACGCAGACTTTAATTTCGAACGTCTGTTTGCGTGTCTGCCGCTATTACTCAATTACAGTGGGGGATGGAGAGGGGACGAATGATGTGGTGTTGGAGGGAGAGGAGGTGGGCCATGAGGAAGAGGTGGGAAGTTTAATTCGTAAATTAACCTCAGATAAAACATCAATTTCGTAAATAACAACAGCTACGAGTGAAAGCATTGCGGAGGTTGATAGACAAGGGGGCGGATTAGTTTGTAAAGACTGTTAAATGAGAGAATAAAGCGGCAAATAGTTTGCGGATGTAAAAGGGATTTGACAAATTGATTTAGAGCTGTGCCAGGCAAAACCGAACGCACGCACACGCCAATATTTTGTATTTGTGTATGTAAATGTGAAACAAGCGTGAGTGGTCTGCTCACTATGGCCTATGGTTCTTAAGGTAGAGATCTCATGACTTCTTTTAGAAGGAAATGAGAATGTCTACTTGCATATCCTGTTTTTGTAAGGAATATATAAATTTCCGAATAATATTTCTTCTGCTGACTACGACCTGAGTAACATCTCGTTTTAAGAAGGGGTATCTCATGCCTTCTTTAAGAAGGGAATTGGAAGGTCTGGTTACATACGATCTTTCTGAAAGGAATATGGAAATTCCCGATAAAATTACTTCTGCTGACTATTACTTGAATAACATTTCGTGGTTAAAAGGAAAGGTGTAGCAAGCCTTGTTAAGGAAGGGTATGAGAAGGTCTTGTTGCATACCCTCTTTCTGAAATTAATATGGAAATTTCCGATTATATCACTTTTGCTGACTACTATATGAGTAACATCTCGTGGTTAAAAGGGAAGGGGTAGCATGCCTGTTTTTAGAAGGGATTAAGAAGGTCTGGTTGCATACCATCTTTCTGAAGGGAATATGGAAATTTCCAATAAAATCACTTTTTCTGACTATATCCTGTGTAGTCTCGTTGCCAAAAGGGAAGGGGTATGAAGGTGTGTGTGCCTTCTTTTAGATTGGAAAGAAAAGTTCTGGTTGCACAACCCTTTTTTTATTGCAATATGTAAATTTTAAGTAGATGAGTTGTTACCAACTACTCCTTTCCAATACCTGTGAATACTGCAGTTACATTTCGCTGATAGAGAAAAGAAGTACACGCAATTATATGGAATTATATAAAAAAAACTTTGTTTAACGGCGAATCCGAACGTCAAAAACGTGGTAATCGTATACGAGAAACGGAATCTACGATAAATTCTAAGAAACCAAGAAACTATATGTCTAAAATCAATTTCTAACTCGTGCTGAGAAGCATGAAGATTTCAGGTGGAGATAGTTTTTGAGTTTTTAAATGAACAAAAATCAAAAAGTTCATATATAACCATCTGCGTAAAGCTGACTTCTCAACAAACAAAAAAGGTATTTTAGAAGCAAATTTATGGATTGGTTAAAAAGTTATGGCCTCTGAAAGTTGGCATACAGAAATTATGTTTTCGAGAATTCTTGAATTTTTGCATTTGGCGGAAGTCCAAAATGTAAGGCGAGAGCCCAGATAACATCAAAAATCTTTCTCTTTGTATTTCTCTTATCATCGGAATAAAAAAATAACATAATTTCCCTTTACACCCCATTAATGAGGTATGGGATAGCTTCTAACGATGTTGCGAATTAACACGCTTTCTATTTTAAACTCACAACAAACGGCACCTATTGTTTATTGACGAATGCGAACGTCACTTTTTGAGAAGCTTCTACTAGGCATGCCGATTGACTCTATACTAATACAGCGAAGTTGCTGTCGACAACATCAAGGGGGCCGGCAATGAAAGAAAAATGTAGATGACAGGAAGCGGGAATCGAACCCGGGGTCTTCCGCATGGTAGTCGCGTGTTCTAACCACTAGGCCAAGGCCGGAATGGTAGGTCAAAATTAAAGCCGGGGACCATAGGGCTCTGGGGGTTCAAAATAAGGTCCACTTGGGATCTAAGAAAATTCCACCAAGAAACTAAATGTCCAAAATCAATTCCTGGTTCCCGCTGATAGGGTTATATCTGATGTTTTCATTCAAAAACTAAAAATTTCTTTACCTGATATCTTCATGCTTCTCAGTTAGGAATTGATTATAGACATAGAAATTGACCCTAATGTGTACATCGAATTTTGTCTCTCTAAGACTAAAAAACTGTGCAAAAGATCACATTTGCCAAGCCCCATCCGCCTACTGTTCGAATAAAAAAATTTCGTCTGCAAATTCGAACCGAATTTGCCGATTACTATCACTAAAATACAGTGTAACCACGCCTACTCCGCCCACTGATCGAAATTAAATATTTTGACTGCAAATATGTTATTGTAGTGCCGATTGCTATCTGTATAAAAAATTGTATCTTTCTAGGGCTAAATACAATTTTTGGCACGCCCCCTCTGCCCAATGACCGACAATTTTGTTGGAAATTTGAATGTATAGTGGCGAATATTATCTGTTTACCAAATTTTATCCCTCTGAGGCTAAAATACAGTGTGACCCACTGAACAAAAATATGTCGCCTTAATATAAGAAAGAAGAGCAGACAAAGCAAATGTCCTTCCAGTCTCTTGGGTCACTACGAAGGAGTCACAAAGTCTGTAACAAAATCTGATTTTGAATGACTTCAAATAATTCCTATCGAAGCTATTGCCCATTCTCTAACTTTTATGATTTTTGTTGAACGAAAATTAATTACCAGCTGTCCTTTAAGGACAACAATATGTGTCGCTCCAATTGTACATCATTGTGTTGAACTTAACATTTTATAAAAACGCTTAGAATCACCAACACTGTTATAGTTTAAACAACTTCATTCGTTGTCCCTTCAATACCATACATGAATATATTTATTTTCTTCTTAACTTTTAAAACTTCATGGCCATATTTCTTGTTTCGTTGTATTGAACACTGTTTTTATGCTATAAATAACACCACAGGAGTTCGTTTTAGTTTCATCTGATTGGATGCATATGCAATTTATGATATTTTTCATATTATTTATATTGTTTTGTTTTTGCATAACAAAAACAAACAAAAAACCAAACATTTGATTTCCTTACCCGATTAGAGTTTATGAACACCAGTAGTGTCGCTGGTGCTGCTGTCATTGCTGCTGTTGTCATTTTTCCCAGACCAGACAAATGCTGGGTAGTTCGATTACAGAGAATTGAAATTGCAATACTTCGCTGTCGTCCCGTCTCTCAAACCACTTGGTTGACTGGCTGTATATTGACATATTTGATGGCTTGTGCGGTTGTTTTAATTTACAATTTTGACATTGCGAACACACCGACACACACACATGTAAAACAGCGGCAGTTGTTATTTTTACATAAACGTACGCACACGACCACCTACACATTCCAAGCACAGCAGAGAAAAAAACGACCTACACATGATAACTAAATGCATGCAAGCGCGTTCGCCCAAATAAACTGACATTTGGTACTACAATCCACCTACCTACCCCTCCTGAATTGTTTACATTTCACACACATTTACACACAGATCGGCCTGCACAGATAACGTCATGCATACATATGTTATATGCTAGTGTGTGTGTGTGTGCTTTGGTCCTGTCGCGTTTATTCATATGGCTCTGTACACATATGAGTCCATAAATTTGTACCTTGTTGACATGCCCATTATACGCCCTCAATTGGGGAGCAGAAGGAAAAAAATGCGATGCGATAAATGAAAACAAGCGAAAAAAAGAATAAATAGCAAGACACAACATAAATTGCTGTTACAACAAATGAAATGAGAAAGTAAAGTACAATAAAGACAAAATACGCGCGATACACGATTACTGTTTGGTACTGGCTATAATTTGTGTTACACCCCCCACCCACACAACGTCACCGCTGTCGGGGGCGGGAGTTGCTGCTTAAATTGAGGTGTGAGTGTAAAATACAGTGACAGGATTGCGAGGGTTAGATGTTATTTAATGCAAAAAAAAAAATACCAACAATTTCGAGTAAAAATAATAGAATTAGAACTCACCAAAGGTTTCTTAGTCAAATTTTTGTGGAAAATTAGTATAAACTTTTAATAATATATCTGAATATTGCCGTTAATGTGTATAAAAATTAGACAAAGAGGACCAAAAGTCTGTTTACATTTGAATCGGCCACGGCGGTGAGGGGTGGAGGGTTTAAAAACTACAAGAGCAGCCAATAGGAATTCAGAGCCACAGCGTCATTCAGCGGAGCACAATGTGCGTCTGCGGACGCGAGCAATACAAATTTTGTGATGATTACAAAATATGGCTTAGAAATGAGGCTTTACCGCGAAATTGATTAGGAAATGGCTGAAGATGTTGGAGGAGGCAGGTTCAACTAAGAATCAGTCATAATCCGGCTGACTTAGCACTACAGGGGTTTCCAAAAACGTAGAACATGTAGTAGTGTCTGTTCTTAAACAACCCTAGACTCTCTACTTGAAAACGATAAAGCGTCTAAAATGTGTACAAATTATGTTTTAATCAATAATCGTGGTTTCAGTAAGATAGGGCAACAGGCCACACCTCTAACGACTCATTGGATACAGAGAGCAACATTTTTAAGCAAAAAGAGATATTTTAAGAATTGATAATTACTGGGCACCTTGTAGTCCAGACATATCCCCAATGGACTTTTTTCTTTAAGGGTACCTTAAAAGTAAAGTTTTAAATGCCAGCACAGTATCTCTTTAGGACATAAAGTAACTTAGTCCCTATAAAATGCAGCCATTTCATTGAACACCTGTGAAACCATCTATGAAAATTTTAGCTCTATGTTGCAGCAGCTTCTAAATAACGAAGTTTTTTTTTGTCCTCGTTTGAAAAGTAAAATAAAATTTGGTCAATCCTGTATTTCACCGACTGTGTCAAAGATTCATTTTAACCACGCTATTGTGACTTTTTATATTTGGTGCTGCTGTTTCCAGATTTTGTTTTATATTTTCATCACATCCACTCAGTGTTGTGGTCGTGATTTTTGTTTTTTCGTAGTTATGTTCTTATAGGAGATTGCCCTAAGGCAGCTTTATATTGCTATTAGTTGACATCGATTCAAATATCTATGTCAAATTCTTTGGCGCTCTATATCCGATGCCCTTCCCGGCCTTTTAGTTAAGAAAAAAAACTAATTTCACTTTCCAAACTATAAATGAGGTATTGGCACACAGTAGGACCTTAATTTTACTGCGAAGTTGTTGTCGACACGGGACCGGCCGTGGCATAGTGGTTAGAACACGCGACTACCATGCGGGAGATCCCGTGTTCGATTGCCGCCTCCAGTCATCTACATTTTTCTTTCATTGCCGGCCCCCTCGATGTTGTCGACAGCTACGTCGTAGTATAGTGCCTAGTAAAAGCTTCTCAAACAGTGACGTTCGCATTCGTCGATAAACAAGTAGGTGCCGTTAGTTGTGAATCTAAAAATAGAAAGCGTGTTAATTCACAACAACGCGAGAAGCTATCCCATAACTCATTCATGGGGTGTAAAGGGAAATTAAGTAAGTTTGTTGTTGACAACATGTTCACGGGCATTATAGTCGCATGTTATTCTAAATTTTATAATCTTGACCCCTCTGTCTGTTACTGATGTCTTACAATTTGTTAAGAAAAATTTTTATAATCTCACCCTACGGATAGGAGGGTATATATCATTTGATACGGTCAAAAGTGTAACACATAGAAGGAGTCACTTTAGACCCTAAGTTTCTTTAAACCAAATTCGATTCATGACTTTTTATATCGTTTGAGCCATGTCCGTCTGTCTGTTGGGCTGTCCTGCTGGTAAGCACGATAACTTTCCAAAGACGAAACCAAATGTTTTTAAACTTTGCACAAGTTAATATTTCCCCAAAACTACTTACGGTATTGAAAATGGGCTACATGGTACCTTCTGGTACCTCCCATACATATGTACGCTATATCGTGCGATCTCTTCAACATTGTGATGGAGATGATAATGAGAAAAGCTGCAGTAACCACGAGTGGCACTATATTCAACAAAAGCCACATGCTACTCGCGTACGCTGATGACGTAGACATCATCGGTCGAAAACTGCGGGATGTGACTGCAGTCTTCTCAGGTATTCAGAAGGAATCAGCGAAAATGGGCCTAACGGTGAACGAGGACAAAACGTAGTTATTAGTTTCAACGATCAAAGAATCTACTCGTTTGGGAAACTGCGTGAACGTTGACAACTATTATTTCGAGGTGGTAGATAATTTTGTCTACCTAGGCTCCGCCATCAACAAAGCAAATAATGTCAGCCTAGAATCCTGCTAGCAAATAAATGCTACTACGGACTAAGCAAGCGATTTAATGACATAGCCCTCTCTCGAAGAACAAAACTCCATCTATACCAGATACTGGTTCTACCTGTCTTAATGTATGGCTCAGAATCCTGGGTTATGACACAAGCGGATGAATCGGTTCTGGCGGTATTCGAGAGAAAAATACTCCGTAAAATATATGGGCCCATCATCGTTAACGGAGAGTATCGGCGTCGTATGAACAGCTATGGGCAGGGAGCTCTCTGGGAGCTTCAAGAGCATAAGAATTCGTATTGATACGAAGAAGTTACAACAAAAAACAACAACATGGGCAACATGAGCGTGAGAGCCACACATGTATTCTCACACCCATTAAACGAAAACAAACAAATGCATTCAGTCTCGCTATAGCATTCGCCCGACGCGGTTGTGTCGACGCTTGTTGTTAGCACGGCAATAAAATGAATGCATTTTTTCAGTAAAATGAATTGTAATATGTTAATGTGCATTGCCACTCGCACGGCAGTAATATTTATTAATTATTTCCTGGATTTTTATATCATAATTTTGTTTATAGTTATGGAAAAACTATATAACAATTCCCTTCTCTACAGTGAGAGAGGGAAGAGAGTAACTCACCAACACAAACTCATATTGTGGTTGTATTGGGCAGCCGTTCACAAACACATGCAAGGCTTTCATAGTAGTGGTGCCCATAGCTGCGTATGAATCATGAGCTGTACGAGCTGTACACTGACATTGACGTGGTCAAACGCATTAAGGTGCAACGGTTGCGTTGGCTAGGTCATGTTGTATGCATGGACGAAAATGCTCCAGCTCGAAAAGTCTTCGACAATGAACTCGATGGACGGCGCAGAAGAGGGCGACCAAAACTCCGTTGGAAAGACCAGGTTACTGAGAACCTTACAGAACTCGGTGTGACTAACTGGAGAAGAAGCGCAGAAGATCGATGCGCTTATAATATTTTTCTATGTGCGGTATATAATTCACTGGGATTGCATAGAAGTACAAGCTAAGTAAGTAAGTAAGTAAGTATATCATGATAAAGTTTTGGAGAAAAAATAGTAGTTTAACTACGTCCCTTCTGGTACCTCCCATAAAAATATAGCACATCGCCCACTTTAGAAATCGAGTAATAATATCAATACACGCTACGCGATCGTGCACAAATTCTGTATTTAGTAAGGCACAAATTCTGTACTTAGTAAAGCTATAGCAGGATAAAGTTTTGGAGAGAAAAACTAGCCAGGCAACATCTGGTACCTCCCATACTCACCTGGTACCGCCCACTTTAGAAATCGATTAATATTATTAAAAAACTCAACTCGATCGTACCCAAATTCCATTAAAGCTCCAAGCTCAGAGCTACGATGGTGGGTCAGTAGGTGGCGGATAACTGAACGGCCTGCAGATATGTAGGTTAGCTGCGAATTAAATAAGCAGTCCCAGATCATTGAGCGGTGAAAGCCGAGGGTATGCTACAAAAAGGCATCAACGCCCACTGACGTTTTTCATGACATGGCGAATGGAAGCCGCCATCTAAGTAGGCGTCCACCCACCTGAGTACGTGGGAGTGATATCCCATCGAAATGGCTTTCAGGCTAATGTTACAGCTGCCTTCCGTCCCTAATAAAACCTTGGGAAGGACTCAGAGAACGCTTCTTATTTTCGTCGCCACTAATCTGGCCATGCAGGTTTAGTTGATGCGACATCCTAATTAATGCCCGACCTGGCTCTGAACACAAGCGCCCATAAGGTCTTGTGTCAACCCTCGCGAGGACCTCACTGCCTGCACAGGGACCCTCGGGGTCGTAAAAAGGGCAACTGCATGACGGGTAAGGATAACGGCTCTTGAGTTGGGACCCAGTAACAAAGATGACGACCACAAATATCGAAACCCCAAAACCAAATGAAGAAGTGGAAAATGCTTTTCGCAGCAGCTCCAGAATACAGCGAACCCCAGTCAACTCTACTGCTATCACCGCAGACGCTGAGGGAAATATTCAGGCGAACTTCGAAACACCACAGAGTAACGCTGCCGATATCCCTACGGAGAGTACCTTGCAGATGCACAACTCACCGAGGCAAGAATTTATTCTCAAAATGAGACTGTCGGAGGAAGAAGCCTTGACGAAGTGTCAAAACGTACTTCGAAAGATGAGAGTGGCCATTGCCAGGCAAAGAAATATCAACATGGATGTCCAAAATGGCGTTTCAGAACTGGATGAACTATTGGACGTAATTGCAGATTACCGAAGAAATTGGAAAACTGCTGAAAAGGAAAGGGAAGCAAGCAAATTGCTGAAAACGCAGCAAAATTGGTAGTCTAGCTACGCCCCTTCTGGTACCTCCCACTTTAGAAATTGAGTAATAATATCAATATATTAAAAAATTTATATTTTACTTGGGGTGAGGGTATATGTAAGTCGGTTTTCCCCACTGAAACTTTTGTACTGGTTTATTAACCATATTAGCCAGATTCAGTCATCAATAGTTTTTCCACTTTAAAAACCGAAGAGACAATCTCAACAGGATGTTTTTCAATGAGACATTATTAGGTGGCAAGATACAGACTGGAAGTGATTGATTTTCACACCAAGTGGACTTGAATATTCCCTGATCAAAAGACAAGGAACTAAATAATCCTGTGGTAAGATATGTCTCAAGTGTAATGGACGTGCGTGTGATGCCTGGTGCACCTAGTTGCAACCTACGTATGCATGAGTGCTTAAAACGATGGTAACTTAACGCAGAGGAACAACGGTTGCATGCGACCGAAATAGCCAATGCCAATTCCGGCCAAATTTCTCATTTAATGCAAACACACGCCCCTAATTCCGATATTCATTCTATGACCACAGCTGCAGCGACCATAGTTGAATATGAACCAGTACAGAAATTTCAGTTAGGTAAACTGACAGATAAATACCATATATAATATAATATTTAATTCTTGAGTTATTGAAATTGCTAGATTTGTAATTAAAATAAAATTACTTATGTATTATTTTTCGCCTATTTCTGGAGCAAAACCGTGAAAAATTTAACTTATTACAAAAAAAATAACTGACTAAATCTGATTGTCCCCAGGTGCCGGTTTGGAAGTTATGGGAGAAATATTAATTTTCTAAAAATAGGTCATTTTGTATGGGAGGTACCAGAGCGCGTGAACCGATATAGTCCATATTCATTCCTAAGTCCAATTATTATAAATGTACAACTTATGCAAAATTTGAATGAATTCAGTGTATTTACAAAAAAAAAATATGTATGTAAGACTATGGGTGTGAGTTCGGTCATTTGTATGGGAGGTACCAGAAGGGGTGTGTCAAATGGTTAGGTTTTCTATGGTTTTGCTTGTCTGTTTTGAAGTTATGGGAGAAATATTCATTTTCCAAAAATAGGTTATTTTGTATGGGAGGTACCAGAAGGCGTGAACCGATATAGTCCATATTTATTCAAGATTCCAATTTTGATACGCAAACATCATACGCAAAATTTGAGTGAATTCAGTTTACTAACAAAAAAGATATGTATGTAAAACTATGAGGGTCAATTCGGTCATTTGTATGGGAGGTACCAGAAGGAGTGTTGCAAAGGTTTCGGTTTTCTTAGGGTTTGTCTACTTTTGCAAGATAAATAAACTGGCCTGTTTCAAATATCTTCCGGTCATCTGTTTGGAAGTTATGAAAGAAATATTAATTAACCAAAAGTAGGTAATTTTGTATGGGAGGTACCATGAGGCGTGGGGCTATTCTGCCCATTTACAATCCCATAAGTTCGTTTCAAAAAATAATATTAATACTGGTAAATTTTCATACTGATCCGTTAAGGTTTACTCGAGTTATCCTGCTAACCAGCCATCCAGCCAGCTAGCCACCCAGCCAGACATAGCTCAATCGTCTTAAAAAGTTGTGAAACGAATTTGGTCTTAAGATACTTGGGGTCTAACTCGTCTCCTTTAATGCGTTAGACTTTTTTTCGTATCAAATGATATATGCCCTCATCCAGGGTGATGGTATAAAAACGACGCTCAGACATGTCGAGATAAAGGGTGGTTAAACTTTAACGGCCGATGTTGATTTTGAATAAAACACAAATTAATTAGAAAAATATTCTCATTTCTTGTTATTATAATAATACTAGCTGGCCCGGCAGACTTCGTCCTGCCTCCAAATTTTTGTAAAATATGTTGAGTGTAGTTGAAATCTAATAACGATTGGTTTATTTTTTTGACCTCTAAAATATTTCAATTTAAAGGGCGAGGTTTTCCCGGACAAATTCTGTTATTCATATATCTTAAAGATTATTATATATTATTATAAGAATTGCTAAAACGGATCAGCAGTGTCGTCCATGATGGGATGAAAACTTACTTATTGATAGGCATATATTCTAAAACCACATTTTTAAGCCGATTGACTGACCTATAACTTTCAGCGTTGGTGTACTGGGTGATTGCACCTTTTTATCCTAAGTAGTACGAATTTCCAAAAATGCATTCATTAAGCTCAGCAACCCAATTAACCATATGGTCTGGGTGATATCAACAGTTATTCCCATTTTCGTTATTGTCCCCTAAAATTTTGAAATGGGAAAAACAACTTTGTGAAGCTCTCTAATTCAGTAGGAAGTGCGCCATTATAAAAGTTAGTCATTCTTCTTTAAGCATTTTTGCGGTCTGGGTGACCATCTACAACCGATCCCCAACTTTCACTGAAATTTTGGGACAAATGGGGTCAACCGCTTTTACAATTAGTGGTGACATCAAAATGTACATCTTTTTTATATATATAGACTTCTGAATAACTATGATGTTAAAAAAAGTGACTATCTGACATTCCAAAAATCTCATGCCAAAAAAATCATATATTTTAAGTTTAAATAAAATCGGACGATCAATATAAATTTTCGAAATAATTCAACCCCAAATAATTCAAATAATTCAACTCAACTGCGTGTCCATATATACAAAAAAAATTCTAATAAAAAACAAATATACATTCTAAATTTCAGTCAAATTATTTAATTCGTTAAAATTTTCATTATAATTCCACCAAAGCGACACCTACTGGGTCAATTTATACAAAAAAAATTTTCTCAAGGTTCCACAAACATAAATACTAAATTTCAGTTAAATTGGTACATGCATTCAAATTTTCGATATAAATGCACCCTAGCGCCATCTACTGGGTCCATTTGTACATACGATTTTTTCTGATGATCAAACAAACATAGATTCTGAATTTCAGTTAAATTGGCTCATTCGTTAAAATTTTGATTGTAAAACGACTCCAGCGCCACCTACCGGGTCCATTTGTACATAAAATGTTTTCTCATGATCAAACGAATATCCATTCTAAATTTCAGTTGAATTGGCCCATTCGTTAAAATTTTGATTGTAAACCGACTCCAGCGCCACCTACCGGGTCTATTTGTACATAAAATGTTTTCTCATGATCAAACGAATGTCCATTCTAAATTTCAGTTGAATTGGTACATGCATTAAAATTTTCGATATAAATCCACCCTAGCGCCACCTGGATTTGATTTTTTTCAACACAAACAATCTACGGAAAATTTCGAAACGAATAAAAAACCAGTACAGAAATTTCAGTCAGTTAAACTGACTGATAAATACCATCACCCAATATAATATATTGTTTAAGTCTTGAGTTATTGAAAATAATCGATTTGTAATTAAAACCAGTTAGAAAGTTTCAGTCGGGCAACCCGACTTACATTTACCCTTACCCTCAGTAAAACAAATAATTTTCTATTTTATTGATATTATTACTCGATTTCGAAATTGGGCGGAGTGGTACATTTATATGGGAGGTACGTGAAGGGGTGTGTTTAGGCTCCAGATTTATTCTCCATAACTTTATCCTGTTATAGCTTTACTAAATACAGAATTTGCGGACGATTGCGTTGGGTGTACTGATATTATTACTACATCCCAAAAGTGGGCGGAAAGGTACATTTGTATGGGAGGTACCATAAGGGGCGTGTCTAGACTTCCAATTTTTTCTCCAAAACTTTGTCCTGTTATAATATAACAAAATACAGAATTTGGGCACGATCGTGTCGAGTGTATTGATATTATTACCCTATTTCTAAAGTGGGCGGAGTGGTACATTTGTGTGGGAGGTACCAGAAGGGGCGTGTCTAGACTTCCAGATTTTTTCTCCAAAACTTTATCCTGCTTAAACTTTACCAAATACAGAATTTGGGCACGATCGCGTTAGGTCTTTTAATAATATTAATCGATTTCTAAAGTGGGCGGTACCAGATGTGTATGGGAGGTACCAGATGGGGCGTGAATAGACTTCCAATTTTTTTCTCTAAAACTTTATCTTGTTATAGCTTTACTCAAAATAGAATTTGGGTACGATCACGTTTAATTTATTGATATTATTTCTCCATCTCTATAGTGGGCGGAAAGGTAGATTTGTATGGGAGGTACCAGAAGGGGCGTGGCTAGGCTTTCAAATTTTTTTCCAAAACTTTATCCTGTTATAGCTTTACTAAATACAGAATTTGGGGACGATCCCCTAGGGTGTATTGATATTATTACTCGATTTCTAAAGTGGGCGGAATGATGTATTTGTATGGGAGGTACCAGAAGGGGCGGGGCCATGTAGCCCATTTTCAATACCGTAAGTAGTTTTGAGAAAATAATAACTCGTGCAAAATTTCAAAACATTTGGTTGCGTCTTTCGAAAGTTATCGTGCGAACCAGCCGGACAGCCACCCGACAGACAGACAGACAGACAGACAGACAGACAGACAGACAGACAGACAGACAGACAGACAGACAGACAGACAGACAGACAGACAGACAGACAGACAGACAGACAGACAGACAGACAGACAGACAGACAGACAGACAGACAGACAGACAGACAGACAGACAGACAGACAGACAGACAGACAGACAGACAGACAGACGGACATGGCTCAAACGACTTAAAAAGTCATGAATCGAATTTGGTTCAAAGAAACCTAGGGTCTAAAGTGACTCCTTCTATGTGTTACACTTTTGGGTCGTATCAAATGATATATACCTTCATCCCTACGGGTGATGGTATAAAAATCAGCCAAATCGCTCCAGCCGTTCTTAAGTGATGGTATGACATACGTGGACCATTTCATTTTTATATATATAGATTGGTATGGTGGTCAATTGACATCACCACCACGTGAGATAACACGGCCGTTGGATTTGTCGCGCAAAAGAGGCACCGTCCTGTTGAAACCACATAACGTCCACATCCATATCTTTCAATTCGAACTATAAAAAGTTCGTTATCATCTCACGATAGCGATCACCATTCACAGTAACTGCCTGACCGGCCTCATTTTGGAAAAAATACGGCCCGATGATGCCGCCACCAAACAGTCACTCCTTGTGGGTTCATTGATTTTTCGACAATCACTCTTGAATTATCATTTGCCCAAATGTGGCAATTCTGCTTATTGATGAATCCACTAAGGTGAAAATGTGGCTCATCATTAAAGTTGATTTTCTTTGAACATCCACTGTTGCCATTTCTGACCATTAACGACGTTTGGAATGGGCAAGAGAATTTAGTTCTTGAGTTCATTAACGACGAGCGTGAGAGGTGCAATTGTTGGTACGACGAAGAGTTGAGGTGGACGGCTTTTCAGCCACACTATCGCGAACAGCAGCAATATTTTCTGCAGTACAAGCTGTACGCACATGCACTGGTGTTTTCACATCTCCTACAGACCCAGTTTGTTCAAATTTTTTCACGATTAAATTTATCGAAAAAATCACGAAGTGCATGATATGCATTATGATGTAAACGCCCATTTTCATAATAATCCCGAATAACTTAAACGCGTTGCTCTATTGTGTATCTTTCCATGGTTCAAATTAAGTTAGTCTGAAATTGAGAAATTTCAAATGAAATGCAATAAAGAACTTGACGTATAGGTGTGGTTCACATACAACATCGGCCCTTACAATTTTACCCCACACTATATTATTATATAAAACTCTGATTACTCCCAAATTCTGTAAACGAATCAATACAGTTAGTATATTCGTCACATTTTGCGGCAACAAGACGGACGACCTTTGCCAAAACCCTTTCGAACATATTTTTATATCGTTTACTATTGTTGTTGCTGCGTAATTGTTGTAAGGTGTAAATTGTAAAATGATTGCTTTGTTAACAATGACTACAAGTTTTTCTCGTTCTTGTTCCCGTTTTTTTTTCGCTCTCTTATTTGTCGAAGTTTTTTTGTTGTCCATAGCGCGGGGGTGGTATGTAACTTTATGTATTTTCGGTTGATGTTATTTTTCGAACTTTTATGCCACATTTCATGTGGAATTCTCTACCCCAATCCAATACAATTCAGCCTTTGTTTAATACTGTTATGTTGGCTAGCATTTTTTTTCTCTGGTGTGAGAGAAGGCGATTTTTATTTGGTCCTTGTTAAGTTCTTTTTCTGTTGTTTTTATTGTGTTTTGCTTAATTTTGTTGTTGTTTTTTCGTTGGTATATTTGAAAATCATTAATATTCGTTAACAACCAAATAAATTTGAAACCAGCCGGCCGTCCTCGTTGGTCGTGTAGACTGACGATGACAATTTGTGTTGTGAAAGCAATTTTGTGGGTAAACAACAAAAAAAAAATTACAACAAATAAATCATGTTAGCTATGGAGGCTGGCAGCGAGGAGCGGAGGAAGGAAGAAAGTGTTGTTGGTGTATGATGATGGTAAATTAGAAGACATAGATAAGATAACAAATAGCCTAGAGGAGTGAAAACACATTAACTTTAAGACAAATCACTTTAAGGATCAGACAGAAGTCAGCTTGGCAAGATTTTAATTTGTCACAATTTTTGTTTGTTAGGCATAATTATGGTTTTGTGTCTGAAGGGGAGATTTGTGAGAAGACAAGAGGATGTATATGGAATTATGCATTTGTTGAGAGGAAAATTACAGAGTTGAGGTGATATTACAACTTTCGTATATGATTTTATAACTCTATTTTTCTACTTGACCTCTTTCATGCACCATTTATCCTTTCACACACAGGACTGTATTACGTTCACTCACCTGCTGCCAGTAGAGTATGCAATCACACACTGCCATTCTCCACTCGATGGCCTAACTAACTTCAAAGATATTTTCATTGTTTGTTAGCCAAATTGTAAAATGAATCTGTAAAAAGTCATTTGGTAAATGCCAACAAGCAGAAAATTACATTATGCTAAACGACAAAAACAAAACACAACCGGAGACAAATACAAGTATTTGCAAATAGAGTTTTTAACAAGAAGAGCAAAAACCAACAAAACTGGCAAGCGACAGAAGTAGAACTAGACAGGTAAAGAAATGATATGGGACCACAAAGTAAACAGACGGACAAATTGAAGGACAAATAGCCTGTCAAGCAGATGAGCAACTTAGTAAAAACTTCACAAGACAAAAAAAAAACGAAAGAAGTCCTATGTGTAACATAGGCAGACAGACACACATAGTCTGTCTTAAGCAAGTAATTGCTTAATAAACTTCACTTAATTGAATATTGCAATGGGCACAGTTGATACCATACAAACGATGACCCAAAGAAATTTGAGCCTTAAACAGTAGCAGTGATAGCCAAAAGCATTTTACAGACATTGCCAGAGTTCTTTATATGTTCTTATTCCAAAGACAAGGGGAGAGAATGAGTATTACATAAATATAGAAAATCTTATAAGATTTCATTAAAACAGACTGCTTGACGTTGGCATTAATTGCATTTCAATTTAATTACCGAAATGTAATTGAAACTTTTCAAGGCACTGTAACGCAAAATATCAAAATAACGACATAACAGGATTAATACTTTCAATATTTAGACAGAAATTTAATACATTTCAAACATACGAAGCAACAACAACAACAACAACACCACACTGTTACTTAACCTTAAGCTAAACTGTGAAGTGAGAAAATGCCGGCTTAAGAAAGAACCCAATGGATTTTTTACCATTCAGTATAGAGGTTGAGGGGTGCTGCCGTCACCTTACACACACACACACATGACAGAAGGAGCCCTCGAAATGTTTGAATAACTGTAAGAATGAAAGAATGTATGAATGAATGAACAAAGTGAATGAATTGTTTGTAAGTGTGTTTTTAATTTACGCTCTACAAGGCGCAACACATCAACCAACATTCGCAACAAACGAGCTGCAAACAACAACACAAATAAACAAAATTAATGCCAAAGTCAAGTTGCAAAGAAATAAAAATAGGAAGCAACCCAGTGTGCCATGCGGATCAGGATCGGATCCGATCCTGATCCGATTCTACGGACATTTCATCCGAATCGGATTCCGGATCGGATCCGATCCGGATCCGATTTCGTTTGAAATTCCTTTTTCAAAACGGATCCGGATTTTATCCGCATTTGAATCCGATCCGGATCCGGATCGGAATCCGATTCGGATCCGAAACTGATTTCCGATCCGGATCCGAAACGGATTCCGATCCGGATCCGGATCGGACTCAAATGCGGATGAAAAACGGATCCGATTTAAAAAAGGAATTTCAAACGAAATCGGATCCGGATCGGATCCGATCCGGAAACCGATTCGGATAAAATGTCCGTAGAATCGGATCAGGATCGGATCCGATACTGATCCGCATGGCGCACAAAAACGGAAATCATGTAATGAAAGTGTTCAAAATTGACACAATTAAAAAAATTTCAGGAAAACATGTGGTTTTTGGTTACCCAAAAGATGCACGTAGGTTGTTTACTAATGACAGTATCATTAATATTATGACAAATAGTTCTATGCGAATTGAAGGCGAGCAGCAGCAGAATGTGCTTACTAACATAACCAAGATTTTTAAAATTAAAATAGGACAACACTGTATTTTTTTCCCCTAATTCAATAAACTAAACTAATATTATGTTATATATGTTTATAGTATACAATTCAATTATAATTATATAATACTTCCTACAATAAAAAAAAATAATATGAATGCATTTTCAACCAAGTTTGAGAATTTTTAATATAATAATGATTTCACGGATTCCGTTTTGTCGGATCCGGATCTGATCAGTTTCGGATCCGACTGCGCGGATTCCGTTTTGTCGGATCCGGAACTGATCAGTTTCGGATCAGACTACGCGGATTCCGTTTTGTCGGATCCGGAACTGATCAGTTTCGGATCCGACTGCGCGGATTCCGTTTTGTCGGATCCGGATCTGATCAGTTTCGGATCCGACTGCGCGGATTCCGTTTTGTCGGATCCGGAACTGATCAGTTTCGGATCCGACTGCGCGGATTCCGTTTTGTCGGATCCGATACTGATCAGTTTCGGATCCGACTGCGCGGATTCCGTTTTGTCGGATCCGATACTGATCAGTTTCGGATCCGCGTCCGCATTTGTGCACATTGGGAACGCACACACACACACTTGTAGGTATTCTAAAGAAGCAGAAGCAAAAAACCAAACACCAAAGGGCGAAGGGCCATCCAGCCTTCCTAGTGGCAAAAGCCAGAAGTTAAAGGAGAGCAACGAAAAAAAAACCATTGCAACAGGATTGAAAGAACTGAAACTGAAAGAAGCGGCATCAATTGTTGAAGAGCCCAAATGGAAACGTTTCCTCAAAAACACACACACACACACCGACACAGACACTCACCACACACACACAGTTGAAAATTATATCCTTTCATATTCTCTAATGAAAATAGAAACACTGAGAGAAATTATAGAGCGACGAATTGTAATTAACAATACAAGAAATTTGTAGAATTTAAAAAAAAGAATATGAACAAATTTGAAGCTATGACTAGGTTTACTTAAGTAACAGGACGAAAATGGTAAGCAAGAAGAGCGATTTTTCTTTGCTTTGCATGTATAAGATAAGGAAGAGCTTCCCGCATATAAATGAGTTCACACGTTGTTATGTTTAGATTTACTTAAATGGGACGTCATATTCTATGCCTTGTAAAAAAATCTCATTTCTATTTGAAGTAGTTTTATAAAAATATAAACGGCAATAAACTTTAAATCATCAATAACTCTTCTTCTTCCTTAATGGCAGTGTGCGACTCTGGCACATCGATGGAGAAAAAAGAAACGTGGCCACACTCAGTTACGGTACTAAAATGAATGACATTTATTCAAAGATATTTTCTGTCGGGTTTATCTATGTGGGAATTTTCCCTCGTTCTAAAACTATGAATTCTTTTGATGATAAATTCTAGTATGTATTCAATGTGTTTACAATATTGAACAGGTAGCAACAACATAAATTTATCTATCAGTAGCCACACATAGAAAAGTATTCCAAGCGCTTCGGTATTTTGGGCTCCGTAAAAAGTTTGTCACGCCAAGCTTAGTTAAAAGCTCCTTCACGTGGTCCATCCATCGGAGTTTTGGTCAACCTCTCCTGTGCCGCACATCGAATTTATTGCTGAAAGCTTTCCGAGCCGGAGCGTTTTCATCCATTCGTACAACGTGTGCAAGCCAGCGCATTCTGTCTAGTTGCACGCGCTTGACTACGTCGATGTCGTTGTACAGCTCATACAGCTCATGATTCATTCGACGACGGTACTCGCCGTTCACGATGATGGGTCCAAATATTTTGCGTTGTATTTTTCTCTCGAAGACTCCCAGAACAGATTGTCTGTTTGTGTCATTACCCAGGATTCTGCGCTGTAGAGCAAGACAGGTAGGATCAGAGTCTGGTGGAGTTGGATCTTTGTTCTTAGAGAGACCGCTTTGCCATTAAATCGCTTGCTTAGCGCATAGTAGCAGCGGTTTGCGATCAATACTCGTCTTTTGATTTCCAGACTGACATTATTATTTTTGTTTCTGGCGGAGCTAAGGTAGACAAAATCATCTACAACTTCAAAGATGTAGTTGTCACAGTTCACGCAGCGTCCCAGACGAGTGGACTCTTTGTTCGTTAATACAAATAACTTGGTTTTGTCTTCATTTATCACCGGACCCACTTCTGCCGATTGCTTTTCAATGCTCGGAAAAGCCGCAGTAACATCCCGCAATTCACGGCCAGTGATATCTATATCATCGGCATACGCGAACAACTTGTGACTTTTGCTGAATATGGTACCATTCCTGTTTACTGCAGCCCTCCGTATGATCATCTCCATTGCGATGCTAAAGAGATCGCAGGACAGACTATCGCCTTGTCTAAATTCTCGCTTGGTAGAAAATGTCAGATTTTTGCCAATTTTCACTGAAGACTTCGTGTCAGTCAGTGAGTGTCATCCCGCAAAGTCGTATTAGCTTCGCGGGGATACCAAACTCAACCATAGAATCCAACAATTTCTGTCGTATCGGATTGCCGAATGCAGCTTTGTAGTTGATGGACAGATGATAGGTGTCGATCTGCATTTCCTGGGTCTTCTCCCGGATTTGTCGTAGTGTGAATATCTTGTCGGTAGTGGATTTACCGGGTCTAAAGCCACACTGATAAGGTCCAATCAGGTTCGCCAGAATGGGCTTTAGTCTTTCGCATAACACACTCGACAGGACTTTGTATGCGATGGGTAAAAGACTAATCCCGCGATAGTTGGGACATAGGACACTCAGATTGTAATCATCGGGCATGCACTCCCTGAGCCAAATCGTGTTTATGAGCTGCTGCATGCATGTTACCAGCTCATCGCCGCCGGCTTTAAAAAGCTCTGCCGGCAGTTTTTCGGCTCCCGCAGCTTTATTATGTTTAAGCCGTGCAATTGCGGTGCAGATCTCGTTTTGGCTCGGTGGTGGACAGTCTACTCCATCGTCGATGATTGGTGTGATTTCGTCACTTATGCTGCCTTCGGGAACGATTTGAGACCGAAAGTGTTCCCCTTATATTTGCAGCACACTCTGAGTGTCTGTGACCAGATTTCCGTCTCTGTCCTTACAGGTGGGGATCCCTGTTCCAAAACCTTTGCTTTTAACACTTTGGTAGAACTTTCGGACCTCACCTCTATCACTGTAGTCTTCTATATCCTGGCTCTCTCTTTTATTTCACAGACGCTTTTTCCGCCTGAACAGGCGTTTCATCTCCCTCCTTTTCTCATTATAACACACCGTCACCGCACGCGTCGCCATTGGCTGCAGTTTTGCCTTGTATGCAGCATACATTTTCTCAGACATTTCGCGACATTCATCGTCGTACTAGGGCTCGTCTGAGCATGGTTTTTCATACCCCAGTACGGTCGTTGCGGAAGTGGTCATAGAATTCGCAATATGCTGTCAGTGTGTGTCGGGACATTAGAACTAGGGGGATTTGTTTGGAGTAATTAAGAGTGTTAGTTGGAGTAGGCATTGGCTATTTCGGTGGTATGCAGCTTTGTGATGTCTAGCTGCCTTTGCGTTTGATTATGATTGTTTTTAGCACTACTTAATCGTGTGCGTACCTTGGTGCAACTAGGTGGTGATCCGAGTCAATATTTGCATCAATAACTCAGAAACACAAAAGGAGATGTTAGTCAGCTTACCCAGTAGACAGACGATATTTTTGCTTACATATATGTTTTCGCTTGGTTTTTAGCTTTAACTTAAGAACCATTGATAATTTCTCATGTCATTCTTCAGCAAAATTGTAACTACAGCTTAAATAAATAATTAATATTAAAATATCCATATAAAAAATCAAGAAAAAAAATTGTTATTATTACTCAATACAACAAATGATTTTAGGACTCAATTCCGAGAACTGCACGTGAAAGTGGCCCCAAAAAGAAGAAGTTTTGCATCATTCGTTTTGTCAAGTTACATGCCATAAGAATTGAATATCGATTTGAAATTAGTAAGTATTGGAATTTGTCACGTTTTAGGCTCCCACATAGATTTTTACGACCACCTTATTGTATTTCTCGTGCCCCAAAGAGGTGAAAGGTCATGTTTGTAGTAAATCCCTAGTAAACCCTATGTTTTTTACTTATGTTCGATTAAGGAATTGTATTTTTTTTCGAGCAATTATGTAAAATTCAATTATTGACGTGTATGGGCGGCGCCTCAGCCCTTTTTGCAAACTTAGTTCCTAATAGCCTGGTTATATATCTTCTTTACTGTGAAATTTTCAGTACGATCAAACTATTATTATAGCTGTTATAACGGCTGTCTTTTAAATAGGGCGTGGCACACTCCCACTTCCGCTCTAGCTATAAATCATACTGTACCAACGACACTTACCAAATATAATCTTTATAGCTCTTATGGTTCATGAGATGCAATCGTTTTAAGTTTTATACCACGCCCACTGATCCGATTCCGCCCATTTTTTTTTTGTTGCCTAATGTATTAACACAACTTTTGAAGGCGATTGGAAAAACAGTCGTCCAGATATTGCAATTTTAAATCTTGGGTCCAAGGGGCGGGGCCAAGCCAACTTAATATATCAAAAATGCAAGTGTCCCATTTGCATTACCGACCACACAGCTACATTCTGTGTAGCTGTCGGCAAAGCCGTTTTCGAATCCATACGGTACTAAAAAATGCATATAAACAAACACAAACTCATTTTCATATATATAGATTTAAACTTTGAGCTCTTAAGGCACCGCTTAAAGAAGTCCGATTTTGTTCAAATTTTGACCATTGCCGTTTTTTAACAACTGTCACAATATTTCACTCGTGCATTACCGAAAATTTTATATCCGAAATATATGCATATGTATGTAGCGAGTATAATATGCAAACTCACTACATATGTACAATACAGTACTTCGGTCAGGGTCGTCATTCAATATCGTCAGCAATAACCAGTTTTTGACTTATCACAGATGAGACAGCCTATGTATGGCCAGCAATTTGGAGTTATGGGGGAAATTTTACAGAAAAGGCGATAAATGACAACTTTTTGAAAGTTAGGCTGTTTTACTATACTGCCTAGTACCTTCAACCTGAACTTCTCACCCCAAAATTGTGCCACAGTCTTATAAAGCGGCACCCGTTCGATTTCAGTCCTAACAACTTAATTAAATTTCATTAGTTGATTACATGTTAAACTTTCTCCGAGTGTATCCGCCACAAACGGAAATGAAATCAAATAAGAACTTTGCCAAGGAAATGGTAGGAAGTCAAAGAGTCTGCCTTTGAGTGCTGCTTGTGCTTGAATAAAGATTGAAAATTTCAAATAAACACAATAATTGGGAATTCAATTCCCCAGATTTGTTTTCGTTTCTGCGGAAATCTAAGCACTCAAGCTATGCCCCTAATCTTTGGCATTTTTCTATTAAACAAATTACAACAAAAATAGCAACAGCAACAACAACTGAAAAGTGAAAAGTTTAATTCAATCTCTGCTTCTCTTCTCTCTACTTGCAGATATGAACTTGTGGTTTGGCGTTGATCCTGAATTGAAATATTTTTTTTTTGGCATTTCTACGAATGTGAAGAAGGAAGCAAGGACGCCGGCAAAAACGGAATTTCAATCATTTATAATAGAAATTTGCAGCAGTTAGAAAAGTCCGGAGAAAGACGAGGAGGAAGAGGTGGAGGTTAATGCCGCCACCAACACAAATTAAAAGCAAATTAACAACGACTTGGAGGACGAATAAACCAGAGACAGAGAGGGAGTGGCAAAAATTGGGCCAGACAAGCATGAAACGTTGTAATCTAGACAATGATGGAAAAACGGAAATCGCTACAAAGCCAAAATATAACAACACTCAACTTCATATGTTGACATTTTGAAAGCAAAGGATATTCATATATAAGACAAAAGCGCAGAATAAATCGCTATAGCAAAAAGCGAAACAGCCGGAAAACAACACAGCAACGAGTGAAAGCATCAGAGAGGCCAGGGCCGAGGGGTTACATATGAGTGTTCGAATTATATGCTTAATATACACAAGTGCCCCATATATTGGAACACACACACACACACATCAACGCCAACAACACCTTCGACACCACCAATTGCAGTGGTATAAGTGATAGCTTCAATAGCAGCAGGCACAAAAACAGGAGCAGGAGCAAAAGCTGCAGCAGTACACAGATCTAGCGCAACAGCGGGAGCAGCTGTTATTGCACGTACTAATGTTGCCGTTGTGGGTGTTGTGAGTGAGTTGAACAGAGAGCTACGCGGCTTTTGTTCTCCACGTAGTTATTTGCAATGTGCGGCTACATGCTTGACAATAGCAGCATTAACCGCAATATTAAAAGCATCTTTACAACGCCAGCGATTTTCACATTGTCAAACTCCTTAACAAGACAGCCGCCCGAAACGTTAACAACAGCACCAACAGCTACGGCATCAACAACGACAACCTCAACGACAACGTCATCATCTTCATCATCAGTGTTATTATTGACAACATCATCATTACATAGCTGTAACTCGTTGCAAACAATACCAGCACGACATCTAGCAACGGCATTAACAACAACTGTGTCATCGACAACGCCAACAACAACAACAACATCATCATCGGTTGAGCAGCTATCAACACAACCATGCCATTATCCTGCTGACAATCCCTCCAATTTGAGAAGGAGGCGATGCTCTAACAATTCTTTGAGAACTTCATTGTTAGCGGCAGTAAAATCATTATTGTCGTCGTTGTCATCGTCATCGTTATCATTATCGTCATCGCTTAACAAGTGGCAAATTGTTATCTTATCAATAATTATTTTATTATTATGTTGCACAAGTGAGTACACACACATACACCCTTCTATACTTATACAGCTCCATTATAATGTCAATGAAATTGCACATACACACACAGACACACGCCCTTAATCATAGCCACACAAAGGATCGTGTTGAATTCTTTGTGTGTGTGTGTGTGTGTGCATATATGCCTGTCTGCCAGTGTATTGCATTTGGCTTTGTGTTCCTTACATCCTTTGCTTTCTGTTAAGTGCGAGTGTTAATTTCTCGAATTGTTGTTTTGCCATAATATTGAAAATATTTTCTATAATTAAATGGAATTCATCATAATTACATCATAGCATTAATGACAGCTGTCATTTTGGTATTGTAGTAGGAAGGAGTAGGGGGAGGATATAATTTGTGTGCGTCTTTGTCTTGATTATTGCTAAATGATAGATGTGATTGTGGCAGTAAGAGAACTTGACATCATTGTCTTTTTATCTTGCATCTATATATGAAACTCATATGAACTCAGTAGGGTAGCGAATGACAAAATATGACTTGAATAAAATTCAAATGAGTTTTAAGCGGAAGCAGAGGAAGGGTGATGGTTATTTTTGAATAGTAACATCTCCTTAAGAGGGACATGGTGCCTTTTGTAATATTCAAAATAACTATAAGCACCAATGCGCGCATAAACAACTTCATGGTAGGAGTAAAATCTTGTTTTTATTTCTATCAATATTTTATTTGCACAAACATTAAAGAGGTGTGTGCTTATAAATCATTGCCTTGCCTTAAAAGGCAGTTAATCTTTTTCACATCTCTTGCACTTTAATCTTTGCATAACCTTTGAACATTTTTTCATACCCTCAAAAAAACACACACACACACAAGATATCCTTTCATGTAGTTCTCAGTGTCGGTGGTGATTTATCGATTTTACCGGGGAGTGCAATTTATTTAAGCTTTTCTAAGGTTTTAAGTTACTTTTCATTTGTTATCTACTCCTGTAATTTTCATAATAAAGATATTACAGTTTTGGGGATTTTTTGTTGTGTTTCTTCTGTTAGTGTTCAGAGTGTATCTGGAGCTCATAAAAGATTCAGCTCAATCGTCTTTCGTAAGAGTAATACTTTCACAGCGATTTCGGAAAGGTTTTCCAGACAAAGCTAAAGGATGAAGGGAATGTGTTCTTTTTTTATGTTTTAGAAATTTATGGTTTTTATAGGTTTGGCCATTTGTCTTGTTGATATCTTTAATGTAACTTAGTACCTACAATCTTACTGACTTTCTTTTCTCCTCTCTCTCTCTCTAACGTTTTGGCATTTTGATGGCATTTCTATTGGATGTCAACGAACAACAATGAAATGGATTCCTTCTCCCTTAATATCCTTCACAAATAAATACAAAATATGAATGGAATCGGGCTGTCACTTTGAATCGTGGTTTTGCAACACAATCACACCGACTATTGTGTGACAACGTACGTACAACCTATCTTGGCACAAAAAAGGTCACGTGTTGGCAATCCGAAAGGGTCGTCTTATGACTCCCAGCACATTTACGGCTTTAAGCGGAGATCTTCATGTACAGATACAATTTTCACAGGAGGAGCAAGACAATGACATTCTGCTGCAGCTGCATCAGGAGTTGGAAACTTCAACAACGTCACGCACCACTGAGGGCAAATACAACAAAACGACCACTGCAAGGACAACGCCAAAGACGTCGAAGAGAAAGAAAACCCCCAACGCTTTATCATCGGAGGAGGTTGAGTTGCAGCATGCACCCACTTTCACCTCTTTGGGTGTAGAAAATATCATAACCAGCACTTTGGTTATTAGCAAATACATTGATGAAAGTGCTGAAGAGTTTATGCATTCGCATAACTCTTCCAATGTGCTGCACAAATTGCCCCTGGGCTCCAGTTCAACCAGTACAAATGATTCTTTGGTTTTGCAGCGCAAACGTAAAGAAATCGTACAAAATATACCCCTTTACCCAGACCCCAGGCACAATGTAACCCAAGTGGCGGTGCCCTGTCAGACTTTCATGTGGGGTGGCCTCTATGAAATGCAGGTCATTTCCAATTTAAAGACGACCAATAAAATACCCTCCAATACCACGGTACATAGTAAAACCGAAGCCACGCCCACTATGTCTACAACCACTACCACCTTGATACCCGCGTCCGATGAACGCCTGCGACAAACTTTGGATGTACGGTGGCCCAGTGCCGAAATGATTGTGAGTCCTGTACGTCTAAAAACATATCCTGATATGCCGGTTGAGGTGACCTTACGTTTTCCCGAGGTGAATTGTGATAATGCCTGGAAGCGTGAGGA
Source organism: Muscina levida (assembly GCA_964034835.1). NCBI lineage: Eukaryota > Metazoa > Arthropoda > Insecta > Diptera > Muscidae > Muscina > Muscina levida. The sequence continues at coordinate 146,802,832 of OZ035883.1, read as the reverse complement.
TTTACCTGAATTCTGGCTGGAGTTAATCTATTGCGGCAAAGAGCGCACTTGCTCTCAACTAATGCCGCAGAATATTTCCAAGTCTAGCATTCTCTTTGCCGAACAAGTAAGAGGCTTTCCCAAGCAAAAGTCCTTTAAACTCTCCTGCAGTCTCTTTGGTTTGGCCGGCAACTATGCTGTCCAGTTGAGGCCTATGGTGCCCCTGCCACATTTGCCCATTACGCGAAGATTCCTCTCAGTGGATTGGAGTGAGAAATATGTGTTCAACGTGTATGCCCGCAGTATATTTCCCTGTGATCCTCACACGGGCATAGGAGTGCTATATGAATATCCTGCATGTATATTGGAGCAGGGTGATCGCGTGAGAGTGTATGCTAAGCTGAGAGCAGATGTGGCTTCGTTAAAACCGCCTACGACATTGCATTACATAGCCGAACAGAGAGTGGTAAAGAATCAGTATTCGCTGTATTTCAGCTGTGAGCTATACACAGAAAAATATGTCGAGTATTGTTTTGTGTATGTGACTCAGGCTATTTCGGGAGCCGTGGCTGATGTGAGAATGGATTGTGTGCCAACGTTGCCGGTAAAAGGTAAGTAAGATATTTTTTTTGAATACCAATGATGGAAGTTGCTAAAAAGTCGTTTTGAAATAAATTGAGAATATCTGGTCATTTTTATTGATAAGTAAATAAGTGAAGAAGTTTCTAAAAAATCAACAAAAACTTTGAAAGAGTTATGCACACCATTTTTTTTTAATTTTTTTCTAGAGCTTACTTAATTTTAAATTATTGACTTATTGTTTCCTTGAGTGATTTCACAAATATTAATATAATAATGTTCATTAGCGAGTTAGAATTAATGTGTGTCTGTGTGTTACATATGGGTTTCTACAGAGTCCTAGCGAATGTTATGAAATTTAGCCTGCATGGAACCTTAAGTGTATGTTTAAGTTTCTAGGTTACTTTAGTTAATATACGAGGTTCGCAGCGCTAGGTATAGGAATTATTAAGATATATACAAATATATGTGAAAAAAACTGAAAAAATATTTAAATAGTAACTTATATTTTAGTTGCGAAAATGAGAAAGGATATGGAACCGACATTACTATTATTTTAATTAATATAACTTAAATTTTAATATATTTCGCAAAATTCATATTATTTACAATAATTTTCTGCATGGCCACAATATACACACTTACATTATCACTTTACGCGATTTTATAAAAATTTCCATAATCTTCTGGAACATTTTCACGGTCATTGTCTGGGGGGTGAGAAATTCCAAGTCAGGGTGAAGGTACTAGGTCAGCACAGTAAAACCCCTAAAGGGTGTAGCGTTCTCAGGCCAAACTTGACCTTAGATAATTTGGTTTATCTTTGATTTTTGTTCGCTTAGTTTTTCAGCTATAACTAAAGAACCACTGATGAATTCTCATTTTATTCTTCAGCAAAATTGTAGAGAATGCCAAAACCTATAGTGATCTTGTACCCCGACTGGAAATTTCTCTGGTCCCCCAGGTTGGCTTATGCACTGTGTTATTAAACCATAAATTCACAATGTTAAAACGATTTGCGTAAGATTAATATGAAATCCGTATAAAATTAATATTACTCATACGTGACACATACACATATTAACGAGTACCATATGCATACTCACTACAAATGTACAGTACACTACTTGGGTCAGTATCGTCATTTAAAATCACCAGCAGTGATCGGTTTTCTACTTATCACATATGAGACAACCTATATATCGCTAGGAATTTGGAGTTATGTGGAAAATTTATTAAAAATGGCGATAACTGCAATTTGTTTGAAAATTTCATTCGATAAAATCAATCCAACTTGCTTTTTTGCATAAATTGGCCTTAGGTACAGCTCTGCTGAAGAATGAAATAAGAAATCACCAATTGTTCTTCAACATTATCAGGATAAGGAAAACATATACAAGATCAGTAAAAGTTTGTCCTTATAATGCCAACCCCTATTATCGGTTTACTTTACTGACCTAAAACCTTCATCCTGAAATTCTCACCCCCCAGATTGGCTGTTTCACTGTGTAACTACGTTTACAATAAATTTATTTTTATTGTCAATGTACTGCACATCATTAACCATTTCCACACATATACTCGTTTAGTACGTGACTCACGTTTTAGTAAGTAACCCAGGTTGTTTGCTGTAGGCTTGTTAAGCTGATTCGTTGTTAAAAACGCTGCAACATGCTTTTCTTGTTGAGAGCCCCTTACCCCCTTTAGATACCATTATTAATTGCACCAGCCTTCGTTGTTAGCTTAATTTTCTGTTAAATTGGAACTTTCTTCGGCAGCAGCAGCAGCAGCACCAAAACCCAAATCTATTATTGATTCATTCTTAATTTCACTTTTGCAGCACAAAATACGCAACAATCATTGTACTCGCTCAAACACACTCGCACACACACACCCATAACAATGACAACATCCTTTAAAACACAAACACGTTCACATCATTTGACATCGCATCGTCTGTCATCTGTCGTCATTATGTCGTTACGATAAAGAACGATGATTATCCCCCGTTTTTATGTAGTTTTAGCCTTTCAGCAACAGTACACTGTGATACACGTACACATACAATTACACACACACACGAACACACTCAAATTTGGATGCACTCAATCCTTAATAGTCAGGATAATACCACCACAGGCAAACATGTGTGCGTGCATGCATGGCAAGAGATTGTGTGTGCTTGTAACTATGACGGTAGAAGTATGTGCTCATTGGTGTGTAAGACAGTATGTCTGTGTGTGCGAAGATGATTTCTTGCATACTCTAACGTTTTATTGCAATATTCGCAGAAAAGTCATTTTTGGCTTGTTTGAGATATGGATTGGGTTCGCCCCCAATACAGAGGCTGGGGTTGCATGTTTTAATGCGTTTAAACAATACCGGATGTATTTTATGTCATTGTGTCTATCATAAGAAGACAAGAGTTAACACACAACACAGCATAGACACACACACACACACTTGTCTTTATAAACAATTTGCTGGTGTTTCGTATAGACATTGTTGTACTAATAAGTATGAGTGTGTATTTACATGGCTGAGTAATTGTAGTCATGAGACATGTAATGTTGATAGAATAATGTTGGTTATTTTTGAATAAATTTTATTGTTTAAGGATCTTAACTACAATAAAGTTGTTATTAATGAGTTATTGGACTCATAATTTACAAGAAGTTAAACCTTTCGTTAAAAATTTGGCCACCCGGGGATTCATGTGCTCCATACTCCATTTATCTCGTTTTATTAATACCAATTTTTTTCAAATCTGCAATCCGTTTTTGGATATCTTTTGAAGAAATCAAGATATTTCGTGTCCACTTTGCTTCATATCCCTTTGGTCTATAGGTCTTGCAATCTTTAAATTCGATTTACTCATATGGCTTTGGCACATAGAGAACATTAATCCCCGGACGGCGATATATTTTCCTTTAACTTGCCATTCGCTGAAAAAGTCACTGCTGCTTTACTGAAACCTCGCCATTATTAAAAATTGGTTAGGTTGCAGTAACTTCACACAAATATTGTATTATAAAGTATAAAACATTCTAGTTGCGTCCCGCAAATTTCCTGTTGAAGAGATGCATTTTCCAAGATCCTGTAGAAGAGAAAAAGGATAAAGGCTTTGCCTTAATCCTCCTTTAATATCAAATAGCTGCCTATTGTCAGTGGTTTTGCGAAAACTTACCAACTTTGCAGGAGTAGCTGACTTACTTTATGGATCTGTAGAATTTCACCTCTGATTAGTCCGACATGTATATAACACTGAACATTTTCGGGGTCATTGTCTGGGTGTGAGGAATTCCATGTCATGGTGACTGTACTATGTCAGTATAGTAAAACCCCCAAAGGGTTTAGCGTTCGCAGACCAAGCTTTTTTATGACCTTTTATATTTTTTCCCTATCTTGTTTGTTCGCTTAGTTTTTCAGCTAAAACTCAAGAACAATTGACGATTTCTCATTTCAATCTTCAGTAGAATTGTAGAGAACTGCAAACCCTTTGGGTGATTTTACTATACTGACCTAGAGTCTCCACCCTGACTTGAAATGTCTCGGCCTCAGCTTGGCTGTGTTATTAAACCATAAATCCACAATAATGGAACAATGCACAGTGGTTCCTTTTTGGTTGCAATGTGCGTATGATTAATGTAATACTCGGATAAAATTAATATTACTTATACGTTGCACTTATGTAGCGAGTACCATATACAAACTCGCTACAAATTACACAGTACAACACATGATTTTGGGACTCAATTCTGAGAACTGCACTGCACTGTAAAGTGCAGTCTGTAAAGTGTGGTCCAGCGATAAATGGGGAAAATACGAGATACTAATTATCGGATGACCTAGTTGACCACTATCTCCAATTATACAGTGAAACAGCTAACCTGGGGGGATAAGAAATTCCAAGTTAGGGAGAAAGTACTACGTCTGTATAATAAAACCCCAAAGGAGGGTGGGCAACAGTTTTTTGTATGACCTTTTATATAGTTTCACCCTTTCACCCTGACTTGGAATTTCTTACTCCTCTCTCCCCAGAGTTGCAGTATCACTGTATAATTATAGATAGTGGTCAACCAAATCGTCCGATAATTTTTATCTCGTTTTCTCGCCATTTATCGCTGGATCCCACTTTACCGACTTCTGTTCAATGCCTGAGAAGACCGCAGTAACATGTGATTATTTTCCACCAATCATGTTTATATAATTATTATAGTTTAAGCGGTTCATTTCTATAAATAAGAACCAAGCCTTGTTTGCTCCACAGTTTATAACTTTCAGAATTTTTCCAATTTGTATACCAAAAGTGTCCTCATTTATGCTTTATAAACTTGTACAAATACTCGTCATCCACTTCATTGCTTTCTCCGTATGCCCTTTAAAAGTATTGCGAACGAATCACGCTGTTATCCTAAATTTCTATAGGCATTATTTGCACTTACACGTTTGTAAATATTTATTGCTATCCATACAATCATTACACATGTACTTAAATCGTATATGTGTTTGTAAGTGTGTGTTTAGTCCTACACTATAATATTTATTTGTAGTCGTTCCATTTCTTATGACGATCTCATTGCTGTTGGTTTGACAAAATAGGTCACTTATGGCTTTAGATATTTCTCAACTTGACGCAATGCAATTCCATTCAAATTTTGTAGAACAATAGTAACACACTTAGCACTCAACACAAAATTAAAAATTCTATTTCTTTCTCTCTCTCTCTCTCTCTGTCTCTTTCCCTCCTCTCTCTCTCTCTCTTTCTCTTACACTTATTGCAGAATCTGATACCGGAGGTTGGGGTCCCTGGAGTGAATGGACGCCCTGTTCGACAAATTGTCTTGGTGGCACACGTAACCGTTATCGCTTTTGTGATACACCTCCGCCACGGTATGGAGCAAAATTTTGCGAGGTATGTACAGGCGGTAATATACCAGTACTGCTACTACTACTACAAGTAATGATATCTAACTTATGTATATCTAAGTCATAACTCTCTGTAGAATTGTATAAGTGTATAAAAACTAGAATGTGTGTGTGTGTGGGTGTGTATAAATACAATAGATAGTTTCTTAAAGAAGTATGCACACCTACACACACACTAATACACACAGCTGTATGTAGTACCTATGCAACTTAATGGCAATTTTGTAAATGGAAAAACTTTTAAGCGCAATTCACAATTTTCAAGCCAGCCACATTGTTAAGAAGGTACGAACGTATGTGTGTAACTAAGACAAGTACAGTGCGTAAGTGGTGGATAAGTGAGAGCACAAGGATTATGAATGCCGCCAGTGAGTAGTTGTTTTTGTAGTGGCGACAGGTGCGTCTCTATCACAGATATATATATTTTTTTGGTAGACGAGAATAATTAATATTTAATTTGTATTTCCCTAAGTAGTCAAATAAAAGACGAAGGAAATGTCTAGGTATATTGTTACGAATTTGCTGCAAGTTTTTTAATTACTTTAAAATATAAAACGATTATACAATGACGATTGCGAATACATGAATGTTTATTTATTTCTGGAGTTTATTCACATTGTTGAATAAAATTTGAAAGTTGTTGAATTGAATAAAAGGAAGGTTAATGCACGTTTACCACCATGCCCATTTTGGAAATTTCCTTCATTAAGAAGACTGCAGTATCATGACGAATGCGAATACGAAAGGTTTAGTTTAAGTGCAAAGTTTATTCAGAGTGTTAAAATTCCCAAAATACATCAAACCGTTTACTAACTTAAGTATAGGTTTAAGCCACATTATGGTTACCCACATTGGATCTTGCCTTTACAATAATGGAGAAGGCTGCAGTATCATGACGAATTCTTATACTAAAATTTCAATATATTTGTAGAATTTATTCAGAGTGTTAAATTTCCCTAAATATATCAAACCGTTTACCAACTAAAAGGGAGGTTAAATTCCCATTTACCACCATGCCCACTTTGAAAATTTCCTACAGTGAGAAGACTGCAGTATCGTGACGAAAGCGAATATGAACATTTTAGTTTAAGTGCAAAGTTTATTCAGAGTGTTAAAATTCTCAAAATGCATCAAACCCTTTACCAACTGAAGAATACGTTTAATTCACATTTGCCACCATACCTACTTCAATATTGGTCTTTACAATAACTAAGAAGACTGCAGTACTATTTTGCTTTTAAGTAATTCAGTCCGAAGTGAATGACAAACGATAAAACAGCCACATAAATATTATTCTTTAGTTTTTTAACATTTCAACTTTGAAATTTTTTATCATACAGTGTACTTAAGATGACTGCAGTAACATTTAGCCGTCAATTTAGTAATTATTGGTATAAAAGATATAATATTAATTTGGTCCTCATTAGACGTTCTTGTTTAATTTTTTTTCGATGCAATGCATGAGGAGACTATAGTAACACATTCAAGCCAATTAATTCATTCAGTATGAAAATTGTACTCTACAATAAGAGAGCCTAACATTAATGTTATCCACATTAACCGACAAACCCTTTTTCCATGTGATACTGCAATGCATGAGGAGACTGCAACAACTTCTCGCAGTGCTGTCAAGTTATGATGTCAGAAATTGTTGCTATAAGACAAGAAAGCATAATTGTGTCCACAGTAGCCACCAAGTCAAGTTTTCCTTTTTCATTTTTAACGTTGCAATGCATGATCAGGCTGCAGTGGCATATACCAGTAATTTAATTGAGTAGACTGCAGTAACACCTCGTTGTTAAAAAATTCAGTCCGAAATGTTTGTTCAACAATAAAATAGCCTCACCTCATGTTTTTTCAATTTGTCAATATTTTGACTCCCCATTTCTCCTTCGCACTGCTTAAGATGACTGCAGTTACATCTAGCTGTCAAGTTATTATATTAAAAATTGTTGTTAAGAAAGCTGAACATTAATTGCGTCCCCATTAGCCGCCAAACCTAGTTCTTTCAGTATCTTCGTGGCAATGCATAAGAAGACTGCAGTAGCATATGACAGTTAGTTAATTCAGTGCGAAAAGTTTACTATACGATGGGACAGCTTTAAATTTAACCGTCAGACATTAACCGTCAGATCCTGTTGTTTTAATTATCTTGAGGGGACTGCAGTAACATCTCGCTGTTCTGTCAAGTTAATATGTCTAAAATTGGTGCTATACCATAAGATGGCTTAACATAAAAGTTATTAACATTAGCCGCCACATCTAGTTTTTATTTTATTTTCTTCTTCACAATGCACGAAAGTGAAGAAGTAAGAAAGTATTCAGTAAGAAAGTATTACTATAAAATAGGATAGGCGAATATAAATGATATCGATTTTATCCATATTAACCTCCAAACCATTTTTCTTGCATTTATTTTCTTTGTCAAATGCATGAGGAGACTGCAGTAATATCTCACAGTGCTGTTACGAGTATTATTTCATAAATTGTTTATATGGCATAATATAGCTTAACATTAGTGTTGTCCTTATTAGCCGCCAAACTTAGTTCTATAATTTTCTTCGTTGCAATGTATGAGGAGACTACAGTAATTTAGTATAAAATGTTTCCTATATGATAGAACAGCCAAACATTAATTCTACACATTAAACGCTTAAACTCTGTTTTTTCATAAGGAAACTGCAATGCAGTGAGGAGATTACAGTAACATCTCGTTGCCAACAATTTCTGTTTGAAATTTGTTTATCCCAAATTTTTTTTTTCGTAGGCCGTAAACAAAATTTCGAAATTATAGGCTTCATGTTGAAAGATTGTGTTTAAAGTAAAGTTTTTGTATTGAAACCAGAGAACTATTACTTATCATGAACCCTATGAGAAATGTATGGAAACTATTTTACAATGTAAAAACTTATTTCTGAAATTTTTTGATACGAATATAGTGAAACAAAAAAAAAATACTTTGTTGCCCATAAAAGTTCATTTATTATACCACAAATAGTTTTTTTAGCACCGAAAGTGCACTAAAAAGTACAATTTATTGTGCCAAAAAAGTACTTTCATTTTACTAACAAGTACAATTTTTTGTATTAAAAAGTGTTTTTATTGTACCAAAATGTACGATGTATTTTATCAAGAAAAATTTTATTGTACACAAACTGTACAACTTATGGTACCAAGAAGTATTTTAAATGTACCAGAAAGTACAACCTTTCGTTCCAAAAGTACATTTATTGTACCAAAAAGTACGTTTATTGTACGAAAAGAACATTAATTGTAAAAAAGAATTTTCAAAAAGTACTTTTATAATACACAGAAGACGCTTTTATTGTACCAAAAAGTATTTAAGTTGTGCGAAAAAGTACTTTTATTTTACAAAACGTCATTTTTCGTAGCCAATGTACTTTTATTGTATCAAAATGTAGAATTGACTATACAAAAATGTAAAATTTATTATACCAAAAAGTACTTTTATTGTACCAAAAGTACAATATTTTCCTTTATTGGACCAAAAAGGACTTTCAATGTATCAATAGGAACATTTATTGTATTATAATGTACTTTAACTGTATGAAAAAATACTTTTATTGTACCAAAAAGTACCTTCAATTTATCAATAAGTACTTTTATTGTATCAAAAAGTACTTATATCATTCTACATACAACAATTTATTCACAAAAATGTAAAATTTATTATACCAAAAAGTACTTTTATTGTACCAAAAAGTACAATATTTTCCTTTACATTTATTGTATTAAAAGGTACTTTAAATTTATAAAAAAGTACTTTTATTGTACCAAAAAGTATCTTCAAATTATCAATAAGTACATTTATTGTATCAAAAAGTACTTATATTATTCTTCAAACAACAATTTATTTACAAAAATGTAAAATTTATTATACCAAAAAGTACTTTTATTGTACCAAAAAGTACAATATTTTCCTTTATTGGACCAAAAAGTACTTTCAATGTATCAATAAGAACATTTATTGTATTTAAAAGTACTTTTACTGTAAAAAAAGTACATTTATTGTACCAAAAAGTAATATATTTTTCTTTATTGTATCAAAACTTACTTTCAAAAAGTACTTCTATTATTCTAAAAACAACAATTTATTGGACATTTACTTTTATTATACCAAAATTATTATACAATTATTGTACCAAAAGGCACTTTTACTGTAAACAAAGTGTTTAATGTATTCTAACAAAAAAAAACTTTTATGATTCAAAAAGACCTTTTATTATAACAAAAAGTACAATCTTTTGTTCCAGAAAGTACACTTATTGTATCAGCAGGTATCAAAAAAAAATGTACCAAAAAGTACTTTTGTAAAAAACTGTATAATCCATTGTACCAAAAAGAGCTTTCCTTGTACAAAAAAGTACATTTATTGTAGCAAAAATTACTTTTATAGTACACAAAAAGTGATTTTATTGCACTTTAATTGTGCCACAAATTGTTTTTACTGTTTTATAGTCTACTGTTCCTTTACAAAAACTTTTGTTGATATTTTTCAAATGAAAAGTAAAAATAAAATAAAAATTCGACTCGAGAGTGAAATTTTTATTTTGTTTGAAGATTTCAAATAAATATTCGATTGGGATTTTTTTAAATTCCGACAAAAATTTTTATTTTGAGGAAGATTTGAATGTTATTAACTCCAAAACGGAAATTTTGGGTTTTTTCCAGCATAATCATTGAGAAGGCTGCAGTAACATTTACTTTTTAGTAGTTAAGTAATACAGTTAAAAAAGATTAAATGTAACATAGGTTTTGAAAACAAATCGTTCGAACTTAAGAAAATCAAAAAAACTTCAAAATTATTTTTGAATAACACTCGATTTTTAAAATAACTTTTCAAAATTGAATTGCCCAAAAAAAAAATATCTCAATTTGTCGTTAAGGTATTATTCCATTTGGGTGTTATTTTGGGGTATACCTTAGAAATCCTACCCCTTCCTCCCTTTAAAAATCACGCCTCTGTTGCCTTAGTTTGCCCTATGATTATATGTATGTAAGAAAATATTCAACAATACGAGTAGCACCACCCATAGTATAGTGCAACTTCTTGGAAAACGGCAAAAGTTTTTAATTTTATATATTGTTTTGCTCACAATGACAACAGCAATAGCAGCAGCAGCAACAACGACAACAACAGTAGCATCAATAACGACAGAGTGAAAATTCCAGCGGATGAACTATTTGGAAAACAATGCCGCGTACAAAAGTAATGCATTTTCGCGTACAGCAAAATGTGGACAAAGAAGAGCAGGCATATTGTTTACACAGATAGTGAGAAAATTTCGTAACATTTTTATTATCTGTGAGAGTTTTTCAAAAAAATATAAAAAAAAAACTAAGAATATTTATGAGAAACCCTAAAATATTGTAAGACAAAATGAAAGGCTACTGCTAGACTGCAGAATGTTAAGTGGAATTTTTATGGGCAAACTTTCAGCCGCAACAAAAGGGTATCACATATTAACAAGCTGGCAACAGTGTTGGCCCACCCAACCAACCGTAACCTGTTGCCGTTGACAACCGGAAATGTGGAATCAATAAATATTTGAATTTTTTCAGTTGAGTTTTAGTGTTGGCGTTAACTAAACGTTTTTGTTGGTTTGTCGTTCGTCGTTTTATTTTGTCAGCTTTGTTATTTAAAGGAATTTCCAGAATATTTGTATCACCTCCCTAAGCATTTTGTAAAATTTCCCGTTTTTGGCCATGGGTAAAAAGGACAAGAAATCCAAGAAACCCAAAGAGGATCCCAACAAACTAACGCAAGTCGACCGAACTTTCTATGAACTGACTATAACCGATTTGAATCAGAAGTTGGCCCGTTTACGCAGCCATTTGGTCACGTTGGATGAGAATAATGTAACTCTTAAGGATCAACTGAAAGGCGTGACCGAAGAACGCACCGATGTGGCAGCCCATCTGGAAAAGGCCTTGGCTGAACGCACCGACACCATCACAGAGCTAGAAGAGCGTTTGGTGGAGATTACCAAGGTGCGCAAGCAGGAAAATGCCGAGGCAGCAGAGAAAATTAAAGACCTCGAACTGAAATATAAAGCCATGAATGATCAATTGACTTCGGAAATTAAACTGCTCAATGGCAAACTCAATTCTCTGGATGAGTTTCGTATTCAACGAGATGTACTCATGGCCAAGTTCGATGATCAGGAGGCCGAGGCAAAAGAGAATGAGCGTTTGCATCAGGAAGTCATCTATAACATGGAACAACAGGCGGTGGTGGAGAAAGATGCCCTCAAGAAAGAGGTAGAGGCCAAGTTATTGCAGGTGTCGGAGGATTTTACCCGTTCCAGCGAGATACGCAATGCCGGCTATACACGCCGCTTGATCCGCGAGAATATAGCTTTGCAAAAGGAAATTGATATGTTGGTGCTGTCGCAGATTAAAATGCAACATGACTTCGATGAGCATATGGTACGGAACAAAGAAATCGGCGAGCAGTACAGCGCACTCGAACAGCTTAAGACAGAACTTATACGCAGTAATCAAAATAAAATAAAGATAATAGAAAAGCTCACCGACAACTATGAGCGTTTGAAGGCCAAACATGTAGAGGTCCTAAAGTATCGCAGCCTCTATGAGAATCTGGCGAAACGTGATGTCTGCGAACGATTTACCGTTAATGATTTGGCCAATAAGCTTAAGATTTTGGGTCAACGTATCGAGAGTTTAAAACTGGAGAAGACGCGCTTGATAGCACAACAGGATCATCATGAACAGGAAATACTACGCCTACGCGGAGTGTTGCAGCAAATCAAAACTACCATTCAGGTAGCCATTACCGCCATAGATGAGGAAAAGAAACTGAGCGGTCTGCCCGAATCAGCCCGCTCTGCTGCCAGCGATGAACTGCAAGAAGAGGCAGCTGCTTTAAGGAAACTTCAACGAAAAGATTTGCTCACTGAACTCTTGGATATAATCAGCAGTCAAGCCGATGATCTGGCCGACACGGCCTCCTTGGCCACTCCGACACAATCGAAGTCGTCGTTGTATAAACCCGGCAAAATGGGTTTCTTGCCCCGTTCTGCCTCCTGTCTCATGGAGATTTTTAAACGCGATGCCCATCGTCTGGTATCTGCCGAAATTCTGGCAACTGCCTATCAGGCTAAGAAAGAAGAAAACAAGATCATACCCAAAAGTAGGGCCAGCGAGGCTGGCTCCATTATCGATGTACAAATGGGTTCTTCGCTGTACGTTTCGGATTCACATGAGGATATGGACTTGCCGGCTGAACCGGATGAAGAACCCGAGGATATGGGCGAAGAAGGCAGCAGCAGTGAATTTGCCGAAGAAGTGCCAGAGGCACGTAAATCGGTTGCTGCTGCGGCGGCCGCACAACGTTTACCCTCAGTGGTGGCAGATAAAGTGATGGACGAGCCGTCTGTGTCGGTACATTCTCTGGAAAAGGAGGCGGCAGGCTCTACGCCGTCTGATGCTGCGTCACGTGGCTCACGCACCTCGAGGATGTCACGACAAAAGAGTTTGCCTGAAACGGACGATGAGGCATATTCGATTAATTTGTTTTACTAAATGTAAAATTTAGCGAAAATGTATGAAGATTTAGTATAATTTAATAAAAATTTGAAGTGGTTTGAGTACACAAATAAAAGTTTTAAAAGTATAGCATTGCGATAGAGAATTTATTGCTGTAGTAGGAAAGACTAAGAGAATTGCTTTAGAGGCTACACCAGAAACAAATGCCTGTGTGTTGTATATAGGCCTTGAACTTTTTCAGCACATTTTGAAATTTTGACATATTATTCTTAGAATGTCTTGAATAGTTTCGAAAGTTGTCTAGTAACTTAGCAGGTAACAATTAAAAATAAACATTGATATAGCTATAAACTAGGGATGTAACGAACGTTCGCATTCGCATATGCGAATGCGAATTATTCGCATCGTTTTGTACATTCGCTTTCATGCAAAAAAATTGTTACCTGAATACAATAAAGAGAAAAAAAATCATATTTCAGAAGATCCTTTATTGTGGTGGAAACGAAACAGCTCGAGATACCAAAAGTTATTATCTTTGGCACGGCAGTTCTTAGCTACGCCTCCGGGAAGTGTCCCCAGCGAACAGTTGTTTAGTGGAGCCGGACTTATCTATGATCCACTAAGAACTAGATTGCATAGCGAAAAACAGCGAAACTTCTTTTTGTTAAATGCAACTTGGCTCTACTAAACTTTGAATACAGAATACGTCAAAGTTTTCGAAAGTATATAAAATTACGGCCATATTCATAAAAAATTTCTAAAGTAGGTATGAAGCGTTCTCCAGCTAAAGTATTCTTTAGCTCTAACAAACCTTTAATAAGAAATTGTATTCATAAACGTTTTTTATCAGTACTTTAGCTTTATGTGTTCAGGTGGCAACGCCGACTGTTATTGCTCGTTAATGATGTACAAAAACAGCTTTATAATCGGATACAAAAGCTTTATAATCGGATACCAAATATGTATTTGCACTTATAATAATTATGAACATTATTGTAGCACAATTTTTTATTGACTACGATTCTCATGATGATAAGAAAGACGTTAAAGAAAAAATTATATTAAAAAATTTGATTTTCTTTTCCTAATGTTAAAATTATAATCGGATACCGATTACATTGTTTCCTTGTTTTGATTGTTTATACATCACGAATATTATTTCATTATTTACAAATTATTTTTGAAGAATTTTGGAGAAATATTTTTCAAAATGGTATTCATGAATGAAAAGTGTATATTTAGATACTTTTCTATGTGCGAAATGATTAAGAAGAAAATTTCCTACAAAATGAATGCATGCAACAACTCTTTTCAATAGGAAAAATGCCGAAAAACTCAAAATAAAGAGCTCAAATTCATAAATATGCAATAAATTGTACAAACGTCAAGTTATAGCATGCTTAAAGTAGAGACAACCCTACTTTAACTTATTGAAGATGTGAATCGTTTATGAATATTGTTTTCTCGAAAATTGCTTAAAAATGGTTTATAAACCTCTCATAAGTTTTTATGAATAAGGCCGTTATTGTTTAGTTACCTTAAAGACTGACGGCCTTATTCATAAAAACTTATAAGAGGTTTATAAACCATTTTTAAGCAATTTTCGAGAAAACAATATTCATAAACGATTCACATCTTCAATAAGTTAAAGTAGGGTTGTCTCTACTTTAAGCATGCTATAACTTGACGTTTGTACAATTTATTGCATATTTATGAATTTGAGATCTTTATTTTGAGTTTTACGGCATTTTTCCTATTTTAAAGAGTTGTTGCATGCATTCATTGTGTAGCAAATTTTCTTCTTACTCATTGCGCACATAGAAAAGTATCTAAATAGACACTTTTCATTCATGAATACCATTTTGAAAAATATTTCTCCAAAATTCTTCAAAAATAATTTGTAAATAATGAAATAATATTCGTGTTGTATAAACAATCAAAACAAGGAAACAATGTAATCGGTATCCGATTATAATTTTAACATGATGAAAAGAAAATCAAATATTTTAATATAAATTTTACTTTAACGTCTTTCTTATCATCATGAAAATCGTAGTCAATGAAAAATTGTGCTACAATAATGTTCATAGTTATTATAAGTGTAAATACATATTTGGTATCCGATTATAAAGCTTTTGTATCCGATTATAAAGCTGTTTTTGTACATCATTAACGAACAATAACAGTCGGCGTTGCCACCTGAACACACAAAGCTAAAGTACTGATAAAAAACGTTTATGAATACAATTTTTTATTAAAGGTTTGTTAGAGCTAAAGAATACTTTAGCTAGAGAACGCTTCATACCTACTTTAGAATTTTTTTATGAATATGGCCGTGAGTTTCTGAGAATTATATATATTTTGTTTTTTCTTTACTTTGAAATAAATATTTTATGTTTAATTACTTAACTGGAATACAGCAGACTGGAAAATGCAGACAGTAGGAATGAAACTAAATTATTCGTTTACGTAAACCATTTTTTGACATTCGCTAAACAATTTTGAATATTCGCTTTCGCATTCGCATTCGCAAAAACCAAAAATAACTATTCGCATTCGCATTCGCTTTCGCAAAAAAAAATATTCCAATATTCGCTTTCGCATTCGCATTCGCTAAAGCACATTCGTTACATCCCTACTATAAACCATCCCAAATAACTAAGGGACAGCATGGCAAAATTTGGTAACAATTGGATTGGCGTTATATGATCGCGTTGTATAATAGGAGTAGTGCATATAAGTTTCTATATATCGTTTAAAGAATGAATGAATTATGAGAATTACTTTGGAGAAAAAAAAAATTTGTATGGGGACCGACCCGGTCTAATGTACATACATATTTGGATATTTGACAAAACAACTTATTTCGAAAATAATAATTTTACAGGAGAGCGATAAAACGGTGCCAAGACACAACACCCAAGGATTTAATACCCAAAATTGTTTTGAGGATTATTTCCGAAAATATCGCGATCATCATCGCAAAACAAATACAAAATATAATTTTGGGGATTATGTACTTGGGTTTATGTTCAAATTTATCGTCTAACGGATTGTCTAACGGATTTCAGATTATTTGTACGCAATAGCTTCACTGAAAGGCTTGTATTGAGCCAATCGCAGTGTTATGAAATTTTTGCAGTTTATTTGCCTATGGGTTTGGTATTCTTAAATTTCTTTGTTTTTATATCATCTATCCGTTTAAAATAAACTAAATATTCACACAATTGCGAACAATTACTAAACCTATCTCGAAATTATCCCCCGACACTTTTGTCTGTGTGTTGCATATACGCTTGTATATGGTCCAACCGATAAAAATTAAATTTTGGCATATTATTGCTGAGATGTGTACAATAGTTTCTAACTTAGTTTAAATATATTGCAGTGGAGCAAGTACAGCTAAGGGTGCTGATGAGATGGGCTATCCGCCCTGCACGCTGTTATCATAATCCATTTCACACAACTCTTGTAAAACAAATTCTATTAGCAAAAATTGAATAGATCTTGAACCGAACGATGAACACACATTCACTATTTACAAATATAGATCAACAATGCAAAACAAGAGCAGTGGTACATCTATGTTTAACTTTATTCAATGACTAACACTTCACTACATACATAGTTTAAAACATCGTACACAATTGATCAAGGCATAAACGATCTTCATCCATCGTTTATAGTACTTTGAACAGAAAATTTTAATCTAATTCCAACAGGGTAAACCTAGTCTAAGAAAAATCTCATAAAATTTAAGGTTTCTGTAAAAAGTTCCACGTTTTCCACGACACCATTGTCTGTGTGTTACATATAGACTCATATATGCTCGGTCCGATAATAATATTATTTTGGCATATTGTTGCTGAGGTGTGTAGAAAGGTTTCTCAATCAATTTAGATAGTTAGCAGTGGGATATCTATAATTAACTTCATACAATAACTTACGCTCCATCATGTGCATTTTTAAAAGCACTTAGTTTTGTGATAAGCTTTTGAATAAGTTTCAGGCTGATTTTATGAATCAGTTTTATATCTCCGCTATTGCTAAACTAATAACAGAATACAAACTCCATACAATTTAAGGTTTCTGTAAAAAGTTCCACGTTTGAATAACCAACAAACCCATCTAGGAACTTTCCCCGACACCATTGTCTGTGTGTTACATATAGACTCATATATGCTCGGTCTGATAATAATATTATTTTGGCATGTTGTTGCTGAGATGTGTAGAATGGTTTATAAATTAGTTTAGATAGTTTGCACAATGGTGTATATCAAGTAATTCATACTATGACTTAAGTTCCGCCATTTGCATAGTGTTTTTAGTTTTATAAAAAGCATTTAAAATGGTTTCAGGCGGGGCTTATGAATCCAGTTCGGCAATTGCTGAATACATCTAATGCTTTTAGGTCATCTAGCAGGTAAAACAAAGTATATTTAAACAACTTTGTTCATCAATAAGCATCAAGCTTCTACACCACCTGCTATTTAATTATCACAAATTATACTACTCATTGCGATACTTTTCTACGCGCATTTCTGTTTCTGCTGGCATTAAAGCAGAAGAAGAATATTACTCAACTCTTTTATATTCTTTCAAATAGTATTGCTTATCTCTTATATTCACTTTCTTTTTGCAGGGTCCCTCGGTACAAACGGAAAAGTGTGGCAAATCCATAGCCGACACTTGGGATTGTATCTATGAGACTAGTGGTTCGGCGGTCAATAAACTAAATCGCACAGATGTGTCACAAGAAATTGGACCCGGCTGCCGTTGTGGTTGCATTGTCCATTTGGGAGCCTCAAAATCAAAGCGCATAATAGCAGGAGCCACACAAAGTTGTCCGGGTAGATCGTTTTGGCTGATACAGGTAAGTGCAGAAATTAGTGTTTACTATAATAGGAAATGAAGGATACAGTGAGGAAATTTTCTAAGAATAGTTGTGTTCCTTCGAAATTATTGCAATGTATTAAATTTAATATTTATTGCGAACCATAACAAATACCAGAATCCCATATAATTAACTTTGTCCTTATTAAGGTCGTATACAATTTAGAGCTATTTTCTTTTTTTACTTCATATCTTGTTAAGCTTTAAACTTTGTTATCCCTTTTCATGGCTTTCGCCCAGGGAATTCCCCTAATAAGTTTTATTTTGCTATTATCTAAAGTTGCCCAAAATCTCAGTCAGCATTGTCACATGTAATAAATAGTTTGTGTGTGCGTGCGTGTGTTCAAAGCCGACAGAAGCAGCACACCAAAAAACGCCTTAAGTTTAATCAAACACTAAATCTTTAACTTTATTTATGCCTTAACAAATACACCACATCTTTGCTACGTCCCCTTCGAACCGCCTGCTAACAAAACGTTAATAATCTTAGGCAGCAGCCAGAGAACAGAACCAAAACCAGGACAGAAGGACCATATAAACTATTGATCCCTAGAGAGTAACTACTCGTTGTGCCTCAAACTCAACCACTGCCAGTTTTACAGCTAGCTAAATGCAACACACACTCACAACAATGCAAAGGTCTCTGATGCTGAGTTTGACGTTAAGGATATATTCGGGATAAACGAACACATTCAAAGGATGCCGGTCTCATATATTAATGTATGAATGAATGTATGAAATTCCATAGAAATCTATACAATAAATTAAAATAACTGAGGAGCATCCAGTACCAATGAAAGCAACCGAAAAAAGGCAGGGAGGCATTGAGAGGCGGAGGTGCCCCAAAAGGATGTTCCTTCTGCACCCCCTCAAGAAATCAGTAACTTATAGTAAAGAGTAATAATATTTTTTTTTGTGTGTTTTTATTATAATCCAAAATATCAGGCTCAGCACAAGGCATGCAATACACAAGCAATTATTTATACTTTTTTTCCTTTCTATTGTTGTTATTGTTCCGATTGTCGGTGCTAACAAAAGGCAGGTCCCTTGAATAGAAGTGGCCCGCAACCTTGTGCGGTTCTATGGCGGTACATGTACACAAAATATTTCGATTGAATTTCCCATGGCATCGATGATTTGTTTAAGATGCTTTTATTAAATTTATGGAGATTTTTGAATATTTTATGGAAATCTATTCACTGCTGCAGCACTACAATCTCTTCAATTTAATCCAATCATAGAAACAATCTTGATGATTACAAAACCTTGTAGCAACAGCCGGCAAAGTAATGGTGCAATGTCTATTTTCTAGTGAGTGTAGTTTATCAATAGCACTTTATTGTGAACCTCCTAATGGCCCAACATTTCTACTTCATCAATAACACCTTATGTCCTGATACGCCCACAAAGGGCCAAGCTTTAGTCTAACATCACAACTTTGCATCTGTTAATGCTCATTTCCTTATTGTCTATCATTGGGCGAGTCCATTTTTTCCATCTCCGCATCCCAGTTGCTCCATTAAAATAAATTGACCCAAACAATTTCATGTGTCTGTCTTTGTCTGTTAGATATCCAAGTAGTTGTCCTTTATGGCATTGCGCTTCGTTGTAACGTAATGTAAGGAGTCTGTGGCCATTCTCACAGTGGGGTGTTAAGGGGAGTGATGGGGCAAAATAAGTAACTAAGCATATGAAGATTTAAAAAAAAAAATATATTGAGAACTGAGACAAGAAAACCAAATTCATGTTCATTTATTTTAAAAAGGAGTTGTATATCACATTTATTGCAATTATATAATAAACCTCTTACATGGTAACTAATCGACTCTAGAAACCATTCCACGTTCCTCAGGAACATTGTGCCAAAATTTCGTTAAAATTGGACATACATTATCAGAGTCCATATTGAACACACAGACAATAAAAATGTCTAGGTCAGTGTGTTACGTGAGGACTACGAAAAGATCC
Source organism: Muscina levida (assembly GCA_964034835.1). Lineage (NCBI taxonomy): Eukaryota > Metazoa > Arthropoda > Insecta > Diptera > Muscidae > Muscina > Muscina levida. Next base: position 146,782,954 of record OZ035883.1, on the reverse strand, counting down.
TCCAATTTTGCAAAAACATCGACAAGATGTATTTGTCATTACGTTGGACTAATACTTACATAGAGGCTTATCTATATATAGGCAACTTATTGATGGCCTGTACGCCTAAGTGTTACATAAAAGCTCATATACCGTCCAGCTAAGTGTTATACAAGTTCATCGGGTTTTTCAAATGGGTCTGGGTTAGTTTTTCAGTGTAATTTATATTATCCCTTATAAACCATCTAAAAAAAAACTTAATTTCCCTTTACACCCCATGAATGAGGTATGGGATAGCTTCTCGCGTTGTTGTGAATTAACACGCTTTCTATTTTTAGATTCATAACTAACGACATCTACTTGTTTATAGACGAATGCAAACGTCACAAACCATCAGAATATAATAAATCTAATTATGATAAACAAGATATTAGTACAATTGTAATCAATACGGGTGACTAAACCATTGTGTAAACTATGCCGACACTTTTGTCTGTATGTTACATATAGGCTTATATTTGGTCGGCCCTATAATAATATAATTTTCGCATATTGTTGCTGAGGTGTGGAGAATGGTTTCTAAAGTAATCTAAATATTCGAATTCGAAACCAAAACTAAATCGCTATATAAACTATGCCTACACTTTTGTCTGTGTGTTATATATTGTCTGCTCGATAATGATTGAATTTTGGCATATTGATGCTAAGGTGTACAGAATAGTTTTAAAGTAGTTTATATATTACTATTGTAAACAATAACTGAACCGCTGTATAACCTCTTCCGACAGATTTGTCTGTGTGTTACATATAGGTTTTTATAATGCCCGCCCGATAGTAATAGAATTTTGGCATATTGTTGATGAGGTGTGTAGAATGGTTTCTATAGTAGTTTATATAGTTTTTTGTGGAATATCCATAATAAATTTCACTGAATTACTTACTCTTCACCATTTTCATAGTATAACACTCTAAGCAATCGAGCAAGACATAAACGTCTATTTTACGTTTGCCATGACAGAAGAAAATATAAATGAAGAGGGTATGTTTCATTTAATACGAGGAAACATATACCGTATTAATACTGACAAGTTAGACCACAAGTATTTTAAGACAAAATTCGTTTCAGACGTCTGTCTGGCTAGCTGGTGGACAGAATAACTCGAATAAAGCTTCATTAATCCCTATGAAAATTTACCAGCACCAATATCATTCACAACAAAGTTATGGGATTGCAAAAAGCCAGAGTAGCCCCACTCCTTCCGGTACCTCCCATACAAAAATACCTATTTTTGAAAAATTTATATTTTCATTACAATTCCCAAATGCACAACTGCAGGCTATTTGAATTTTGTCAGTTTAATTTAGACAAATTCATATAAAGCCGAAACTTTTCCCAGATCCCTTCCGGTAGTAGCACCCATACAAATGACCGGATTCATCCTCATAGTTTTACATACACATCTTTTATTAAAGTACACAGAATTCAGTCATATTATGCGTAAAATCTATGCTTATTAAAATTTAACGTATATGGGCTCTATCGGCCCACCATACAAAAAGACCTATATTAGGAAACTTAATATTTTCTCCATAACTTCTAAATAGACAACTGCGATATATTTGAGTTAGATCAGTTTAATTACATTGTAATAGTAGACACAACCTCAGAAAACTAAAACCTTTGCCTCACCCCTTGTGGTACCATCCATAGAAATGACCAAATTCCACCTCACAGTTTTACGCTTATGAAAATTTGACTTTGTAAGGAATATGGACTTTGTCGGCTGACCCCTTCTGGTACCTTCCATACAAAATTAACTGTTTGTGGAAAAACCACCCCTAATCGTTTAATGAACGTTGATTTATATAACAATCGGTTAATTTGAATAATTCCAGATTTAAACAATATCGTTAATAGTGTGACAGTATTAATCAGTCAGTCCACCTTTCTGAAATTTCTGTACTGGTCTTAGTTGCAGTTATGGTTCATTAGGCGAAGTAGTATAGAATGAGGGCAGCAGGAATTTTGTTTTCCAAACACATTTATTGATTTCTTTGCATGTAAACCGTATAATACACCATTTGTATCTTTCACTTTTCTCTGATTTCTCAAAATATAACCTTTCTCTTTACATTCCACTTTCACCCACTGTGCCTTTTCTAGTCTGTACTTCCTTTTTTTCTCCCTACCTACTTCCTTTTCACCTATCATTTTTCTACTTGTTGTCCTTTTTTGCAGTTTGCATGTCGTTAAGCCAGCGTTGTTGTTGTTGTTGTCATTATTAAAATGGATTTACATTGTGTAAACGAGAAAATCTACTTCAAATTACATTACACACAATACTCTACACTGCAATTGTTGCCATAGAATTCTACCCAATAAACATTGGTGTAAACCGGCTTATAAATAAATGTTTTCCAAAGATTTAAGTTAATTTTTCAAAATAAGTTTGCGAAAATTACGTTTTCCAAACCATCAGTAAATTAATTACAAACACTTTGTAAAACATTTGTAAAAAAAGAAAAATACAATTGCCCAATAAACATTGATGTAAGCTGGCTAATAGATATATGTTTTCCAAAGATTTTTGTTAATTTTTTCCAAATAAGTTTGTAACACATTTTTAAAAAATTAAAAATACAATGCTTTTGTATGCTCTACTAAGCAGGCGACCCAGGCTAGTCAGAAAATATTTTTTATTTTTGTATTTTTTATTTACAAATTTCGTTTCGTCTTTGCATTTAGTATCGTTTGTTGCTTCTGAATAATTGACGTGTTTCGTGTAAAAGGTAAAATGCCTTATAAATATAAAAAAGTGTACCGAATAATGTGGTGAAATAATATTTAAATTAAAAAAAATGGTGGTCGATTTGTGAAGAACTGCTGGCGTAAAATACTAAAGGACGAATTCGTTGAAAAATGGGAACAGCAGAAAAAAAGTAGCTTTGGATACAGCGACCAAAAAAAGTAAGTAATTACAACACACATAATATCAAAATTATTTTTTAACTTTTGAATAGATCCTACAATAAAGCGTGGCTTGGATGAAGCCCATTTCGCTCAGGAATCCAAATCATTTTCCCAGATTGTCAAAAATAGTCAAAAACAACGCGGATACGGAATAATAAATACGACTTAATAAATTTTAATAATTATATGTATGTATAAAATATTAATATATAAAACATTTAATTTTAATATATGAATTAATAATGTAAATATTTATAAAATAACAAAATAATATGTTAACTTAAATTTTTATTTAATTTTCAATTAATGAATGTTAATTAATATAATAAATTTTAATAAATATCAATTGAAATAATTTTTGTATTTACTTTGGAATATAAACGATGTTTGGAAAATCTTTATCGCAAACATTGTAACTTGTTAAGTTCCAATTATTGGATAAGCGAAAAGGGTCCCTTATTGTACAATTGTATTCATGTTTGGATAATATTTGGAAATAAACATAATAATGCAATGCATAATCAATAAGTTGGTAAGCTTGTGGTGAATTTATGTATTAATTTATATCTAATTTGGAAATAAATGGAAACATAAATTTACTACAAGCTTTCCAACATCTTTATTATGTATTGCATTATCATTTTATTTCCAAATATTTTCCAAACATGAATACAATTGTACAATAAGGGACCCTTTTCGCTTATCCAATAATTGGAACTTAACAAGTTACAATGTTTCCGATAAATATTTTCCAAACATCAGGTTTACTAATGTAAGCTTATAGTAAGTTTATAGCAAGTTTATAATGTTTATTGGGTAGTAAATCCAGTATATTCCTTCTTAGTTTTCGTTAAAAGGATAATACAGCAAAGAGGATTCACTTACGGTTAACGTTTTTTCCAAAAACAAATGTTTACTGAACCCTATGACCCTAAACGTATCTCTGCCGTGGTATCTACTTATGCTCATCGTCATCAATTGATAGTATCTCAGACTTAAGTATTGATTGTTAGCACAAAGCTTTATCTCCACACGCCTATCTTTGATCCATAATATACATAATTACAAGAAAGTCTCGCCCCTCTCTGTTGATTCCTGTTGTCACAGAAGCAATGCCATTATTACGATGTGATATCCATATAACATCAAATGGTGGCAGAGGCGTTGGCGTTTGGCGTTCGAGTGTGTCATTGCACTGTTAAGAAGTCATAGCCAATCATCGTCTTCTACAATATGACATCTCAACGAAGTGTAGAAGAAAAAGTTAGTTTTTCTATATTTGTGATAGGAAATTCTTAAATTTTGTTTGTTCCTTTTAAACAACCACCCCGACCCCCTCCCCCCCATTCCTTTCTTAGATTAGTGTTAAATATCATTGAGTGTGTGTATGAGTGTAAGGATTTGTGGTTATCTTAAAAAGGTATGAAGAGTCCTTTTTACTTTCTTTTTTATTTGCTTGTGTACGATATATAATATAATGCTTAGCATGTATAGTATTTCCGTCCGGAATAGTTATGTCCTTTAGTTGTGTATGTTATTTTCATGTGTGTGTGTGTTCGTGACACGTATTGGTTTCCCAACATCTTTCACCCACAATTTATTTTTATTACATACCCAGTGACCTTTTTTTTCTCAGCATTGTGTAAATTGTGGAATTGGGGGGATAATTGCTGGAAAGGTACAAAGTTATGAGTGTCGTGTATTTTTTTCCTGCATGATTGTGCTGCTAGAGATGGAAAAGTAAATATTTTGGGGGATATATTGTGATTATAATAGGTAAATATGAGAAAAAATCCGTTGCTGTAAACCAATTGCTAATCCGCATTAAATTAATATTACTCATACGTTATATATACATAAATATGTTGCGTGTACCGGGAGTTCGACTTCATATGAATAACTCTGGTATGGGTGTATAAAATTGTATTTCTCTCTGGTTAAAAAATAAACACATAAAACCCGCCCACTGTTTAGAAAAAAAAAATTGTGTCTACCTTTTTTATATCTGTTGTGCTACTTAATATCTGCATATCAAATTTTATCACTGTAACCCCAAAAACTATTTTGTCACGCCCCCATCTGAAAATGAAAATGTCTTCTATATATTCATATTTGTTGTGCCAAGTGCTATGTGTGAACTAAATATCATTTATCTAGGGATAAGAAACATTTTCGCCACGCCCATTCAGAAAAATGAACCTGTAATGTAATAGTTGTAATTGTTGTACATTACTCTACATATCAAGTTGTATCAATCTAGGACTAAAATACAGCTTAGCCACACCTGCACCGCCCATTACAATTTCGTCTGCATATTAATATTTGCATGCAGAAAATCAAATTTTACCTATCTACAACTAAAATACAGTTTTGCCACGCCCGCTTACTGATCGAAAATAAAAATGTATTCCGTAAATTTGAACTTGATGTGTCGAGTACTATCTGTGTACCAAATTTTTTCTCTCTAGCTCAAAAAATTGTTTTGCCACGCCCACTCCGCCCATTGAATCAAACATTTAAAACATATATAACATATAATATTTTTCATGTACAACAATTTAGAATGAAACCTGTAAGGAAATTAAATTTTTAGACCGTAGATAGATATAGATATAGATATAGATATAGATATAGATATAGATATAGATATAGATATAGATATAGATATAGATATAGATATAGATATAGATATAGATATAGATATAGATATAGATATAGATATAGATATAGATATAGATATAGATATAGATATAGATATAGATATAGATATAGATATAGATATAGATATAGATATAGATATAGATATAGATATAGATATAGATATAGATATAGATATAGATATAGATATAGATATAGATATAGATATAGATATAGATATAGATATAGATATAGATATAGATATAGATATAGATATAGATATAGATATAGATATAGATATAGATATAGATATAGATATAGATATAGATATAGATATAGATATAGATATAGATATAGATATAGATATAGATATAGATATAGATATAGATATAGATATAGATATAGATATAGATATAGATATAGATATAGATATAGATATAGATATAGATATAGATATAGATATAGATATAGATATAGATATAGATATAGATATAGATATAGATATAGATATAGATATAGATATAGATATAGATATAGATATAGATATAGATATAGATATAGATATAGATATAGATATAGATATAGATATAGATATAGATATAGATATAGATATAGATATAGATATAGATATAGATATAGATATAGATATAGATATAGATATAGATATAGATATAGATATAGATATAGATATAGATATAGATATAGATATAGATATAGATATAGATATAGATATAGATATAGATATAGATATAGATATAGATATAGATATAGATATAGATATAGATATAGATATAGATATAGATATAGATATAGATATAGATATAGATATAGATATAGATATAGATATAGATATAGATATAGATATAGATATAGATATAGATATAGATATAGATATAGATATAGATATAGATATAGATATAGATATAGATATAGATATAGATATAGATATAGATATAGATATAGATATAGATATAGATATAGATATAGATATAGATATAGATATAGATATAGATATAGATATAGATATAGATATAGATATAGATATAGATATAGATATAGATATAGATATAGATATAGATATAGATATAAATTTATGATTAACATAATAGGAGAACACTCTTAGCTATTGAAGAGTATTTTAGGTTTTGAGTATAGTTTTTCATATACATACTCTGATATCTGGTAATGCATAATTAGATTCAACATTTCCATGATTTCTTCCTTTAATTGACCTTCTTCCACTTCACCCTTTCATGATGTGAACTATGAACAACACCTTTTGCCCACCATTTTTAATCTCATTCACTTCAACCTAAGGCCAGCATCGTCAATAGTTAATTTTGTGTTGTCTATGAAACCGGAAATGAAAACACAACCCACTCCCTCTCCCTTTCAATATCCCTACCCCCAATGCAGCACAATTTAACAGGGATTTGAGTCACTTTGACGCACTTGTTGTCTAGCTTCTAGGCATCGAACACATGTACTTATCCTTTGTGTATTGTAATAGTATCGCTTCACGTACCGACAAACCCTTCCTTCATATCCTGTTTAGGCACAAGAAAAACTCTAGCCTCACACATTTTCCCGCATTCATTCATTTATTCACCTATTGTGTCTGCCTTTGTTTTTCTCTATTCGCACACACACACGCACAGGTCGATGGCGAGGAAAATATTGCGTTGCATTTAAGTTTTCTGCGTTTGCCATGTGCCACACAATACATCAAAATACGTGATGGACCATCATTATCATCCACTTTGTTGATTGAGATGCAGGGTGGCATGGGCACAACTGGAGGATCCACGGCGGCGGCGGCAGCAACAAACAATGCCATGAATCTACCTGTGTTGCTGGAATCTAGTGGAGCACAATTATTGCTGGAATTCTATGCGGGCGAGGATGGTAACGGCGGCAGTATAGCCAACAATACAGAAATTCATACGGGCTTAATATGTACGGGTGGATTTCTAGCAAATGTTGAGCAAATTGGTAAGTTAAGAGCGTAGACTTTAGTGGATAAATCATTAATGTGTATATGTAACATTTCAATGTTTAGGCAAAAATTCTTCGCTGGCCTCACAGACAGTAGTGGCTGCCTCAGGATTGTCGGTGAAGAGTCGTGCCTACTTTCAGAAACCCAAACTAAAGGCAAGATTTACTTTGGTCCATCTAAGTGCAGTGGTGTTTGCCACCATTATAATACTCATCAGTGCATTGTTGGGTAAATAGTTTTTTTATATACTTATACATTGACATAATTTTTCTGCAATTGGTTATAATTTGGTTTGTTTTCTAGGTGCCCAATACGTTATACGCTATCGCAAATATCATCTGGCCATAACACGTCGTCACGAGGAAGGCTCTCGCCTTCATACCCCCCACGCCTCAATGAGTTCCCTCCAAAGCCCACCCTCGAGAGCCATGTCAACGACCACTCTTATATCGGAAGTCATTTATATGGTTAAAATGAGGCCAAAACATCAATTACGTCATTCTATATTGCGCGAAAGTGTGGACGCAGAAAATTTGGCCAAGGAAACGGAAATGAATGAATCGATTGTTAAGGAGCCAATGGTTAAGTGGTGAGTCGGTAGATCACATTTGTTTTTGTTCACACCAAATATGTTAATAGATAGTCGCATGTGTTATATATACATAATTATAAAATGAAACATCTATAGCCTTATTTGTATTTCAAAACAATGTCCTCACCGTTTTCTTCTTCTTCTCTCCGCAGTGTGGAGGAATTCGGCAGCAATGGTTCCATTATCACGTTACGCAATGAAATAATATCACCAACTACCGAAAGTCTTAGTCGAACACCCTCCATGGAGGAGGGCATTACAGGTCTACAGTCGAACAACAATTCGACCGGTGACGATGATGACGACGAAGAAAATTGTCGGAATTATGCCACCATAAAGCGTAAAGATAGCGGCAAAGATTCAGAGAGTATCATCTCATCGGGCATGTCATCAATATGCAATAGTCCACCTATGAATACGAAACGCTTTAGTAAATACTCAGAGCGTTATAATGCAGCCACCTTGAAAATGACAAATTCATATGCAGAAGAGAAAACAGATTGTGAATCATTGAAATCGATGGTCATGCAGCAGCAGCGAAGGACTGCCCGTTGTCATAGTGTTAATTTAACAAATGTGAGTTTGGTATCCTTGTACTAAATATTTAATAGTATTATATTAAATTTAAATTTCTCTTTTTTAAGGGCTGCTATTCTCCCGCCTCTAGCATAGTCAGCTCGGCTACCATACGCAGCACCAACAATCCCAAGGAAAGCAAAGAGAAACAAAACCGCAAACGTTTATTGGCCCGTCCAGGTTCAGAGTTTTCTTTGGGTAATCCCGAAGATTTCGAATTGGATTATTATGATTACAATGTCACCAATGCGGGTGCAGCACCGGGCTCCTATCTGGGCATGGACCCGGCTTACTTAATATGGATACCACCCTTCGATGATATACCCGATTCACCCGAAAGAGATGAAGATAAAACTCCTGAGCCTGCAGCAGAACCCGATGAGAGTCATCCGCTGTATGAAGAAATCAAAATGCCTAAATATGGTCATTATTTAAGTCCTCATAGTAATAATAACTCTAGTACGAATACTACCAATACCAGTCCCACTTCGGAGGAACTTTCACCTCTGAGCAATAGTAATTTACCCTCTAAGGCTTCATCACCCTCCGAGACAGATTTGAAGAATTGTCTCATCAGAAAAGTCATATCCTCCAATAATTCCTCTAAACAATCTACTCCTTATCTGACGAGAAAACAAAGGAGACAACAAAAACGCCAGTCCAAATCAACGCTGTCACTGGGCACCGACAAGGAGACAATTCCCATGCAGGACTTAAATTTTACCAGATCGGCGCGTAACTTAACGCAGCAGCCCAGCGAGAATCGTGAAGGTCCTGAGACTATATTAGAAACCGATTCTATGAATGGTTCTTATATTGAAAAAGAAACTTCGGTGGTGAAATCACCAAGTGATTTACAAAATTACTTAACTTTAGATGATATTCAATTTGCCGATGATGATGACGAGAGCGATCATGAGGGAGAGACGTTTAAACGGACACAGGAAAGAAAGTTATCGGCGAAAGAAATTCTCACAGAAGAATGTAAATTATTAAGGGGTCTGAAGAAGGTGACGACAGTGGTGGCTCAGGATAGGGCGAAAACGGTAAGAAGGACTCAGGTTTAGGCAACAATCAGTAATAAAGAGGGAAAAGGGCAACATAGGAGAGCGAAAGAGAGATGAAAAGTGACTGAGAAGGATAATAAGGATTTTAAAAACTTCAGATTCCGCAGGGTAAAAAAAATAATACAAACTCGGAAATGTTACGGCTTAATCCAAAAAATTTCTTTTGAAACATCACAATTTGATAACGACAAAATTAAAAGGATACTTAATATTTACATACATCTATCACATTTATAAAATCGATTTTATCGTATATATATGCAAAGGATTAACATTCCGTGAAACGGAATGCGAAATCAATATTCCGCCATGACATTAAATTCTGGAATTTTTGTATACATTTCACTATGTCACAAAATTTCAAAAGTTTCTGTATCCGACACATTTAATAATTGATTTTAACGTAAAATTTAAATTTCAAATATGTGGGAAGTAGAAAATTTTACATAAGGACTAAGGAAATTGGTCATATGTGGAATGTTTGTAATGGGTAAACTCAAAAGATACTAAACCGATTTTGCTTATGCTCTTTTTAAAAGATCATAGTTTCACTAACAAAGTGAATAGGTTACTTTAGTGTTTAAATTTTCATCTTTTCTGGCAATTTGGCTATACACGAAACGTATGTAACGGGTAAACCTGAAGACTTATAAACCGATTTTTCTCATTCTTATTTTAAAACATCACAATTTGATCACGGAAAATAATAGAATACCTGACTTTTTTGTATATGATGTAATACAAATTCAAACTGCAAAGGATAAACGGACCCGGACCTGAAATCCGATATCAATATTCCGTTAAAACATTCATTTCTACATTTTCGTATACATTATTAATGACATTGGTCATATGTGCGATGTATGTAATGGCTAAACTCAGAAGATATTGCACCGATTTTAATAACTCTCTTTGTTAAATATCACAGCTTCACTAACGAAGAGAATAGGTCACTTTGTTATTTTACAGTTGCTTGTATTATGGCAAATTGGTTAAACATGAAATGTTTGTAACGGGTAAACCTGAAAACTAATGAACCGATTTTAATAATTCTTTTTCTAAAACAACACCATTTGGTCACGGAAAATAATAGGATTCTTAAAGTTGATTTTTTTTCGATTTTATAAATATGATAAATTAATAAATTTATAAAATCGATAATATGGTGTATGTATGTAATGGATAAACTGAAAAAGTACTGAAGCGATTTTAACTATTATTTTCATAAACCTTCACAATTTGGCTTAAGTGAAAAATAGGATACATAATTTTCTAGCTCATATTTTAAAAAAATATATATCAAGTATGGTAAACTCTAAAAGTACTGAACCGTTTTTAATTATTCGTTTTATAAAACAGCATTATTTGACTAAGGATGAGAATGGGGTACCTAATTTTTCTCTATTTTTCTTAGCTTTTAACGTACAAGCCCTTACGGTGACATCGCCGTGTAAAAGTAACTGACTTATTTCAGTTTTCCCCCTAACTTCTTAAAACTCAAGGAAAAAGTAAAGTACAAACTTTGATCAACAATTTTTCTGCGTTTAAAGCAAATATCACAGTTTCACTAAGGAAGGGAATAAGGTAGGCGGCATTTATGTAACGGGTAAACCCGAAAAGTAACGAACCGAGTTTTTTGATTGTGACCTTAAAACATGACAATTAAGTTATGTTTTACAAAAGATTCCAAGAAACAGTAATGTTGTTTTATTATTGTGTTTTTTTTTTGTGGAAAGTTTTATGAGCTTTTGGAGTGAGTTTGAAATTCCCTTTCTTACAAACAGAACATTTTTTACTTGGTCATGAATTCCTTCAAACGATCATTCAAATAACAGTCACACTCTCTCTCTCTCTCTGCTATATGTAAGCAAAGAAAATTGAATTATTCTCTAGGACGGAAAACAACTTTGTATATACACACAATCCAATATAAACTATTTCTATAGGTATTGAAACATATATGTCATATAATGGTATACAACAGAATAATTAAAGCATAAATTAAATTTTCTGCCGAATTATTAAGAAATTTTTACATTTCCAATACATAAATTATAAAACTACATATATATATATATATATAAAGCTGTGAATGTATATCCATGTATTTATGACACAAACTATGGAAAACCATAAACTTAGACAAGATATTCAGAACTTAGTCAGTAAGTAGAGATTTTGGAGAAAAATAAGTAATTATACAAAAAACAATTTTTTGGAGAAATTCTCAAGTAATAAAAAAAAATATCGCAAAAGAAAAGAACACTGTACCTCTCTCACACATTTTTTTTCTCCCACTTTTACATGTATTTAAGAAAATATGGCAACCATATATAAAACTTAAAAAAAAAACAACAAAAATTATATCAAAATTTATAACTATTATAGTTTTATGTACTACGAGGTAGAAAACCCCCATCCCAAAAAGACTTTGATTTCATTACAAAAATAATTTACGCTTATTTCCTGTCAAAAAACCAAAAGAATAAACTTTCAAGAAAAAAAATACGATTTTAGATTAAAATATTATAAAACCAATTAAAAAAACATCTTATTTATTATGATTTTTAAATTATATAGAGTAAACTATTTTTTTTACTTTAAATTTTGATAAATTTTCCTTATAATTATAATTTATATTTTCAAAATTAGTTAAAATGAAATTTTAGCGGCCTTGTGATTGTTTTGTTTCCTTACCTTTTGTTTAACATATTAATTAGTTTTTTTATTTCTATATAATTATAACGTTTAAACGCTACGTTTGCCCACGATTCTAGTCAATTTTGCAGTTTACTTTTAATGTTTTACAATGTCATGAAAAAATTTTAATATTTTTTTTTTAGATTTACTTAGTAATTGTAAGAAATTTGCAATAAAACTTTTTGTTTGTTTAATTTGTAAAAAGAGTTTTTAAAAAATATATTTAAAACTTTTAGTTATTAAGCTTAATTTATGATTGAAACAGAAATACCAAAAAAAAAACAACAACTGTAGTCATATAGTAATTTATAAATGTATTTTAAAAGGCGACTAATAAGAAAAAACCCAAAATTGTATAAGGAACCGAAAAACATATATTTATATATTAGCTGTAAATAACAAAAAAAAACAAAACCATAAGGAAAACATATAATAAAAATAAAAATGTATTTAAAAAAACTAAAAATGTTTGGAAATTATTTTTTTAATATATTATTTTGAAATATTTTGAATATAACAAATAACTTTTTTAATTTTTATTTTATCAATAACCGAATTAGTGTCCTAAAGGTGATAAACTCATTATTGGTTTGTTTTATTTACATTCGGACAAAAATTTACACTCTTAATTCAAAAAATTTTATTGTTTGAAACGAAAACATAGTTTTTTGGAACTTTTAGTAATACCAAAAAAAAAATTAAATCTAAAGGTGTCCGAGTTCTTTAATAATTACAGGTGAAGTTTTAACAATATTTGTTAAAAATTTTATACTATTAGTTAATTTAATATGGCATGAATTACTTATTTAACTTATATAACTTTAACAAACAAAATATTAAATTACACACAAAATTGTTCTGTACAATATGTGTGAAATTTACCATGTAAAGTTAACACGTTATTGTAAATTAGAATAATTATAACTAATCCATTCCTATTTATTTAAACAATTGTTTAACATTTCTGCAAATAATTTGTTAACACTTTTCCTGTAGTTTACATCACCATGTAGATGATACTATTGGTTATAATTTGGTGGTACGACACTGTATTTATCCTTGGTTGCAACACCATCTAATGTCAACTAACAGAAGTTGTATTAACTAAGCTACAAACCTCATGGACATTTGCACATAAATGTATTTTAAGGATTTCCGGTTTATTACATATTCTTATCACCAACCTTCATGGGGTTGTTAATGTCCTTTTTTTGTAAATATTCCTTGGGCTTTTCCTTATCACAAACCTTCATGGGGTTGTTAATGTCCTTTTCATTTGCGAAATTCAAATAGTCTTCCTTTCGTATTATGCCCTGCTTGAACTACCTACCCCACTACTCCCTACATGGGTACTTATTTGAATGACCCTATGGTAAGCGAACTCCATACCACAGAGTAAAAAATATATGCGTACTTAAATAAAAGAAAGCGTAAATGAAACGTAATTTTTTACTTCAGGGTACTCATTTCACCATCACTAGCAATGGACACCCATTTCATTAGTTCCCGGTAATTGATGTGATGACGATTGACCCTTATTTGCGGACATTTCATACAAAGAACAAAATGATGAAATTCATTGCTTAAAGGAAGTAAAGGTGGTTCCGTAGTAAGAAGTGATTTATTCTATTTATATTAAAACAGTTGAGTCCACTATAGGCAAAAGACATATCAAATTATTACATTTTTGAAGCACTATCTAAGAACACTATCGCTGCGGCAAAATTCGGAAAAAAATATTTTTGTGCGAAATTTTGATTTTTTTATAAAAATTTTCTTTTGTTTTTAATGACATAGACTGCTAAATTATGATCATTTGAGTATTGCACAGTAGCTCAATTTTTGTTTTTGTCAATAAATTAGCAAAAAATAAGATTTTAAAAACTGGTCGAATTTTCCTATTACATATTCAATTTGTTCCAAAACAGTTGGACCCACGATAGGCAAAAGACATACCAAATTACTAAATTTTTGAAGCTTTATCTAAAACCAAAGTCAGTCCGACAAAAATCAGAGAAAAATATTTTTGTGGAAAAAAAGGTATAGGGTTAAACCCCTTGCCAAAACTTGGATTTTTTTATAAAAATTTTCTTGTGTTTTAAATGACATAGACTGCTAAAATATGATCATTTGAGTATTGCAAAATAGTTAACTTTTTGTTTTTGTTAATAAACCAGCATAAAAATGATGTAAAAAACTGGTCGAATTTTCCTATTATTCAATTTGTACCAAAACAGGTGGGCCCACGTTAAGCCAAAGTCATATCAAATTATTACATTATTGAAGTACTATCTAAAACCAAAGTCAATCCGACAAAAATCAGAGAAAAATATTTTTGTGCAAAAAAAGTATGGGTTAACCCCTTGCCAAAATTTGGATTTTTGATAAAAATTTTCTTTTGTTTAAATGTCATAGGCTGCTAAAATATGATCATTTAAGAATTGCAAAATAGTTAATTTTTTGTTTTTGTTAATAAACCAGCATAAAAAAGATGTAAAAAACTGGTCGAATTTTCCTATTATTCAATTTATACCAAAATAGATGGGCCCACGATAGACAAAAGTCATACCAAATTACTAAATTTTTGAAGCTTTATCTAAAATCAAAGTCAATCCGACAAAAATCAGAGAAAAATATTTTTGTGGAAAAAAAAGGTATAGGGTTAAACCCCTTGCCAAAACTTGGATTTTTTTATAAAAATTTTCTTGTGTTTTAAATGACATAGACTGCTAAAATATGATCATTTGAGTATTGCAAAATAGTTAACTTTTTGTTTTTGTTAATAAACCAGCATAAAAAAGATGTAAAAAACTGGTCGAATTTTCCTATTATTCAATTTGTACCAAAACAGGTGGGCCCACGATAGGCAAAAGACATATAAAATTATTACATTTTTGAAGCACTATCTAAAAACACTATCGCTGCGGCAAAATTCGGAAAAAAATATTTATGTGCAAAAAAATGGATAACTAACCCCTTGCCAAAATTTGGATTTTAGATAAAAATTTTCTTTTGTTTTAAATGACTGCTAAAATAGGTTCATTTGGGCTCTATGAAAAAAGCCCCAAAAGCAAAATGACCAAAAAAAAAAAATCGAAAAAATTTCCATACAAAATTAGGTAATTTTTGGAGTTTTTCGTTTATTTTAGGTAAAATTAAATTTCTCGATTTGAGTCATTTTTCATATGCAAAATTAGCCAAATTTGCAGGAATGAAAAATACCCCAAGTATTAAAAAGGCGGAACCTATAAACGTAGAAATGTATAGAAAAATACATTTATGAATCTAAAACAAAATCCACAATAACGTTGTTTCGCCAGTTTGTAACGCTTACCTCGTACTACAAATGACGTAGATTTTAATGCCATAATTCAAACAGAATCTTTAAATCTCGAAATTCTCTTAAAATATGAATGACCATCATTGAGAAAAATCCATTTCCTCGAAGTTTTTCCACATTTTTCCCATACAATTGAATTTTAGTATAAAGGTTGTAATCTTCACTTACACCACCTCAGACAGCAACCAATGTGCGTAAAATTTCCAAATTGTTGGTTACGATAGCATCTCACTTTTCAGAAAGGCGAAACTATTGTGATTGGTCAACATGCGATGTTCACAAACATTGGTTCAAGTCCGAGGTTTATTAAGTAGGGTTACAAACCAATCGGTTGATGGCCATGTCATGTAGCACAGATAACCACCAATGTGCGCAATTATTTGACATTGTCGGTCACAATAGATTTAACTTTGTCGAAAATGAAAACTATCGTGATTCGTCAACAGGAATTTTTCATGAATATTGGTTGAAGTCTGAGGTGTCATTAAAAAGGTTCGCGTCTATGTTTATCTAATGCCACATATAGGTTATTACTTGCTGGGACTTCATAGCAAAGAAAGAAGCCGACCGAGAATTAGCCGATGCGCCGCTGCCGCCTATTGTTTATCAGCAGCCGCGCCGCCGCCGATAGGTACGGCTAGAGTCGGCTTATTTTTAGCCGCCGATGTATTCGATCCGTTGCGGCTGAAGTCGGCAAAATTTCGTTGTTTTGGTACTTTTTTTTTTATTTTTTTTTTGGTCGCTGTTTTGTTCGGTCCCGTGTCAATTATAGGTTACAAAGTAATGAGCCGAAATTGAGCCGCCGCCGGTAAAAATCCCAATTCGCCGCCGCCGACCGATAAAAATATTCTGAGCCGCCGCCGCCAACAAATTCGGGTCGGCTTCGTTCTTTGCTTCATAGCTGCTTGAAAACTTAACATATAACTGTAATTTTAACAAGTAAAATTAGGGAAATTTACGTAATATTGTGGAAAAACTTTCCAGTAACAGTTTTTTTCTCTCTAAAGCTTTTGCATAATAACAACATTAGAAGCGTCTGTGTGTTGGTTATATGTTCCTATACCGTTTAAGCTATTAAAATGCAACTTTGACGATTTTTTGTTATTTTGTGGGTGAACGTTGTAAGGGTAGTGGTATCTATATACGAAGTATGAAGAACAAGTCATGTCAGTAAAAACACTTTAATATTTTAGAAAATCAAATAAAAGAAAAACGTTTTGAATATGCGCTAAAATGGACTTTACAGTATTTGTGGAATGTTAATTAAAATTTAACTTAGTTTAAGAAAAATTGGCAATTTTAATCATGTTTCAGGGGGACAAATAATCAGATAATCTGTTTTTCATCACAGGGGTAAAATCATTATTTTCATAGGATGAGTTACTTGAAGAGTATTTCCTCAGAACATTGTGAGGATACTTGTGGGCAAATTGGCCGGTATAGAATATTGATTATTCTTTCATTGAAATTTCTTGAAGCAATACGAAAATTTGTTTGTAAAATACTGCCTGAAGTCTGTTTTCTCTCATCTAGGTAGTTATAGGAACATACCATCATCAATATATATTGAAAAGACATGAATTATGTGGCCTTTAGAAAACAACAAAGTCAAAGCGACTTCAAAAAACTGGTCGAATTTTAGTTTAATATATTATGAGCAACGTCTGCTGCAACAACCAATATTATATAGCTTTGTATACACTCCTCCTTAACAGTATAAGAAAGGTTGGTAATAACTGGTAGAATTTTCACTTTTCCCAAATTATGCTAAAACTGTTTGACATTTTAGAAGCAAACATATACCAACTGAAAGCTAGCTTAAAGGTCTCTCGGTAGGAGTTTAAATCAATCGATTAACAGTCGAAGTTTATTTTGTATTTAAACGTTTAAAATAGGTTTAAAAAATTAAATAAACCAGATTTTATTCTGATCCTTCAACTTATATCAAATTTTACATTTTTGAAACACTATCTAAAAACAAAGCCACTGCGGAAAAATTGGGGAAAAAAATAGTTTTGCGGAAAAATTTGAATTTTTTGATAATTTTTTTTTTGTTCAAAATGACATAGACTGCTAAATATGATAATATGAGTATTATAAAATAGTTAATTTTTCGTTTTTGTCAAGAAATCAGCATAATAATCTTAAAGAAAACTGGTCGATTTTTCTTGTAATTAAATTTATACCAAAACAGGTGGGTCCCCAATGGGCAAAAGTCATATCAAATTGTAACATTTTTGAAGCAATATCGTAAAATAAAGCCGCAGCGGCCAAATTCGCGGAAAAATATTTTTGAGCTCAAAAATCTGTAGGTCAAAATTTGAATTTTTGTATAATTTGTTTTTTTTTTTGGTTTTAAATGTCATAAACTGCTTAAAATTATCGTTTGAGCATTGTAAAGTAGTTAATTTTTCGTTTTTGTCAGCATGAGAAAAGATGTTAAAAACTGGTCGAATTTTCTTATTTTTTTCAGTTTATACCAAAACAGGTAGGCCCACGATAGACCAAAGTCATATCAAATAAATACATTTTCGAAGCACTATCTAACAACACTATCGCTGCGGCAAAATCCGGAAAAAAATATTTTTGTGCAAAAAAATTTATGGGTTAACCCCTTGCCAAAATGTTGACTTTTTTTTATAATAATTTTCTTTTGTTTTAAATGGTGTAGACTGCTAAAATAGGATCTTTTGAGTTATATAAAGTAGTAAATTTTTCGTTTTGGCGAAGAAATTAGCATAATAATGTCAATGAAAACTGGTCGAATATTTTTATTTTTTCAATTTATACCAAAACAGGTGGGCACACGATTGGCAAAAGTCATATCAAATAAATACATTTTCGAAGCACTATCTAAAAATACTATCGCTCTTGCAAAAATTTTGGATTTTTGATAAAAATTTTATTTTGTTTTAAATGGCATAGACTGCTTGAAAATGATCGTTTGAGCATTGTAACGTAGTTAATTTTTCATTTTTGTCAAGAAATCAGCATAATAAAGTCAATCAAAATTCATGGAAAACTGGTCGAATTTTCGTTTTATTCAATTTATACCAAAACAGGTGGGCCCACGATAGGCAAAAGTCATATCAAATTATTAAATTTGTGAAGAACTATCTTAAAATAAAGCCTTTGCGGCGAAATTCGCAAGAAATATTTTTGTTAAAAAAAATTGCCAAAATTTGGATTTTTTATAAAAATTTTTTTTTGTTGTATATGGCATAGACTGCTAAAATAGGATTATTTAAGTATTATAAAGTAGTTAAGCTTTCGTTTTTGTCAAGAAATCAGCATAATAAAAACGTTTAAGAGTCAATGAAAACTAATCAAATTTTCGCTTTATTCTATTTATATCAAAACAGGTGAGTTCACGATAGGCAAAAGTCATATCAGATTATTAAATTTTTGAAGTCTTTCTAAAAACACAAAATTCGGGAATATTCGGAAAAAAAATATTTTTGTGGGAAAAAATGAGTAGGTTTAACCCCTTGCCAAAATTTGGATTTTTGATAAAAATTTCATTTGTTTAATGAAAAATATGATCGTTTGAGTATTAAAAAGTAGTGAATTTTTTTTTGTGAAGAAATCAGCATTATATGTCAATAAAAACTGGTCGCATTTTCTTATTTTTCAATTGATACCAAAACATGTGGGCTTAGGTAGGCAAAAGTCGTATCAAATTATTAAATGTTTGTAGCAGTGTGTCTAAAAAATAGAAAGCGCACAGCTCATTGAGTGCGAGAAGCTCTCCCCTATCCCTCCATGGGATGTAATGGGAAAAAATTTGTAAAATGTGTATAGCAGTATTTAAAACCAAAGTCAATGCGGAGAAATTTAGAGAATAATATTTTTGTGCAAAAAAATGTATAGGCAAAATTTGGAATTTTTTTATATTTAATTTTTTATTTTGTTTTAAATGGCATAGGCATCCAAACATTTGAGTATTAAAAAGTAGTTAAGTTTTCGTTTTCGAATAAAACCGAAACCGCTTTTCTGAAAAAAGTCAAGTGTTTGAACACTATAACCAGGGGGAACTAACCTTTACCTGAAAACAAAAACATTTACCTGAGTCTAATTACCTTTACTACTTACATACATTAGAGTATTCAATTAAAAGACACAAATTTGCAATGCAGATTTTATTTTCGGTTTTATTATTTTTAGTTTTTTTTTATATAAGAACAAACATTTAATCCATATTCATAATTTCATATATTTATATATATATTTTATTAATTTAGAAGTTTCTTTAGAAAAAAGAAACAAATTAGATTTTTTTTCTGTAAAGGATTTAAATAATTTGTTTTTTTTTTGTTTTTATAAAATATTAAACAGCCATCAAAAGTTAAATTGGTTGATTCGAAATTTCAGTTAGTTTAGCTTAAGGATACATATTTAAGTAAATATAAAAAGAGAGAACAAAGATTTTCATATAAAAACAAATTATTACAAAGGGAATGATAATGAGTTAATATAACACAATGAAATTTTTGTGTGTTAGAAAAAGACAATAGGAAAGTGGATTTCAAGGAGTAAAGAGATAGAGTAAAGCATTAGTTATTATAGTGAAGGTATTAAGTTTAAGGTGAAAGGAAACGGGTTTTATAAATCTTTAAGGTTACCTTTTTTTGTAGGTTAAAAAAATCAACATATTAAAAAAATATAAATTGTATGTATGTATTTTTTAAGTTTTCTTTTGTTATGAAGAAAGTCAGTGCAATTAGGATGTATTAGTTTACACTTTGAAGTGTTAAATAATTTTATTTAATTTCTGTTTTTTTTTTAATATTTATATAAATTATGCACATAATTTTTGATCATTTGTAAATAAATTTTTATATTTTTTTTAAATAGGGGGGGAAGGTCTTTTGTTTTAGGGTTTCTTTCATAAACAACATTTATTAGTTAATTTTATATTTTAAAATTTGTTATATGGCTTTGTAATACACATCTAGCAGTATGCTCTGTGCGAGAGTACTTTAGTGTGTGTGTGTGTGTGTGAATTGATCCCATCATTCGATTTGTAGTTTCTTTGGTTTTAAAATTTATAAAATATTTTTTACTATTTCTGTAGGCTAAGGTTGTTTGTTATTTTTGTGTTTTACATTTTAGGTTACACATTTGATTTTCATATAAATTTCTTAGAATAGTTTATATTAAATAGCTTAGAAAAAATTAGCTAATTTTTAAATATAATTTTTTTTATATAATTATAAACATACAGATATATTAACAAATATTTGCTTGTATAGATTCTGAAGAGATTTTGAAAAATAATTTTAACACATTCATTGGTTTTTTTTTCTTAGTATTAACGTGACTTTTAGAGATTTTAAAAAATTAAAATTTTAACACAATTAATTATTTAATTGATTTTTGTTACTTTATTTAAACGGAAGTGTTGGTTTTTCTGTTATATTATAAAATTGCGGTGTTTTTGTTTTTGAATTGTATTTGAAATTATTGTTAAAATATGTGTTAAGTTGTAATTAATTTTGCTAACTTTTTTATATATTTTTTTTTGTTAACAAAAATTGTGATTTTGCTTGTTTTTAAATGCTTTAGGTTTTTCGAATAAGAGATTTTTTTTTAATTTTTTTTTTTGTAATTCCTTTAACTTAACTAATTTGGCTTAGAAATGTTTTAGCAGTAAGCGTTTTATTTTTAAGAATTATGGAAATTATTTTTCCTTATAATATAAAGATTAAAAAAAATTAACTAGTTAATGTTTATTCAATTACATTTTGTGTTTACAAAAATTGTTAATTGTTAACTTATAAACTGATGTGTTACACTGTAGAAATCGAAAGTGAAAAAGTTTTTTAGGGAGATTTCATACTTTTAAAACAGACATCTTTCAATATTATCGAAAAAGGTTAAAATATATAATTGACGAATCATCTTTAAAAAATTTATTTTTATAAAAAAATAAAAAAAAAAAACAATCTTTAAAAAATTGAAAATTTAAAAAAAAAAATTTCATTAAATTTTTTTCTTTTAAAAAATTTCATTCTTATAAATCCTAACCTTTTTTCAATAATATTAAAAAATGTCTGTTTCAAAAGTAATTAAAAATAGTCAATAGTGAAAAAATATTCAAGAAAAATATACACATCTATTTATTACGAACAATTGATACTAAAAATTCTTTCCCCTACAAATATTTGCCTATAGGAATCAATTCAAATTCTGTTTCTTAAAGATCCATATAGCGTTATCATAGATCTTCGGCAGTAAGTTTTCAAATTAAGTTTTAATTAATATCAATAATACGACTCGAGACCACTTTCATTGTTATTTCTGTATAAGCTAACATATCACAATTGGTATCGCCTTTGTTAGATGCAATTTCTTTTAAAATATTGTAAAATGACACAAATCGTCGCTGCGCCGACCAAATGAGTTATGAGTAATTGTAAAAAAATTTTTTATTGCATTTTTTTATATCTCTTTTTGTCCGTCCATCGACCATTAAATCACTTTCGCGATATTTTGATTGGTTTGGAAGTTATTAATATCAGTTATGTGTAGAATATATGAGACATTTTTCAAAATAAACTAATTTTTTTGGCTCTCCTGCAAAGTTATAGAAAACTGTTATGATCGGTGCAGCGGCGTATTAAATATTTTAATCAATATTTTAAATAAGTTGTATATTTAAATTTGAAATGTTTACTTTTTTTCGAGTATGTTCAACCAAAAACTCTTTCATTTACGATTTCAATTGCAATGTTGTTATTGTTGTTTTCATTTCATCTGCTGTTAATAACTTATAGAAACCTAACGCAAATATGGACGGACACAAATGATAAATCTGCGTATGAGTATAATTTGTTTGTGTGAGTATTGCAAGTTCGTTGTCTATTTCATGAGATCTAATAATCCGAAAATTAACTATGGCAATAACATAACAATATAAACTAATATAATGAAATAATAACACAGTACAACATTTTTTAGCTAATTGATTTGGGACTCAATTCTAAGAACTGCAAGTGAAAGTTGCCCCATGAAGAAGAAGTTCTGCATCATTTGATTTGTCAAGTTAAATGCCAGTATTATTTAATATCGATTTAAAGTTAGTAAGTATCGTATAGGGGAATTTGTCAAGTTTTAGGCTCTTTTGATTGACATAAGTCGAGAACGACTAGTCCGATTTAGCTGAAACAAATTTAAAAAGATTAAGAATTACAATTCCTTTAATCTGGTCATATAAAGTTTCTCACCTAGGCAACAGTTACAATTTTCCATTCATCAAATGATTTTGAAATGGGTTTATTTTGTAGCAGTTGCAATAAAACTGTTGTACTCCGTGGCATATGATTTACGTGGAAAATTACTTATGATAATCATACGCCACCATATATGATTTATGTTATGTCAAACAAAAGAGCATAAAACGTGACAAATTCCCCTATACGATACTTACTAACTTCAAATCAATATTAAATTATACTGGCATGTAACTTGACAAAACGAATGATGCGGAGTTTCTTATTTTTGGGGCTACTTTCACGTGCAGTTCTCAGAATTGAGTCCCAAAATCATGTGTTGTGCTGGGTAATGTAGTCAAACGATCTTGAGGTTTAGAAATTGGGTGCAAAAGTAAAAGTAGACAAGTCCAAAAATTAATAAACCACAATCTGGCCAACCGAAAGCAAAGAGCGTGTACGTGCTTCTGTTCGTAAACAAAATATGATCTCGACTCGAAAGCGGTATAATGTCTTAATGTCGAACATTAAAACGAACCCGATCTTGAGGTTTAAAAATTGGGTGCAGAAGTACAAGAAGACATGTTTAACAATGAATGAACTACGATTCGTAAACAACATAGGATCTGGACTTGAAAGTGGTTTTTTTAAGGGGATAAAAGGGTCGGAGCACTGTCCCATACAGTTTGAAATATGAAATGGATGTATGTCATAAACAGCTATGGGCACCACTACATTGAAAGCCTTGCATGTGTTTGTGCTTCAATGTTTTATTTGTTGTTCTTTGTTGTAACTTCTTCGTATCAATACGAATTCTAATGCGCTTGAAGCTCCGAGAGAGCTCCCTGCCCATAGCTGCTCAAAAATCATTATAGGCACGAAGTCGATTACTTTTTTTTGGAAAGAGGGCATTGCCTCGCCCATTTAAAAAAAAATAGTTATATCGGCCAAATATATGGACCGACAGCAAAACGAAATATTTACAGTGGGGTACTGTTCGTAGGACCTTTATAATAGGCTATATGAAAATAATATTTATTAGGCAAAGGGGCGTGGCACCGCCCATACAAACCGAAATTTGAATCGGCCATATCTCACAAGCCGTTAGGGGTATGAAGATAAGATTTGGTACATATGTTACTGGTACAGGAGAATAACGTCTTGCTGGGAAATGGGAGGGGGCCACGCCTCTTTTAAACAATCGTTATATTGATAGTATTAATGGACCGACTGTAATAAAATACACTATGCAATCGAAACCAATATCACAAACAAACCGTAATTTGAATCAGTCATACCTCACGAGCATTTAGGGGTAAGAAGATGCGATTTGTTACATAATGGGCGGTGCCACGCCTTTGTTAAACAATCTTTACACTCCATTAATATCCCAGCAGCAAAAAATGACGCTTTACATGCCTTCTTGCAGACCTGCAAAGGCAGTCAGAAGCCCTACCCTTCAAATGCAGTCTTTATTTCAAATTAACATAGGGCGCATTGGCAGCAAGGCCTGCACATTCCTTTTCTCATTGAAGGCGTTTCAGTAGGCATGCTTAATAAGTCCTGCTTGGACTCCTAAACACAAGGGCCTTCTATGAGGCATTGCTACTGATAAATGCAAAAGAGCATTTATAGAAGAACTGCAATAAAAAAAAACATATGCAAATTATTTCCATATTAAGTGATTTCATACTTTTTATAAATTTTTAACACAGTATTTTTTACAATTTGTAGTAACTATTTTTTTATTTAACTCCATCAGCAGGAATCGAACTCGCGACCTTAGTACTCATAGTTGGACATGCTACCTACTCGGCTATCACATGGTATAGTTATTGAACGACAAATAGCATACATGTGGTTCTCATAAACAACAGCATCTGTCTTACCTTCCCTTTGGAGGCCTGTCAACAGGCCTAATCGGCGAATTGACGAGTGCACGGCTATGAGCGTCAATTTTGGCCAGTGTAATAGGCCTGTCAACAGGCCTGTTAAAGGCAAGAAAGTTTGCATGCCATTTGTGCACATCTATGTAATTTTTGTGGGGTACACAGTAGGGATGCTCACAGGCCAGTTTTAAGAAGGGAAAGAGGCATGTCTGCCGGATCTTTTCTCACCCTAGTAAGAGGCCTCTTTGCAGGTCTCATTGTGCATGGGTATGAAATTTTTTGTTTGGGCTTAGTGAAGGACTAGTCATAGCCTGTATATATGCCTGGAAATGGAAGGCGTATTTGAATGTCAACAAACTGCCTTTGAAGGCATGTTTGCAGGTATATTTTTACTATGCCTCGTCTTTTCCGCTACTGGTATGGACCGACTATAATAAAATACACTATGCAATCGAAACCAATGTCAAACAGTAGCATTTGACCTCAGTAACAAAACCAAAAACTCAATTTTACTCCACTCCAATTATTGTTTACAGTGGTTTGAAATTTGATAATTTTGGTCAAAAGTAAAATGAAATAGTATGAAAAATCATTTGTACAAATACATTTTGTATAGTTTGTGTCTTCGGAGGCCTATATTAAAACTTTCCGGAGAATATTTCCTTGTTTATAATTTTTTATGAAATTAGTTACCGCTGCTCCCATGGTGCCGCCTACAGGGGTAAAATATATGACCGACCCCCACTAATATTTCATTCCTTAGGTATGTATGAAAAAATGTTAGGGGGGTAATACTGGTGAGGGTCGGTCATACAAAGACCTCAAGATCGTTGTTGATACTCTAATGATGCATGAAAATTGTAGAACTAAAAATAAATATAACTAAATTATACATACATATATATATAAAACACGTCCAGCACAGACTTAACCCTGACCTACGCCACTTTAAATGACTAGATTGATTTTATTAAAACTAACTAAGATCAGTTGAAATAACTAACAACTTAAGAAATATAACAAAAATTATAAAAAAAAATCTCGAAAAAATAAACAATTTCTTTAAATTATTGTTACTTAACTATGAGATTACAATGTTTAAAGTGGCGCAGATCTATTGGTATTATTTTTAATATTTTTTAAATTAGTTTAGAGTTAGAAAATCTATAACGAAACTTACAACGAGTATTACATTTTTAATAAATTTTCTTTGGTTGAGTTTCGTATTTTTTTTTTTTTGAATTTTGGTTTAAAGCTTATTTAGGTAATTCACAATAAATTACAACATTTGAAATGAAACAAAAGAAAAAAGCAATACAAACAAATTACTTATTACGTTTAAGAGTATTTGCTTCACAATCTTTGGGATCGATATCGTCATCATCTCCCTGTGATGCCACGTGCTTCTTAAGTTCAGCCTCAGCCACGGCCACTGAATTGCTGAGTTCTAACAAAGAGTGCATACAAACAAAAAAAAATCATTGAGAAACCATTAATCATGTTATTGCGTGTAATGTTTGGTTTAGTAGTTTTTTTTTCGTTGTGTTCTTTTCATTTTACTTACTTCTGTCTGTTTTCTTATCATCATTTGCTGCTTCACCTATGACCTCATTGTTGGGTGACTTGTCACGCGTCGTTTTACCTGACACCTGGTCATTTTTAGCTTGCTCACACAAACGGAATGCTTCGAGGAATTCATTGAGATCGACGAGACCGTCTTTGTTCAAGTCCATCATGCGACACATGTCCAGCAGTTGTTCGCGGGTATTGGTGCCAGGCAAATGTTTTTCGAGCAAATCACAGGCATCACTAAATTCATTTAATGATATGTAACCTTAAATGAAATAAACAAAAAAAGGAACGTTGGTTTAAACTGTATACAAATTTTAAATTTAATGTGATTTATTAAAAGGACGAAAGGGGAGAAAGTATTGCTACGGCCCAAAATCAAAAATAATTTAAAATTTTTGAAAAAAAAAGAAATCCAAAACACTCACCCGACTGATCTGAGTCCAATATATGGAATATTGCCTCTAAACTGCTAACATTTTTATACAAAGAATCCGCTACACTGGTTTCTTGTGCTTGTGCTTCGATCTGAAATAATTATATTTCAAATAAATAAAACAAACTGTGTCCCATTTTAACAGCAACTTACAATTGTATCTGTGTCTAGTAAATCTAAAGTTGTTAGATAATTAACTTCAGTCGATGAACCTTCACCCAGAGAGGGGGCCAAGCGTGGCCGAAGCAAACGCCAGGGCAAACCCAAATTGGTGGCTTTTTCCATGGCATCACACCAATTGGAAATGGTAATGAAACCTAAAAAAGCACAAAATTTTATAGATACTTATTAAATTTTTAATTTATGTGTTTGTTACATTGGTTAGTGTAAAAAACATAGTCAATACAGATTTAACGTTATAATTTTATTTTAAAATCTGTTTAGAAATTATTATTATTATTTTTTTTATTTGTTGAATTTATTTATATTTTTTATTTTATAATATTTATTCTTCCGTTACATTACCTCTATTGTTAGGATCATTCTTCTTGAACTCAGCCTCCAAATCATTACGTTTAGCTCTTAATCTTGCGCCCAACTCTCTGATGGCCGAACTCTCCACAATGCCTACGCGTTGACGGAATGTTAATTGACGTGTCTTCGACGCTGCCGAAATGTACTGCACAAAGTGCGGCTCTAAATGGGGATTCAGTTTCATGTAGGCTCCACGATTGGAACCAATCGCATAGTAGTTGGATGCGGAGAATATGGTGACCACCTTGTCGTCGTGAGTAAACTCATAGCCATCAACTTTGCACTCGTGCGAACGTACCAATAGCTCCAGTTTATGTTGCTCTAGAAACGTTTTTGTGATGTCCGGACCAAAGTAAGTGCCAGCACCGCGTAGGCTATTGGGCAAGCAGCCTTCATTGTGCTGCGGGTCACTCCACATAATGTCAAATAGCTGAAAGATACAATTGTTAATAGCATCAGCTGAAATGTCACAAGGCGGCCTAGGAGAAGGAGGAGAAGGTGTGAACAACCAAAAATTTGAAAATATAATGAGATTTTTCTGGCCTGACAAGCTAAAATATATGACCATGTTGTTTACAGCATGGCCCACATAATTCGCTGCAAGCATTTTGTAAACCTCCTCATCAGCATCATTATTACTTTTGTACGCCTTTGGTCATGTCATGTGTGGCAGTGTGCCTGCCGCCAATGATATTTTGAAGAAAACAATTGAAGTATTCCGCTCATTTTAATTTTCTTGCCCCACCCCCTGCCAAACACCTTTTCACACAAGCTATCAAAATAGCATGCTGTCGTTATTATGACAGCAGCAACACAAGCGTAAAGTTTTTAATCTGCATAGTAACGGTTATGGTTTAATTGTATAACTACCCCTCCCCATGATTCTGTTGCTTGTGCTCCCCTTACACCTCTCCCACGGTGTGCTCATCACACAATCGCTTTTAGTTTCATATATGTAGAGTGGGAGCAGCAGCAATGTCAATGCGTATACGTGATTTAATTTACGTGTAATTTATTCATGTCGCTCATACGACATGGTGTTCGTTCTCTTTACTCTAAACTCTGTATTGTGTATTCCCTTTAGTGCGCTGTTGTTTTTACAAGGTACTGGATACAAATGACTAGAAAATCTGCTACTCTCACGTTTGCACATTAGATGAATGAAGGTGAAATCATAGAAACCACAATTAAATCGAATCGAAGTTTAATTACATTCCTAATGGAGTGAGAAAACGCAACGGTATCGCAACATGATGTATTGTTAACGAAGGACTACGGGAGAGCTTTAGGCACGTAATGACAGCAGTTGGAATTAAAGTAACATTGGTGGTTACTGCAATGTATCGAGTAGAATACGTAATTAAAAGGGCATAGGTGAATTTTGTAATTAGTTTCTTGTGAAGGACTTGAGAAAAGCACTGCCGATGGCAATAGCCATGCTCATGTGTATGCCTGTGTAAACATGTTACTACTTACAAACAAATGTTTATTTACTTCTGCTAAAAAAACGAAACGAAAACTGCGAAATTAAAAACAGTTTAGGAAAAGTTAATTAATAAAAAGTATTTCGATTTATGAAAGAGAAAGTTAAAAAACTAAAAAATATGTTGCTAAAAGGTGTCAAATGGGCTTCAATTGCTTTGATACGAAGAATGTTTGACGTCCAACAACTACAACTGTAGATATTGCACGTTGCGATACATGGCTTCATTTTTCAAAACACACATTTTTTAATCATAGTTAGGCTTTTAGCTTAAGTTTTGCGCGTTTTTATATACAAAAAATTGTTTTGTAACTTTTGTATATAATAAAAGTCTGTTTGTTTATTTGTTTGTGGCTCAATCACGTCTTAACAGTTGAACTGATTTCAATGAAATTTGGTAGACAGTTAGTGTACTATTGCGAAAAACTATGTTCTATAAATTTTTACCAGAGCTGTAAACTAATCATTACAATTTGTGATCATTACAGCTCAATTACAAATACAAGTACATCTAAAAAGGAATTGAAAGTTAACTACAATTCTAATTACATGAGGAATTGGAATTGAAACTAAAAGTCTCAACTACACAGGTAATTGTACTTAAAAGTAATGATTCCTAATTACTTTTCAATTACCTCAATTACTTTTTAATTACAAGGAATTGAAAGGAATTGACGGAATTGGGAGGAATTGGAAGGAATTAAGAGGAATTGCTGCAATTTGGAAGGGTCCGTTATGTTAAAATATATTGCTCCCACTCTCCTTTTCTCTTTGTGACGTCACACTGCTATGTTTACATACACTTCACATGTTATTTGATTTTTTATTAATTATAAGGACATTAAAAATTATTAGTGGAAAACTACTAGTTATTATTTTAAGAATTAAATTTTTTTATTGTTGTGGAACTTACAATTTCTACCCCTTATTTCAAAATTATTTCAATACCTTTCCAAATTGCAGCAATTCCACTTAATTCCTTCCAATTTTTCCCAATTCCGTCAATTCCTTTCAATTCCTTGTAATTAAAAAGTAATTGAGCTAATTGAAAAGTAATTAGGAATCATTACTTTCAAGTACAATTACCTGTGTAGTTGAGACTTTTAGTTTCAATTCCAATTCCTCATGTAATTAGAATTGTAGTTAACTTTTAAATACTTTCGAACATGGTAGGTAATGATTACTTGTACTTGAGTTTACAGCTCTGATTTTTACTACACTTTCAACCCCATGAGTAAAGTGGGCGTGGCAAAACTTTTGTTAGCACTAGAGAAATATGATTTTATACCCAGATAGTACTGGGCAACATAAATATGAATATGCAGATAAAATTTTAATTTTTCATCCGTAGGGGGCGTGGTTAAACTGTTTTTTAGTCTCAGAGAGATAATATTTGATGTATAGATAGTACTCGGCCCTAAAGGTGATAATTTGCATAAAAAATTTATATTATTAATCAGTGGGCCGAAGGGGCGTGGCAAAATTATATTTCAGCCCAAGAGAGATATATTTTGATGTCCTGATAGTACCATGCTACTACAATTACAAATTTGACGACAAAATTATAATTTTTGTTTAGTGGGCGGTGGAGGCGTGATGCAATATATTGTAGCCCTTCAGAGATACAATTTGGTATACATATCGTTCTTGGCACTAAATTTAATTTCTAGACGAAATTTTTATTTCTGATCGGGGGCGTGATGAACGTATATTTAAGCCATACAGAGGTACAATTTGGTACACAGATAGTAATCGGCTTTTCAGGTTCAAGTGTACAGGCGAAATTTAAAGTTTTAATCAGTGAGACAAAACTAACTATTTCAAATAGAAATGAGATTTTGTGCATTTTTTTGTGTACAGTGCATAGAATATGACTTTTTGTGAGACTTTTACATGACCGACACCCAGCCATTTTTTCCTTCTAACATTTTTCCCAAACATATCTACTCCCCCCATATTCTCTCCCTAAAGGGGGTTCCCAAACATAAATAATTTTTTTATAAAATTTGCTCCTAGCGCTGTAACTGCCCCTAAGTATGACCGACCCTCAAAGTTTTTGCAACCCCAACGGTTTTTAGACACATATCTATCCTCGATCTGATCCCCATAAAATTTTTCATATTTTTTATAATTTTTTTTTATGAAATCTGCTCCTTCCGTTCACATGGTGCCTCCTAGAGAGGGAAAACATTATCCCCAAACATACGTACCCCTAAATTTGCACTCGAACTGCCCCAATCGTGCTCCTAAAAGAGTCAAAAATATGACCGACCCATTATTTTTACAATCCCAACAGTTTCTTAGAACATAAGTACCCTCTACCTTCAATCCTTAATCCTTTTTTTTATTTGTTATCATTTTTGTATGAAATCAGCTCCTGCCGCTCCCATGGTGCCTCCTAGAGAGGGAAAATGTATGACCGACCCCCAGTCATTTTTTCCTCCTAACATTTTCCCCAAAAATACCTACTAGGCCTTCCTCGCCCTTTAAGGAGGTTCCCATACAATAATAAATTTTTTTAAAATTTTCTCCCAAACTGCCCCAAAAATGCGACCCTCAAAATTTGTACAACCCCAGCGGTTTCTCAAAATATATCTATCCTCTACCTTTAATCCTTAAGGTTAATTTTTTTATTTTTTATCATTTTTTTATGACCCTATATTCAACCCCTAATTTGCTCTCAGTGCTCTAACTGCCCCAAACGTGCCCCTAAAATAATCAAATATATAACCCCTTAAATTTCTGGAACCCCAATGGTTTCTCAAAACATATCTACCCTCTACCTTCAACCCTTAAGGTGGTCCCCATACAATTTTTTTTTATTTTTTATAATTTTTTTATGAAATCAGCTCCTGCCGCTCCTATGGTGCCTCCTAGAAAGGGAAAATGTATGACCGACCCCCAGTAATTTAAAAAAAAAAAAAATTATTCCCAAAAAATACCTAATCCCTCCATCTTCGCCCTTTAAGAAGGTTCCCATACAATAATAAACTTTTTATAAAATTTGCTCCCACCGCTGTAACTGCCCAAAAAATGCGCCTGGAGGAGTCAACTATATGACCGACCATCAAAATGTTTGCAACCCCAACGGCTTTCCCAACATATCTATCCTCTATCTTCAACCCTTAAGGTTTTTTTTTTATTTTTTATATGTAATCAGCTCCTTCCGCTCCGATGGTGCCTTCTAGAGAGTCATTTTTTTCTCCAAACATTTATCCCAAAACATACCTAGTGAATTATTTTAAAAATATTATATTAGAAAATGGTTTAAATAGCAAATATTATTGACTGGCGCTAAGGTTGATCCTCCGTCAATTTTTTATTATTATAGATTTTCTTGATTTTATTTCGTTTTTGTAGAAATTTTTTTTGGAAGAACAATATTTTTTGTTTAAGTTTGATTCTTATTGAAATAACTTTCTTTAAAAAACTGTTGCAATTTCAAATAAAAAAAATTTCAAAAATTCCAAGCAAATTTTTGTTGCTTAACCTCTGCAACAGACAATTTTGCCAATGACCCTTCTTCACAAAGCCTTTACATAATAATAATCTTAAATAGCATAATTTTTTAGACGACATTTTACTCCTTACTTTGTTGTTAAATTTTAACGGCATAATAGAAGACATTTCATGCAAACTAGCACTTAATTTTAACCTTTTATAATATTCTTACAAAACAAAAAACAAAACGAACATTAAAATGTTGTAAGTTCATATTCTGCTCTTTTTCAGTTTGTCCCCCCAAAAATTTTTTGATATTTAAAACTCTACTAACTTTTTGTCGCGATGTCAGTAGCATTTCGAGACCTTTTATCGTCTCCATTCCTTTTAGAATGAAAGTGTTCGTACATAGCTTTGCATGTCCTTCCTAACAACTTAAAAACTTTACAAATCAATAAAAGAAAATGGCAAAGCAAAGCATGGGCGCAACAACACAACACACAACTTTTGTGATATGCATATAAACTGAAATTTATTACTTCCGTTTTGTAGTTGTTGTTGTTGTTGGCGTCTGAACGAACTGAAACAAACAAGAGGAAATATGCCTTTAGCTGTAAGGATATCCTGGAAATGCAACAAATGTGCTGCAACACTAAGCAGGACAGCTGTGGAGCCAAGGCAAATGTTAAGAGTGCAAGTTTACCGAGTGGCACAAGGAGTGCATTTAATGCAATTTACTCAACTTGATGAATTGAGTGAATGTTACACAAAGAAATTCAATAACATAATTTATGATGAACAGCTTAAATTGCCAATAACTTTATCCCCGCAGCCACCTTGATTAAGTCATTCTGTTCTCAAGTTAAGAATTTAATTATTTAATTAGTGTTCGCGGCATGGCCTTCGTTTTGAACTTGTTGGCTGTTACCTAAGACGTCCTATCCTGTCAGCTGAAAGCAATAACTTTACTAAGTCAACTTCTTTAAATTCTGCTTATCATGCTTAATTTCTTCATTAACTTTTCATTGTTAAAGTATAGATTATTCTCCTGCACCCTTCGCTACTGGCTGTCAATTGATTACGGCTAGATTTTGTCACTATCCCTTAAAGCCCCCTCCCGTTGAATACTCTAAGGATGCGCCCCAATTAGTGTCTTAAGAGTTATTAAATTCTAATTAAATTTCAAACAATTTGGCTTTAAATCCAATTATGTATAATTTTCTATTAGAAATATGCCAAAGTTATTTTTTTTCTAATTATGTTTTTCTTCACTTAGCAAATTCGTGATTTGCTATTCTTTGGCTTAGATTTGTTAGGAATTAATGGAAAACCTCTAAGGATTCTTTTGGAATTTTTGTCTTTTCTAAGAGCAAAAAAAAAAACTGCACAAATTCAAAAGATATTGAGGTGGCGTAAAGAAAAAAAAACTGTAGCATAATTAAGCTTTTTAAATTTCTTCCTTAAAGGCAACCGACAGAGGGCGGGGGTAGGAAGATAATGAGAATGAGAAAGAAAAATTCGCTTGATGTTTAAGGTTCTCAGTATTTTGCTTGAATGCGAGTAATAGGTGAACAGTACACACGAAAATCTCAGGAGAAAATCATCATTAATTTAAATAAGAAAAGTGAATGCGTGGGATTTTGGGTTAACAATGAGAGAAAGAATTTTCTAAGAGTACAGTGGTGCAAGTGACGTTTTAAGGAAAAAAAATGAAAAAGTTGTATTTAAAGGATTCAAAGTTGGTAGTATGATATTAAATGGGAATAATTTACAACAAATGATATTTTTTGCCGCAGATGCTATGAGAAATTTTCTTTATGAAAATTACACAGTACAACATTTTTCAGCTCATTGAATTGGGACTCAATTCTGAGAACAGCACGTGAAAGTAGTTCCAAAAAGAAGTAGTTCTGCATCATTCGTTTTGTCAAGTTACATGCCATTATAATTTAATATCGATTTGAAGTTAGTAGGTATCGTATAGGGGAATTTCTCCGAACGGTACTTGACTATGATACAGGATTTTTTTCAGCCGCTTTTTTAGGAAATGTAATTAGAGGATACATGGTTCTAACCGGATGGTGTCACTGCACACACAGCGATGGTTACCATAAATTGTTGGAAGCAAATGTTTAGCCCCATGCGATTTTTACCTTTGGGGTTACATGAAGTCGAAGGTGTATATCAATCGTCGCAACACCTTGCAAGATCTAATAAACAATATTGAGGGTGAAATTTAAAACTTCATGAAAACTTCAGAAAACGTATGCAGCAATGTATGAATAGCGAAGGTCGACATTTGCCAGATACACTATTTAAAACCATGTTATTTGAAAATTCCCTTGCTGTTCAATGTACTTAAAATATGAAATCAATTTTTCTAAGGTTTATAATTTTTGTTATTTCATTCCCAAAATATTCCCTACGGAAAATTTATTCACCATGAACATTTTCTGAATGTTGCTGACAACAAAGTCGTTGGTCACAAAGTTGTCTAAGGTATACTATATAAATAACCACTGTGATATATATTTCCTGCATCCTAAAGCCCTTTTCAATCTAAAGTCTCACTTACCAACTAACTAACACACATGATTCTGGCATCCTTTTGATACTCTCACACACATGACTAAAAGTCTAACCTTTTGTTAAACTGGCGCTATTAACTAACATCAGCTACTCTTCCCTTCACGAAATGCTCTCGGGCATCTCTTAATGGTCGTAGCGTCATACGTTTGTTGTCCTTTTAATTCACTCCTTGTGTTGAATACTAAAACGGCCTTTGTCGATGTAAAACTCTTCTCAGTGTGCATAGAGTCGTGGCCAGTGTGGACAAAAGAGGAGCTTGTATGCTAAGAACTCAACTCTTAATGTATTTAACTTGAACTGTGTGTGTTGAAACAAGAGTTTTCACAAGAACCACAAACAATAAACACAAGACAAGAGTGTTATTACAATATCCGTTCTACAGCAACTATGGCCACTATGGAACGTGTTGAATAAGTAGTAGTAGTGTTTTTATAGTGGCAAAGGACTTTTTTGTTTATGTTTATTTTATTTAATTAAGAGTTACATAAATAAATACTAGGGTACTTAACAAATTATATAAAACAGCAAACGTAAGTGCTGTCGCCGTTTGTTAGTTGTTGTTGTTGGTTAAACTGAAAAGGGTTAAATACAGGTTCTCGCCGGTACTGTTAGTCAGTAGTATTTACAGTTTACACAGAAAACAATAACAACACAACGGCTAAAGGCAACATAAAAAACTGACCCACTAATGTTTTGAAGACTCTTTAGTATTTCTTATTTATCTTGGCGGTTTGTTAGGAAAATAACTCTTAAATGTTGTTATGTTAGTTATTGTGGCATAGCAATTCCACGCAGAGCTGCTGTTAAGGGAGGTCATATCAAGTGTAAACAAACAGCAAGGAAAAGAAGCTATAATAATTGCATTAAGTGGTGTTTTAAAGAATTTGTCATAATAGACGGAATAATTTGTTAATTTATAAAATCTATTGTTATTACAAGGAAATGCTAGCGAAAACCATAGAAATATCTTTGGCTTAGATACCCTTCACCATTTGAAAAATTATGATATAAGAGGTATTCACGAGCACAAGTATTTGGTCAAGTATTGTCTTCTATATATATAAAAATGGTGGCAAAAATGTATAGTAATTCATCAATTGAGAACGGCTGGGCCGATTTTGCTCAAACTTTTTTTCAGTTGTTCGTTATTGCCAGGAGAAGGTTTATGTAAAAGAAAATTATGGGAAAATCTTCCGGAAAAGTCGGAAAATCGGAAAATTGGAAAAATCGAAAATTGCCTTTTTGTATGGAATTTTGTGTGCAATTGTTACAGAATGGCTTTTCGAATAGAAAAATGGAAAATTTTTGTTTAAAAATGCGGAAAATTCGAAAAATTTAAAATTTTTTTTTTACGAAATTTAGCATATTGTCGTGTGGCTTTATAGTTTTGGACGATGTAACAGTGAAAAATTTCGGATAATTATTCCGAAATGACTTTCCGAATGGGAAAATAGAAAAATTCTCGGTGGAAAACTCGGAAAATTCAGGAAAAACGCGAAACATTTGGATTTTTTCGGAAACATTTTGCACCGCAAATTGAATTTTTGTATAACATTTTGTGTGTAATTGTTTCGTTGTGGCTTTTCGGTTGGAAAAATAGAAAATTTTGGTTGAAAAATTATGGAAAAATTTCAAAAATGTAAATTTTTGTTCGACGAAAATTTACATTTTATTGTAAGTTTTGATAATTTTAAGTGATATAATTGTGAAAAATTCGGACAATTATTCCGAAATGACTTTTCGAATGGAAAATTAGAATATTCTTGGTGGAAACCTCGGAAAATTCCGAAAAAATCTAAATTTTTTGATTTTTTCAACGAAATTTTTCATTGTATCGCTTGATTTTATGATTTTAGACGACGTAAAGATTGAAAATTTGTTATGATGCTTGAAAAATTTCGGAATATTGTGAAATTTATTATGTTAAAATATTAAATGCAAAATGGTAGAACAATTGTAAAATCTTCTGCATAAGCATAATGCATTGGTCCGATTGTTCGAAACCACATTGAATACAATGCATTATGGCGTCCACAAAATCATTATCAGAGCAGGCAAGAGACCCTCTGGATGCCATGTAAGACAATTCAATGCTCCCACTATAAATGAAGACGCAGTGGTGATTGTTGCAGATAATGTGGAATTACGCGATATTGTTCTCAAGCTTCGGGATGGTGGACAAGTTGGACAAAATGGCTGACGACATTTGCACAGAGTTCGCACGACAACAATTAATTTCGATCTTAAAATTATCTTCTGATCAATGACATGTGCGTGCTAATTTATGGCAGTCTACTGTCGAAATTGGGAATACCAGCGCAAAATCGTTCAATGCATGATGCATTCAATCGCGAATTGCAACAAGAACAAGACTTTGATCGAGTTGAGCTGACTGAAAGAGTCCGAACAAATGTGGCGCTCCTAACTGCCGAGCAAACGAAGGTGTACGATTCAATGATGAAAATTGTTGACGATGGAACGGAAGCATTTACTTTCTCGATGATGCCGGTTGGACAGGCAAGACATTCGTAATTTCTTTGATTCTGGCAATAATTCGGTCAAGATCACAATTGAGTTAGCTGTTGCATCCTTTGGTATTGCTTCCACAATCGAACTGCACATTCCGCTTTTTTCACGGTTGACAACACAACGTGTAGCGAAATGTTTGCGAGAATGCTTAATCATTATTTGGAATTAATGCACGATGGCGCATAAACGAGCATCGGAGGCAGATGACCGAACGATGAAAAATTTTCGAGGTCATTTAACGAGAATGAGGCAACCAACTATTCGACGGAATTTTTGAACTCTCTAGATGTGCCAGTTGTGCATAATTTGCAGCTGAAGGTGGGATCGATCCTGATCACTGAAACTGAATCATCCGAAATTGTAATTAAAGCGACGATCATCAAGGGCATATGCAAAGGAGAGGCAGTCCTTATCCCTCGAATCTATTATTCCAACCGATCTTCCCTTCCAATTCAAATCCCCATTCGATTGGCTTTTGCGATAACAATCAATAAATCGTAAGGCCAATCATTGGAAATTTGTGGAATCAATCTCGGTCAGATGTGCGTTGTTTGTTTGCGTGTTGGCAAACAGTCTTCATTATTTGTTTTTACGCCGGAAACAAATCGGAAAACATTGTATATCAGATCGCTCTTCACAGATTTCGATTAAATTCAAGTAAATCAGATTAAAACTTGAACTATCTGTGTTTTACTATTATATAAAGGCGTTACCTTAGGAGCGAGACGAAGTTTGCGATTCCAAAGTTGTATGGCAGAACAACGTTTGCCGGGTCAGCTAGATTTTGATAAATTTACGATGCCAAATTTTTACCAGTGAAATGATAACGTTATCCAACGTTATCCTCTCGGTATTTACACATTCCCATGTAAGTCGTCTTAAATCATATATGCATATACGCATTATTTTACCAAAATTACAGTATTCCCAGATTTACTTCGCCCCTAACTCCCCCCACCACCGCTTCATAACTAATCCCCTTTACTGATTAACGCTTTGTTTTACTTCATATTTAGCATTCCCCGAAAGAATAAAGAAGAAAATCTAGAGAAAAAAATCAATTAACCCAAATTATTATATTCGTATCAAGACCATTAAAAAAGGATAAAAATGAGTCGCTATTATAACCACAAGGATATGCAAGAGAATATAAGTGGTTTAGGGAGTACATATGTGTGAGTTCACGTATGTGAGTGTTTGAGTGTGTGCTCATATGCTCTGTTTGCATTTATTCTAGTCTTATAATGCTATTACAGCATGTGTGTGTGTTTATGTGTCTATGTTGGTAGTATAGGTACGACTGAAATACGAGTATATAATAGTCCCTAATACATTATTCATTGTTTAATTTCCCCTGTTGTTGTTGTCTGTTGTTCTATGGCAAATTAAATTAAATTCAGTTTGACCTAACCCACTGTATGAGATAGCAGATTCTGCAAGCTGCTTCCTTATTGATTGTTAATAAAGTTTGCTGAACATTTGTGTTTTACGTATGGATAGGGAGGAGGCGGAGAGCGAGTGTTCTTTGTGATATTAAGTTACCAAAATCTTAAGAATTAAAGTTAAGGATTTTCGTTGTCTGTTTGTTATTTTTATTTTTTTTCTAGAGATTTGTTATGTAGGAAAGAAAATATATTGAACTTAAGGTGGGTTTTGCTATTAAAAGCCAATGCTGTGATGGTTTATGGGAAATTGATAAGTTTGTTAATGATTTAATGGGACAGTAGCTTTGGGCATGTGATGGAAGGCAATTATTACGCACGGTGTTCAATTTTGTAATTTACAATTAAACTATTAAAATATATTGTACATTTAATTTTTGTAAAATTTTGTTGTTTAATTCACTAAATTTAGGTAACTTGTTTTTTTTTAAACACTGCAGTATTATGTAGTTGTAGTTGAGCTCAATGATTTGGGACTCAATTCTGAGAACTGCACGTGAAAGTAGACCCAAAAAGAAGATGTTCTGCATCAGTCGTTTTGTCAAGCTACATGCCATAATAATTTAATATAGATTTGAAGTTAGTAAGTATCGTATAGGGGAATTTGTCACGTTTTACGCTCTTTTGTTTGACATAACTCGAGAACCACTAGTCCGATTTAGCTGAAACAAATTTAAAAAAATTAAGAATTACAATTCCTTTAATCTATTCTGTTATATATATATATAACGGAGCTTATTTAGCAACAGTTAAAATTTTCCATTCATCAAATGATTTTGAACTGGGTTTATTTTGTGGCAGTTACAATTAAACTGTTGTACTCCGTGGCGTATGATTTACGTTGAATATTACTTATGATAATCATACGCCACCATATAGTATTTATGTTATGTCACTCAAAAGAGCCTAAAACGTGACAAACTTTAAATCGATATTAAGCTATAATGGCATGTAACTTGACATAACAAATGATGCAGAACTTCGTCTTTTTGGGGTTACTTTCACGTGCAGTTCTCAGAATTGGGTCTCAATATCATGTGTTGTACTGTGTTAGGAAAGTGTTTACATTTTAATATGAAATTTTTTTTGTATTGCTGTTTTGCTTAATAAAATGTTTCTTTTACATTTTGACAAGGCTATCTTAATTTTCTGATATACATATGTTGTTACATAATATCTATATAACGATGGCTTAATATGCAAAGGTCTCCAATACACGTTGCGTACAAAATTTTTTTTTTTATTTTAACCTATTTGAATTCTTGGACAATAAAAAAGTCCAGGTTTTTCAGTTTTTTTCTCCATCTGTAAAGTTTATAAACATGGAAATGCCTCTTTTTCATTTTTACGCATTGATAAGCTCAATCGCCAGTCCATTTTTTTGTATTTTATTATCAACATTTTGAAGCTCCTTTATTTCCGACTTTACATTAATTTACTACAGCTTATGTTACTCCTCCACTGTCGCTCTCTCACCCTCTCTCCCTGTTTCTCACTTTATTTTAAACTAACTACTAGTACGGCCCCAGTAGTAGTTCTATTTACATTGTGGCTATTGGTGTAACCATAACTCATGGCCACCACTTATTGTCCTTAACATCCTTTTTGGCTTAGTTTAGTTTTTGTATAGTTTCCATTTTTTTTGTAGTTTTTGTTATTGTCGTTGTAAATATTTGCTTTCACTCTATTTCCGTCACTTTTATAGTCTCTGAAATAGTCATGCACATGTGTGTGTGTGCGAGTATTTTGTTTATGTGTGATAAATTGACATGTGTGTGTGTGTGCCGTGCCCCGTGCCGCCAACTAGTTCAAAAGCAAATTGAGGAAATTGGGTTAACATTTTTTCACTTGACTCTGAAACATTTCAGTTGGTCAAGGAGGTAAAAACTAGACATCAAAAGAATTCAATTACAACTGGTGGATCAGCTTAAAAGTTCAAAACGTATCGTTTATAATAGATTTTTGGCAACGGATGCGAGCGAGCGAGCGAAGGGAAGGTGTAACATAAAGAGGAATTTTATCAAAATTACAATATGTATCACAGAATGTATATAGCGAATGTGTTAACATGTACATACATGTGTTGACCATGGTCAATGTCACCAGCAGATTGAGAAATTGTTGGCAGTTATAGTAAAATAAACTTCAACACATACAAAATGGTCATATGCTTTATCTTAGTACCTTAGTATCATTAGTCATAAATATCCCACAAAACTAGTCTACGAAAACTAATGTCTTTGGTTTATAAACTATAAACTTAAATAAATTATTGTTAATAGACAAAATCTATATGCTTATTTCAATATTTTGCTTTATATAAGTTTTCTTATGTAAGGCAATACTCTATTTAATATAAGTAGTCATCTTTGCTGCCTTAAAACTTTTTCATATGATTTTGATGGTCCATTAATGTATGGCCAACATTTGTTGCATTGCTCATATTTTATATTAATCCCTTAATACAAATGACTTCAGTATTTTTCCACTTTTTCTTCTTCTTGCAATTCTCATTTACAATTTCTTTAAATGCCACCATTAGTTTTAAGAAAAACTCACCTGTTTCCATTCAACTTTATCGATACCTTCACCTCCTGTCTGTTCCACTGGAGGTCGCAAAATCGACACATACTGGATATCAAGAAAAGAAACGCCGGAATTAAAGACATAACAGTCGCCAACATCCGTTTGAATGCAGTTGGTGCACACATTCACAGCGACACAAGTGGTAATCCAAGGCACAGTCATCATCATCATCATCA
Source organism: Muscina levida (assembly GCA_964034835.1). NCBI lineage: Eukaryota > Metazoa > Arthropoda > Insecta > Diptera > Muscidae > Muscina > Muscina levida. The sequence goes on along the minus strand of OZ035883.1, from coordinate 146,741,211 downwards.
CAGTCCAGCACACACAACAAAAAAGTAACGGAAGTTTTCATAGAAATAGAAACAATATGAAAGAATGTTAAATAAGATCCTACGATAAAATAACAAAATGCACCCAGGTGGGGATGGAATGTATAACAAGCAGAGGATATGCAGTAAAACAAGCGTGGAAATACCAACCATGGCCCTGTTAAAGTTCCTCTCCTTTTGCATGTTTTTCTTTTTTTGCTCAACTCGAAATGGTTATGAACTTTATTAGTTTTAATATACTGAGTAATGAAGTGGAACCTAAACGCGCCCGCCGCCCTCTCCCTATCTCAACATATCTCTGGCGACAAAGCGGTGTAGCGTAGAGTAAGAAGGAAGTGTCGCTATGTGCTATGAGTTAAGAGACAGAAGGATATCATGGTCTTTATCAAGCAAATAATGGAGGAAATGTTTTTTTCTGCGTTTAGTTGTCTCGATTTACAAGGGAGCAGCTATGTCTGACAGAATAGAATCACAAAATTCTGTTAGTATTGTTATAAAGGGGTTTTAAGTTAATTTTATTTATATTTTCACTTTGCACTTTGGCTATGGTTTGGCAATAGTTGTTGAAAGGAATTGTGATAATATCAAGACTTAAAGAGGAATGGCATTTACAGTTGAAATGAATACCTGGTAATTGTATCACAAAAAGTAACTGCTTATCAAGAGAAGCAAAATCTTAAGCAATAACCGAAATATTTGCAAAGTTTGCGATATTAATTTTTTTTTAAAATATATGTTTAAGTTTTATTTTTTCTATCTCATGCATATATTGACAACAGTGCACAGTTAGATTTTGGTGTCAAAAATTCTTATTTTTCGAACACTGAATTTCAAAGATCTTATGATGTCGTTTAGTATAGAAATGTTTAACTACACAGTACAACTCATAATTGTAGGACTCAATTCTAAGAATTGCACGTGAAAGTAGCCCGAAAAAGATGAAGTTCTACATCATTCGTTTTGTCAAGTTATATGCCATAATAATTTAATATCAATTTGAAGTTAGAAAGTATCGTAAGAGGGAATTTTGTATCTCTTTTATAGCTCCTTTGTTCTATCGTTATATGGTGGCGTATGATTATCATAAGTAATATTCCACGTAAATCATACGCCACCGAGAACCACAGTTTTATTGTAACTGCTACAAAATAAACCCAGTTCAAAATCATTTGATGAATGGAAAAGTAAAACTGTTGCTTATGTAGGGAAACGTTATATGAATTGATTAATTGATTAATTCTTAATTTTTTTTTAAATTTGTTTCAGCTTAATCGGACTAGTGGTTCTCGAGTTATGTCAAACAAAAGACCCTAAAACGTGACAAATTCCCCTTTACGATGCTTACTAAATTTAATCGAAATAATAAATAATCGATTAAATTATTATGACATGTAAACCTGACAAAACTAATGAAGCAGAACTTCTTCTTTTTGGGACTACTTTCATGTGCAGTTCCCAGAATTGAGTCCCAAATCAATGAGCTGAAAAATATTGTTGATATGAATATTGATATGAAATGCATATTTACGGTTTTTTAGAAAAAATATGATATACTTTTGAAAAAATTAAAGTAGAGTCCCTGCAAGAGTGCTGAACAAGCAATGACTGACATTTTTATGCAATACAGTGTATAATTTTCTTGATAATACCATTTCTCTTTATTTCTCCATAATTTAAAAAAAATTTGGGAATATCACAAACCATTAAGAAGATATGGCCTAATCTGTAAACCGCTAAAAATTAACTTATTAATGAAATTTCAGTGGTAGCAAAATAATGCATCTCCACTTCCCTCTAAGCCATTTTTTTAATGAAATAATAAGTGGGAATTTCTTCTTTAGATTAAACAAAAATAATTCTCGTAAATTTTCGTAGCAAAATGAATTTTATGCACAAAACTATCTTGTGTTGTATGAACGGTAGGCGGTGGGCGTGACCGATTTTGATGAAACATGGCACATATGTTGTTTATTCTAGAAAATGTATGTACCAAATTTGAAGATTTTAGCTTGGCTAGGAAAAATTGTATGTGAAAAAACGGTTATATTAGCAGTGGGCGGAAGGCGTGGTCGCTTTTGATGAAATTCCAGTTTTTTTCTTAATTTAGTCAATAGATTGCTCGATTGCTTTGTGCAAAGTTGTAATAACAATAACATTTTAAATTGTTGCAATATTGACACTATAAGCAATTCTTTGCAATAGTTTGAACATTATATTATAAATACAAAATCTATTTTCTACATTTTTCTGCTATGCCGATTTTGATGAAACTTGGCATCATCAACACATATCTGTTTATTTATTCTATAAAGTGTATGTACCAAATTTAAAGACTTTTGTTCGGATGGGAAAAATATTATGCGAAAAAATCGATTTGGATTTTATGAGCGGAGGGCGGTAGGGCGTGCCTATTTTTAGGAAGTACCAGTTTTTTTCTTAATTTAGTCAATATAATGCTCGGTGCTCAATTTCAATGATCTCGGCCGACTCCTTTTAGTTTTTCCACAAAAATGTATAAAGCGAACCCACTGTGCAACGTTGCAACGCTCCAATAGTGTAACATTTATAATTGTTGCAATATTGACAGTATTGACATTATATTTGCAATAGTTGCAATAGAAATGTGGAATAGCAGCAATGGTGCAGTACTTGAAATTTGTTCCAATATCGGCCATATACATATATTTGCAATTGTTGTAATATTGACCATATTTGCAACACTTATAATAGTTGCAAAAATTCCCATAGTTGTAAAATTTCTATAAGTTGCAATATTTGCAACATTTTGCAATATTTTCCATAGTTGCAAATTGACAATAATGTATTTTTAACTAAATCGTTTCAACAATATATTTTCAATAGCTGCATTAAAATTTTGGCTGTAGTGACATCATATTTGCAGTAGAAGCAATAGGCGTAGTATTTACAATATTTTCAATACTAGCAATATTAGCAATAGCAATAGTTACAGTGTTGGCAATAGTTCAATATTGGCAGTATTGATATTATTGAAAATGTTTGCAATATTGACAGTATTGACAATATTTGCAATACACACTTACAAAAGTTGTAATATATGCAAAAATGAAATATTTGCAATGTTAACAATAATTGCTATATTGACATTATTAACACTGTTGGCAATATTTGCTTAAGGCAATATTCACAAGTGTTGCAATACCAGCAATATTGACAATAGTTGAACTAATTGCAATAAATGCATTAGATGCAATATATGCATTATTAATAACAGTTAATATTTGCTATATTAGCAATAGTTGCAATATTTGCATTATTGGCAATATTTGCAATATTTACAATATTTGCAATAGTTAGAATTTTGCAATATCTGCATTATCCGATATGTGGAATAATTGCAATTTTTGCACATTTTCAAAAATGCAATATATTTAATATATAGCAACATTTTCAATAGTTGTAAATATATTGTAATATTTCCAATAGTTGCAAAACTTGCAAAAGTTGCAAAAATTTCATTATAGTTGCAACATTTCTCTTTTTTTCTAATTATGTGATATAAGCAGTATTTGCAACATTTGCAATGTCTACAAATTCCAAATTTTTAACATTTGCCACATTTACAATGTTCCAAAAATTTCACCATAACTTCCAAATTAAATTTCTCACCATTTGACCTTTGTTTCAGTGCCCTCTCAATGTTATGGGAAGAGAATTTTTTTGCCATAAAAAAATCTAAATAAAATCTTTAGCAATTTAATTAAACTTAATTAAATCCAAAACAGTGAGTCGATATCATGTCACAGGCGAATAACTGAAAAGGACAAAACATAAAAATTCGCCAGCCACATATAAAAGCTGCCAACTAATATTGTTTATAGTTTTTACAGACCAATGATTTGTAGCAAATTTATGACAGCATTATGACCTTAAAGAACAGCACACTGAGCTGCCAACAGATTCCCTAAATCTTGCGATGTCTCTGTATGCACAAACACAACTAAAACCGTCAGGGACAAAAGGACAGCTATTTTATTAGTATCTCAGCACCACAAAGGATAGCGCTGCAGTAAATTGTAACCAAAACAGCGCAAAAAGGAAAGGACCAAACGAAAAAAAAAACAGGAGACTGGTGGCAATGACCCCTACAAAATTGTGTAGCCAGTCATTTAACTAAGCATCCCTTTTAACGACATTCTATCATCATCTGTGTCCCCCCCACCCACATGATGCCATGTTGTCACCATTTCCCGGCCTTAGTGTTAACGGTTAACGGTTGCATACACACACACTTACCTTGCCACGATCGAGACTTTTAATTAAATCCAAATTGGTTGTATCGGATATCCCACCGTGCACCACCAACACCCGACTGTTTATTACGGTACCCAGTGGCAGCCAACGATAGACTTCATCAATCAGACGCAGTAATTTGGAGGCATTGCGCTAAAGGTTGAGAAAAAAGGCAAAGAGAGTACCAAAAAAAAACAAAAGATGATGAAAACGTTTAAGGTAAGTGACAAAAATGCTAGGGAAATTCTTATGAGATAATACCAAAAATTTCAGGTGATCGAAAAATGATTGGTAGTAAATAAATTATACAAAATGAGAGGAAATACATATTTGATATCTGGTTTGATTCAAGAAATCTTAGAGAAATCTTTTTTATAAGCCAAATCTTTTTTTTTAATTTTTTTTGTTCAAATAATTAATTAATTTGCTTTTTTTTAACAATTATTATTTTTTTAAAAAAACTTTTTTTTTTCTTTATATGGATTTTCGTTGGTTAATTTTTTGACTTAAATTTCGTTACGTACCCTGTATTTCTGTTGAACTTCTCGTATGAAACCATAGCGGGCATTCATTACCGAATCTTCATGATTACCACGATTTAGAAAAACGCCATTGGGAAAGGCCAGAAAACAGGCCAACAACAGCAGAAATACTTCCAAGCCCTTTTTGCCGCGATCCACAAAATCACCATTGAAGACATAGGGATTCTCAGAAGAAGGTAAGCCATTCTGGAAAATACAAAGAAAAGTCTCTGAGTAAAAAATGAAAGAAATCTTAAAGAGGTATAATAATTTCTCTCTCTCTCTCCCTGTTTCATTTACTCCTCCTCTCTTCTTTCTACAATCACTTCTCTTCCCTTTCTCTTTCTATATTTATATAAATTGTTTCAATCTTCTCTCTCACCTTATAGAACACCACCAAGAGATCATCGAGTTTGCCGTGTAAATCACCACAAATCGTTACTTGCTTCGATATGGCCGTCGAGGCCGTATTCAAATTGGGCAATGTCCGTAGTTTGATGGCGGCTTCTCTTAATATAAGACCCACATAACGGGCATGAAGACGATTGGACTGGAAAAGTTGCAAATAAAATTATAAAAATTTTAAAATTTTTTCAACTTTCCTTTAGCTGTTAATATTTGTGCGATTACCTTTTTCTTACGGAATAAATCGATTAAAACATCAATATCTTTTTTAGTTAATGGAAAATTTATCTGAGGTCCTTTATAACGATTCCCAGACGTATCATATTCTTCATGATAGTCAGACTCATCGGAATATTTTGAATCATATTGATCTGAAAAGTGAAAGTAATGATAGAAATTACATTAAAACAAGTTAATCAAGAACTTACCCAAGGATGAAGCTGTTGAGGAAGCATAAGAATGACCTTTTTCGGCAGCGGCATTTGGAATGTGTGTTAATAAAGCATTGAAGAAATTATAAAGCTGTAAGGATACAAACAAGAAATTAGGTTATTAGAATGAAATATTATGGAACAGTATACATTTTTTCCTTAATATCAAAATAAATACTATTGTTATAATAAGCCCTGTCTTGTTGTCGGAGTATATAAATAAAAGGTTCGTAACTCACTCAAATGCGAAAAGGTCTCCCCTCACATATCTCGTTTATGGCATGCAATGGAAATGTAAGTTTAGTTTTTAAACACCATAGTTTATAACACAGTACAATACATGATTTTGGGACTCAATTCTGAAAACTGCACGTGATAGTAGCCCCAAAAAGAAGAAGTTCTGCATCATTCGTTTTGTCAAGTTACATGCCATAATAATTTAATATCGATTTGAAGTTACTAAGTATCGTATAGGGGAATTTTTACCTTTTTAGGCTCTTTTATAATATTTTCACATGTGGCGTATGATTATCATAAGTAATATTCCACGTAAGTCATACGCCACGGAGTACAACAGTTTTATTGTAACTGCTACAAAATAAACGCAGTTCAAAATCATTTGATGAATGGAAAAGTGAAGGGAAACGTTATATGAACAGATTAAAGGAATTGTAATTTTTTTGTTTCAGCTAAATCGGACAAGTTGTTTTCAAGTTATGTCAAACAAAAGAGCCTTACTAACTAACTAACTTCAAATCGATATTAAATTATTATGGCAAGTAACTTGACAAAATGAATGATGCAGAACTTCTTCTTTTTGGGTCTAACTTCACGTGCAGTTTTCAGAATTGAGTCCCAAATCAAGAGCTGAAAAATGTTGTACTGTGTAATATGTTTTATTCACTTTTATGAAATACTAGTAGGCCCGGCATTGCTCCGCTATTGCATATATGGGCGTAAAAGTGGGCGTGGTCGAAAAAAAGTACCCTATAAATCATGCCAGAGTCCCAGTTGAATGCTGTGAAAATTTCAGGAAGATCTGTCCAGAGGTTTGGTCTCCTATAAGGTACAAACAAACAAATAAATAAACAAACACACATTCCATTTTATATATATAGATACTATACAACTATTCAGTTTTGTCTGCATCCACCCAACTGACAAAATCATATGCTTCTCAAAATCTCTAAACAAAATACTATGCTTATACTAAAAAATACAGTTGCTTATAACTTTTAACTTCGTTTAACAACCATTCAAAATTAAAACAATATATACCATTCCCTGCAGCTCTTTAACCAACTATCCTTTGCAAATAGATTTATACACGATCCATTTAAATAGCAACCCCATTCATTTACACCGCCAGCTAGTATTTGCCATTTTCATGTTTAAATGCCATAAATATTTATTTGCTACATCCGCCCAGATTTCCTTTGCCATCACCTCATCATTACTGCCGGCGACGTCAACATCATCATCGTCGTCGCCATTAGCACTCTTGTTCATTTTGCACATGCACTTGGTTTGAGAGTATACAGAGACAACTACAGCAAAGCAATCTAGAGGAGCTAAGTCCTCATGCAAATTTGTATAAACTTAATTATATATAGTTTTAGTGTCATTAGGGAGGAAAGGTCAATTTGACTGCATCACATGCTCAAGGATATACAAATTCGACAACAAATCTACAGTTCGTTTGTTGGTAACGCCAACAGTCCATTTGGTAAATAACAACTGCAACCCAAATTATGAGAAAAACAAAAATTATATATTCACAGAATAAAATGTAAAATGTTATTATTACAGTAATCAGGTTGTGTTGGTAGAGTTTAGCAGAACTAAAATGAATTCATGAAACCTGTTTTGTAAATGAATTAATGGCAATGGTTGTTTAGTTTATGCTAACAATATATCCTAGTGGTAAAAATGGTTAACATTGCATTAGTAAGACAATGTAGAGTGAATTTTGACTACAAACTTACTTAGGAGGTAAGGGTTATACAGACACAAGACAAATAAATAACAATGACTTCTGTTGTTGTACTGCAAAGAACTATTGCTGTATAGCAAAGTACTTTTATTGTACCAAAAAGTACATTTACTGTACACAAAATTAACTTTTATTGGACCAAAAAGTAGTTTAATGTACCATTAAGTACTTTAATTGTACCAAAACTTACACTTTTTATAGCAAAAAGTACATTAAAAGTACCAAACAGTACTTTTGTTGTGGCAAAAATTTAAATTTTCCAAAAATAGGTCATTTTGTATGGGAGGTACCAGAGGTACGAAAAGGCGTGAACCGACATAATCGATATTCATTCCAAGTCCAATTTTATAAGCGAAACATCTTACTCAAAATTTGACTAAATTCAGTGTACTTACAAAAAAGATCTGTATGTAAAGATCTGTATGTCAGACTATGGGGCGAGTTCGGTCATTTGTATGGGAGGTACCAGAAGGGTTGTGTCAAATAGTTAGGTTTTCTGATGTTTCACCTCCTATCACAATATAAATTAGCCGACCAATTTTCAATACTCCCCAAGTGTTCGTTTGGAAGTTTTGGGAAAAATATTAATTTTAAAAAAATAGGTCATTTTGTATGGGAGGTACCAAAAGGCGTGAACCGATATAGTCCATATTCATTCCTAAGTCCAATTTTCATAAGCGAACATCATACGCAAAATTTGAGTGAATTCAGTTTACTTACAAATAAGTTATGTATGTAAAACAATGAGGGTCAATTCGGTCATTTGTATGGGAGGTACCAAAAGGGGTGTGGCAAAGGTTTCGTTTTTCATAGGGTTTGTTTACTATTGCAAAATAAATAAACTGAACAAATTTAAATATCCTCCGATATTCTGTTTGGCAGTTATGAAAGAAACATAAATTATCCAAAAATATGTAATTTTGTATGGGAGGTACCAGAAGGGGTGGGGCCCATTTACAATCCCATAAGTTCGTTTTAAAAAATTTTAATACTGGTAAAATTTCATACCGATCCGTTAAGGTTTTCTCGGGTTATCCTGCCCAGCAGCCAGCCAGACAGACGGACATTGGTCCTAAGATACTTGGGGTCTAACTCGTCTCCTTTAATGCGTTACACTTTTTTTCGTATCAAATGATATATACCCTCATCCCTAAGGGTGATGTTATAAAGATCTGTTTTTGTATCAATAAGTACTTTCATTGCAGCAAAAAGTACATTCAATGTATCAAGTACTGTACCAAAAAATAAGTTCATGTACCAAAAAGTACTTTGCAGCAAAAAGTACATTCAATGTATCAAGTACTGTACCAAAAAATAAGTTCATGTACCAAAAAGTACTTTGTTGTACCATAAAGTAGTTTTATTGAATCGATAAGTACTTAAAAGCACTGTTTTGCACCAAAATTCACTCTTGTTGTATCATACAGTACTTTTATTGTACCAGAAAGTACTTTTTTGTATCAAAAAGGACTTTAACTGTACCACAAACTATGTTCATAATGCCAAGAAGTACTTTTATTGTATCAAAAAGTACTTTACTTTAGAAAGTACGTTATAGTGTCAGAAAGTGTACCAGAAAGGACTTTTATTGTTCCAACAAGTACATTTATTGTATCAAAAAGTTTTGCTGGTGTACCAGTACTTTTATTGTATGAAAAAGGACTTAAATTGTGCCGAAAAGTAATTTTATTGTAAAAAAGTATTTATTTTGTACCATAAAGTACTTTTATTGTACCAAACTTTTATTGTACCGAAAAGTACATTCATCATACTAAAAAGTACTTCAATTGTACCGAAAAGTGCTTTTATTGTGCCGAAACGAACTTGCATTGTAGCACAAATATTTTATTGTACATAAATTACATTCATTGTACTCAAAAGAACATACATTGTAAAAAACGTACTTTAATTGTACCGAAAAGTATTTTTATCGTGCCAAAAATTCCTTTTATTGTACCAAACAGTTTTATTGTGCCAGAATGTACTCTATTTATACCAGAATGTAATTTTATTGTACAAAACAGTACTTTATTTATACCCAAAAGTACTTTATATTTGTATAAGAAAAAATACTTTCATTGTACCAAAAAGTACTTTCTGGTACTATAAAAGTATTCTTGGCACAATGATTGTACCTTATATACAATGGATGTACGTTATGTATAATAAAAGTACTTTTCCTACAGTAAAATTAATTTTTGGTATAATAAAAAAGCTTTTATTGTGAAAAAACAGTATTTAATTGTACCCAAAAGTACAATATATAGACAAAAAGTACAATGTACATAGAAATTACTTTTATTGTGCCAAAAGGTCAATCATTGTACCAAAAAGTACTTTTTTGTACCATAAAGTACTTTTGTTCTGCATTCAAGAAAGTACTTTTAATGCGCCTATGAGTGTACTTTAATTATATGAAAAAGTACTTTAAAGTTGTCAAAATGCACTTTTATTTTACCAACTGGTATGTTTATAGTGCCAGAAAATACTTTTATTGTACCAGAAAGTACTTTTGTTGTGCCAAACATACTTTTATTGTACCAAAAATTATTTTTATTACAGGAAAAATACTTTTATTCTATATAAGGAACATTCATTGTACCTTATAGTGCTTTAATTGTACCGAAAAGTACTTTTATTGTGCTGGAAAGCGCCAAAAACTAATATGTTTTGTACCTCAATGTACTTTTATTGGACCAGTAAGTACTTTTATTGTCTAAAACAGTACTTTAAATAGGCCAAAAAGTACTTTACATATACTTTACCTTAGAGTGCTTTAATTGTACCGAAAAGTACTTTTATTGTGCTGGAAAGCACCAAAAACTAATATGTTTTGTACCTCAATGCACTTTTGGACCAGTAAGTACTTTTATTGTCTAAAACAGTACTTTAAATAGGCCAAAAAGTACTTTACATATAAGAAAAAATAATTTCATTGTACCAAAAAGTACTTTTATTGTGCCAAAAAATCATACGCTGTACTAAAAAGTACTTTTATTGTACCAAAACTCGATTCAATGTACCAAAAAGAACTTTTATTGTACTCGAAAGTACATTCATTGTACCAAAAAGTACTTTTATTGTACTTGAAAGTACATTCATTGTACCAAAAAGTACTTTTATTGTACCAAAAAGTACTTCTGTTGTACTACAAAGAATTTTTTTGTGGCAGAATGTACTTTAATTGCACCAAAAAAACACTATTAGAAATATCTACCAATGCATTTAATGCCAAAAATGGGTTGCGACGGTATTTAGTATATTTGGTGAATCAAATTTTGCCATATGTAATATCTGACTACCGAATCTCGCTTGTTGGGAGCTACATACGTCATATAATTTCAGTAGAAAAACATATGATATATACTTATATAATATATCTTAATCCTATGTCCTGATGACACAAATTTTCAAATACGCAAAATGTTTTCGAGATCCATTTCCAACATTTACTTGATACACTCAGTAATGTAACCAACAAGAGTGCTAACAATTTCAACAACATTGTGGCCAAACTGCCACAACACGTACGAATGATATCAGGACATGACCAAACAAAACCTGACTGCTACTCATTTGTGCTGCAGCTGCTTTTGGAAAAATTTTGCAGTTTGGTGAAAAGTCAAGGATGGCAAAGGAGTAGTCGTGCAACGTGTTTTTCCTACACAGTTGTTATATTTCAATAGTATGTAAGTAAAATATGCTGCATAAATATAAACCACACGCAACTATACCCCCTGTATTTTGTAAGGACATACTACATAGGGTTTAGTTATTTTTTATTATGTTTTATTTTTTCGTTTCCTTAAACTGGACTCATTCCCTTTTGCTCTCTCGTAAATGGTTGGTTTGTGGTAAATATTTTTTGGTTTCATTATTTGACATTTCATGAAATGTTCACATAATTTTTGTAAATGAGCTCTGAAAGTTCTAAGTGAAATAAATAAATGTATGTATTTAATTTATGTATTTTCTAAACTATTAAAATAATTACAGCCATAAATTTAAGTAAAGCGTTGTGGTATTTATGTATGTATGGGGGTCAAGGCGGAAAAAGGGGTTATAGCCTTGAATTTACATATGTTGAAACAAAAGTAATATCTAAAATCACAAACCAATGTGGTTAATTTTTTTATATGGCAACTTAAGTTTGCATTTATTAATAACCCCTTCAATTACTATAGTTTTGTGTATACTTTTACATTACTCTATACATAGCACATGTGATTGAGTGTATGTACAGTATGTGTGCATTTATTATTTATAAATATTGTCCAGTAAAACTATATACGAATTTCAAATGTTTATGTTATTGAATATTGAAGCCATAAAAGTGCCGCTCGCTTGCATTTTTTAGCCATCGACAACTGAAATTTACAATTTTGCTTTATATGCTGACCAATGGTGAGGGCAAAACCAGCAATAACAACAACAACAACAACAACAACAACTGCGAAATGAATTGAAATGCTTTGAATGGGGATAATGAATGGTTCGAACCACAAAAATCTATTTGAAATTTTCAACCGCAATACGCGGAAAAGAAAACTACAACAACCTCTAAAAAAAAATAAACAATTGACATTTCGAAAACGCTGGTAAATGGCTGGTTTTCGCCATCACCCCACCAAAAAAAAAACAACAACTAACCACACAACACTCGAGTATTTGTGTCATAATAAAGTGTTTGAATTAGAAAAAATACACGTATGTATACAAATATGGTATAGTAATTTGTTTACCTCAACTTGATCCTGTTCCCCGGCATATTCCAAATTGGTAAATATTGACCAGGTATAGCGTCTTTTGATTTCCATGCGGGCATTGTGACGTCGATACCAGCGTTGTATAAGCAAAGCTGCTTTCATAGCTAGAAGAGAGAGAGAGAGAGAGACAGAAAAAAAATAAAAAAATATTAGAAAATCAGCCAGGACTTGCAAATAAATAAAACAACAACAAATATTTACAGACACTGTTTAAGTTTAGAAACACAAACTATTATTGTTATATTGAAATATGAAAACTATGTCGACGTATTTTGTTAATTTGTATAACATTTCATTTGGTACTCTATTGATCATAGTATGTACAAGTGCAGGAATAGTATCCCCTCGCAATGCAAAATATCAAAATAGTAGACTTTTAGGCTTTTAGTTACAATGCTTCACTTCAAACTATGTTCAATATGAAGAAAACTCAATTACAACGACAATTAAAAACTTTGAATTAAACTAAGAATTTGAGAGACTTTAATACACCGATAAGGACGAATGATTAATATTAATGTGGATAAACTACACGTATAAGTAATATGTAGTTCTTTAAATATTAATCCGAATACTTGATGGCGGAAACCGATTCGGTTAATAGTCTTAAAAAATCAATAAATTTTGTGCGGTATTCCAACATTTTTGCAATGATACATATTTGGACCTCTTTCAGTTAAACTAAGACCTCCAAGACAATAAACGTTAACATAATTAAGAAATTTTCAAAAAAAGAAGAATTTTCACTGACAACAATAAACAAATTAGTAGCTATAGTGGGGTTTGAAGTGTTTAACTATATATATTATAGAAAAAGACATTGTCCTGAAAACACTTTACCATATACTGATTTCAAGGACAATGTCTTTTTCTATACATTTTTTTTCTACAAAATATAAACATATAGGAAAGTTATTAGTTATAAAACAAGGGGCAATATACTGGTGAGCATATAGATATACGCGTCACTCTGCGGAGATCATGTGACAGCTTGGGAAGGCCAGCTCCACAGTTTCTTTTACAGAGAATCCACCCCAAAGCATCAATGACCCACCACCGAAGCTTCTCTTAGAAAAGTGGAGCTGGCTTTTCCAAGCTGTCCCATCACCTTCGCAGAGTAGTGGACTAAGGTGGACCCTCAATGTACGGGAACACTTATCTGTTCCAAAAAAACCGGTTAGTTTTGTGTGAGGTTAGGTTAAGAAAATAATTGACAAAAATATGTGATCGATCGGTTGAAAATTGACGTGCCGGTCGAGTTTTAAAGTTTCTGAACTCTATGATAAAATTTGTTTTTTTCGATTTTAACTTTTTGTAAAATTTTTCAAATAAAACTATGAGTAATGCTTAAACATATTAAAAAAATATTTAAATTTTTTAAAATTTAAAGTTGAAAAAAAAATTTCACAAACTTCAAACCGTGAGAGGCACGTCGATTTTCAACCGATCGAGCTCATATTTTTGTCAATTTTTTTAAGCCTTTACCTTTACAAATCTCACAGGTTTATTTGGAAAATCTTAAAAAAAATTGTGTCCAAACTTCAAACCACGAGCGGCACGTCATTATTCAAAAGTGCAGTTTTTGATTCTCTTTCATTCCACATATTAAGTTGTTGGACTTTTATCCCTTAAGTCCATCTGCAACGAAATACGTATATCTTTATGCTCACCAGTGTATACGGAGTAGTAATGGTATTAACAATTTATAAAAACCACTGAACAACAAAAGGAATAGTTCTACAATAAATAGAAAGACAGGTGCGCAAGTGGAGGTGATATTATTTGAATAATGTTCCTTTTTTCATAACAAGTACGTAGTATGAGTAATATTTATTTGAGCAGTCGATACGTATGAGTAATATACACTAAGTATATAAGGTACTCTGGCTCCAGTCATCTTAAAAAAAAATTCATTGTCGGCTCCCCCCGAATGTTGTTGACAGCAACTTCGCAGTATTAGTGTCGAGTCAATCGGCATGTCTAGTAAGTGACGATCGCATTCGTTGATAAACAAGTAGGTGCGTTAGTTGTGAATCTAAAAAAATAAAGCGTGTTAATTCACAACTACGCAAGAGGCTAACCTATACCTGATTCATGGGATGTAAAGGGAAATTAACATAAGTTTTAAGTTTTATATAAGGTATGAAGGTTCAAAAATAATGTTTAAATGTTAAACCGTTAATCGGGTGCGAGGATTGAATTTCTGAATTTAGTTTTCCTCCAGCTGATAGATTCAACAATAAATCAACTACGATCCGGCCGTCCTAAATCTACGTGTGGTCCCGAAAAAGTAGAAGGTGTAAGAGCGTCTTTTCGTGAACTTTTCTACTTAAATTCGTGGCAGCGTCTTAAATGTGTCCATTACATTTTCAAACCTGAATCTTTAAAAAAATTTACATTGACATTCTTATAAAATTCAAATAATACATCAATTATAGCCTCAAGATCATGCTTACAGGCTTCAGTTTGCTAATAAACTACTTAAGAAGTTCACCAGCTTTATGAATAATTTTGGTAGAATAATTGTACTTTTTGGTAAAATAGAATTACTTTTTGTACAATGAAAGAATTTTCTGGAACAATAAAAGTACCTTTTGGTACAATAAAAGTACTTTCTGGTACAATAAGTGTACTCAAAAAGTGTACTTTTTGTACAATAAATTCACTTTTTGATACAATAATAAAACATGTTGCTATTGATTCTATCTAAATGGATATGTACTTACTTACCTACCTAAGTGGCCAATTACAACTTACGAACGTTGTTCATAAATTTGAGGCCTGAAGTATTAAAGAAATCCACACGCTTCGGTCTTTTGCGTGTGGTCTCCAGTTAGTCCTACCAGATGATGGCACATCGCCTACCACTTGGTCCTTCCAACGGAGTTTGGGTCTCCTTGCCCTGCTCCGTCCTTCAAGTTCGCCTTCAAATACCTTTCTCGCTGAAGTATTTACATCCATCCTGGCAACATGTCCCAGCCATCGATTGGGTATTTTAACAGACTTAACTGCAGATATTGGAGTGATACTAATACTTTATTGAGGCATCAAGCTCCCCTAAATTCACTCAAAGACACCGTATGGGCAGCTTTGGTCCATACTTTTGTGAAAATGAGAGAATACAGAGCAGTATATTGCCATGCTACAGAGCTTGTTTGATCGTGACTTCATCTTGATGGGGCTACATTTCATACCTCCAACGTCTCATTGGGTACAGTTCGCGAAATGTTTTTGGCAAAAAGTCATATCCAAAAAAGCCTTAGCATTCGATTTCATGTTATTTTCTACAACTTGGATCAACTAGACGTATGATTAATATTATTTTCAAAAAAAATTGTCAAACGTACATTGATTTGTAAATAATATTTCAAAATTAAAATGCGAAATTAGAGTGGCTCAAAATTAGACTAACCACAGCCTAATTAAGAAATTTATAAATTTTCTTAGCATGATATCTAAAAATTTGTTGCCACCGTAGCTTTACAAACATATTGTTAAGAATATCTTTTTGTATTTCATATTTATTATTTTTTAAATATAGTTATGTAAGTCCTTGTCCAAAATTTGAATTCGTTTTGCCCCCAAAACCATCTTGGTTTGCAAACAATTTTTTGTAAACAACTCAATCTATCCATCAAGGAGGACAATGTGATTATTAGGACATGCAACACAGACATGTCGGCATATTAACTAATATGTACATACAATCGAAACGAATTTGCGTGTTATGCATGTGAAGCTTAACATATTCAAGTCTGGAGTACTATTTTGTATACAAATAATATTTCACGGTCATCTTGTCTAGTTGGCTTAAAAAAAGCACATGTTAATTAAAAACATTTACAATTTTCCTATACTGTACTATACTTCTACTTATTATTATTATTACTATATACTGTATGCTATTTGCGTTTTTTTTCACTGTTTCGTGTAATTTG
Organism: Muscina levida; assembly: GCA_964034835.1. Lineage (NCBI taxonomy): Eukaryota > Metazoa > Arthropoda > Insecta > Diptera > Muscidae > Muscina > Muscina levida. The sequence goes on along the minus strand of OZ035883.1, from coordinate 146,724,867 downwards.
ACATTATAAATAATTGTAATAATTCATAAGATTGCGTTTATAATATTTCGTTATGGCAGGATATACATTTGTTATCGTCCGTCATCGTCTCTGTGGACGTCATTATCTTCTGAGACATGCTATGGCTTCACTAGCATGTCTGTAAGGTTTTACTATATCTTTGTCTTATGGTTGATTTCCATATTTGGAAAGTAATGAGTTTTTAAATTTTCTTTGGTATGTTGATTACGATTCAAATGAAACATCAGATTAACATATTTCGAATAAATAATATATATGTAGTCGAGCCTGAACCGTGCATACAGAAGAAGTCCTGGAAGTCCTGGAAGTCCACTGTAGTAGTTCAAAATTTTGAACGATAGGATAGCGGACATAAGGCATAGTCGCGGAGGCCATATGCCAAATATCATATTTTAAAATAAAATGCCTTCAAATTTGTGAGAGGACAAAGGCATAATGTTGGTCATGCCATTGAATTTGTTGTGTTTTATTCGTAAAAAAAAGTTCTATGCCTCTAAAGAAAGCACTAGATAATATATATTTTTCCAACTGTTTCACTCCGCTGCTGCTTTACTATGTTCGTCACAAAATTCCATTAATTTTAAATCAACCAAATTATATAAAAATCGATCACTACAATTAAACCCATTATGCCACCAAAATATTGATGCCTTATATAAAACCGCAAACTTCAGCGTATAAGCAACATTAATCTAACACTAATATAACACAGTGCAACATTTTTCAGCACCTTGGTTTGAGACTCAATTCTGAGAACTGCACGTGCCCCAAAAAAGAAAAAGTCCTGCATCATTTGTTTTGTCAAGTTACATGCCATAATAATTTAATATCGATTTGAAGTTAGTAACTATCGTACAGGGGATTAAGAATTAAGAATTACAATTCCTTTAATCTATTGACACAACGTTTCCCTTCATAAGCAACAATTTCACTTATCCATTCATCAAATGATTATGAATTGGGTTTATTTTGTGGCAGTTACAATAAAACTGTTGTACTCCGTGGCGTATGATTTACGTGGAATATTACTTATGATAATCATACGCCACCATATAACAATATAACAAAAGGGCCTAAAACGTGCAGTTCTCAGAATTGTGTGCCAAAATCATGTGTTGTACTGTGGTATATAATTTATATTTATCATTACGTATACGTAACACCACCATCACCACCGCTATTCGCTTTGATTATACTAAAATGCATAAATTTGCTTTGACATTTTTAACTCATTACATTAAAACAAACAACGGACAACTGCCACATATTGTGCACACATTTTAAACAAATATTTTGTATTTGCATAATTTTGTTGTACATACTTTGGATGGGATCTAAGGGTTTCGGTTTAGCGGGTAAACAACCCATTGTTATGAAGTTGTCTCGCAATTTTCCCAATATGCCTCGATTTGGTGAAGCCATTTATAATTTTATATCAATTTTGTGAGAAAACACTGGACACTGATTGGATTTTCCGCGTTTGAATGACACAACAACAAATAATTGGTTAAGTTTTTAAACTGTTTTAAATTTCACCATTTGTCACGGACACGGTCGTAATGGCATTAGAACTGAGGCAACAGCCTTGGATTGTTGTGTTGTACTATTGGTTTGGCTGTTTTGTTTTTGTTTTTTTTTTTGTTTATTTTAATAGAAACAGCTTTTGGTTCAAGGACTCCAAGGGGAATTTGTTACACTTTGTATGTCACATTAATTTAGCTAAAGCTAACGATAGCGTTGGTCTAAACATATTTTTTTAACGATTATGTGCCTATTGTAGGCATTTGTTTTAAGACTTTTATTGTCGTTATATTTATTTTTTAAACGCTCATATAAAAAGCACACACTTTTAATAATATTGTTTTCGTATTTCTTGTTTGACTTTTCTTTGATATTTTTCTGGTTTAATTTTTTTTCTTCAATATTTCTTTTGTGTGTCTATAATTTCTACAGACATATTTGAAATTTCGGCTTTCACATTTTTTTTTCAGGGCTACAATTACAACTGACGAGTTGAGTATTTACCGTTAAACTGTTTTTCCATGTTGTCGTAAGTGGCCTTTTCAGCGGCTCTGCGGCTATCTATTGTGGTTAACAAGTGTTTATACTATAATTATCTAGTGCTGTACTCAATAAACGATGACGACGACTACAACTGGCGCATACTACATTGCTGACCAGTCATTTGCAAGTGCTAAGGGCTACTATTGTTACCCCCAGCTGCACTGAGGCCTTTTACATGAACCAACGAGCGTTTATGTATCAGCGTTATAGGAAACCAAACACCCACCTACACCACGAAGAAGACCTCAAATTATGTGTGTGTCTGTATTTGTGTGTGTGGGTGTTTTCACATATACCTACGCACAGTATACATATCCAAAGGGGTCCTACTGATTCGTTGATGGCTTTGGTGGTAATAATTACTAGGGCAAATGTCAATGTAACTAAAACTATTTATAGATTGAGCTAATTTCAGCCCTTAGGTGGTAATGACACTGTGTCATAATGGTACAAAGGTGCTAGCAAATGTCACCTTAGAATAATGGGGTAGGAAAACTATTCAAAGGCATGGTATGGCGTGGGCTATATCGAAAATTTGATCGCAATTGACAGTGTAAAAGATATTCCCATTGTTAATCGTTTATCTTTTTACAATATAATTGGATGATTTGGTATAGAGGTCAAATGTTACATGTATATTCGTCATAGCAGACGTCATTTTTGTCGTACGGTCACAAACCAACAAGAAAAAATAGTACAAATTACCTTTTATATATCTAGCTACTTGGTGTAACACCAGTTTTAATTTTTTTAATGAATTCGTGATATACATATATGCACATAACAAAAGTTAAAAAAAAATACGTAAATTATGCTACACAAAAACTATCTCAGTTATATGTATCAGCATTATAATGGCTAATTTTCGTTAAAATCGGACAAATAGTATAGAGACCAATGTCGATCACACAGACAAATAGCACTTTACATTAAATGAAAACGTATTGTATTACACCCCAGGTATATACATATTAGTATAACAGAAACTATTGCAGTAACTAAAGCATTATAATGTCTAATTTTCATTGTAATCGAATACACAGTATAGGGGTCTATGCCAAACACACAGACATATTTGAAATATTAGCAATTTACATTAATTGAAAACAAATTGCAAATTGTTTCTTAAGCATAATGATGCTTAGTTTTCATTATAACCGAATAAATTGTACTATCTAAATAATTGTTTTTAGCCTACAATGCAAATCTTTCCGTTTTTCAGCCTTCTCGAACACATAGTATAGGGGCCAATGCCAAACACACAGACATTTAGCACTTTACGTTTAATGAAAACATATTGTATTATACCCCTCGTATATACATAGTGGTATAACAGAAACTATTGCAGTAACTTAAGCATTATAATGTCTAATTTTCATTGTAATCTAATAAGCATTAGGGGTCTATGGCGAACACACAGACAAATTTGCAATATTTGCATTTCACATTAATTGAAAACAAATTGAACATGGAAATAATTCAGTTACTTAAGCTTAATTATGTCTTATTTTCTATCTAAACAATGTTTTTTAATCTATAATGCAAATATTACCGTTCTTCAGCCTTCTCGATTTTTTCGAATCAAATGTGGTCTATCTATAGCCGCCCTCGACTTCTTTCCTCTCTTTTCTGCAGATCAATCAGAAGATTTCTAATGTATATGTAATTTTCTTACAGAATTCTATGCTTTATTCCAGTTCTTGTTTTCAACGTCTCTGCAGATCAGTCAGAAGATTTTTTCCCTTCCATTAAAGTTTTCGTCCCATGATAAGAATCTGAAAAGAAGATATTGGAGTCTCTCTTTTCTTCTATTTCATTACTCATGCCTGAGTTATTCGTACCTTTATGACATGTGCTACATAATCTCTATTCATAAACCAATGTGTGTCTGTGTGTTAAGTATAGGTTTCTCTAAAGTTCATTCGATGAGAGTAAAACTTTAACAGGTGATTGACCAAATGTATGCGATTGTTTTAATAGAATACAACATAATTACAGAAAATTTAGGTAGACCTAATAAACTTTTCGCAAGATGAGCTAAATCAACTAAAAATCCTCAATTTAGTTGGCACAATTTATATCATTTTAAATGATAAAGCATTTACATTATGCTGCCTAATGTTTTCCTTACGCGAGAGAATCTTTGGCATATATAATCACTACTCTTCTACTTCTTCTTAGTTGACAACAGCAACAGAAATTCATCCATCAGTAGTCGCAAGTAGAAAAAAGTTTCAGGCGCTTCGGTCCCTTGCGCTCTGTAGATAGTTTATTACATCAAGTGTGGATAACAGCTCTTTAACCTGCTCCATTCAACAAAGTTTGGGTCGCACCCTCCTTTGCCACCCATCACGTTTATTGCTCAAGACCTTTCGAGCTGGAACTTCTTTCATCCGTTCGTACATCGTGCCTAAGCTAGTGCATTCGGTATATTTAAACGCGCTTGACTATGGCAATAAAGGTATACAGCTCGTACAGCTAATGAATTATTCGACGACGTTATTCCCCGTTAACGATAATAGGTCGAAATATTTTGCCAAGAATTTTTCTCCCGAAGATTTCACAGAATAGATTGATCTGCTTGTGTCATTATGCTGTAGAGCCAGACAGGTAGGGTCAGTGTCTAGTAGAGTTAGATCTTTCTCTTTCGAGAGAGGGCTTTGTCATTAACGCGCTTGCTTAACGCATGGTAGCAACGGCTTACAATCATTACACGTCTCTTGTCCTTATCACCAAACCCACTTCAGCTGACTGCTTCTTAATGCTTGAAAAGTTTACAGTAACATTGCACAGTCCGGGTTATCTTAACTTGGTGTGACTAACTATCTACGGAGGGAAAAAGACCAAAGCGCTTGTAATTCATTTCTACGTGCGATAGATAGATGATAGATAAATCTGTGTTGTTGCTGCCAATGATATCTATATTATCGGCATACGCGAGTAGCATGTGACTTTTATTAAAGATGTATTTAGTTGTATTTACTGCAGCCTTCCGCATGGCCATCTCCATCATGATGTTACAGAGATGGAATGACAGAGTATCTGAAGACTTTGTGTCGGTCAGTGTCATTCCGCAAAAGCTTTGGGGGGATATCAAAATCAGCCGTAGCATCTAACAGTTCCTGTCGTATTGGATTGTCCTATGCAGTCGTATATAATCGATCAATATGTGGTACCTGTCGATCTACATATCTTCTCTTGTGAATATCTGGCCAGTCGTGGATTTATTAGGTCAAAGGCCCACTTATAAGGTCTCATCATATTCTTTGAGAAGGGCTTTATGTCTCGCATATAACAGACTCGACAGGGCTTGTGTAAAAAAAAAACTTAATTTCCCTTTGCACCCCATGAATGAGGTATGGGATAGCTTCTCGCGTTGTTGTGAATTAACACGCTTTCTATTTTTAGATTCACAACTAACGGCACCTACTTGTTTATCGACGAATGCGAACGTCACTATTTGAGAAGCTTTTACTAGACATGCGGATTGACTCGACATTTATACTACGAAGTTGATAACGACAACATAGAGGGGGCCGGCAATGAAAGAAAATTGTATTTTCTTTATTTTTTAGATGACTGGAGCCAGGAGTTGAAGCTGGGATCTCCCGCATGGCAGTCGCGTGTTCTAACCATCATGCCACGGCCGGTCCCTCACACTCTTTAATGGCCTTTCTTAAGCTAAGGACATCGAACAGTCAGATTCTAAACATCGGGCATGCATTCCTTTATCCAAATTGTTTTTATAAGCTGGCGCATGCACATTGCCAGCTCATTGCCGCCGGCCTTAAAAAGCTCTGCCGGTAGACCATCGACTTCCGCAACTTTGTGTTTTTAAGCCGTGCTAAGGCCGTGCTGATCTCGTTTTGGATCGGTAGTGGCCAATCTACTCCATCGTCGATGACTGACGTGATGTCGTCACTTATGCTGCCTTCGATAACGAACAAAGAACGAAAGTCTTCCCTTCATATTTTCTAGGATCAAAAGACAAATTCAAACTATATATCCATATTTAAATTCCTTCTTTAAACGATATCGTTTTTGTTAAACATTTTTTTTATCTGAAACTCTAATGTACCTCCAAGTCGGCGCGACATTTTCTTTTTGGTTCTAGGTCAAGGTTTATGTGAATGTCAACAAATTGCTATCACGTAACTGACCAGCGACATGCAGCTGAATAGCCACGTCAAGCAAACATAAAAAATTCCATTTTTTTTGTTACCCCAACACCCGTTGGAGTAATTGAATATCGTGTCATGCGGCGCGTTGTTCTCTTCCCATAGGAAGTACTCAAATTCCTGACGTATGATTGATTTTTAATTTGATTTCATTAGTACCTTGGCGTCGCGTATGTTTAATATTTAATTATGTTTATTTGGTACACAAACATGCTACGGATAAACTTCTACGTAAGTCAGCTAATATATGGTTGTCGATTACAATTTACAACACAATACTGTACACTAGAGCCGTCTGAGCCTTTCACTGAACTTTTCACTGCCTTTGCTATTGTTGTACCAACTAGCCAGTATCATAGCAGTATCGTTGCCACACACAAGTGCTGGTGTTGGTGGTCAATTACTAACATTAAGCCCATTATCGAATTGTCGTAACAACTTTGTTGAAGTCTATACTAGCTACCACATGGCTACCACAAAAATTCTACCAAATATGTTGTGCACTGCATAGCGCTGAATTTGCTTGTAACAGTTGGTAGTCCTTGCCATATATGTAGTAGGCATTTGGTATACGTCGACCTTCTCTTTTGTACATACATATATCTACTATTACCTTGGTCCTTCTGCGCTCAGTTTTTGGGCACGATAGAAGACTAAACTTTACGAAAGTAGAATTTATTGTTTTCACATTAAGGTCTTGTTTGTTGGCATTGTTGTATTGGCCTTTGTAAGCAAGTTTCTACTTTGTTTCTAAATACAGGTAACAAATTGTGCAGCACAAGCTATAGGCTAGACAAAAACTATTAAACATCATCGCAAGTGCCCCGATGTGGCTTGTTGATGTTTAAATCAATTGCCAGTCATTAGCAGTAGACGTTGAAATGATGGAAATGTGTACAACTCAGGTCATTACTTAAGTTTGTAATACATTTTAAAGATACAATGGCGCATGATTAATATCAATTCAATTCGAAAGAGAGTGACGTATGAGTGATGGGTCTCTATGGTTATAAATTTAATATTAATCATACAACAACAATGTATGAAGTGAAATGAACAACAGATGGGATTTAATAGGTGAAAAAATTTATACTGCAACAATGAAACATGTCTGCTTCTGTGAAGATTATGAAGTAGTCAATTTTCCTTATCAAACAAGCTGCTCTTCGTATCAGATGCATTTGGGTATTTTGAAGGAAAAAATGATACGATAATGAACATTATCTTAACTTTAGTTATAATAAAAAACTAATATGTACTAATATTTATTAAAGTAGTCGACATTCCTTATCATGCAGGGAGTTCCTTCCATCATCTATTAAAAGTCATTTTAATTTTTCTTTCTATTAAACTCAACTGAATTTATAATTACATTTTATGAATAATTAACTAAAGTATATATATTATTACTTCTATATGGACACATATGTCCATCAATGTTTACAACACGTACACCCAGACGTACGGAAGGCACACTTAAACACAGCTAGACAAACTATAATTATTGTTACATCACACACGCACGCATATATCCTTAGGTAAACCACATGTGTTGTTTGCCAGCAACATGAATTGCAACGCCCTTTGGGACTATATGTCAACAATTATATGAACTTTTGTTACTAGAGAGACACTCTCTTTGTCGCTCTCTTTCCCCTCTAGCTGCTCTAATTCTTTAGCATTAGTTACTCCTAGTTATCAACTTGATATCATCTATGAGGACTACTCGTCCAACTACTAGACTTAATTTATTTAAATGTCTTGTGCTTCAATATTCTCATCAAATGATGCATTTTATATGTTTCACATTTAATTGCTAACCTAGACTGTGTGTGTGTGTGTGTGTGTGTGTGCGTAATTGTCTGTTATTCCCTGCGGGTGTGTTAAAGTATTTGTCTGTAACAATTATGGCATAAAATTATAATAAATGTTTGTGGAATTCCCTTGACATTCGATTTGCCCGCATAAGAATGTTTTAGTTTAACGTGCAAATTGTTCGTTGAAAAATTAATTGTTTATTCCGGAAAAGCGTTGGGCGTCACAGAGATAATATGCAAAATTATACGTAATGCAAAATAAGCAATGAGTTAAAAATTATCTAGAGTAGAGAGACACATACCGGGAAGCATTTAATTTTATAAGGCACAGCCTTTTAAGGGGTCTTAAATGTTGATCTTATATGGATATTTTAGATTAAGACGATTATTTGTTTTTTAACGTGTTGTGTCCATGTGTTGGATAACGGATTCAGACTGATTAGATTCGCGTCGTCGGCAACAAAAACATGGTAGTGAGTGAAACCAGATTCCCGCAAAAATATATCCACAAAGCAACCTGGCTACCCTTCATCAAAAGACATGCAACCAGATTGATCACGTGGTAATCGATGGCAGGTTTGTGGCAACGTTCTGGACGTGCGTGTGATGCGCGGTGCAAATATTGACAGGGATATGCAGCCAAGGTACACAGTAGCTCTAAAACATTTCATAACCAAACGCAATTGAAGCTAGACATCACAAATCTGCATTCCACCGAGATAGCCAAAGCCTATTCTAACAACTCTCTCAATTACTTCAAACAAACCCACCTAATTCGGATATTCCCGACAAAACAGTGGCAGCATTTAGCGAATGAATGGATTATGAAAAACCCCGCTCAGACAAACCCTGGTACGATGAGAAATGTCACATAATGTCTAAAGAAATGGATGCTGCATACAAGACGAAACCGCAGCCCATAGTAACCTGAAAGATCTACAAAAGGTAAAAAGGTAAAAAGCAACCGTCTTGGAACAGGGTTCCCCACCTGTAAGGACAGCGACAGAAATCTGATCACGGACACCAGAGTGTGCTATAAAACGTGGAGGGAACACTCCCGTTCTCCTCTCGTTCCCGATGACAGTTCGGTAGATTGTACGGTAGATCGCACTGCTTAAAAATTTCAATAAAACTGCAGGAACCAATGGACTATTTGTAGAGCTTTTAAGGCCGGCGGCAATGAGCTGGCAATGTGAATACGCCAGCTAATAAACACGATTAGGAGGAAGGAATACATGCCCGAGGATTGGAATCTGTATTTTCTATGTCCTGAACTTAAAAAAAGCGACGCAAGTGTATATACCAACTCTCGCGAGATTAGCTTATTACCCATTGCATACAAGTTCCTGTCAAGTGTGTTATGTGACAGACTAAAGGTTAGCCCTTATCAGTGTGGCTTTGGATCTGGTAAGTCTACGACCGACCATATATCTACACCACGACAAATTCTGGAGGAGACCCAAGAAATGCAGATCAACACGAAGTATCTGTTTTATCGATTACAAAGCTGCATTCGACAGTCTGATGCGGCAGAAACTATCAGATGTTATGGCTAAGTTTGGTATCCTCGAGAAGATGATACGACTTTGCGGGTGACACTGAACGGCACTAAGCCTTCTAACACAGCCATCTACCCATCAAGCGAGGCTGTAGACATGGCGATAGTCTGTCAAGCGATCTCATTAACATCATAATGGAGATGATCATGCAGAAGGCTGCAGAAAACAGGACTAATACTATCTTTAATAAAAGTTACATACCGCTCGCGTATGCCGATGATATAGATATCTTAGGCCGATGACTGTGCGATGTTACTGCAGCCTTTTCAAGCATTGAGAGGCGGTCGGTGGTCAGATAAATGAGGACAAAATTAAGTTATTTGTTTCAACGAGCAAAGAGTCCACTCGTCTGGGACGCTGCGTAAACGTTGGCAACTACAACATTTTAGATGATCTTGATGTTAGATGATCTTGTCTACTTTGGATCTGCCGTAAACTGAAATAATAATGTCATCCTGGAAATCAAGAGACGAGTATTGATTGCAAAACGCTGCTTCTAAAGCAAGGGAAAGAATGTCGGCCTTAACAGAGGCAATGTAAAACACACACAGGATTCTGTCTTGCTCTACAGCGCAGAATCCTGGGCAAAGACAGTTTAATCTATTCTGGGAGACTTCTGGAGAAAAATACTCCGCAAAATATTTGGAGCCATCATCATTAAAGGCGAGTATCGTCGTCCAATAAACCATAAGCTGTATGACCTGTATACCGACATCGATGATGTCAAGCTCGTTCAAATAGACCGAATGCGCTGGCTTGGACACGTTGGGCGCATGAATGAAAATGCTTCAGTCCAGGAGGCGCAGAAGGACGCACCACAAATTCGAAGGATGGACCAGGTAAAAGAGCTCGTACCTAAACTTGGTGTGACAGACAACCTACGGAATACAAAAGAGCCTATAACGTGATAAATTCCCACATACGATGATTACTAACTTCAAATCGATATTAAATTATTATTGCATGTAACTTGACAAAACGAATGATGCAGAAATTCTTCTTTCTGGGGCTACTTCCACGTGCAGCTCTCAGAATTGAGTCCCAAATCAATGGACTGAAAAATGTTGTACGGTGATATTAAATTGAGCTTTCTATAAACATCAGTCCATAATGCAAATATTGGAGGAAATAAAATTCGTATTGCACTATTGCAATTGATTTCGAAACGACATGAACCGCAAACCTACGGCAATTCTGTTAACTTTTTGTAATGTTCATCGCAATTATTTTTGTGTTTCTCTATGTAAGTTGGCTATAAGTTTAATTAGTTTGTTTAGTTTAGAAAAATAAATATGTGACGGTTCTTGTGCACAGATATATCTATTTGATGCATTGGCTATTTGATTCGTCGAAGAAACATTGGTGTATGATTAATTTTAATTGAAATTAAAAAGGTGACGTATAAGTGATAGTTGCCAATCGAAAAATTATAATAATAATCACACGCCAATAGGGTACAAATTGAAATGGACAATGAAATGTGTGATACAATTTTTACATTAGTTTTACGATATTCGATGTAGAATCTGTTTAAGAATCGTTTACACGACATGCCGATTGACTTGTCACTTACGGCGAAGTTTCTGTAGACAACATCGAGGGGGCCACTGATGAAAAATGTATATGACTGAGACGGAAATCGTATCATAAAACTCACTTCGTAATATCTTACTAACAATAATAATAATTTTATTGTTTATCTGGCAAATTATTACTGAGTTAATTGGAAACATTATTGGATGCGTATCAGGCATAACAATGGTATATTTTTGGTTATTTAGAACTGTATTATTGACATTTTTAAAAAAAAAAACTTACTCATGGTTTACAATAATATTGTATTGTTTATTCCTGGCAAATTATTTTTTAAGTATTTTGGTATTGAAAAACCAGTTAACAAACAAGTAAAGTAGTAGTTATTGAGAAACTTTAGTATGATTCAATTTTTTTTTAATTTGTATTTATTTGCCACATTTAACTAACACAATTAATATAAGACCTTTTTTGGGAAATTTTTTTTTAAATAAACCAAAATTTGGTTGTTTCGAAAATTGGTTTGGATACAAAAAAATCTGCTAATGTCACTAAGCACTTTGGGTTTCCAGATTCGTTGTCGAATTAATATTTATATTCTTTTGAATATGTTTTTTTTGTAACTTATTATTGTTCCTAAATTAATATTTTTTTTTTGTTTTGAATTGTATTATCTTTAACTTTTTTTTTTAGTTTTTATTTAAGTCAACCGAGTCACTGACTTACCTAAAATAAGAGGATTCATTATTATTAAGATCTAATTTGTTTTGCGATCAATCAACAACTGACTGAGTTCAATATTATAATGTTGTTCATTCAATTTGAGATTTGATCTTATTCTACCTATGGGGTATTGTACAAAGCAGCGACAAATTTCATTAAAGAATTTCACAGAATAAACAAATATGTACAGTGAGGTACTAAAGTCTACATACTATATAAAAGTCAACATATTTAGGGGTAAGATGATATTATAACAAATTGTTATTATAAATACAATTTATATACTCGTAATAATATTTCCTTATACGTTCACATTTTTAAAATTGATGTTACTCATACGTCGCAGGACCAGAACTTAATTGTTAACAAATTGCATTAATATTACTAATACGCATTAGTTTTTTGACACATCTTCTGTTAAAATATCAGGTTTGTCTAATTTGTACTTTTCCACTTTCCTACAATTCAATTGTTTACAAATTGCATTAATATTATTAATACGCATTAGTATTTTTTTATATTTGTTCTACAAAAACATCAGTATTGCCTTATTTTTACACATTTATGTTACTCATACGCATTAGTTTTTTTTACACATTTTCTGCTAAAATCAGGTTTGTCTAATAATTAACTAATTATGTTACTCATACGCCTCTTCACTAAACTTAATTGTTTACAAATTGCATTAATATTATTAATACGCATTAGTATTTTTATATATTTGTTCTTCAAAAACATCAGTATTTCCTTATTTTTACCCATTTATGTTACTCATACGCCACTTCATTAAACTTAATTGTTTACAAATCGCATTAATATTACTAATACGCTTTAGTGTTTTTATATATTTTTTCTGTGTAAAAATCCATAAAGTTGATCGGAATTTTTATGCCAATTAAATCGATTTCAATTTGTTTAATTCACTTGAAATCAATCAATAAATATTTGCCTGCTGGCAACTGACAACAATTTGTTAATAAAATTACACGATTATTACTTTGTAAACTTTGGGGAATTTTCAAATTTGTTCTACAAATACAATAACAAAATGCAAACAAGCAGTTATTTAAAGTGGGTGTTTGTGTGTTATATTAACACATACATATAGCAAGTAATAGCTCGGCATGGAATTGCAACAAATGAAAGGTAATTAAAACTAACAATTAAGCAATTTGTAAAACATTGTGGTTATTATGAATTGGAACATACAAGAAAATAAAGAAAGTGACCAAAATAGATCAATATTTCAACAAATTGTTAACACTTAAAATGTCTAAATTATTTAATGAGATTATATAGGATAACTTCCTAATAAATAGTTATATCTCTTTCAAGCAAATATTTTTTTAAAATAAAGTTTTGTCATTGTGCATTGTATTTCCTTTGCGACACAGCAATTTACCCCTGATTTGTCTACCAGTGTAATTGTTGATTAACTTTAGCAATTGTTATTTATAAACTGATATAGCTAAATATATCCAATGCATTTGCAATGCTTGCAACCCAAAAGGTCAATTGTGTTTGTCACGTATTGTTGTTTTTACTTGCAGTGCCAGAAACAAACATGTGTTGATGTTGTGTTTTTGTTTTGTTGCTATCCTTTCGCCATTTATTTATTCTGTGCAGCTAATGGATTTTCTATACAGGATCCTTTCACCAGCAGCGGTGATATGTTGGTCCCCTGACTAAATGACAAATGTCCTTAGTGAAATGCCAAAAGCCCATGCTGGCCGTTCGCTCCCCACTATCATCATAAATATTCATTTATCTTATCAACCAGGAAGGGAATTCCACAGCGAGTAGAGGGTGTTGGAGGGAATGTCAATAAAGTGTAAACCAAATAAGGATTTTAAATTAATACCATGCAATGTATGTGAATGGTATTTTTGTTTTATTTTTTCACTGTTATTCAATTGTTTTTTTTTTGTATACAAAAAAAAACAGATGTGTCATCAAAGATTTCAAAGCACCAGCATAAAATTGTGCGGTCGTACGTGTGTGAAACAGAGAGAATCCAATCAAAAACATGGGACGGATAAAAAATACAATCACAACTTTTTTAATATATGAGCAACTAATTTTTATCATGTTAACAAAAATTAATATTAATCATACGTACAGCTTTAAGACAACAGTGAAAATTATATGTACAGATGAAACAATCTATTACACAAGATAACAAGAATTAAATTCATTTAATTCATTAAATTCATTTAATTCATTAAATTCATTAAATTTATTAAATTCATTAAATTCATTGAATTCATTAAATTTATTAAATTCATTGAATTCATTAAATTCAATAAATTCATTAAATTCATAAATTCATTAAATTCATTAAATTCATTAAATTCATTAAATTCATTAAATTCATTAAATTCATTAAATTCATTAAATTCATTAAATTCATTAAATTCATTAAATTCATTAAATTCATTAAATTCATTAAATTCATTAAATTCATTAAATTCATTAAATCCATTAAATTTATTAAATTCATTAAATTTATTAAATTCATTGAATTCATTAAATTCATTAAATTCATAAAATTCAATAAAATCATTAAATTGATTAAATTTATTAAATTCATTAAAATCATTAAATTCATTAAATTCATTAAATTCATTAAATTCATTAAATTCATTAAATTCATTAAATCCATTAAATTCATTAAATTCATTAATTTCATTAAATTCATTAAATTCATTAAATTCATTAAATTCATTAAATTCATTAAATTCATTAAATTCATTAAATTCATTAAATTCATTAAATTCATTAAATTCATTAAATTCATTAAATCCATTAAATTTATTAAATTCATTAAATTCATTAAATTCATTAATTCATTAAATTCATTAAATTCATTAAATTCATTAAATTCATTAAATTCATTAAATTCATTAAATTCATTAAATTCATTAATTTCATTAAATTCATTAAATTCATTAAATTCATTAAATTCATTAAATTCATTAAATTCATTAAATTCATTAAATTCATTAAATTCATTAAATTCATTAAATTCATTAAATTCATTAAATTCATTAAATTCATTAAATTCATTAAATTCATTAAACTCATTAAATTCATTAACTTCATTAAATTCATTAAAGTCATTAAAATCATTAAAATCATTAAAATCATTAAATTCATTTAATTTCAAAACTTAACTCATAAAAATTAAAAATTAAAACTTAACTCATAAAAATTAAAAATTAAAAATTAAAAATTAAAAATTAAAATTAAAAATTAAAAATTAAAAATTAAAAATTAAAAATTAAAAATTAAAAATTAAAAATTAAAAATTAAATTAAAAATTAAAAATTAAAAATTAAAAATTAAAAATTAAAAATTAAAAATTAAAAATTAAAAATTAAAAATTAAAAATTAAAAATTAAAAATTAAAATTAAAAATTAAAAATTAAAAATTAAAAATTAAAAATTAAAATTAAAAATTAAAAATTAAAAATTAAAAATTAAAAATTAAAAATTAAAAATTAAAAATTAAAAATTAAAAATTAAAAATTAAAAATTAAAAATTAAAAATTAAAAATTAAAAATTAAAAATTAAAAATTAAAAATTAAAAATTAAAAATTAAAAATTAAAATTAAAAATTAAAAATTAAAAATTAAAATTAAAAATTAAAAATTAAAAATTAAAAATTAAAAATTAAAAATTAAAAATTAAAAATTAAAAATTAAAATTAAAATTAAAAATTAAAAATTAAAAATTAAAAATTAAAAATTAAAAATTAAAAATTAAAAATTAAAAATTAAAAATTAAAAATTAAAAATTAAAAATTAAAAATTAAAAATTAAAAATTAAAATTAAAAATTAAAATTAAAAATTAAAAATTAAAAATTAAAAATTAAAAATTAAAAATTAAAATTAAAAATTCAAAATTCAAAATTCAAAATTCAAATCAAATTCAAAATTCAAAATTCAAAATTCAAATTCAAAATTAAAATTCAAAATTCAAAATTCAAAATTCAAAATTCAAAATTCAAAATTCAAAATTCAAAATTCAAAATTCAAAATTCAAAATTCAAAATTAAAAATTAAAAATTAAAAATTAAAAATTAAAAATTAAAAATTAAAATTTAAAAATTAAAAATTAAAAATTAAAAATTAAAAATTAAAAATTAAAAATTAAAAATTAAAAATTAAAAATTAAAAATTAAAAATTAAAAATTAAAAATTAAAAATTAAAAATTAAAAATTAAAAATTAAAAATTAAAAATTAAAAATTAAAAATTAAAAATTAAAAATTAAAAATTAAAAATTAAAAATTAAAAATTAAAAATTAAAAATTAAAAATTAAAAATTAAAAATTAAAAATTAAAAAAAAAAATTTCCTATTAGTTAAAAAAGCTCCAATAATGCGTAAAGCATCATTTATAAATATTATCCTTTAGTTATATTTAAAAAGACACATACATATTCCCACTTGACCAGCTAACATTTAAAGTTGTTGGTCATTTATTTTTCCCTCTTCAGAAATTAATTCATAAAGTTGTACAAATTATAAAACGCTCGCTCACCAGTTCCCAGAATTCGCATAACACTTTAAAGCTACATAGACAGACACTCGTGTATATCATTATGCGCCACTAAGCAAATTGTTATGTATGCGAAGTGAATTTATTTGCATGAGAGTGACGTGACAAAGTATCCTTAAGAGAATTTGTATGTAAATTATTATGTGAGTTTTTTAATAAAAATGATTGCGTAATATTTGTGTAACAAAAACAACAACAAGCAACTGGGGAAGTAAATATTTAAATGAGGATATAGTGGTGGATGATGTTCAGGTATATTGTAATTAAAAAGATTAAACGATTACAGTTGAATTTGTGTTTAACTAAAATTTGAAATTGTTGGGCTTAGCCGAAAACTCATTACAAATTTATTTATGATTGCACATAATAGGAATTTTAATAGATTTCATTAAAAAATAATGGCTTGGATTATTAATGCATAATAAACTACACAGGTATGGGTGATATGAGTGATGAATAACAAATAGATCATACCCTTTGGGTTTTGTAAAACAATCTAAATTAAAGTTGCTCATACGCAAAGACAAGGAAAGAAGGCTGACAAGAATTAGACAGCAATATTAAACCTATAATTGCTTTAACTTAATTTTTAAGGGATATATTAACAATCTACTGTCTTTAGCTTTTTAACTGACCTTCAATTGTTCATTGAATATTCATACAATAGCCACTCCACTAAATCATTTTCAGATTTTGAACTGTCAGTAGCAAAATTAATTTTATATTCCCGGAATTCATTTTCTTGTTTTTCGTTTACATTCATTAAAGCCCAACTTTGCTTATTCGCATTGCGATTAAATTGTTGTATATTTCACTTCTCATAAATCCTGCATTGTTTATTGTGTGAACAATAAAACACGTCCGTCCTTCTAATGCATACATTAATTTCAGAGTATTCCCCCGTGGGCGTATGAGTGCTACTAATTGTTTGGTTTAGAAATCGATGGTAAGCATGAGCAGTGGTGGCGCCATTATTATGTCAAAAAATTCGTCGCAAGACTCATAAATATTTAAAATTTCCTAAGAGACCGTCGTAAGCAGAGATTTCATAAATGTCAAACAAATGACTAAGAAATATTCCATGAAATTGATTTAACAAAGAGATTGCGATGTATTGTGTCATAACAGAATTATTGTACATTTACATGATAAACAAAATCATTACGAAATCAATGCAGCACAACATACCGATGAGCTGCTCTTACAGTTAATACATTGATAACATTTTAATTAAAATATACATAATCAATTACATGATTAATAATATGTAAAGCACGGAAGTTATTAATACAATTCATACCTTTAAAAATTGCCTACATAATTGCTATAAGCAGATTGGGAATTTTAAGTTAATCATACGCTCTAGTGATTTAAGCAGCATATGGTTTACCAAAACTAATTGTTGTCGCAGGATCAAAATTCTAAAGCTTTTGATTTTAATTACAAAAAACTATTGCAGTGTAATTTGGAATTTAATTTAATTCCACAACAATCATATGCTCTGCTGACTTCCTATGAATAACAGATAGGAAGACACTTGCATTAATCATACGGCGGTGAAATTCTGTTGGGGAACTCAGCGGTTTCTATAGAAGATAGTCAGTATTTTTAATAAAAAATTAAAAATGTAACAAAAATTAAACGTATAACCTAAAATTACATATATAACATATGTATATATTGTAATACTTAATGGAAAAAATCATTACAGTTTAACGTCAATGGACAATTAAATTCCTGTTTATAGATAGTCACAAACACTAACGGGAAAACAAAAACCTTGGAGGATACTGACGATATGTTATATGTAACTTTCTTCTGATAACTTATCTGAATATAATACCGACGGTAACTAACACATTACCATAACAACCATTGCCTTATCGTAGACATAGACCAAAAAGGAGTCTACAAGAAACAAACAGACATACATACGTAAATTACACTTATTATATAATACATACCTTAACTTCATTAAATTCATTATATGCATTAATTTCATTATACATCATTAAAAATATAAACATATTAAATCATACATCATTAAATTCATTAAATTCATAAAATGCATTAAATTCATTAAACTTAAAAAATAAAATAAGTTCATTAAATTCATAAAATACAATAAATTTATTAAATTCATTAACTTAATTGAAATCATTAAATTCATTTAATTCACAAAATTTATTAAATAAATTATATTCTTTAAATTCATTATACGTATTAATTTCATTAAATTCATAAAGTGCATTAAATTCATTAAATTTATTAAATTCATCAAATTCGTTAAATTAATTTTATTCATTAAATTCATTAAATTTATTAAATTTATTAAATTTATTAAATTTATTAAATTTATTAAATTTATTAAATTTATTAAATTCAGTAAATTCTTTAAATTCATTAAATTCATTAAATTTATTACATTCATTAAAATCATTAAATTCATTAAATTCAGTAAATTCAGTAAATTCATTAAATTCATTAAATACAATAAATTCATTAAATTCATAAAATACAATAAATTTATTAAATTCATTAACTTAATTGAAATCATTAAATTCATTTAATTCATAAAATTAATTAAATAAATTATGTTCTTTAAATTCATTATACGTATTAATTTCATTAAATTTATTAAGTGCATTAAATTCAATAAATTTATTAAATTCGTTAAATTCGTTTAATTCATTAAATTCATTAAATTTATTAAGTGCATTAAATTAATTAAGTGCATTAAATTCATTAAATTTATTAAATTCATTAAATTCATTAAATTCGTTTAATTCATTTAAATCATTAAATTCATTAAATTCATTAAATTCATTAAATTCATTAAACTTATTAAATTCATTAAATTCATTAAATTCATTAAATTCATTAAATTCATTAAATTCATTAAATTCATTAAATTCATTAAATTCATTAAATTCATTAAATTCATTAAATTCATTAAATTCATTAAATTCATTAAATTCATTAAATTCATTAAATTCATTAAATACATTGAATTCATTAAATTCATTAAATTCGTTAAATTTATTAAATTCATGATATTTATTAAATTCATTAAAGTCATTAAATATATTAAATTCATTAAATTCGTTTAAGTCATTAATTTCATTAAATTCATTAAGTTCATTAAATTCTTTAAATTCATTAAATTCATTAAATTCATTAAATTCATTAAATTCAATTAATTCATTAAAATTCATTAAATTCATTAAGTTTATAAAATTCATTACATTAATTAAATTCATTAAATTCATTAAATTCATTAAATTCATTAAATTCATTAAATTCATTAAATTCATTAAATTCATTAAATTCATTAAATTCATTAAATTCATTAAATTCATTAAATTCATTAAATTCATTAAATTCATTAAATTCATTAAATTCATTAAAATTATTAAATTCATTAAATTCATTAAATTCATTAAATTCATTAAATTCATTAAATTCATTAAATTCATTAAATTCATTAAATTTATTAAATTGAATAAATTCATTAAATTCATTAAATTCATTATTTCATTAAATTCATTTATTTAACTCATTAAATTCATTTAGAGCATTAAATTCAGTAAATTCATTAAATTCAGTAAATTCATTAAATTAATTAAATTCGTTAAATTCATAAAATTCATTAATTTCATTAAATTCATTAATTTTATCAAATTCATTAAATTCATCAAATTCCTTAAGCTCAAACTAAATTCCATCTAAATTCATTAAATTCATGAAAATCACTTAATTCGTTAAGTAACTAATTTAGTAATTTATTTCATCAAATCTTTATAGTTTCTACCTTAGCTTCCTCATACTTTTCGCTTATCTATGTACAATGATTTGCGATTATAATCATCATTTTGATTGCCGTTTTATCTGCCTATCCACCTGTCATTAGCAGGTAACTAAACTAACATAGATTAATTAATTAACTTCACATTTCCAGAAATTTTTGCACATAACATGATACGTACATGTATTAGCTTCATAAAAATCTAGATATTCATTACCAGTGCCAGTTTTTTTTTCTCTCTCAGCGATGTGAAAAGTTGCTGTTTGCTTATGGCGTATGATTGATGTAACATCAATCATCGCTATGTTGATGTTGGTAGCTACTTAAAGAGATACGAAAGTTTACCAAATTCAAGAAATTTAAAATTACTTACATAACTTGTTAATGGATTTCCACTTTAATGAGCAATGCGTTTAAGCAACTCTACCGTTCATAACGTGCTCATGTGCAACACTTTGTAGTTTTCTTAACTATTGTTGATAACTCTATTACAACCTCATGCCAACATTGCTTTCGATTTGATAGCATAAGAGTTCAATTCAACTTGTACACAATGTACAGCTCATACTGTGCAGGAAATTGACTATCGATTATCTGGTTATCTTACTATATAAAAGACTCCTTTGGCTACGTGCTACAATGTTGAAATAATTATGTAGCATTAACTAACCCAACGTACAGTGCGGTGATGTATAATAATGATCTATGATTAATTTTTGTTTGTATTGACTTTGGTACACTGTAGTTATAGAAATAACATTAATGTTGTCCTTGTGAATTGATTTGAGACGTCGACACTATTGTAATTAGTTTACACATTCCAATCCATACAATATGGTAAGGCCATTAAGTACAAATTAGTTAATTAATAACAATAACATTTATCATACGCCTTTATGCTACTTCTTTTGTGAAAGTCACTCATATGTATATCTAAAACAAAGCGTATAAGTAATAGTAACTACAAGGTCATCTAATTTTGTCAATATTATTAATACTTTACGATTTACATTTATTCAAATTGCTATAATATTTATAATAACGCTCATCTTTCATTGCAACTGAATGACTCTATCCTGCCGCCATATCTATCAAAGGCAATATACAATCTAAATTACCTACTTTAAACATTATTACCTTATTTACCCATTTGAAGTGTCTTTAAATTACGACATGTCATTACCCTGTAATCGTTTATATAAAATACCTATTTTGTCGTATAAGTATCACTGCAAAACAGGAAGATAACAAGCCATAAAAGTATGCCTCTCAGCCAATGTATGCTGGGTAGTATATGACACCATGTCTGTCGACAACGTGTAGGTCACTGTTGCAAACTCTTATAAGCTGCTACACCACGTAAATGATATTACCCGTATTCGCCGCTAAAGTATGTTGTTATAAACTTAACAATCAATGGCCAAGGACTAGGATGGAAGCTACTTCAAAACTTAATAATGGGCAGCAGCAACCAGCTTATGTGCTATAACACAAATTGATACATAAATGGATGGGGGATTGCAAGAGCTTAACTAAAGTGCCACAATAAATAACATATATTACATGTGAATTTTCAATAATATTAAACAATTACACAGAAAGACCATATAAGCCGAACGACTGACTACTCCATGGCAAAGTTTGTAACTACATTAATATTTCAATATTTTAATACTCTAATATAATTTACAAACAACATTTCACAATAGTCATAATTGTTTATATATGAAACTTACACAAGCACACCTATGTAAACATTGGTATGCATGTGGGTGTAGGTGACAGGTCAACCTTACAAAATGTACATGTGCTTACACACCCACACGCACACACACAAAATGCTGTACATTTTGGGTATTATCTCCGATAAGAGGATTACGAATTTATGTTCAATCAAATGGGATTCGTCACTCCTCCCCCCCCCCCCAAAAAAAACGAAAACAGTGTGATGAAAATTCAATTACTTTACTCTAGAGATATTTGATGTGTTAAATTTTGTGCATTATTTTAAGTTTGGCAGTTGCTGTGGGTCTAGTGAGGGTATGTGTGTGTGTGGGTATATGGTCACCTGTATAAAAGTTGTAAAACTTAAGTCTGTTAATAGTAATGTTGATCCCCTAAGGAAGGGTGTTGTTCGTATATATTATTATTATCTTCTCATATAATATGGCGTAGGTTTGTCAGTTGACATACATTATATATGCACAACATTTTATGGCAGACATTTTTTTATACATTTTTTAAAATTTTACCTAAACTTGGTAAAATTTAAGAGACAATGCTATTTATATCATTGTTTTTTTAAGTAATGAACTGTATCTTAATAATGGGAACCTTGACATTTCCAGAAATTTTGCACATAACATGTTATGCTTATGTATAATGTAATGTAATGTATAAAAATCTAGCTAGTCATCACCAGTGCTATTTTTTTTCTCTCGGATGTGAAAAGCTGCAGTGTGCATATGGCGTGTGATTGATGTAGCATCAATCATTACCATAAAAAACTAAGCATTGGTCAATGAAATTGGTACTGATCATCATCAATCATATTTCAGCCTCTGAACAAATAGTTCTCCAGCCTATTTGGAAAAGCATATATTCAATTCATTTATTTAGATACCAAGTTACGTTAAAAAACAATAACATACAAGTCAATAGTCAGGATTTCACAATATCATGTAAAAAATTGAGTTTAATTGAAATGCATTAATTTTTTATTAAAGTTATCATTGATTGTAACAATATATTGCAAATTCCGGATAAGTAATCATCACTACTGATATGATTTTTTATACAAATAGATAAAAAATCATGAAAAAATTTTAGTTTCCTGTGAAAGAAGAAAGTTAACAGAAGCAGTACATATAATTTATAATATTAAAAATGTGCAAAGTACAAATACAGCAGGGGTGAGCAAGTCATAGAAGCACATTGACGACCCCCGTACCATAGTGATCTACGGCACAACAGCATTTTTCTGCCATACCGCAGGAAACGCGTTCACCCCTGCTGTTACTTCGGTTGCGACAAGAGCAACAGTCAGAGATTGTAATTTTTTTTTATTATTTTTTTATATTTATCATACGCACATTGAAGACTATATTCGATAAAATTAGTCCTACTTGATTTTTTACATGGATATATTAATAGATATCACAGTAGAAAATTTTTCAGCTTATTGAATTGGGACTCAATCCTGAGAACTGCATGTGAAAGTAGCCCCAAAAAGAAGAAGTTTTGCATCATTCGTTTTTTCAATTTACATGTCATAATATTTTAATATCGATTTGAAGTTAGTAAGTATCGTATGGGGAAATTTGTCACGTTTTAGGCTCTTTTGTTTGACATAACTCGAGAACCACTAGTCCAATTTAGCTGAAACAAATTTAAAAAAAAATAAGAATTAGAATTCTTTTCATCTATTTATATAACGTGCCCCTACATAAGCAACAGTTTCAACCTCCATTCATCAAATGATTTTGAACTGGATTTATTTTGTAGCAGTTACAATAAAACAGTTGTACTTCGTGGCGTATGATTTACGTGGAATATTACTTATGATAATCATACGCCACCATATATTATTTATGACATGTCAAACAAAAGAGCCTAAACCGTGACAAATTCTTCTATACGATACTTACTAACTTCAAATCGATATTAAATTATTAATGCATGTAACTTGACAAAACGAATAATGCAGAACTTCTTCTTTTTGGGGCTACTTTCACGTGCAGTTCTCAAAATTGAGACCCAAAATCATGTGTTGTACTGTATATTATGAGTTTAAGTCTTTGCTAAAATTCTACTAAAGAATGGAATAAGAAATAATCAATGGTTCTTGAGTTTTAGCTAAAAAAAACTAAGCAAGCAAACATTAAGATAAGCAAAAAAATATAAAAGGCCATAAAACAAAGTTTGCCCTGAAACCTTTTGGATTTAACAATAGTTAAATCTAGTACCCTCACCCTTACTTGGAATTTCTCATCCCTTAGACAATGACCCCAAATATGTTCCACAGTGCTGGAGAGAGGTATTTTAAGTACTCGAAGTCAATTGTTTTGTATTGTACTCTTTCATACAAAAATAGTACTTAGCATAACAATAAAAGTACATATTGGTTCAATAAAAGTACTATTAGTACAATAAAAGTATACATTAGTACAATAAAAAAAAACAATAAAAATACTAGAATTTGTTTGGTAAAATAAAATAACTTTTTATTACTACAAAAGTTCTTTCTTGTACAATAAAGGTACTTTTTAATGCAATAAATGTACTTTTTGGAAGAAGTAAATGTACTCTTTGGCAGAAATAAATGTACTTTTTGGCAGAAATAAATGTACTTTTTGGTACAAATAAGGCACTATTTGGTACCATCAAAGTAATCATTGACTCAAAGTAATTTTTAGTTAAATAATGGTACTTTTTTAGCGCAAAAGAAGTTTTTTCTGATACAAAAAAAAGTAAGTTTGGTACAATAAATTTACTTCTTGGTACATCAAAGTACTTTTTGGTACAACAAATGTACCGTTTTGTACCATCAAAGTAATCATTGACTCAAAGTAATTTTTAGTAAAATAATGGTACTTTTTTTTTAGCGCAAAAGAAGTTTTTTCTGATACAAAAAAAGTAAGTTTGGTACAATAAATTTACTTCTTGGTACATCAAAGTACTTTTTGGTACAACAAATGTACCGTTTTGTACAATAAATTTACAGTTTGGTGTAATAAAAGTTGTTTCAGGTACAACACAAGTTCTCTCTGGTAAAATTAAAGTACTTCTCAGTTCAGTTAATGTACTTTTTGGTAAAATAAATGTACTTTTTGTCACAAAAGGGTACTTTTTAGTACCATGAAAGTACATTTTGACTCACATAAAGTACTTTTTGGTAAAATTAAGGTACTTTTAGCATAAAAGAAGTACATTCTGATACAATAAAAGTATTTTCGGTACAATAAATTAACTTTTTGGTACAATAAAGTAGTTTTTAGTAAAATAAAAATACTTTCAGGGACAAAAAGAGTTCTTTCAGGTACAACAAAAGTTCTCTCTGGTACAATAAAAATTAATTCTCAGTTCAATTAAGGTAATTTTTTGTAAAAGATATGTACTTTTTGGCACAATAAAAGTACTTTTTGGTACCATGAAAGTACATTTTGACTCACTTAAAGTATATTTTGCCAAAATTAAGGTACTTTTTAGCACAATAGAAGTACATTCTGATACAATAAAAGCACATTTGCAATAAAAGTACTTTTTGGTAAAATAAAAGTACTTCCAGGCACAATAAAAGTTCTTTCAGGTGCAACAAAAGTTCTCTCTGGTACGATAAAAAGTAATTCCCAGTTTAATTAATGTACTTTCTGGTAATATAAATGTACTTTTTGGTACAAAAAAAAGAACTTTTTGATACCATGAAAGTACTTTTTGACTCACATAAAGTACTTTTTGGTAAAATTAAGGTACTTTCAGGGACAACAAGAGTTCTTTCAGGTACAACAAAAGTTCTCTCTGGTACAATAAAAAGCAATTCTCAGTTCAATTAATGTACTTTTTTGTAATATAAATGTACTTTTTGGTACAAGAAAAGAACTCTTTGGTACCCTGAAAGTACATTTTGACTCACTTAACGTACTTTACTTTTTGGTAAAGTTAAGGGACTTTATAGAACAATAGAAGTACATTCTGATACAATAAAAGTGTTTTCGGTACAATAAATTTACTTCTTGGTACAACAAAGTACTTTTTGGTAAAATAAAAGTACTTCCAGGTACAATAAAAGTTCTTTCAAGTGCAACAAAAGTTCTCTCTGGTACAATAAAAAGTTATTCTCAGTTCAATTAATGTACTTTTTTGTAATATAAATGTACTTTTTGGTACAAAAAAAAGAACTCTTTGGTACCCTGAAAGTAAATTTTGACTCACTTAACGTACTTTACTTTTTGGTAAAATTAAGGTACTTTATAGCACAATAGAAGTACATTCTGACACAATAAAAGTGTTTTCGGTACAATAAATTTACTTCTTGGTACAATAAAGTACTTTTTGCTAAAATAAAAGGACTTTCAGGGCCAACAAAAGTTCTTTCATGTACAACAAAAGTTTTCTCTGGTACAATGATACTTGTACCAGTACTTTTTGGTACCATGAAATTACATTTTGACTCACTTAAAGTACTTGTTGGAAAAATTAAGGTACTTTTTAGCACAATAGAAGTATATTCTGATACAATTAAAGTGTTTTCGGTACAATAAAGTACTTTTTGGTAAAATAAAAGGACTTTCAGGCACAATGTTTCTGATATTTAGATATTTTTAAAAACAGTTATGTAGAAGAGAAGTTTACCTATCTAACCATATATAATATGTCTTTATACGGTATTACAACAAGTGTAGGCAAACCTTACAAAGTTTAACTCGAATCTGTACATTGAACCCTTCTCTACTTGAACCTTTTTCTGTACACTGTCAATTGCATTGTTCAGGAGTCGCTTAAAACTAGTAAAAAAAAGGGAATTTTTCTTTGAATTTTTTTTAAAGTACTTTTATACACCAAAAATTAGCTTATTCGGACTTAAAAA
Source organism: Muscina levida (assembly GCA_964034835.1). Taxonomy (NCBI): domain Eukaryota; kingdom Metazoa; phylum Arthropoda; class Insecta; order Diptera; family Muscidae; genus Muscina; species Muscina levida. The sequence continues at coordinate 146,698,018 of OZ035883.1, read as the reverse complement.
TTTTCCATTTTTCTTAATAGTATTTAAAAATAAAATTTTTTTGGTTTTGGAAACACAAGTCAATCGCGATATGTTAAAATTTTCACTCCCCCAGCTTTAAATTTTCATCAACTAACATATCTCCATTGCCCAACTTCACGCCCCTCCACTTCCCCTCATAAATGATTAACATAGCTCTCGTTATCATTGAAAACTCGTTTTCTCTTTAACGATCTTAATTTTGTGGTGGTCGGAAAATGCTTGCCATAATAAATGAAATTTTCGGTTAATATCATTGATATCAACATCGTTAAATTTAATGGTTATTTATACCACTTAGAATATGAAGCCAAAGCAATGGCTTACCAAATCTCAAAATCTAAACCAACAAAAATATGCGTTAGCCACGTTTTTGCTACAGGAAATGGGAGCATCTCATTGACATACGCTTTCTTGCATTATACGGGCGGCGTTTAACGATGCCAGCAAAGAATCCATCATAAAACATAACATTAATGACAGTATTCACGACGACGGTATCATCATCAACGTCAGCGTCATCATAATCATCATCATCACACTCGTCGTCGTCGTCGTCATCGTATAAACCAAACAAGACAAATGATAAAATAAAGACACATGGCCATAAACACAAAAGTGTCCATATACTTGTATATAAAATGTTCCCTATTAAAATATGTATCAGCAATACGACGAATATAATACGTATGTATGTTCTATTTATATACTACATGTACATGTGTAAAGTGTTTATGGCTTCAGCTGATTGTGCTTATAGACTGAAGTAGAAAACATTAAATCAAAACTTTTCTCTTACTCTTTTTTTTTTGTATACCGCACAGCTTTAAGTTACAACTTGACAGTGCTTGGGTTGATGCATAAAAGAAAATCTTTTTCGCGTTGACTGTGATTAATGCTTTAAGCATTTAACGCTCGCTTTTCTTTACTGTTTCTCTTTCTTTCTCTCTTTTTTGTTTTTTTTTTTGCTTTTGCCATTTCCCCGTTGTTTTCTTAACATTGGTTTAACTTCTATAGAATGTCTTAATGTCTGTTGATTTCTATTATATCTTATATGGGGCATTTATAGTCTGTGATTTTCCTGTATGCCATCTTCATGGCGATAGCTTAATACCCAGGGTCTGTCTCTACGCTAGCCTGTCTGTCTGTCTGTCAATCTTATCTTCGCCATCATGTATCTGAATGCATTTACGTTACAGCATAGCTGATGTTGTGTAAGATTGTTGCTGTGGCTTCTTGTGGTCATATGAATCATGGCATGGTTTGTAGGTGGAAATATTATATTGCGGTAGGTATTGTTTACTTTTCCATGAAAAGGTAAAGAGAAAGTGTAACAACTATGTTGTTTCGTGGGGTTGGAAGATGGTTTAATTGTATTGTTCTCAGGTTGATATGCCAGCTCAGTTTCCGCTTTCTCTAACGTGAAGTGAACGTATAATTAATATTAATTGATTCTGTGGTAACACAGATGGCGTATAATGAATTGAATTGTATAAAATATTACTCATACGTAGGTTATTGTCGATAAATCACTGTACATTATGAGCATCTTAGTCAATGCGAGTAAATAGTGTTTAAATGTCTCAAAACTACTATTAAATTTAATTGTTCTCATACTTTCATGTTGAAGTACGAGTTCCAGCAAATAATTGCACAAGAAAATCGTTATTATGTTTGCACAATATAAAATTGCTGGTCAAACATGGTTAAGAGTTTGGTACTCAATTCTTAGAACTGGACGTGAAAAAAGACGCCAAAAAGACGAAGTTCTGCATCATTCGTTTTGTCAGTTTACATGCCATAATAATTTAAAATCGATTTGAAATTATTAAGTATCGTATAGGGAAATTTGTCACGTTTTAGGCTATATTGTTTGACATAACTCGAGAATCACGATTCGGATTTAGCTGAAACTAATTGAAAAAAAATCAAGAATTACAATTCCTTTAGACTGTTCATATAACGTTGCCCTACATAAGCAACAGTTTTACTTTTCCATTCATCAAATGATTTTGAATTGGGTTTATTTTGTAGCAGCTATAATAAAACTGTTGTACTCCGTGGCGTATGATTTACGGAGAATATTACTTACGATAATCATACGCCACCATATAACAATATAACAAAAGAGCCTAAACCGTGACAAATCCCCCTATACGATACTTACTAACTTTAAATCGATATTAAATTATTATGGCATGTAACTTGATAAAATGAATGATGCAGAACTTCTTCTTTTCGGGACTACTTTCACGTGCAGTTCTCAGTACTGAGTCCCATGTGTTGTTCTGTGTGTGTTAATATTAAAATTTTTCCTAATAAATACAACGATATTTAAAGTTTTCTTTAAACCAAATTATACGATGTATATACATTTTTCCAACGCCAGCTCCATTCCTAACCCACTCATTCTCCAAATTAATTCGATATCTATGCCAGTGAAAAATGTCCTTAAGATAAACATTAAATATAAGTCGGAAAATGTTGTCACATATGTTGGCATTCATAATTTTTCACATGTAATTCCTTAAGATAAGTAAACATATGAGTCCTGTTTGTGACAACCGTCTATGCTGCAGCAAATCCTTTTACCTTTACGCCGTTATCGCTTCTTCAATAACAAAAAAAAAAACAATATCAACATAATTTCAATTACCATACTCTATGTTCTCCCTCCTTTCTTGTGCAATTTACATAAAAATCAATTATTTCTTGTAAACAACACTGAGACCCCGTTGCCTGTCGTTGCGCATTAATGAAATGCTCGTCTTTTGAATATTTTCTCAAGTTTTTGGAGAAAGAAATATCCTCTGTCATAAAATTAACATAAATATTAATACGTCAAGACGCTGCAAGCGCGCGCAAAGACGAACGCACTGGCCCAGCCAACCAGTTGTTATAATATATACAAAGTTCTTCTTATTGCCAAAGAAAAGGTCCTTTGCCATTTTGGTGTGACTGCTTGTTGGTCGGAATCATAATGAGAAAACAACTTGAGGCACAGAACTTTACGCTTTAATGGCGATTATTTTGGCGTTTGTAGTTGACATTTCAAAAGCCTTTTACGATTAATATTATTTACATTTCCCGCAAACACAAACACACGCGCTCGCAATAAAACAGATACAATGACAATTGTATTTAACTAACGTTGATGACAGGATAACATTGAAATTTTAAGGAGTGCAGATATGCTAAGCACAGACGGTGTGATTGATACAAATTATATTGTGTTCGGTGGGTATATTACATCAACTGTGGGGGATTGTGTTAAATATAAATTTAGAAATAATTCACTTGCATGAAACAACAACAGACTTGGGTGTGAGGACTTAAAGGCAAAGATTTGTATGGACACAGATGTGACATGATTTTGGTTGAAAATATGAAATGTTACGTGCCATATTTAAAACGTGATAAAATCAAATAGAATTCCTATAACATTACATGAGGATTATATTTGATAAATGGTAGACATACTGCAATTTGTCAGAATTTACTTAGCATTCTATGGCGTATGATTAATATTAATTTTTTTTTAATGTATTATGTAGCGTATGATTGATATTAATTGTTTAACTAAAGCGTATGAGCAATATTATATGGAGAATAACATGTAACAAAAATAGAGCTTAAGTTCTATTTAGGATTTAACTACCCTATCGAAAAGAAGTCTAAACCTTAAAAATGTAAAAGTAATAAAAGAAAAGTTTAATTACTCATCTAGAAGTACTTCGATTATTGGGGGTATCATCAACGATATTAACATTGACTTGTCTTAGGAAGGAAGTAGTTCAGTTTTAACTTATTTTACTTAAATATGAAATTGTACTCAAAAATAGTACAAATTCGAAACTAAAGTAGGCTCCCCGTTATATCACTCCTCAAAACATCGTCTAAAAATAGAAATTACAAATCGGCAATAAAAAAAATTAAACCGCACACAGAGGGGCAAAATCACAAAAAATGGAGATTAATTAAACTACTTATCCGAATTTAAAAATTCTACATTATCACTGAGTGACATATGCTAAGCATCTTTTGGAAAAGTGGGCGGTGCCACTCTCCCCTTATTAAAAATCGCTCTAGCGGCCATAGTTATAGACCGATTGTCATGAAACTTTCCAAATGTTGTACTGTTGACCTGCTATAGTCTTTGGCCAGACTTGGTTATGATTGGATAAAGGGGCGTGGCACCGCCCATATAACTTGAAACTTTAAACGGGTATATCTCATGAACTATTAGAGGTATCAAGATGAGATTTGGTATATATGTTGATCGTACAGTACGAATTACATCCTGGAACTGTAGTTTCTTAAAAAATTAATATTTGAGCGCCAACTGGCACCATTCATATTTAAATATCCACGAATAGTTTGAAAATAGCCAAAATTTAGACATATTTTAAAAAAAATTAAAAAATATTTCTACACAACTTTTGTTTATACAATTATTTTTAGAACAACTCTAAAATACCTGAATTTAAAGATTCCATTGTAAAAGTATCACTTTTAGCTTGCGAAAAACTATGTATTAAGCGTCGAAATATACCGAATTTCGATTAACACTATTGTGCGTGAATAACTCAAAAATTACTTAACTTTAATACAATGCAGCTTGACAAGTAAAATACATATGACATTTCAGTAGTGATGTAGAATTTTATATACTTTAATTGAATACTAAGTATTTTCCAAAAAATCAATTTTTAATTTTTCAATTAATCTCCATTTTTTGCGATTTTGCCCCTCTGTGCAGCGCCCAAATTACAAAAATTTACTATTGGCCAAAAAAAAATAAAAATTAAAAATATATTAGTATTCATATAAGGAAATTTTATCGATTTTCTTTTAAAAATTGATTTTTCGAACTATTATGAAAAAAGGCCCAAAAAAATGGGTTATTTTTCATTTGAAATCTTGCCTACTATTGTACAGAGTTTTTTGGGTGATTTTTAATTTTTAATTTTGGGCGTTATTTCGCAGATCCACTAAAATGTTCTTTTAAACTGTTAAAGTAGATTATTTTTAACAATATTAAGTCTTGCGAATTTGTTGAACATTTTACAAATTCGCTACTAAAATATTCTTTCAAATCGTTTAAGTAAGTTATTTGTTTTTTTTTATAACATTTCATTTCCATTTCACTCTTCACTTTGCACATGACTTTGAGCAAACATACACTTTTGCTCCCGTCACGTTTTTAGTACCTTAAACCGTCTGACACTCTTGGTAAACATTTAAATTTCAAACTCTCCTTTAAAACACAATTTAAATCCATTGTTTACATTTATAGTTTACGTCACGCAATTAAAATTTCCTCAAACCACAGCAAAAAGTCAAAAGATCAAACAAACAAAAAATCGGGCCCTCTTGTTATGTCCATTCATTAGTTGGCCCGTATAAATAATTGCGTTTTCAAATGTCACAAACGGCCCAGTGACATATTGACCAACAACAGCCATACAAACACACACAAACATCCATGGCACACAGGAGCACACTCAACTGTGACCCCTCCCCGATATTCTAACACAGCTGACACCGGAATTGAGGTTTTTCTTTTAAATCACTCTGGGCTTAAATATTCAAAAAATACAACAACACAAATAAACAACAAAAATACAAATAACCAACAATGACGTAACAAATACTCAACATGTTATTGGCGTCATAGTGTACATCAAACGTAATACTGTAGCAGCTGATATGCCCCTTAACCGAAAATGGTGGGGTGGAGGAGGAGCGGCAATGAACAATAGCCAAACAATATAAAAGCTTCGTTTGATTGACTCAAAAAACTAGAAAATGTGTAGCAAAGACCCAAAAATGTACGTGACATCGAGGCAAAGGAGCCTCATTCGATAGCATTCAATGGGTCCTCGATGGCTATGGTGTAAGACCGAGTAGTGTAGGTTGTGAAGTAGTGAGGTTGTGTTGTATTTGTGTGTCTGTAGTTTGTCCTTCTAGGGCATGATAGCAACTGCAACATGACGTTTCCAAATGAAGTGAAACATCGGACATGGTGGAAAACCACACTGACCAATAAACATATATAATTATATATAATTTTGTTAAGCGGAAAGTAAAAGTTTTTTTTGATGTCAAAAGCTCTAATTTGTGTGGTCTTTCTACACACTTAAACTTGTTTAGCTAAACCTAAAAAAGGTTTTCTTGGATAATGTGAAATATTGTTGGGATGTGAACGTTTGAAGTTAAAAAGATAGTTTCAAATAACATCTTATCCTTTAACGAAATAGCTCTATCTCTTAAAATAGAAAAAAAGAAGATTTTTTTTGTTAAATTTTGGTGTATTTTTATAAAGATAGGTTAATTTACATAGAACATCATCAGTGTACCACCAAGTGTAGCTCCTGATTTTTCTAAAGTATGTCTGTTTTTTGCTAAAATTTATTTTCTACTCAGTGTAAGACTCCCATTTCCCATAAAACCCAATAATTTTAAGTATGTAACTATAAATTTAATTTCAGTATCTGGAAACGGTTCGAGCGGCATATAAGATGTAGAGTCGGACGAACTTTTAAATTATCGGACGCAAATCAGACGAAAGGATGGTCATATAACGTCATAGATAATAACTGACATATGACATTTGATTCCTTCACCAAAATTTTTTAGAATTATCTCTTTCGTTTCGCTTCTTTTGTCGGCAAAAAAAATTACCTAACATAACACATTACAACGCATGATTTCGGGACTCAATTCTGAGAACTGCACGTGAATGTAGCCCTAAAAAGAAGAAGTTCTGCATCATTCGTTTTGTTACATGCCAAAAAAATTTAATATCAATTTGAAGTTAGTAGGTAACGTATAGGGGAATTTGACACGTTTTAGGTTTTAGATATGAAATATAAGATGTTCTCGAAATAACTATAATGTCCAGTCCGCCATACAAGTGACAAATCTAATAATTGAATGTCAATGTTTAGGGAAAACACACATCTTAACATTCAACTTCTAAAGTATTCAAATTATTCCATACAACTAAAAAAAAACTTAAAAAATATTTTGAAAAAATGTCAAGTACATTAAGAGTGACCAAGGTCCTTGAAATGATGGTACAAAACGTAGGCTTTGTTTAAAACTACTATGTACACTATAATTATTTTTGTATTTAGAAGTATATATGGTGGGGCAATGGTGGCAATGAAAGAGCAATATACACTAGGGTAATAACTTTTTTTGGACAACATTCTCCCTAGGGCTTTTCTAATGGCAAATATTGTATTAATGATAAAAAAAAAATATTTCAATTCAATTTGCTAAAAAAAAACCTTACCCACAGACAGCGATTTCTAAAATGCCTATAATATATGTTTTTAAAATTTTTTTTGATAACAATCTTTTTTATATACGGTTTATACATATGTAATTATGTAAACTAATAATAACAATAAATGATTAAAAGTAGGTATTGTAAGATATAAACTTTAGGTTTAAAATACGCGATGTTTTACAAAGCGGATATATATCTTGTACTATTTTTATTTCAATAAAAAAAAATTTTTTAAACTTTGTTTGATTCAAAACTTTAACGCGTTTGGTGCGTAACCTTTTTTAACGATAGCGAAAAACTAAAAACGCAGTTCTTAATATTTTTCCATGCCCTACACGATTTTGTCTGGGGAGATTTAATATTTGCTAAAAATGCAAAAAGTTATTACCCTAATATACACATTTGAATTGTTTTACCAAAACAACTAGTTACAATTCCTTTGAAACTAAATTAATAAAACATTATAAAAGAAGGGGGGTATACGTTACATTACATTGTTATTTGTATTTCATACGTAAAATAGTTTATGAAACATTAATTGATCTACAAACTACCACAGTGCTATATGCCATATTGTGCCAAAATTGCATAGCCGTAGGATAAACGGTAAAGGAACCTTTGGCCACCACACAGACACACTATAGTTTTCATATATCATAAAAGTTAAGCTATTATAGTTTGAACCTCATACATAAAACGGTTTGTTAAAAATTAACTGATCTACAAACTATTACAGTTACATCTACCATAATCTACAAAGAGCTGTTTAGCCATGGGATGAATGGGTTAGGAGCCTTTGCCCACCACACAGACACACATTCATTTTCACATATCTTGTTCCTGTAGCGATTTAACGAGAAATTATTCTGTTGATATGATATCTTTGTTTAATACTGTTTCATATCATCGAGGATGGAGAAAGCGCAGATCCACAAATAGTACGGAACTTTTTCTGATCGTTAACTGTAAATATTTTGGATAACCTGAACTTGAGTGATCTAATATAGTAGAAAATGTATTACAATTCGAAAAAAAACTATGCCAAATTTGTCCTAAATGAGTACTAAGTTTAGTTAAAATTTTTTGCAGCAGTCATTTAGGACGTATTTATTATACAGGGTGGACCAAAAGACCGTTTATATTTGAATTGATTGCTGCGTCGAATCTCCACGGTATAGAAGGGTGGAGGGATTACGGAATGTAACAGCAGCCAATGGGAATTCAGTTACATGGCGTTATTCTGCAGAGCACAATATGCGCTCTGCGCATGTGAGTACTATCGAAACAACGATTCTTCTACTATTGCGCTCGTTACAACATAAGGCATACAAATGAAACTTCATTAATTCATTTGATTAGAAAATGGGTGCAAAAGATGGTGGCATGTCATTAGATTCATAGACCTTTGCCGGTCCTGATACCACAATCCCCAAATACATCTTAAAATGAAGTCCCGGCTAATTTTTGGAGAAATGATTCGTTTTTTTCGTTTTCCAAATTTGTTTAAAGAAGAGGCATAAGGTCCATGGACCTGATGACACGCCACGCATGTAAGATCATTCATTTGTAAACAACTTAGACCCTCTACTCGAATGCGGTACATTTATATCCCTACTAGATTCAAATGGTATATTCGTGATAAAACCCAAGATCATGCCCACAGACTTTAGTTATCTAACGAAATGTAAAATGTCTGAGGTTTCTTTCTCAGATTTTTCTAATGGTCCATACTTTTATGAGGACACATTGTTACAAGGAATACAAAGCAGTATATAGCAGCAACCAAGCGCCTCTTAAGGTATCAAAGGAAATGCAGAATATTCACGAAGCACCTGTCGTCATTGGCAATTTTCGATCCACGTTGCAGCGGTGTCAAAATGGTCAAGAATCACATATATAAATAAAAAACTTAGTTTACCCTTTCTCGCGTTGTTGTGAATTAGCGTGTTAATTTAATTCTATTTTAGATTCACAACAAACGGCACCTACTAGTTTATCGACGAATGCAAACGTCACTGTTTGGGAAACTTTTTACTATACATGCAGATTGACTCAACACTATACTGCCAAGTTGCTGTCGACAACATCGAGGAGGCCGGCAATAAAAGAAAAATGTAGATGACTGGAGCTGAGAACTGAACCACGAATCTCCCGCATGGTAGCCGAGTGTTCTAACCACTATTCCACCGCCGGTATCCAAGGATCAGATACGGACGATGAAATTTGTATACCCTCAGGTTTGGGGGTGTATATCATTTGACACGAGAAAAGGACACGAATTGATCCCCAAATATATTTAGACAAAATTCGTTTCAGGACTTTTTAAGACGATTAAGGCATGTCCGTCTGCCTGGCTGTTTGAATGGAAGGCTGGTGGTCAAGGATGCTTTTTAAAGTTTATCAGTAATAATATTTCCCAAATGAAGTTATGAGATTGCTATTAGGCTGCATAGTCCCAACCCTTCTGGTACCCCCCATACAAAATTACCTTTTTTGGAATATAAACTTCCATAACTTCTAAGCGGAAAAGTACAGGATATTTGAGTGTGGTCAGTTTAATTATATTGAAATGTAAGACAATAAAATCATATTTTTTGTAAGTCCATCGAGTTCAGCCAAATTCGACATAAGCTAAACGCTTATGAAACCGTACAAGAAGAATGTGGGCCATATAGGCAGACGTCTTGTTGTACCTCCTATACAAAAAGACTTATTTTTGCAAAAATAATAATTCTTCCACACGGAAAACTGAAGCATATTTCAATATGGCCAATTTAATTATCATTTAATAGTAACCGAAACATTTGCCACACCCCTTCTGGTACCTCTGATACATATACATTTATATACATATATTTAATCTAAACGTTGACTTACGAATAAAAAAACCAGTAAGAAAGTTGCAGTTGGGTAACCCGACTTACATATACAATCACCCTCAGTAAAACAAAAATTTTCAATTATATTGATATTATTACTCGATTTCTAAAGTGGGCGGAGTGGTACATTTGTATGGGAGGTATCCGAAGGGACATGTCTAGACTTCCAGATTTATTCTCCAAAACTTTATCCTGTTATAGCTTTACTAAATACAGAATTTGGGCACAATCGCGTTAGGTCTATTAATAATATTAATCGATATCTAAAGTGGGCGGAAAGGTACATTTGTATGGGAGGTACCAGAAGGGGCGTGGCTAGACTTTCAATTTTTTTCCAAAACTTTATCCTGTTATAGCTTTACTAAGTACAGAATTTGGGTACGATACGGTGTATTGATATTATAACACGATTTTTAAGGTGGGCGGAATGGTGTATTTGTATGGGAGGTACCAAATGGGGCGAGGCCATGTAGCCCATTTGCAATACCGTAAGTAGTTTTGGGGAAATATTAACTCGTGCAAAATTTCAAAACATTTGGTTGCGTCTTTCGAAAGTTACTGTGCGCACCAGCCGGACAGACAGGCGGACAGCCAGACGGACAGGCGGACAGACAGACAGACGGACAGACGGACAGACGGACATTGCTCAAACGACTTTAAAAGTCATGAATCAAAGAAACCTAGGATTTAAATTGACTCATAGATCGTATCAAATAATATATATCCTCATCCCTAAGGGTGATGGTATAAAGAGCGACGTTATTCTGCCCCTACTGGTTGCTTCCATACAAGTTAGCCTATTTCCCGAAAATTACGTTTTCGTTTAATAATTTCACAAATGTACTCTTCATTTGTTGTCGAATTCATTAACACTTTCTACAAAACCAATACTATAGTTTTAATCCATATCTGTTAACGTGTGACAATACGACAGAAATTTCTTAAAACCAACCGTTTACGCTCCACAAGCAGCAAAAAACATAGGGTGAGGGTTATTAGCAGTCAGTTCATTTGGCTGAAATTTTTGTACTGTTTTAAGACCAATATCCCTATTTGTTTATTTTCATAATAAATTAACAGGTTTGTATTTAATTTATCTAGTTTTTTCTCATCTTTTGAAAAGCAAAAAGACTCTTGATTTACTTTGTTTAATATCGGTTGTTTGTTTTTTTATAAAAATCACTTTGTCAGGACTTCACTCATCTATAAACTATTGCAGTTTCCACTTCTATAATCTACAAATGTCGCATAACTGTGAGATGCACCGGACAGTAGCATTTGCCTAGCACACAGACACACATATAGTGTTTACAAATAAATCTATTGATTTGTTGTATAGCAAACTGTAAGCTGCATAAGAAACTACTAAAAACACCAGCATCATTCTAAGAACCCCCCAATACTATACAGACACTCGGCGCACTTTTTTTTACAGCTATTGTTATGAGTCATTTGAACTTTGCCGAAAAATCCCTTTAAACTTTCTAAGATATGCTGTTACAAAATAATTGATTTTTAAGCCACGAAAATCTAGTCATCTAAAATTGCAGTACTTCATATATAGTTTTCTCCAGTTCGTATTCATTTCTTTGCAATTCTCTTTTAGAAACCAAATTGTTAAATTATGGATTTTTTTTGTTTGCCCTTCAATAGAAGAAGAATTACACTTGTTTTCGGGCGTTTGGTCGTCGACAATGATGTCATGTTGTGTTGCTGCTGCTTCGTGCGGAATCAAAAGCAAATATGTAATATACAATACAAGTGTATAAATGTATGGCAAAGGTTGGCAATTAAAATAGGTTCACAATTAAAATACAGCGGCATATAATAGGAAGAAGCTTGCAGTGGCACATAAATTACTCAGCCCAATGGTGATAGAGAGTGAGGGGCAACAGAAAACACGTGCAATTGTATAATGTTTTGAGTAACCATAAACATAAACATTAACTATGAGGCCAAGAATTTGCATATTTTATAAGCAAAGGTACCAACACTCTTACTAGCACTCGCTTACACACACACACGCAACTCTCTTTGCCTTGCCTGGTACGTAATTAAAGTTTCAGACATCTATGAGTTGTGTTAATTGTTAACCTGCTTTTACAGGATAATAAATTTAAACTTTGTTGCTGTTACTCTTGTTTTTTTCTTTGTTATGTTAAATTTCATTTGCTTATTGTTTACTATAACATGTTGATGTTTCTTGTTTTTTTTTTTTGTTTTTATTGTGTGTAATATATGCAATACTCACTGATTTCAATTTTGGTCATACTGAGACCTCGTGTTGGTTTACGCCAGTGTCGGTGCCAACCTTTCGTCTGGAAGAATTGTAACAAACTAGAGCCCACACGACCGTTAGCGACTTGATTTTGCGACGGCTGCTGCTGCTGCTGTTGTTGTTGTTGGCTATGGTGCAGGCGACGATTCTCGTGTCGGCCATTACCGGCACTACTGCTGGTGGTAGCGGTTTTGCCGCCACGTTCGATTTCTGATGAACGACACGATGAGGATGTATCAAACGAGGAGCTTCGGCGCTTTTGGTTTCCACCAAAACAAACACAGCTACGCAACATGATGATGTAGTCTAACACAGTCTAACACACGCACTCACAGTGTTGTCTGTAATCGTTGAGTGTGTGTGAGGGTAGGAAACGGATATAGCGGCGGCAGAGGCGACGGCAACTATGATGCAATACCAATGCACTTTGCTGCGTACGACTTGTTAGGGCCAAAGGTAAGCAAATGTGTTTGTAACGAATGTGTATGTAGATAAGTTAACAAAACGTGTTTGTGTTACTTAGACTGACAACTGTCGTGGGTTTTTGCCTTGTCCTTTAGCTGTTCAATAAACCAACATGTATTGTAATTTAGCCTCCTGTCTTGTCACGATGTCGATGACTTTGATAATTCAGCAATTTTGTTATAAATTTTTCGTTATTTCCTGGTTAAGTCCAACATAAGCGCATTTTATTCAAAGAAATTTTATCATTGCCTTTATTTGCCAATACTTTGCAGCCATTTGCTTACTGCGGTTGATTTTTAAAATTTACTTCTCAAGTCCCAGTTTCAGTTGCCATTTGCCGTTTCAGTAAGGAAGACTTGTTTACATTTGCTTAATCTCCTCAGTGCTGTGCCATTATCCTCCTGGATACTTTTATTAACTTTAATTATCTCTTGCCTCCATTTTGGTAGATAACCCCAATATGTTGCTGCGGTTTATTTCCATAATCCACTTTTAAGTATGGAAAAATGTTTTTATGTGGTCGTTTAAATAATTAAGCCATCATTAGTTACGGTAGTTGTGGTGGTCAATCTAGAATGATATAAATAAAAAAAAAATTATTTTAAACTATAATTAACATAACATAAAGTATTTATGATATCGATATATTGAGGATTAACTATTTACGAGCTTTAACAAGTTATTACTATGAGTGTGTGTGCGTTCATACTGCACAGTGTTTGGAAGCTATACACAGGCCTCTGTCACTATATGCTGCTCAAAATGTTTGAAGGTTTCACTAAAATTTGGAACATTACATGCTTTTGGGACTCAATTCTGAGAACTGCACGTGAAAGTAGCTCCAAGAAGAAGAAGTTCTGCATCATTCGTTTTGTCATGTTACATGCCATAATAAATTAATATCGATTTGAAGTTAGTAAGTATCGTATAGGGGAATTTGTCACGTTTTAGGCACTTTTGTTTGACAATTTTCGCTTAAGGTTGTAGCAGCAAGGATCATATATGGATGATGTAGTTTTTTTTAAAATAAAATCCTTATTTGTATACTTTCTTAACAAATAAACTGGTTTTTTTCACATTTATCTACTTTTTTTATCATCATCATTTGAAAAGTAAAATGAGTTTTGGCTCATTCTTTATTATTTCCATTTTCTCAGATGTAATAGTGATTCGTTTAAGGATCACATTTACCACATAGCCTGTCAAAATCAATTTTTAATTTCATTGTTTAAGTTATAAATTTTGTAAATTTTAAATTTTTGTAATTTTCATTTCATTTAAATATTTTACTTTAAAAATTGTTCTTACAATAAATCAGTTTATGATACTGTGTCCTGCTTTTTTGACATTTTCATCCTTAATAATCCGCTTTTTTGCGCCGAAATAAGTCCCCCCACGCCCGTCATGTTATGGTTTGTTAATATTTTGTGACATTTTTATGGTTTCATTTCTAGTAGATGTTGTTGTTGTTGTTTCTCGGTATTTTTTCGGAGCAGAATATATTAATGATGAAGATGGGGAGGACGGCCAAAGCACCATTAAAGTTATGAATACATTAAAATGTCTAATCACATACACATACACACATTTTGCAGTAAAACAGATTGTATTACTATTAACAAATTATGTAAACAAAAGTTAAGCGAAAACATAAAATGAATGGCCGCCATACAAAACAAAAATAATCTTTTTAATGTTAATAACAAATATTTAAGATGTCTCAGATCATAAAATTTAACAAAATGTATGTTTGGGGTAAAACTCAGGCATGTCGTAGTTTTTATGCCGAAATTATCGGAATAGTGCATTTAATTAGATACAGATGGCGCTCAAGTACTTTGTTTTGATTTTAACATACGTATGAGTTACATACAACTGTTTATAGTTATGTATACGTTTCTATACACTTATGTTATAGTAGCAATAACATATTCTGGATATTTTTTTGGTTTTCTAATCATTTGAATAAAATGTGGTGTAAAATTGTCACCTTAACTAAAATTTGCCTCTAACACAAGATAACAGAATAGTACATTTGTTTAGTAATAGATGGCGCTCAAGTTAGTTTGTTCACATTTGATATACGTATGAGTTACATATAACTTGTAAATGTTATGCATACGTTTAATAAACATATTTAAGAGAAGCAATAATATATTCTGGAAAAATTTTTGGGATTTCTAATTATTTGATTAAAATGTAGAGTAATGAATCTAAAACTCCAAAACGACGGAGTTTTTTATACCAAAATTGTCGGGATAGTACATTTAATAAGAGACGGCGCTCAAGTTATTTTGTGTTAGTTGATATACGTATGAGTAATATATAATGGTATAATGTTGATATACGTATGAGTAATATATAACTGAATAATATTGTGTAGACGTTCCAATATACCTATAAATTAGCAACAAATAACATAAGCTGAGCCAAACAAATGTTTTCCAACCATTTACATAGATGTCGTGTAATCCATCTAAAGTTTCAGTACGCAAAAGTTCCTGTATGTTAATTCCATTTCCACCTAGAGTTACATGAAAGAGCAAACTTCAGCGAACCCTCATTGTGCTGTCTCTACTACGTTGTTTGCTATGTTTTTGTTTTTCTTTATGTTATACAATTTATAATCATGTGTTTATTTTGTCGTTTCTTTGTATTTCGCATAAATTAAAACTGACGCCAAATTCATCTCCTCACAACACATTACAGATAGGGGACAGTATAATTTTTTTCTAACCCAGTAGATTCCGTAATTTGTAATGTTAACAGGCATTTGCATATGTTTAACATAATGTGGATATCACTGAGTTCTTCAATTCTACTTTTATAAAGAATACGAAGACTGTATAATAAATGTTCAGATTTGAATACAAGACAATTATATTTTATAAAATTAATTATTTGTAATTCAGACTTCAAATTAAAGGTAATAATGGTATAAAATTAAAGTTTATATATATAATTTAAGAAACCCCGAAGGTCACGTGCATACATATATGACACCATACAGACCATAATGTAGTCCGAGTGTTTTAAATAACTAAGAGTGCACAACTTTAAAGCAAATTGGAAGATACTATTTAATCTAAATGTTTCTTACATATTTCCTAAATGTCAACATTATTAACTTTCCATAAATATTAAGACATTTTTTTTTTGAAGAAAAACACTTTTTTAATTAAAAATACACACCATATTCCACTTGCTCGTTTAAAACGTTTTAATATTTAATGAAATTTATCATTTAATCTTTAAAAACTTTTCCAGATTATCAAGTACCACCATGTCAACGCAAGAAGCTACCCCATACCTCATTCATGGGGTGTAAAGGGAAATTAAGTTTTTTTTTACATGTCAACACTTTCTTACCAATTTGTTTTTATTTTCCACTTTGCACTTGCTAATTTGTAAATTTGTTGGAATTAATTTTTTACTCTTACAGTAAAACTGCAATAAAATTCAAATTATAGCCACGACATTCACTATATTCCACCCCTCCCCCAAACAAAAAAAAAAGACACACTCAACCTGACACACAAACTTATACAAGTTATATATCTATACCCAAGAACTTTCAAGGACACAAGCATCTCTTTATGCAAAGCTCAGCCGACACACAAAACTGTCTTCACCCACTCAATACTGAGAAGAACTTTTTGTTCTCGCTTCCGGGAAGAAACCTTAAGAAAACATAGCAAAACAAATGAACTTCAAACCTGTAACAATGTGCCTCAGTATCCTCAAAGGAGCACATGTCCTTTTCGTATTTGTGTCACAAATTTACTAAAGCAAATATCGATGTGTGTGTGTGTGTGTGTGTAACTGATATTAAGTAAGAAAACATGTGGGAGCGTACGATGTGTCTGTGCAGAGGTAATAAGAGCCCAAAAAAAGTAACAATAAAAATTGCAATCTAACATTAAGAACTGCTTAGCTTTATGAAGGCAATTTTAGGGCACGAATTTTGCGCAAAAAGTAAATCAGCCAGCAAAGTTAAGATAACATCTCACAGCACAACAAAAAAAAAAGTGAACGAAAAGTAATGCCAAAGCAAACCCTCGACGTAAAAGCATGTCTATAAAACAAAAGCCTATAATGTTAAAGCAACAACAATATATGTAGCTGAAACAAAAGCAACAGAGTGCTGTGGCTCATATGATTTCCTTTTCTCCTGCCTCCTCTTTTTTCCTCTCCCTCTCTCTCTCTCTAAATTACTACGCAGCGGGAACACGAAACCACTTGCGTATATTTCAACCGAACAGATAAATATCTAGTCAAGAATTCATCACAAACATACATATGTAGCAAATAGACGAAATGTTGCCGGAAAAGGATATTTTGCCTTAAGACTCCTTGTGAAAGGATATGGATTTCGTTTGTTGCTAAATGTACTTTTTCCATTTATTTATTAGTTTTATCGGCGCTTTCTTTATTTTATTTTCTGGTTCTGTCAACAATTACCTTCAATATTGACAAAAAAAAAGCGTAAAATTCAAACGCCTACAGGCATCGGGCTTTAAAAGGGGTATCATCCTTGCTACTCATGAAATTCTCTAGAGAAATATTGCCTTTGCACTTACCACTCACAGAAGATCAAAGAAAACGTCAACGTTTGATATGGGCATACAACAAGTCAGAGTCAAAGACAGACGTAACAGGATATTTGTAGAAGAAGACAAGTCTTGTCTGTAAATGAAAAAATTAAAGCAATGTATGCTTAAACACAAAACCATGTGAGAAAACACAATTTTGGGGTTGATATGACATTAAAGCCAATAAAAGGCAGTTATTTGATGGCTATTTGAATAACTTAACAATTTGTGTGTATTGCTTAATCATATAAAAATATACACAATAAAACATAACGGAAGGCTAAAAAAGTTGCTTTTAATTGCACGAGTATGGTTAAAAATTTTAAAGGACAAATAAACACAAAAATTTCGTTGAACTATATTTAGACATTTTTCAGCTATTTTATTTTATAGTTTCCATTTTTAATGGCAATTTTATCATTAGAGGCAGCTAGAGTTTTTGTTAAGGTATCAAGCCATTAACCGGCATATGATGTCCAAATCAAGATCCAAAGATGTCTGCTCCACATTGACCAAACTATCGATACTATAAATTAATGTAAATGTATACAAATCATCACCCAGACATGGAAAGAGTAACTATGTTGCAATGTGAGAGTAACTACAACAAGAGACTAACGTTTGAAATGAGTCATATTCTAGAGACTAACACAAGCATGAACTATAAAAGCAATCTGGAGCAATCGTTACAAATATCTCAATTTTAGTGTTTTATATATATTTTTGTTTGTCTCTGCAAGTTATACATAAAAATTTTGTGTGATCTACATATGAATGTATGTTACTGGAGCTTTAGATCGACTACCGGACATTTATAAAAAAAAAGTTTGGAAAACAGTTGATTTCTTTTGCTTATATTGTTGGTGTTAATACATAGGTATATTGGAGCGTATACATAACGTTAAATAGTTGTATGTTAGTCATACGTATATCAAATTTAAACAAAAAAATTGGAGCGCCGTCTATTTGTAATTAAATGTACTATTTCGTTCGCTATATAAGTATTTCAAACGTTTCATTGTTAAAATTTTTAGATTTTAGTAATCATAAATAACACTATGACACAATTTGAGGGTCATTATCTCGGGGGTAAACTAAACCAATTTCAAACGATCTTAGTAACAAAACCCAAAACTCCATTTTGCTCCACTACGTCACAAATTTTTTTTGCAGTGGTTTGAAGTTTGAATTTTTTGGTCAAAAGTCGATTCAAAGAATATGAAAAATCTATTTGGGGTATTTCATGTCTTCGGAGACCTATACTTAAACATTCAGGAGAATATTTCCTCGGAACATTTTAACCCCCTAGCTACCACCCGTGTGGGACATTTTTGGCCCAATTTTGAAAAACTGTTTATATTATATGTCAACTTTAGAAGGAGATCAAGGCTTAGAATCTTCGATAAAAATATTTTCCGGAAAATTTCACTAAGGGTCACCGAAGACATATAGCCTCTACGAGTCAAGGGTTATAAAATAAAATCAAAATTAAATGTTAAGAAGACTACTTTTCAACAAAGAGTGCAAACAGCTTTTTCGGTAGTGAACCAAACTAATATCAAACGGTAGCATTTGACCTCAGTAACAAAACCCTAAACTTCATTTTGCTCCACTACGACACAAATTTTTTTTACAGTGGTTTGAAGTTTAATTTTTTTTGGTAAAAAGTCGAATCAACGAATTTGAATAATCATGTGTTAATATACATTTGGGATAGTTCATGTCTTCGGAGACGTACATTAAAATTTTCTGGGGAATATTTCATCAGAACATTTGAACCCTCTAGCTCCCACCCGTATGGGACATCTTAGGATAAATTAAAAAAAAACAGCTTAAAAATCAAATTTCTTAAAATGTTCAGCATGGGTGGCAGATTGAGGGTTAAAATGTTCCGAGGAAATATTCCCCGGAAAGTTTTAATGTATGTGTCTGAAGACATGAACTAACCCAATTCTATTTTTACACATGAATTTTCATTTCCTTTTATTTAACTTTTGACCAAAAAAATCAAACTTTAAAACACTGTAAACAAAAATTGTGACGTAGTGGAGCAAAATTGAGCTTAGGGTTTTGTTACTGAGGCTAAATCCTATTGTTTGGTATTGGTTTGGTTCACTCCCGAAAAAATGTGTTGCTCTATTTGCTCAAAAATAAATTTTTAACGTTCCATTAACATTTCATTTTGATTTTATTTTGGAACCTTTGACTCATAGAGGCTATTTGTCTTAGGTGACTCTTAATGAAAATTTTCGGAGAATATTTCTATCGAAGATTCTAAGCCATGACCTCCGTTCAAAGTTGACAAATAAACAGTTTTTTAAAATTGGGCCAAAAATGTCCCACACGGGTGACAACTAGAGGGTTAAAATGTTCCGAGGACATACTCCCCTGAATGTTTTAGTATAGGTCTCCGAAGACATGAAGTACCCCAAATGTACTTTTATAGATGATTTTTCATATCCTTTGAATCGACTTTTGACCAAAAAATTCAAACTTCAAATAAAAAAAAATTGTGACGTAGTGGAGCAAAATGGAGTTTAGGGTTTTGTTACTGAGCTCAAATTATATCGTTTGATATTGGTTTGGTTCAACCCCGAAAAAGTGTGTTGCACTGTGTAATTTGTACTAACATTATAAAGATTATAATGATTTATTTTTAGATGGGAGACATTGTAGTTCATTTCATATGTAATTTGTTAATAGTTAAACAAATTAGTTTTACTGCTTAATGCGAGTTTGTGTATGTGATCAGACAGTGTAAGGTATTCATAACTGTAATGGTGCTTTATCCTCTTCCCCCTCTCCACCATCAATATATTCGGCTCGGAAAAATACGGAGAAAACAACAAAAACATCTACCACAAGTGAAATCATAAAAATTTCACAAAATATTAACAAGCCATAACATGACGGATGAGGGGACTTGATTCAGCGTAAAAACGGAGGGTTATTAAGGATAAAAATGTTAAAAAAGGATACAAAGAAATGAATTATTATTCGAAAACAGTAAAAAAAAAATATTGGAATAAAATTCAAATTACCAGTAAAAACATTAAAAATTTAAAGGATTTATTAACTAATAAATAATCTCACCATATGAACGACATTGTATAATTCCCGAGTTTTTAAAATTTATCGATATTGAAATGATTTTACTTATGTATTTACTGCTGGAGATAGCACTTTCTGTGATATGGCCAGAAAAGTCGTATAATAAAAGTGTAGAAAAGGTTATAATCCAACAAATGTTAAAAGTTAAATTCAATATTTCAGGCAAAAAAGGAAATTCATATTACTTTCCTTCATTGCCGAAAGTTATCAATTAAAGGTCCTGGTCATGATAATATGTGTAACAATTCCACTTAATAGTTCAAAAAACTATTTATTATGTTTTGTTGTTGTTTTTGTACAACTTCTGTAACTCACTCTTTCATTTTTCTCACGCTCCCCAGCCACATTTCTAAATAGCATTTCCTCATTTGCCGCTATTAATAACTTCTAGTTACCAACACTTCCGTTATATTTTTTTTGTTTTTGGCGCAATATTTGACCTAAATCTAACTAATTTATTTATTGGCCGTATAACCCACTTGGACATTGGAAACCACCTGCATCATGTACCACATTTACAGAGTGGGCCGGAAGTTTGTTTATTGAAAGTTGTTGTAATAGTTTCCAAAAAAAAAACGAAACAAAATCCATTAGTTCCTTATTAGCAGCCAGAAACAGGTGAAAATAATTTCGTGGTGGCAATGAAAGGATGTTTGTTTTTGGAATGATAACACACGTGCAGTTCTCAGAATTGAGTCCCAAATCAATGAGCTGAAAAATTTTATACTGTGTTAGTCTAACTTGTCTACTTTCACGTGCAGTTCTCAGATATGAGTTCCAAAATCATGCGTTGTACTGTATAATCTATTGAATAAAATCTTTAAAAAATTTTATTTATCACCTTTTTTCATAAATTTTCTCCAATAATTCTAAATTTCTGGACAAATATAGACTGTCTTATCTGTGATTGGTAGAAAATTGGTCACTGCTGATGATATTGAATGACGATCCTCTTCCAAGTACTGTACTGTTTGCATTTGGTAGTCGTTGCATATCAGAGAACATCAAGGGTGTCACTTTTGGCACCCGAATCACACTTATAAATATGGAGTGCTTGTCGCACTCACAAACAGCAAGAAAAGAATAATACGCCCAAACGCACAAATCGCTTTCCGTGTTTCGTGTTTTTGCATTTCGTCACTCATTCAAACAGTAAGCATCGATTCTATTTCACACACCCAAAATATTTGCGTAGATAAGTGAACGGCACTGTGCACTCAAAGCAAATGTACGAAAAGCAACGATAGATCACAAAAAGCAATGCGCAATAATGCGCTGTGAGCGAAACGCTCATGTTTTACAGTTATGATTTCGAGTTCTTCTCCGACAATCGTGGTGACGATTGGAAATCCAGTCGCGAAACAATCGTGATCGTCAAACAAACGTCCAAATGCTAGCTGGGTATTCAAAAACAAATATGTATGCATGTATGAATCTAATGCAAGAATAACAAAAACACACATGTCTCTCACATATTGTTTGTCTCAAGTGTTGTGCTCTCAATTTCGCTCATTCCTTTTGCTTTAGCATTTTGATCAGCCTCAACTCATGTATACATGCAGAAAAAGTGCACGAAATCGGTTTGCGATAGTGCATATGAGCATGTTCGAAATTATCAGTACAAGGCAACAACCCTTATTTTAGAGTGCCGATCACACTCTAAGTGTCGTAAACGCACAAATGATTCGGGTACACTTATTGTGAGGGTGTACCCTTGACGTTCTCTGTTGCATATGTATATACACCGTATGAGTAATATTAATTTTTTGCGTATTTTATATTAATCATACGCACATCGTTCCAATTTTGTGAATTTATGGTTTAATAACACAGTGCTACAGCCAATCAGAGGAGTGAGAAATTCTTTAAGAGAAATGTCATAAAAAAAGCATTTGGCCAAGTCCTTTGAGAGTTTTACTATACTGGCTTAGTATCTTCATCCCCCAGACAATGACTCCGAAAATGTTCCGTTGTGTAATTATTGAATGTTATATGTATGATTTTTTTTGTATAGAAATGCAAACTTTTAAAATGCCTCTTAAACATCTGTTATGAATTTAAACAATAGAAGATTGTTAAAAAATAATTCAATTCATTTTAAGAATTCGCATTTATCAACTTTGATTTTTAAATCTAATTTAGTTTAGTTTCATTAGTTTAATTGTAACACTTTCAATATGATTTTGATTCCATATTTTGGTAATTTCTGTTCCAACTATAGGATATTTAATTTTGCCATCACTCTATACAACAAGCACCTTTTTTATAATGACCCTGTATATTTCTACCACAATAATGACGAGAATAGTTAACATTTCACTGATGTTTGTGGCAATAAACTTAATTAGTAGGCCACATCAGCACGAATAATAATGAACATGTTAATGGACAGAAAGCAAAATGGTTTACATATGTGCAAATTTGGAAAACAAATTAAAAATGACTAACATAACAGTAGACAACAGAACTAAATTTAGGGGAATTTTGCAACACTCACAAGTTTTCCTGAGCTTTTGATAAAAAAAAAGTACTGATGGTCTAGGAACTAACTTCAATTTTTAGTTTTTTAGATTTATAGTTTAAACCTTCAACACGAATCCTATCTCTAACTTATATACACAATTGTGTGTGTGTGTGTTTTAAGTAGCACAGCGCCAACACTGCAAACAGATTTCACTGTGTAATCATTTAATGGTGTAATCATCTTAATTATCACTAAGTGATGACTGAATGTTCATATCGCTGTGGGGTTTACACCACATGCTAAGTAATCATGCAATGTACATTTTAAATGACACTCCACAAAGTATCAAATCATGTAGGGTATTTGTGTGTGTGTGTGTGTGTGTGTGTTTGTGTAACGTAGCTACTTATCGAAATGTTAACACTACAACAGAAAAATAATTTGATTTAAGCTTTTAGGCAAATTTTCAGCTAATTAACGCTTAAAATTTCTTTGCTAGCTTTTAACATTTGTTATTGTATTCAACACATTCCCTTGCTGCAATTTTCTATTTGTATCATACAGGAAAAGTTTCTATGCTAGTCATTAATCCTAAGGCATTTTACTTTCTTCACGATAGTATTGTATGTTATTAACAACCTATACTCACTCTCTCACAGTTCTTGGGATTCTTCTAAAGTTTTAGTTTACATTTTACTGCTATGGAAGCGAACGGCAAAGTCAAATAGCACAATTTAATTTCAAATTCTCAAGAAAACCAACTCACAGAAGCAAAAGGATTAAGGGGCGGAGGAATAGGAAAACCCATAGGTATAAGGAGTTTGCAAATGTAAAAGTTTACAATACATGTTAAGTAGTCGAGCATGTAGTCGATATTGTACAAAAATGGTGCTCCTAACTAAAGAGCAGCACTTCTTGCACTTAACACCATCGGTTACCATCACATCTTGAGAGCATTGAAAGTGAAATGTTAAAAAAAATAATAATAATGTATTCATTTTACGTTTATTGTTTTGCAAAATAAAATCAATTTGGTAGAAATTTGGTAGAATTTGTTGAAAGGTAAAAAGCCTATAAAAAAAAATCTTAAATTTAAAAGGTTAATGACAAAAGTTTTAACATTAGAAAAATTTCATATGTTAATATGTATGTAACATAAGTATGTAAGACATATAAAATGGAATAAATGCTGTCAAATCATCCAATTTAAGAGTAGACCATGTAATGAAAATGCAAGATAATGGCACTGACAACGCTAATTGGCATTTTTTTCATAATAAATACACTAGTTTACAAAATTAAAAAATAATAATTCTATTACTATAACTAGGTCTTAATTGTTTCCTATGCTAAGTATAAAAATGTCAGTTTTAAAAGAAATACGTATAAGGTTTATGAGTAATATAGATTCCTCCTAAGCTTCTGTTAGCATTGACTGATCAACCTGAGATTTAAAGTAATATCCATATAATATAAATATCACCTATTCTTCGTATTATCTATATTATCCATGTTGTCTATAATATTCATTATATTCCTATTATCTATTGTATCCATATTATCCCTATTATCTATCCCATACCTCATTCATGGGGTGTAAAGAGAAATTAATTTTTTTTTTCTATATTATACACTAGCTTTCCCGGCTCGCGTTGCTTCATCCGTACTTACAATGAATATTCTTAAGAATTTAATTAGTACAGATAAAACGCAAACGCTTCATAAGACGAACGGACTCACATTTATATGATTGTAGCTTTATCCCATTGGTCTGAGTGATTGTACCGCTTTAATACCTTTTTATCCCTAAAAGTTCGAAAAATACATTCGCATCGCACAACTAAAATGGACTGGTACCCTTCTCTAATTCTATACGATCATGTACGATTATAGTTTATAGCTGTTTCGTCTGGCTGATGGTACCAGTTAAATACCCTTTTGGCCTTTTTACTTCCAAATGTTCGAATTTCTAAAAAACCCATCTGGCGGCTCTCTAATTCTATAGGGTGTAATGTTAAATACATTTTTATAACTATACTTTTAGACATTTGATCTTGGCGATATGACCAGTTTTATCCCTTTTTTGGGTATTTTTACACCTAAAGAAGTAATATCGAAAAATTACTTCGTATCGCACAACTAAAATATTCAATTCAATTTTTCCAACTATACTTGTAGACGTTTAGTACCAGTTTTATCCCTTCACGGCCTTTTTTACATTTAAAATGTATGAATTTTGAAAACCGCCCTTGCTTCACTCTAGTTCTACAGGGAGCAAGCCCATATCAATTATCATATCCTTTTTCGTTTTTTCTAACCAGAAATTTCAGATGTCGAAAAAACCTTCAATCCAATTTGATAGTGAACATGCTGATGGTGTTCCCTTACTGGTAATATTTACACCTAAAAGTACGAATTTCCAAAAATCCATTCTTAGCTGACGTTTATACGAAAAGGAAACAACCACCTCAAATTTCATCATTTCACCCAATCAGTTAGTCAAGCAATTTTTTATATATATATTATAAAAATTTTATTACAATCGTTCTATTAATATGACCGACATAACAATTTTTTCAATTGGGGCGTGGCACCGTCAATTTCCCAGCGAAATTTTAACCTCCATGTACCATTTACATATGTAGCAAATCTTATATTCATAGCTTTAATGGCTCATGAAATATGACCTATTAAAATGTTGGTTTGTGTGGGCGATGCCACGCCCCTTTGTCTAATTATGTTTTCATGTAGCCTATGACAGAGGCCGCACGGATAGTACTACACTGTTAAAATTTTATTGCAATCGGTTCAATTAATTCGCCTATATAACACTTTTTTAAAAAAGAGCGTTGCACCGCCCATTTTCCAGCGAGAAATATTCCTCTTGGTATCAGTAACATATGTAGCAAATCTCATTTTCATACCTCTAATGGCTCTTGAGATATGACAGATTGAAATTTCGGTTTGTGTGGGAAGTGCCACGCCCCTCTGCCTAATTATGTTTCTGGTAGCCTATATGGACAGTATCACGAAGCACATTTGGAGCAGTTAGAGCAGTGGAAGCAACTTTGATAAAAATAAGATTATTGTACGGTAGCCCCCTTAGGGGGTTTAAGATAGGGGGGGCCAGTTGGGATGGAAAAATTAGTGGGGGTCGGTCATATATTTTACCCCTCTAGGGGCAACTCCGAGGCAGTTGAGGATCTTTTTTTGGATTTTTTCCCTTCCCTACCACCTTTGACCACGATGCGCAGCCTTTTGCCCATACCCAACCTCCCCATTTTTTGGTTCCTGTATTTATTTTGTTGTCTATCCTTACAAAATTAGTGGGTGAGCCGTACCGAAATCGAAAACTCGTTCACTATCCCATCCTATATAATCCATATTACGTCTGTACATTTTGGGCATAGTACATTGTACTTTTTGGTACAAAAAAATTTCTTTCTAGGAAAATAATTGAATGAATTTTTATAAATGAATTTTACTTCTTGATACACCAAATTATACTTTTGGTACAATAAAATAACTTTTAGGCACAATAAATTTTACTTTTTGGTACAATAGAAGCACTTTTTGTAACAGCAAATTGTACTATTGGTACAATAAAAGTACTTTTTGGTCCATTAAAAGTACTCTTTTGTACTATAATGTGTACTTTTTAGAACATTAAATTGTACTTTTTAGTGCAACAAATTCTACTTACTTGGACAACAAAAGCCCATTTTGGTTCAATAAATTGTACTATTTGTACAATAAATTGTCAATTTTGGTACAATAAACTTTACCTTTTGGTACAACAAATTGTATTTTTTGATACAATAAAAGTACTTTTAGATACAAAAAAAGTACTTTTTGTTAAAATAACTTGTATTTTTTGCACAAATTAATTGTACTTTTTGGTACAATATATTGTATATTAAATTGACCTTCGAAGGGTATGTCTCGATACACTTTATGGTTTACTCATAAAGATCAAATCTATAATGGAATACGATGGATATATGAGTAGCTCAGAAACCAAAGAGATTAATTCTACTTATTTTTGATCGTTTAGCAAAATTTGGTGTATCATTAGATACACTAACACAAATTCTTATCTAATTAGTACGATCGACGAACTTTTACGAACACAGTATATACACAGGCATCGACCGGCCTAAACCTATGCATTACTTTGACGTAAAACTTGTGGTAACTTTCACAGTACAACATTTTTCAGCTCATTGATTTTGGGACTCAATTCTGAGAACTGCACATGAAAGTAGCTCCAAAAAGAAGAAGTTCTACATCATTCGTTTTGTTAAGTTACGTGCCATAATAATTTAATATCGATTTGAAGTTAGTAAGTATCGTATAGGGGAATTTGTCACGTTTTAGACTCTTTTGTTGAACATAACTCGAGAACCACTAGTCCAATTTAGCTTAAAAATTAGGAATTACAATTCCTTCAATGTGTTCATATAACGATTTTCTACATAAGCAATAGTTTCACTTTTCCATTCATCAAATGATTTTGAAATGGGTTTATTTTGTAGCAGTTACAATATAACTGTTCAAATTTACGTGGAAAATTACTTATGATAACACTATGACACAAAATCAAACTTTTTGAAAAACACCCGAACGTGACTATATAGGTTCGATAGTACAACCGGAGCTGAGTAAAACCCTAGCTCAGTTTGGCTAGATTGGCTACCAAAATTTTTTTTTGTCCCTCGTAACTTTTTGAAATCCCTTGGATCAATTGAAAAAAGGTGACATCAGTTTTTGGCCAATAGCTTGTACAGTTTTTAATCTAGCTCTTTCGCTTCTTAAGCAAAGTTGTAGCTAATAGTCCGCTTAAGAAATTGATATAAAAAAATTTCCAAAAAAAAATTAGACTTCCCTCGTTTTTTTTTTCAAAAAACTTCGAAAAAAATTAAATTTTTTCACTATTTTGAATATAAGTCGTAGGGAATCCAGATTTTGTCCATACCCTATTCAGTGAAATTGTAGTATAAGTATCACCGAAAAATTTCTCTGAACAAACCCATGCAATCTGAACAAGTCTAGAGATATTAAATGGCTCTCAAAACATACTATTTACTTTAAACAAATCAGTTTTTAAGGAGTTTTGGGCCATTGTGCAAAGTTTTTACTTGCTATCTTTACCAAAAACGTACTTATTGTATAACTGAACAACTTCTGTAAACAACCTATATGATCGGAATACTCCATCCCTTAAATTGTTCACAAAAAGTATTAGGGTGTTCCTTATATGGCATTTTTCGAATTTAGTTAAAAATATGTATTAACTGCGATGTTGGTCATCTAGCTTCACTTTACATTTGTTTTTGCTAAAAATACGAATATATTGTGAAAAATTTTGTATCGATAGTTAGACATTAGGGTGTGCCGCAATGAGGTTAAAGTTCGAATTTGTTTTCAAATCATTTTATTGCTGCTGAGTATTTTTCTTTTGAATACAGACTTAGTAGTTATAAGCCGTTCAATAGCTGAAGTGAGGACCTAAAATAGTATGTGTTTGCTTTTACTATATCTCTTATAGACATCGAGATATTTGATGTAGAAGTTGGGGTATTTTTGAAAAAATTATTAAAAATTTTGAAATTGTATTCCGAAGTAAATTATTATGGGCAATTATATATTTCAACTTTTTAAGGTTAATCAAGTTAAAATCTATATGCTCAAATAGTATATGCGTATATTATCAATATCTCTACCATTTATCGAGATATCAGGCGTTAAAAAGACGCATTTTTTACTGTAGGCATAACAATGTCTAATAAACTTTTGTTCCATCTGAATAACCATTGTGTCTACCGACTAATAACGATATATATATGATAAAAATAAAAAATCCCCTCAAAGGACCATTGAATATTAATGGTTTTGGTGAAATTTGTAAGCAGACACAATAGATATTCAGGTAAAACAAAAGTTCAATAGTCATTGCTTGCTTATTCAACCCCTGCTATCTCGAGAAATGATAGAGATATTGATAATATACACATATACTATTTGAGCATATAGATTTTAACTTGATTAACCTTAAAAAGTTGAAATATATAATTGCCCATAATAATTTACTTCGGAATACAATTTCAAAATTTTTAATAATTTTTTCAAAAATACCCCAACTTCTACATCAAATATCTCGATGTCTATAAGAGATATAGTAAAAGCAAACACATACTATTTTAGGTCCTCACTTCAGCTATTGAACGGCTTATAACTACTAAGTCTGTATTCAAAAGAAAAATACTCAGCAGCAATAAAATGATTTGAGAACAAATTCGAACTTTAACCTCATTCCGGCACACCCTAATGTCTAACTATTGATACAAAATTTTTCACAATATATTCGTATTTTTAGCAAAAACAAATGTAAAGTGAAGCTAGATGACCAACATCGCAGTTAATACATATTTTTAACGAAATTCGAAAAATGCCATACAAGGAACACCCTAATACTTTTTGTGAACAATTTAAGGGGTGGAGTATTCCGATCATATAGCTTGTTTACAGAAGTTGTTCAGTTATACAATAAGTACGTTTTTGGTAAAGATAGCAAGTAAAAACTTTGCACAATGGCCCAAAACTCCTTAAAAACTGAATTGTTTAAAGTAAATAGTATGTTTTGAGAGCCATTTAATATCTCTAGACTTGTTCAGATTGCATGGGTTTGTTCAGAGAAATTTTTCGGTGATACTTATACTACAATTTCACTGAATAGAGTATGGAAAAAATCTGGATTCCCTACGACTTATATTCAAAATAGTGAAAAAATTTGAATTTTTTTCGAAGTTTTTTGGAAAAAAACGAGGGAAGTCTAATTTTTTTGGGAAATTTTTTTATATCAATTTCTTAAGCGGAATATTAGCTACAACTTTGCTTAAGAAGCGAAAGAGCTAGATTAAAAACTTTACAAGCTGTTGGCCAAAAACTGATGTCACTTTTTTCAAGGGATCCAAGGGATTTCAAAAAGTTACGAGGGCCAAATAAAAATTTTGGTAGCCAATCTAGCCAAACTGAGCTAGGGTTTTACTCAGCTTCGGTTGTACTATCGAACCTATATAGTCACGTTCGGGTGTTTTTTTCATTGTTGCACTGTGTAATCATACGCCACCATATAAAAATATAACAAAAGAGCCTAAAACGTGACAAATTATCCTATACGATACATACTAACTTCAAATCGATATTAAATAATTATGGCATGTAACTTGACAAAACCTTCTTTTTGGGTCTACTTTCACGTGTAGTTCACAGAATTGAGTCCCAAAATCAAGAGTCCCAACAAATCTCCTTGAAAAAATCTGGGAATTTGTGGGAAAAAAATATCCTCTCATGTTGTATATAGATTTTAATTCTGTTCATCAGTTTAAACACTATGACGCAAAATACTTTGTATTTGTTTTGAAAATAAATACGAAACAATTATGCATTCAACCTATATCTACTTTAAATCCTTAGCCACATACAAACTTACTCCTTTACATTTATAATTTCAAATTATTTTACATCTCTTTGCTGCATAACAATCTTCACGATTTCCTTTACCAAAACTTTAACCTGCCATGTTGTAGATAAACCCATAGCAATTTGTTGGCAACTAGCGCTCAAGTTCAATTCTAACTGATAAACAAGATATACATACGTCTAGGAGTACAACACAACACGTTCTTCGTTTGAAGATAACTTAGTGTGAAGGCAATGCTGGCATAAACTTGCATATTGTGTATTTTCTTGGGAGTAGTAGAACGTGCATAGCAAATGTTTGCACTTAAAAAACAAATACTTAAAAATATTTACATGTTAAGATTACATCATATTTTGTGAATTATTTAACAATATGACAGCATATTTATGGTAATATTCCTTAAAAGATAATCGATAGATAATATATGATTTAAAGTTGACAAATCCGTATAAATACCACATATTGCTGACTTATGCCAGCAACTTCTGAATGTGACTTGTGATTTTAATATCTGACAAATAAAATTTCTTTGACTAACTCGTTATCATTGCATTCAAAGTAATCCTCTTAAGTTGACTGCCTCTAAGCATACTTTAGTTTTTCTCCATTTCTCTTACTCCTGCCACAATGCCGTAAATATAGAAAATGTCATCGTTATAACATTACAAGTAAACTGATTTGATTTATCGATTTCCTTGAACTTGTGTAATTGATATCATACAATTGGTAGATAAAAACATATTTAACTTTATCTCCATATCCCTCAAATGCACTTAGACAAATAAAAATCTAGCGGTTGCTATAAAGCATTCCACGCCCCAAAGTATGCTTCAATTTTTAGAATACATAACACAACTTGTAGTATTAGTTTCTTAGTTTGTAGGGCCAAATACAGCAATCGTATATTGTTGCGGTAGGGAGGTATGTATACTGTGCGAATGCATATTGTGGATTCAAGTCAATGCCACTGATGTGACAAAGTTATCATCTAACGTTGACTGACGGCTGGCAAGGATCCCATATGCTGCGATTGTGAGTCTGTCAGAGATTATGCAATACATGACTAACTTGATAACGTGGTTGCACTATTAATGTCGTTATTACTGCTCCCTCTATGTATCTCTCTCTGTTGCACTCTCTTAATATATCAAATCAAAATTGTGGATTAGAAAAGTTTATGAGTGTGCTTTGTGTGTGTGTGAATTATGTATGTTATGGTTTGTTGCAACAAGGATATCGAGAAAGTTACATGATTTGAAAATTTAATGGACAGAAACTAATCAGTTGTATAGTGTAGAGCTAATTAGAACAAATTATAAATCATTGTTGTTTTTGTTTTTATTTGGTCTGTTTGTTAGAACATTGATTTGAAGTTTTCCAAATCAAGACCAGTGTTTTAGAAAGAAGTTTATAAGCAGAATGACAAAAAATGACGGAGTTAAACGAAACTTATGGTAATCTTATATTACAAAATAAAGTGAATTCGTTGACATGACGCTTAGAATACGCGACTGATCCATGGTTCTATTCCTTACTTAGTCATCTACACATTTTCTTTCATCGGCGGCCACCTCGACGTCGTCGACCTCATTCTTGGGGATGTTAGGGGAAATTAAGTTTAAGTTTTTTCGTTGTATTGTCTACCTTGACTCTCACCAGTGATGTTTATTAGTACAAGTTTTGGTTGACATGTAAATTAGTTTGCTTAAAGGTGACCCTTTTCATGCCTTTATACAGGTAAAGATAAATATTTGCACTTCATTTACATTTACTTTTATTTTCTCTGTCTACAGTAACAACACACTGACCAATTACAAATTATTTCCTTTTCATTTTAATACTTCTCTCTCACAAATATGCCTATGGAATAAACAATCAGCGCTGAGACCATCCCCCTACAGGGCCCTATTCGTGTGTAGTCCACAGGAAATAAGTAATTTTTCTTCACTTTTATGTTTTTATTTGCAAAGGAAATCATCGTACGCCCCTTTCATTAGGCAAGGCATTCGAATGTGATTGATATCCCACTGCTATGTGATTACACACACGCACACACATAAGCGTTAAAGCAATGACCGATAAACAACACAGCAAAACAGTCGAGAAAATAAAATAGTACTGACTATTCATCGGCCTATGGCATTTGAAGCCCGTAACACTAATGGTCAGTGAAATGACTTAAATACCCCACAAACGAACCCAGGATATTCACACAATCTCCCATGCTGTTACTCTCTAACGCACATTCTCCTACCACGGTCGCGCTGACATGACTAACACATTATTCATGTTTGCCTGTGAATTAGGCCTTAGGCCTAATGGCTGTAAATGTATGCGTAAATATCTGTTGGTGGTGTTAGTTAAAATTCAAAAGTCATGTGACTAAATGATTGACCATCTTGTATTGTTTGTTGTTGTTTATATACAGCTTACAATGACACCAACATTTCCTTACTTTTCCACTTTACTAAATCTTGGTCAACTTTTGGCCAGTGCTGTTTTAGCTTCTTGTTCAACTTCACACAATACTGTCATTGCCGGGCGTGTTTGTGGGCGTGCTAATGTCACATGTCAAATGTCACATGATATGATGATGATTGTAAATTTCTACAATGATTTATATACAAGCGATGTATGCAATTACTTATACTCTCGCACACACACACTCACTCACTCACTTGCTTACATACGCACATACATTCAAACTCTTAGAATAACATATCCCTAAATTGATATTAAGTACTTTAGAGATTATTGAATGAGGCCATATTAAGAACATTGAACATGTTAACAAACGGAAGGAATTCAAATTGATGTTAAGCACATACATATTTATATAAATATTTGAGATTCTGTCATAGGCAGACTATGGAAATATGTATAAATTGTCCATCTTTTCAAGTAGGTATGAGATAAAGGGACGGAGGTTACCCATTTCACATTTGAAGTAACACCATTGTCCTTTCGATGGCCTGTGAGGAGGAAATAAGGGCATTAAGTATTTGAAGGCAATAACTACTAAAGCAAAACAACTAAGAAAGTAGATGCCTAAGGGTAACAGTGTGCCAAGTACAAACTGTTTGTAATTTATACTTATAATTCACAGTGTTATGAAAGTCACTAAAGAATTACTATAATTTTGTTGGTACATTCGTCTAAATTAAACCTTCATACTAAAATTGTCAATTAAAGACCTGCACAAATATATTGCTTTACTAAGACAACATATGTCTTACTGCAGTGTGCAATGCTTGCAAGACATTCGCTATCGAAAACAATAAAACTACTTTTAGGGATAATAAAAAAAAATTTTGGTACAATTAAAGTTCTTTTTCGTTCAACATCAGTACTTTTTGGTACAATAAATTTTCAAATTTGGTACAATAGAGATACTAATAAGTACCAAAAAAGTACTTTTTTGTATAATAAAAGTAACTTGTTACACAATCAAAGTAAATTTTTGTACAAAAAAGTACTTTTGGCACAATAATAGTACTATTTTTAACAATAAAAATGCTTTTTGGTACAAGTAAAGCAGTTTTTGGTACAATAAAAGTACTTTTTGGTAAAAAAAAAAGTTGTGTATTTTGGTACATTAATAGTACTTTTTGGTACAATCAATTGTACTTTTTGATACAAAAAAAACTACTTTTTGATAAAATAAAATTACTGTTTAATACAATAAAAGTACTTTTCGTTCGCTGCAATAAAAAGTACTATATGTTACAAAACTTTTTGCTGCAATAAAAAACATATGATAAAAATACTTTTTGGGACAATAAATTGTACTTCATGGTACAATCAATTGTACTTTTTGATAAAATAAAAGTTCTGTTTAATACAATAAAAGTACTTGTTTGTTTGGTACAATAAATTTTACTATTTGTTACAAAACTTTTTGGTGCAATAAAAAACATTTTGGTACAATAAATTGTACTATATGTTATGATGAAAATACTTTTTGGGACATTGAATTGTACTACATGGTACAATAACTTGTACTATTTGATACAATATAACTTGCTTTTGGTACAATAAAAGTACAATTTGTTACAATAAAATTAATTTTTTTACAACTAATGTACTTTTTTGAGAACTAAATAAAATATATATATATATTTTTAGGCGCAATAAAAGTACTTTGTGCTACAATAAAAGTGCCTTTTATACAATAAAAGTATTTTTGGAACAATAAATTATACTTTATGGTACAAAAGTACTTTGGTCTAATAAAATTCCTTCTTTTTTACTAAATTTTATTAATTGGTACAATTACTTGAACCAAATAGTATAATTAATTGAACCAAATAAACAATTAATTGTACTATTTGGTACAATTTAAGTAATTTTTGGTAGAATTACTGTACGTTTTGGAAAAAGTTCTTTCTGGTACAATAAAAAAAAAACTTAATTTCCCTTTACACCCCATGAATTTGGTATGGGATAGCTTCTCGCGTTGTTGTGAATAAACACGCTTTCTATTTTTACATTCACAACTAACGGCACCTACTTATCGACGAATGCGAACGTCACTGTTTGAGAAGCTCTTACTAGACATGCCGATTGACTCGACACTAATACTGCGAAGTTGCTGTCGACAACATTCGAGTAGAGCCGACAATGAAAGAAAATTGTTCTCTTCTTTTCAAGATGACTAGAGCCAGGAGTTGAACCTGCCACGGCCGGTGCCCATCTGGTACAATAACAGTGTTTATACACAAAAAAAGTACTTTTGGTACATAAATCTTACTTTTTCCTTCAATAAATTTCACTTGTTGGTACAGTAAATTTCAATTTTTGGTACAATAAATGATTCTATTTGGTACTAAAAAGTACTTTTTGCTTTTTTTTGGTTTAATAAAATTCCTTTCTGGTACAATAAAAGTACTTTTTGGTATTATAAAATTTATTTTTGGTACAATAAATGTACTTTTTGGTGCAATAAAAGTACCTTTCTTGCATTAAATTGTACTAATTGGTACAAAAGGAATCTTTCTGTCACAATAAAAGTACTTTTTGGTTTAATAAAATTTCCTGTTGGTACAATAAAAGTTCTTTTTGGTTAAATAAATGTTACTTTTTGGTACAATAAATATACTTTTTTGTACAACAAAAATACTTTCAGGTACAATTAACTGTACGATTTGGTACAATAAAAGTACTTTTGGTAAAAGTTATATATGGTATAACAAAAGTACTTTTGGTTAAAGTTCAATATGATACAATACTATTGTACCTATTTGGTATAATAAAAGTACATATTGGTATAATAAAAGTACTTATTAATGCAATAAAAGTTCTTTGCGAAATAATAAAAGTACTTTTTGGCACAACAATATTGGGTACAATAATAATATCTTTGGTAAAAGTTCTATATGGTACAATAAAAGTCTTATTGTACCTTAAAAGTACTTTCTGGTACAATAAGTTGTACTATATAGTACAATAAAAGTAGTTTTTTGTTAAAATAAATGTTCTTTTTGATATTATTTAGTGCAAAAAATCTCTTTTTAAAACAATAAATTGTACTATTTGGTACAATAAGTTCGTTTTGGTACAAAAAATTTTACTTTTTGATACAATAAACTTTACTTTTTGGTACAATAAAGGTACTTTTTTGATACAATAAAAGTACTACATGGTACAATAAAAAAGAAAATTATTTTTTGGTACACTTAAAGTTAGTTTTTGGTACCATTTGGTACAATAAAATTTTTTTTTTTGTGTAATAAAAAAAATTTCTGGAACTATAAAAGTACTTTTTACTATAGTCAAATTTCTTTTTGGTACAATAAATTATACTATTCGGTACAATTAACGTACTTTTTGATAACAAACAAATAATGGTTTGAATCATTTACTGTCCTGCATAACACGTTCAAGTGCATAACATTGTAGTACATAACATTGTTTTGATCAAAACTCACACTCTTTTGCCTTTGTTTTGTTTCATTGCCAACAAAACAACACCGTTATAGTGTACTACATGTCTTGTTCGCAGCATCAAAACAATCACATGTCTTGAAATGTCTTGACCAATTTAACTGAAATTTAGTTTGTATATTTGTGTGATCATTAGAACATAGTTTTTGTATAAATGGACCCGGTAGGTGCTGCTGTAGAAATGAAAATGTTAACGAATCAACAATTTGTCTGAAATTAAGAATGTATATTTGTTTTAAATGTATAAATGGACCCGCTGTTGATGTGGCTGAAGCTGAATTATTTCGAAAGTTTATATCGATTGTCCGATTTTACTCAAACTTATAGGGGACAAACCCGAAAATGGGAAAAACTCTTGCTATCACCCAGACCAAACGGTTAATAGGGTTGTTGAGCCAAATGAAGGGATTTTTTGGATAAAAAGGGACAAAGTGTTATCATTACTACAACGGAGAATGTTATATGTCAGTCAATCGACTTAAAAATTTTGTTTTAGAATATATGCCTATCAATAAGTAAGTTTTATCAAATCACGGACGACACTGCTGATCCATTTTAAACAGAAATATTTCAGGGGCCAATGTAATAAACAAATCGGAATTAGATTTCAACTGCACTCAACATCTTTTACAATAATTTGGAGGCAGGACGTAGTCTGCTGGGCCAGCTAGTTAAATATGTTTGTAAGTTTAAAAAAAAATTCTCATATTACATATGGTCACAATTAACAAATTTATAGATTTTTGATACATTCGAATTTTAATTGATACCCTTACAAACACAGCTCTCACATTCCAACCATATATTCAATTTCTTTAAATGTTTGCATTTAAACAATATTAATGACATTTCCTCTTTCGTCGTTTGGTAATAGACAATTTCCTTTCGCATGATTTCTTATTGACGTTTAAAATTTAATGGCTAATTTCTGACACGATTTTGCGTTCTCTGCTCTGTCTTGCTTCATTCCAAATTTTAGCTATAACAAACATTTTGGTGTATATTTTTAAAACTTTTGTTGTTGCATTTTTTTTGTTTTTTTTTTTTTGTTTTACACTTTCAAACATTTCTGTGTCATTTGTGTTGAATTTTTAATATTTTGAAAAATGGTTTTTAATCTCAATTTCTTAGTGGACTCATAAATTGCTAAAACACACACAGACACACACCCGCATTTGTTTGTCTGTACAAATTTTCATTCATTTTTAAAAGATTGTTTTGATGATTGATTTTGGCACAGTGCCTGGGTGACAAACGCGGTGATGTGTAAGTAGGCATATTGAAATGTTTGTATATATGTAGAAATGTACATATGTATAGATAAATATGTCTTCCATTAAAATTTTGTTTGTTTTATTATTATTTAATTTCAAACATTTTCAGACTCTTTGGCTATATATGAAATCTGCTCAGAGTTTTGGTGTTGCAAAAATCCAATTGTTTAAACAAATCTAGCGATTACTTTGTGAAAATCGAGTCTTACGATATATTTTTGAAATAAGCTAATATTTGAAAATTCGTCAGATCACTTTTTAAATATTTATAATCATGGCATTGTCTGTTCTGTCTTTCGCAAACCAATTTAAATGTAAACGGACTTTTGGTCCAAATACGGCATGGAAATGAAGGTCCATCGTTTCTATTAATTAAGTCTCACTAAATTGTTTTAATTTATTAAAATATATTTTAAAATTTCTTTGCCATTAAAATCAGCGTACAGCGGTTTTCGCCCCAATTCAAATAAGTTTTCATTTCGTTACACATTTTTAACTTTGACATTTATTTTAAACCCTCCAATAATCTTTAGAGGTTTGCCTCAAAACACACATCACGTGCACGTTTATGTTAAAGCCTACTTAAAGGATAATTTAAAGCACGCCACATACTTTTAGGCAAAGTGATTAAACATGTAAAATGTTATTAAGGTTGTTAAGCATTTAAAAGATTACACTTTTCTTTAGTGAATTAAACACAAAATATATGTGTGAAAAATATCAAGGGTTACTTAAGTGATAATCAATTGCATATTTATATATATTACACCACAAAAATTTAAAGCCTACTTCAGGGCTTACTTATTACTTTAGACAACATAACAATCCCTTTACAACATTTTATGTTAGGGATTATTTGCTAAATTAAAAAGAAAATTTATTTAATGATTTTTAATATTTAATAAAACCACAAAAATGTTACCCCTACTTTAAGGCTTACTTGTGACATTAGGCTAGGAGGAGGAATAATGCCATCATAAAATGTTATGATATTATTTTTTTACCATTTTCTCAAAACCCACAACTTATTATTTATATGTCATCGACAACGATGATTTATTTATGTTTTACACATCTTACTACAGGCTCTCATGTGACAGAGTGTGTGTGAGTGTGTGAACACAGTTGTCATATGACACAGGCATCATTTGTTTCAATTTAGTTTCCTTTCCCATTGACTTAGGTTGTTGCCGACTACATTTATGGCATCACTTAAGCTTTCCATTAAAAAATCCATTAAACTATTATGTTGCAAAATTGAATAATAAAATATTTTCATTATTATTATTTTAGTTCGATTAGTTGTACTAAATTTATATATACTCGATATGTTTATGGGAGGAGTAAAAAGCACAGCAACAATTTGTTAGTAATCAATTTACAGCAAACAAATTGAAATGAAATACATAATTCAATTTAAAGACATTTTACATAGGTAAGTGACATTTTTGATGTTACATTAACTAAGAGCGTTAGGTGTAAATTTGCGTTGATGCCATTTGTTCCGCCCCCATTTCGTGTTTTCTTTGTTTTTTTTAGAATTTCATATAAAGTGTATTGTTGTTTATATTTTTAGAATGCAAAATTTTATATTTGTCAACACTCTTTAGTCAGGGATATTAAGAGTACCACATGTTATTTTGTTACATATGTCAAACACCTTATCAGAGGTTGTGTATATACATACTCATCCTGTATATCCGTATCCTTTGTGACATGTCTGGCATCCACATCATCGTTATCATTGTCATTACACTTTTTATAACATGCACAGTGGGGGAAAATCTAACTAGTAAAAAATGATAATACTTTGATGGTTAGAAAAAAAATGTAAAGTGTTCAGTATAAGAAGATACAACGAAAAATTTTCAAGAATACATAACACAATATACGAGTAACAAGTTTTCGCTTATATTGCTTTATCTGCGTTATATGCAAATATTTAGAAAATATCTGGAAATCAAAAAATATTTATGTAAATTAACAATTCCTGAAAACCTTTATTAAAGCAAATTGTAGCCTCATTCGTCAGCTATCATATGGAAAAAAAAAATATACACATTTATCGGCAAGTTTATAAGATATGCAATGTTGAGCCAATGATGATCAACACATTTCAAAATTTAAATTTTCTATTTAGATGCAAAATTTAGGAATTTGGAAGTCACTTTTTAAATGATTCATACAAAAATGGTTAGCTTAAATCAAACTACAGAAGCTAGAGCAATATAATGATGAACATCGAAAATAAAGAAATTCAGATTTTAATTAAAAAAAATCATTAAAATCTAATAATAGCATGTTGAACAGTAGATCCCTAGGACAGATTTTTAAAATAAGAATTAGTTAAACTAGTAGAAAATTTGTAATATATTGAGAAATTGATGTGAATGGTATTTTTTTAAAAATAAGATTTACATTAGTCCTAGTCCGTCGGCTGGTTTCTAAGATATGCCATGTTGAGCAAGTAAGACTCAACATAAGTGAACATTTTTATTAAATAAATTTCAATATTATTTTCTTTGAAGACTCAAAATTTGCATATAATTTTTTTCCTTTTTCAGTAAATTACTTACAATTATTTAAACTTCTAAAATAAATTGCTATTTATTTTATGAAAAAAAAAAACATTTAGAAACACATCCTTACCTTAACTCTCCTTATGCGACTTCTTAACATTTATAAAAATTAAGAGTTACATTTTTGATATTTTTAGTAAGACTAAATATATCTTTAAAATAAATAAATATTTATTTAAATCGTTCCACAGATAACAGAGTAATAGCATGTTGAGCAGCAGGGTTAAAATTTGAACAAAAAATTAAAATTGTTAATATATTGGTAAATTGTTGTAAATGGTATTTTTCAAAAAAAAAAAAACATTTAAAATCGTCCTAGTCTGTTGGCTTGTTTCTAAAATAAGCCATGTTGAGCTAGTAAGACTCAACATTTTGTAAATTTTTTTAATGAATCTCGAAAATATTTTCATAAAACTAAAAATTTGCGTATAAATAAGAAAAAATTAATCTGTAATGTGTTTTTTCCCTCAGTAAATCAGGAATTTCTTCTGTTATAAGAAAAATGTTAAATAAATGTTATCCCACACATTATAAAACTTCTTAACTAATTTGTTTCTAATTAGATGAAAGGACATTTAGAAATACCTCCTTACCGTATCGCCCTCCAGTTAGCATTCTAAGAAAAGCTATGTTGAGTTGTAAGGGCTCAAATGTACAAAAATATAGACTTTTGGAAACACCTCCTTACCTTATCGTCCTCCAGTTAGTTGTCTAAGTAAAGCTATGTTGAGTTGTAAGGGCTCAAAAGTGAAAAAATATAAAGTTGTGAACGCGTGACTGCTTAATATATTAAAAGCTGCTAGTTATTTTTAGTAAGACTTAAACTTTAGCTTAAAATAAATGTAAATTAATTTAAATAGCTCCATAGATAAATGAGTAATGGCATGTTGAGCACTAAGTTCACGGAACAAATTTTGGAAATACTAAAAAATTTTATTAAACTTCTACAAAATTTTTGACATATTGTGAATATTGTTGTCAGCGGCATTTTTTAAAGCTAACATCAACACTTGTCCAAATCCGTCGGCTGGTTTCTAAGATATGCCGTGTTGAGCTAATAAGACTCAACATTTTTAAAATCGTTCTTTAAGCAAATTAAGCTTCTATACCCGTAAAATCACCGATAAAACAAATATAAGTTATATTTGTAAGCTAATATAAAAATAACTTAAATATAATTCAATCCGTTGGTGGTTTTGTAAAATATTGGGCTATATTAAGCTCAACAAATTGAAAATTACTTTGTTAAGATGTAACAGCTTAAAATTTAAAAAAATTATATGAATGCAGCTCAAGTAATAAAAAAATAACTATTTTTCCTATATAAAAAATCAGTAAACTATACCCACCGTCATATAAGATAAATTTTAATAAATATCGCTCCACAGATAAAAGAATCATGGTATGTTGAGCAGGAATTCAACAGAATTTTGTAGTAGACACTTCTATAAGTTATAATTTAAAATTAGATGACTGTTAAAAATCAAAATGAAGCATACAGCCACCTATTGATATTGTTAAATCAACTTATCTATAATTCGTTTATAGTAGAGTTAATTAAATTATTCTGTAAATTTTTCTCATATATTTGTTGACAGCTTTTTGAATAATTTATGTAAGCTAAATTTAAGTCTTAACTAATAGCAACATTTTTACATAAAACATTTCCCTGCTTCTCGACAATAATCTCAAATATGCTATGTTGAGCTGCACAGACTCAAAAAAGATAAATTTTATATTAGATAAATTTTTTATAATATAAAGAGAGAAAATTATGAAAAATTTTTCTTAAAACTTGCAGTGGCCATTATGAAAGCAGGTAATACTGGTACACACAATTAATGTAAAAAATTATAACCGACGGAGTTATGCCATATTGAGCTACAAAAAAATAAAAAATCTACCAAACAAAATTAAATATTACAGCGGAAAAATTATTAATAAGTGTTCACAAAATAATGCGAATAGATTTTATTTTATTTAAAAATGGTAAACATTTTTCCAATACTACAATTTAACTTACATACTTTTTCTATTGGTCCATAATTGTCTAAGATATGCTATGTTGAGCTGCATAGGCTCAACAACATATTGTTTATGTTATAAAAAGAGAAAATTATAAAAACATTTTTCTTAAAGATAGCCATGATCAACGCAAGTAATACCAGTATAAAATCATTGAAATTAATTTATAGGTGACAAAGATATACTCTGTTGAGCAACAAGTAACAAAAAAAAACCTAAAAAAAAATTTTCAAATTTCAGTAAAAAAATGTTTAAAATGATTTTACTGGCGACAAAATAATTAGATTTTTTTGAAATTTACATTTCATTGAAAATACTGAAAATTTTTCCGGTCATTTTCCTAATTTTTCTATAAAAATATCTAGTCCAGTAAATTTACTAATATGCAATTTAGTCCTAACTGTAAACTACAATTTAACATACATTATTATACTATCGGTCGATAATTGTCTCAGATATGCTATGTTGAGCTGCACAGACTCAAAATTAAACAAAATTAATTGTATATTTCATTAAATAAATATATTTCAAATTAACGGTTTTTTCTTGTAGTTTCTAGTAGCTTTATTCATCCCTAGTAGTACCAATGTACATTTATAAAAAAATAATTCATAGGCGGCGGTATAATGCCGTGTTGAGCCATAAGTAGCCGAAAAACGTTTTCCATTTTTATTTCCATTTAAGAAAACATTTTAATCTTTTTTATAAACTCACCTAAATAAACCGCGTTTAAAACAATATTACCCACAACTTATTTTCTCATTAAGTTCCCTACAAATTCCCCTTGCATCCCCCCACTGTGTTATGGTATAATAAAATTATTATCTTGAAAATTTAAAATAATGTTAAAACAATTGTTCCCGCAAACACTTGAGTACAAGGAAACCTCCACCCCTCATGTTCCTTTCCTCCAGGTGAGAACTTCTCAAGGCTAGGGTTTTAATGGTACTAAGGTGAATTTTGTAAATTTGTTGTGCGTTTCTCATCTTTGTTACTTTAGCCATTTATTTTCGTTGTTTCACATGAAAAAATATCATTTCATTTTAGAGTCTATTCGATTCGTTTCTGTTTTTCACGCTAAAAGTTAATAAATTGAAATGTAATAAATGGGAATGATGATGATAATGATGATGATGCCAACTAACTTCGACGACGTTGTCTTAGAGGAAGGTGAAGAGCATGATGATGTTAGGGAAGTTTTAGCTTTACGTGACTTATAGCAGTTTTGCATGCCCGCCTATGCCACCCACTGTCAGGTGTTGAATTTGACACTCCGTATACGCACACTCCCCTGAAGTGGTTTGATAGCCTTCTTGCCTACCTTTATTTTTGACACAAACTTTTAGCGTTTGCTTTTGGGTATTTTTTTATTACATTAACAAGGTAAAGTGGTGGGCGTTGGAACACAATAAGAAAAAAAAAACATAAAACTTAATTTTTCCATTATCGTCTAATACCTTATTTTAGAGTAATAGCTTTGCTTTTTGCGAATTTGTTTTAAGAATTTCTTAATAAATTAATGTAATATATTATGAGTCAAAGTATCTTTTATAAAATTAAATTTAAAGATAAATTCATTCATTGCTTTTATTAATGTAAGTGTTAAAGTAATTTAACAGCTGCCGAGGAACACAAATTTAGCAAAACCTTGCGCGATTCCTTAAACCAACATCTTCGCTGAATATATTTTGCATTATAAGAAATTCTTCGGAGAAATTCAGTTGTTAGATAAATAAGATAACAAGTAAATATCCCAGAATCACAAATGATTTTATGTTTCCAAGAATTTGTTGAAATATCTTGTGAATACTAGAGAGTATGAGTAAGAGTAAGGATACATAATACTCATACGCTATGAAAAGAACGCAACTACAGAAATTGTGTAAAGCAATTCTTAATACGGAGTGCATCAAAAATCTGTTTTGAATCGAAATTAATAAGCAATAGGTGAGATTTTATTGGTATGACTATCGGTTGTACCATGAAAATTCAAGTTTTTAATAAAAACAGTTATGTTGCATACTTTTAGGGGCAATATTTTTAAGATACATAACATATTGCCTACCATAGAAGTAGATAATAAGTCGTATGGGTAAAGACAATGATATGTAGTACTCATACGCTCTAGAGACGAATGGTGGAAAGAAAAAAACTGTAACAACTGAGTACAGTAATATAGAGTTTACCAAAAGTCCGTTCAAATATGAAGCGTCAAGAGGAGTTAGGAGCACAAGATGACCTCTGCATTCAAAA
Organism: Muscina levida; assembly: GCA_964034835.1. Classification (NCBI taxonomy): domain Eukaryota; kingdom Metazoa; phylum Arthropoda; class Insecta; order Diptera; family Muscidae; genus Muscina; species Muscina levida. The sequence continues at coordinate 146,653,357 of OZ035883.1, read as the reverse complement.
GCACTACGATAATACAACGATTCTTCCACTTAAGCGCAACGAATATTTTGTTCTCATAACAACATACGACATGGAAAAAAAAACTCAATCGATTCATTTGATTACACAGTACAACACATGATCTTGGGGCTCAATTCAGAGAACTGCGCGTGAATGTAGCCCCAAAAAGAAGAATTGTTGCATCATTCGTTGTGTCAAGTTACATGCCACATTAATTTTATATCGATTTGAAGTTATTAAGTATCGTATAGGGGAATTTGTCACGTTTTTTGTTGTCCCAAATCAATCAGCTGAAAAATGTTGTGCTGTGTTATGAAATGATTGTAGAAGTTCGAAGAGGCGGGATCAACAATAAATCACATACAATCCGGCCGCCATAGAAGGGGCTCATGAAAAAGTAGAACTTGTAAATGCATTCGTTCGTAAACACTAGGCATGCACAAATGCTTGCAGATGTATGCGTGTTTAAAAATCTGACTCAAGAATGAATATTGGTGATATCATCCAAACCTTTCTGACAGCTCCTATACAAAGTTACCTATTCTTTCATAGTGTCCAAATGGTAAATTGCAGGATATTTAAGTTTGGTAAATTTAATTATATTTGAATAGTAGACTTTAGTAGAATTATTACCTCGTAGTAGTAGAAGAAACCCCAAAAACCGAAAGGTTTGCGACCCCCTTCTAAAACCTCCCATATAAATGACCAAACTGACCCATATACATTTTCATGCATATCTTTGTTCCACATGCACTGAAGACATTCAAATTTCGTACAATCTGAACGTTGACTTATGAATGAAATTGGTCCACATTGCGCTAACCGCTCCTGGTACGTCCCATACAAATAAGCAAATTTTCCGGCTGAATTGCAGAAATATGCCATCCTCTTCGTCTTGGTCCCCAAAAATCGGAATAGTACATCAAAAATGGTGCTAAGGTCCATGGGACCTTTTAAGGCAAGTAGTATTAAAAAATTAACATATATGTGAGAAAATTCAAACTATGGGATATTAATTATAATTCTGAACGCATTTAATTAAAAAAATATTTTGCCTGCAAGCCTATGAGTTTCGTCTCACATTTGTTGCCTTTTTTAATTTTTTTTTTGGTTTACACCACTGGATTCGTCTCAAAAATATCTTTCATTTGAGTACCCGCACGTATTGATCATTATAAGGCCCGCATGTTCTTCGTCTCACATTTGTTGACTTTTTTATTTTATTTTTTGGTTAAAAATAAGTGTAAGGTTCATAGGTCCCTTAGGGTCATACAATTTACACTACTGGAAAATATCTTTCATTTGAGTACCCACACATAGGAGATCATCATAGAACCCAAGAAGGTCCCCTTCTTTGACCGCCCATGGGTCCCGGCGCCAATCTTGACCTTGATTTTTGCGCTTAAGAGCGTATTTATGAGGGCATGGCATTTTTTTCTTTTTTGGGCTCCCGCCCCATATTCTGCATTTTTGACAATTTCCCCAAAAAATAATTTTTTCCCAATAATTTTTAAAATGAACTGAACACGTTAAAAATTTTTTACTTTTAATATTTTATATTTATAGAGAAAACATAAGAAACCAGGAAGTTTAAGTTGTATTGGTCATGGAAGGGTTAAGAAGTACTAACTAATAAAATTTATTTTATAATTATTAACTGTTCTTTTGTAATTTATAAAATAAATAATTAATTTTATAATTATTGCATCTATTGTTCTTTTGTAATTATTAACAATTATTTAAAACTACCCCTGGAAGATAGGCAACATTTTCAGAATTTTTGCCACCGCAAAAGGTATGCAACACAATTTGTACACATATTGCATAGAAAATTACATCACATTATTGGTCCAGCCGATAGTTATAAATACGTCTAGTAGTCTTTTTTAAAAAAAAAAATATTGAATAAGGTATAGGATAACTTCTCGAGTTATTGTGTATTACCACGCTCTCCATTTGTAGACTCACATAACGACTCATACTTGTGTTTAGACGAATGAGAAAGTCAGTTGTTTGAGAAGTTTTAACTAGCCTTTTACTGCTAAATTGCTGTCGACAACATCGAGGAGGCCGCCGACGAAACGAATGTAGATGACTGAGAGAGGGATCCTACCATGGTTATCCCGCATGATAGTCGCGTGTTATAACCATCATACCAGAGCCAGCCACACTTGTTATTATGATCGATAGGAAAGCAACAGGTAAGCAATAGGTGGCTGGCTGCACCACGAAAATTTAAGTAATTATCTATGCAATACATTCCTCAATTGTGTTGCATACTTTTAGGGGTAACTAGATTCTGAAATTATTTACGCTATTTATTATTTAATAATAAATAAACATATCTAAGTTAGTCTTATTGAGTATATTTAGATTTTAATATAATTTCGTTAGTAATTCATAAAGATTTTAAAAAAGGGTACAAATCTACAAATACCTCCTTTTTGGTGTGCCACAGCAACTCAACTCATGAGTTTTTCTACCTGTCTTACCTTGAAATTGAATGAGTATATGGATAACTTTTCCTATCATATGTTAATTAGAAAAAAGTTATTTACAACTTGTACACTAGGGTAATAACTTTTTGCATTTTTTGCAAATATCAAATCTCCCCAGACAAAATCGTGTAGGGCATGGAAAAATATTAAGAACTGCGTTTTTAGTTTTTCGCTATCGTTAAAAAAGGTTACGCACCAAACGCGTTAAAGTTTTGAATCAAACAAAGTTCAAAAAAAATTTTTTTTGGAATAAAAATAGTACAAGATATATATCCGCTTTGTAAAACATCGCGTATTTTGAACCTAAAGTTTATATCTTACAATACCTACTTTCAATGATTTATTGTTATTATTTATTAACATACTTACATATATATAAACCATATTTAACAAAAATTGTTATTAAAAAAAATTTAAAAAACATATATTAAAGGCATTTTAGAAATCGCTGTCGCACCGACAGCAAATTCAACTGAAATACTTTTTTTTATCATTTATACAATATTTGCCATTAGAAAAGCCCTGGGGAGAATGTTGTCCAAAAAAAGTTATTACCCTATTGTACACCCTTTAACTGGCTAATTTGTTTATAACATTCAAATTAACGACATAAAATCATATATTAGCACCTGACAGTCTAAGATATACACTTTAATTATTTTATTCGTTAATTTTACGTGCGGTGTACTTAAACACCAAAAAAGATATAAAATTTCGCAATTAAACACCAAATTTAGTTAAGTGAATATTTATGCGAGAATTTACGTTAAATTGTACATATGCATTAACTTACTCGCTATTAATTACCAACTGCTATGCACAGAAACACACACATACGTAGACTCATTGTATCACGGTACGCATGAAAGATAATGTTTTTGAATAAGCACCAAAAATTAATTATTCATTATACGCACTGAGGTGTAGCACATAAAAAACAACAGCTGCTACTGAGCTGCCGAGCCAAAAAGGAAAAAAATCTCAACAAAAGCATAGCTTACGATGGCACATTTACAGAGCATACAGCAAAAGTAGCGATTAGTATGAAATAAAGATTTTAATCTTTGTTTTTATTTCCTGGAAAAAAGAAGTTTTTTTTTCAAATGACGGCAACGACATTGCTTGACTTTACTTAATTTCACTTAAATTTGTAGTATGTTATAAATTAATGAAGTTAAGTTAATTAATGTCAAAGACAATACAATACAATACATTTCGCAATTGTGTTGCATATTTTTGGCGGTAGCTTGATTCTGAAAATATTTCCTATCTTCCAGGGGTAGTAACAATCACATCGCGGTCTATGATTTACTTTTAATTAAAGAACAATACATTTATTCATTTTTAAATTATGTTTTGTAGTAATTTACGTCTTCAGTCACTTCTGCTTAACTCTTTCAGCAAATAACGAATCGGCGGTATGTGTAATAATTTCAGATTTCATTTCACAGTCAAAGTATAAACATTTCATCTGCTGTCATTTGCTTTAAAGATTGTTTAATGTTTCAATTTACGAACTTTAAAAAAATAGACTTTGTATAAATTTTAAGCTATATAGTAGTTAAGTTAAAGTTAAGTTCTGTTTATTAAATATATCATTTAAAGATTAACCGTTGCTTAAAGTTGAGAATTTACTGATATGGCTATCGCATTGCACCAAGAATATGTATGTTATTTCCAATGCATTATATGCTGAAATTGTGTTGTATACTTTAAGCGTTAGCTGGTTTCTTGAAAATATTGCCTATCATCCAGGGGTAGTATCAATCAATACGAAATATATTGCCTATCATCCAGGGGTAGTAACAATCAAAACGACGATGTCTGTTAATTGCATACATACATTTATTTATATTTTGAATTATGTCTTGTAATAATAATTTACGTCTTCAGCCATATATAACCATATACAATTTTTTAAACACCATATTTACGCCTCGCTTATCGAATCTAGCGAATCTTGTACAGAGGTGGTTTTTTTTCGTAGAATACTTTTCTCTACATTTTATGTTTTAACTTGTAGTTGATGTTATTTCCTATGCGATGTATGTCGAAATTGTGTTGCATACTTTTAGCGGTCGATACATACTAAAAATATTGCCTATCTTCCAGGGGTAATAACAATCAAAACGACGCTTTCCATTTAAAACATCAATAGATTTATTCATTTTTAAATTAAATTGTATAGTAATTTACGTCTTCAGTCACTTCTACTTAACTTTTTCATGACGCAAACAACAAATTACGAATCGGCGGTATATGTAATAATTTCAGATTTTATTTCATAGTCTAAGTATGAATATTTCATTTGCTACCATTTTCTTTAAAGTTGATTGTTTAATGTTTCAATTTACGAACTTTTAAAATATACCTGACTAGCTTTAACACGTATAAATTTTTTTAACATCATAGTTTTACGCCTCGCTTATCGTTTGCCGTCTAGCGTATCTTGTATAGAGGTAAATATTTTTCCTCAGATTACCTTTTAAAATTGATGATTTTCTCTGCATTTTAGGGTTAACCTGTGTGCTGGCACCCACGCGCAAACCCACCTTTCTTTGGTTGTCATGACTACTAACCAAAACTAAAAGCCAACTAAGCGTGGCCATCATAGAAAAGTTTCCTTTGGCACACGGAACAGAAATGTACAAAAAAAGTGAGAAATAAAAATTGATTTCCCAGAACAAGCAGTAACTTACTGCTCTCCATCAGGCATATAATTTATGATCATCAATATATGTATGTCTATGTTTATAGTTAAGAAGTTGCGAATTGTGCGGCAAATGAGAGAAAAACGGAGCCAAAAGTTTGCTCTTTTAAAAAAAGCAAAGCAAAAACCCAAATGTGTTAAAACTATAGCATAAAAATTCATCTATTTCTAAGGAAATATTATATATTGCTTTAGCTTTTCATAAAGCTTTGCTATTTTCTGGCGCACAGCTGTTAAACATGTTATGCAGACTTCCTCTCTTTTAGGCTTCTTTGTGGTTTCGAATTTCACATACATACTCTGACATATGTTTGCTTTTGTGCTTTTAAATCCCTTTAAACAAAAGCAACAAAATGTCTGGTTGTCTTGTTGGGAAGGACATGAATTAAAGAATGAAAGTAATGAAGCCGCTATTGTGTGTGTCCCACAAAAGGTTAAAGGTTAGCTGCTAGTGCCTAACCTGTGGCAACATTAATCTCTTAACCTTTGGCCGCAAAATAATTTATATAATGTAAACAAAAGTACTCAATTAGAGTGAAATGTATACTCGGAAATAAGTGAATTTTTTAAGAGCCCCATTTTTAAAAGGCTTAAGTTTAAATGGTACGAATGGGTGGGGGGGTGTATTAAAAAATATACAACATAAATTATATAGTAGTAGTTTGTGGACAAAATAGAGTTTTTTTCTGATTAAGTATATACATTTTTACCAGCATATTTGACGCATTCATATCTTGTGACTTACATCTCTAAATCCCATGTATTGCATACTACCTTTGCGTTAATACTCTGAGAATACCATTCAAACTTGATGTCATATGTTTACCATGCACTTGTTTCCGTTTCTTTTAAAAACATTTTTAATTTTAATATTTTTCATAGGTAACATCATTTGTCAGTCCCTCCCTATGAATTCTTTCATGCTTCATTATAATAGCTAACTATAATTTTATACAATTATTCACATTCTCCTAAAATTGTGTAGCATACTTTTAGCCTACTTTACTTTAGTAAAATGTTTGCATATCTCTCAGGAATACTCAGAAAATATTGTTACCATTAATCGCATTAAATATGAAGAAAAAAATAACCATTTTATTATTTTTGTATTTCAGTTGCAGCTTTTACAAGTTCTACGTATTTTACCCTTTTTAATCCCCCAATGTATTTAAAATGTATTTACCCCTAGCCGTTTCATTAATAAGCCGGCAATCTCTTAAGGATTCTTTATAAATTATGAGGCATACTTTGGGAGGTTTGTGGCAATTTAAGCAATTGGTGGAAATGTTGCCTACCAACTAGGCATACAAATTATGATGGTTAGAGCTAAAAATCTAGTAATGCTATCGAACTAAAAAGGTTTGCGTTCATTCCTTCCATATAGCATTAATTGCGGAAATATTGCATTTGTATAAAATATATTTAGGAATTGTAATTTTAACTGTTAGTGATTGAAATATTATAAACATAATGACAATCTTATAAGATTAATAAATAAAAACAAATATTGTAATAGCATTACTTTGCAAAGTTGTGTAAGTCTAAAAATAGAAACGTGTTAACCACCTAAATGTGAGATATCTCCCCTTTCTCCTTTATTGAATGATAAGGGAAAATAAGTAAGTAAGTTTACAAAGTGAAACAGTTGTATGATTTCCAAAAAGTGCCTCAAAGTAGTCTACTTATTTTCCCCATTCTGTGTTTGAAGTACATACATATTTAAAAAGTATTCGTCTACTTCCTGTCTTGTTAAACTTATTGTTTAATTGTGTGGCTTACTTAAAGGAATTTATAGAAGTTTTCAAAAGAGTTGAGCCTTGTTAATCACAAGCAATAAAATTTGCAGCCTACTTACAACTTACTTATTTAGCAAATTTAACAAAAAACTTTAGCGAATTTTCTGTATGTTACAAAAGTGGTGGCATTACTAGCCTAATGAACCATCCAGTAGTGGTAAATTTAAAGCTACTTTATTTCTATGTACAACAAAGGTTACAAAATGTTGTTTGATGTCCAGGAATTAAAATGTATCTGAAAAATTTGTATGAAACTAAAAGATAATCAAATTTTTATTGTACTACTCTCACTTCACGTCGTTACAAGTTTCTTAATAAATGTTGTTAACAACTTTTAGAGACTTAAAGATTTATAATTAAAATGACGACATTGTCTATCGACCAGATGGCTGCATTCATCAAACTTTCACAACTTTAGTTTCTTGTAACACTTTTGCCAACGTAAAATATTTTCATGCAACTTTACTTTACAGCAAATTATTGCTTACTAAGCAGTTCTTAACTGATGCTGTGAACAATTCCCAGAAAACAGACACAATTATTATCACAAAGTGTTTAACAATTGTGTGGCATACTTTTAATTCTTAATAATTTCTGATGTATTACAAAATATGTTGCCTATCTTCTAGGAGTAATAAGAAACAGTGTATGTTGCTTTTAAAAACAATTAAAGTAAACAGAAACAGTTTTTTTACTCACAGAATAATACAATACAATATTTCACAACTGCTTTAAGTATGTAACACAATTGTTAAACCCTTTTAGGGGAGCAAGAATAACAAAAATAATTACATTTTATGATTCAACAATTTTCTTTTTTAAAGTAACTGATTTTTTGCTTTCATTCTCCCCCTTTTTAATCTCTATCGCATTTCTTAGGCAGTCGGGCACCCTTTGCCTTGTTGAAATATGAGCCTTTGAAGATTTCGTAGTAAAGTATGTAGCATATTTTGGGGGATTTATAGTAAATTACAAAAGTGGTGGTATTGCCTATCAACTAGGCATCTTATAACAATAAGTAATATGAAGTCTATATAAAAGGGTAGACTGTCGTAGACAAAATTTAAATTGGTTATTTAAGAAGAATAAAGCAAGACAACTAATATTTTTTCTCTGTCAGCCTTTAAGGACTAAAATAAAATATAAATTACAAGAAATTCAGAGTCTTTAATTAAAAAGCAATATGAAGAGTAAGGCAACAATTAAAGTATAGAGTATCATATTCCAAGTATATTTGAAACATATTTACTAAAGCATAAAGACTTAAATTATGATATAGATTATCCTATTCGGAACATATTTTTAACTCATTTGTAATGTTTAGTAAACACTCAAAACCTAGTTATCCGACTTCAATAAAACTTTAACGAGGATTAGCCAAAGTAACTGAGATGGATTCTAAACAAATCTAGTTAAAGATTATAATTTTTTATTATTTCTAGAAATAAAATTCTTCTAATTCTCTATGCATCACATAAGCAACAAAGCAATGACCTTTCAAAGTATACAACACAATTTGTATGACCTTTCTAAGAGATAAAGTCTAAAAACTAATTAAATTTTATAATTTATCTTTATTGTTTGAAAGTAAAAGATTTCTTGTTAATATCCCCATTATAAGCTCTAAAGTTTTTTGTTCGTATACTGGCACCCTTGCCTCGTCGTCGTAATAATCGGTTTTAAAGCTTTCTTAGTAAAGTTCGTGGCATACTTTTGGGGGGTTTTGTAGTACATGTATTACAAAAGTGTTGCTAGTTCCTATTAAACGGCCATAGTACAGTTAATAAAAGGTTATATATGTAATATGTTATTGCAACTTTTTTATTATATTCAGCGATGTTTAGTGTCATTTATAAGTAAGAAAAAATCGCAAAGCAGTACTGTCATCTTTAATTTCTTGTTGTTATTAATGGAATGAAATGTTGATATCATTGATATAATACAATATACGCCACACATTACATTAAATACGTTGTAAAATCTTAAATCGCTAATTTATTAACTACACTGTGGTGTAGAAATGAGCCAATAAAGCACTGAGGCGGTTCTCTTATGGTATGGGGATGTATAACCCCAGACCACTTATACGTATCGAAGGCATAATACGATAGGAAGAATATCTTCGCATTTTGCAATACAATGCCAAAATGCCAGATAGACCAGAAAATGTCATCTTCGAACATGTTAACGACCCAAAACATTCTGCAAAAATTGTCAATGAATGCCTTAGATCACAGAAGTTTGGATCAGGGAGTGGCCACCGTAGTGTCCAGATTTGGACCCCATTTAAAAACCTGTAGGGTTATTTAAAGCGCCTGCTGGCAAAATACGAAGAAGCCCCGAAACGTATTAATGCGCTGTGGGTGAGAGTTCAGGCTGAATGAAACAAAACTTCTGTATATTATTATGTCATTTTTGCACCACAGTGTATATCTTTTGTCACTCAAATCTTCTGCATTAGCAACGTTTTGTGGTGTAAATGATAATGTGAAAAAAAAATTTTAAAAGCGCCTGCTGGCAGAATACGAAGAGCCCCGAAACGTATTAATGCGCTGCGGGTGACAGTTCAGGCTGAATGAAACAAAACACCCGTATATTATGTTGCTAAACTTTGTCAATATACGCCAAATAGTGTGAATCAGTTGAAAAAAGCAAAAATATACTATTATAATTATGAAATTTAGATGAGCAATACCTTGGAGCAAAAGTGTGCCAATGGTCTGAATTAGAAAATGTTTTGTTTTTATATACTTACAGTTATTTAAGTTAAATTTTTGTTATTGCTTTATATTTTCTACAGATGAATATATTAGATTTAGCAAAAAGTTTGGAAATAATTTAATAAAAACTATAAAAAAAATTATTACATACTTTGTTTAAAAAATTGGCTCATTTTTGCATCACAGTGTATATCTTTTGTCACTCAAATCTTCTGCATTAGCAACGTTTAGTGGTGTAAATAATAATGTTGAAAAAAATTAAAAAAATTATACAAAAATAAAAATATCAATCTTTCTATTACATTTTTGAACTTAAAAGAATATTAAAGAGATTTTGAATACAATTATATAGGCTTGTTACTGTTCAAGTGATTGTAAGAAACAACTATAAAAAAAGCTTAATTTTCCTTTGCAACCCAATAATGAAGTATGAGATAGTTTCTCGCATTATTGCATAATATCAATAGAATAATATTATATCATTTTATCTAGCAATATTGAAGGGAGTAGTACGACAGCCACCCAATCCCTCAATCATGTAAAGGTAAATTACGTTTTTACGCCACCTATCGTACAGTAATTGTACTAAATTTATTGAAAACCCATCTTAGTTTCTAAGTTTCACTACATTCGAAAAAAAATTAAATTTAATTGTTTACAAAATAAAATTTAAAATTTTCGCTCCAGCTTTCAGAAGAGGCAAAATAACAAAGGATCACATATGGATTATGTAGTTTTAAAAAAAATCCATAGGTGGGTTTTTTCCTAATAAGAAAACAGTTTTTATTTCGTGCATCCCGTTTTTTTAATCATCATTAAAAAAAGCTTTTTGTTCAAACGTAGAAAGACTGGTATTTAAGAGCCAAAACAATCCAGAAACACATATGGATCATGTAATTTCTAAAAATCTTTATTTGTGTTTTTTCATAAAGTATAAAAAGTTTTTATCTAATTAAAATATATTTAAAAAGTCAAAAGACTTTTGGCCCCCTATATCACTTTATCACACATCAATTATAGTAATATACAATTTGTAAAATTGTCACGTACCTAATGTCTATATAAGTACAACATTTACATATTGTAATATTTGTCGCAGCTTCATAACGAGTTAATTTCCTAATTTACCTTTATTACTGCCTTATTACCTAACTTAACTTTGACATATTGTGCACGACCTTTAAAAATACTCCAACATAATTCACATCTCACCTTACCATACACCCTAAAAACCTCTATCACACTTGTTGATCACTTTTTGCATAACTTCCATCACATATGTAGTTTTAACTTTTAGCCCTGAAATACAAAAAAAAAACATACATATCTATGGCATACATTTGGGAGCTTTAGCATATTATAGCATACTTAAGGGATTACCAAGTTTTTTTTTTTTTGCACAAGTCGTTAAATAAAGCCTCCGCTCACATACTGACAGTAAATTATTATGTCAAAATATATATATGATGACTACAAACTAAAATAGCCTTGCTGGCAACGCTATATTACTACGACAAAAGGATAATTTGTCGTCTCTCAAGTGTCAAGGAAACACAAAAACTTTGTGGCGTTGGTTTTTAAGTGCTCACAACTTATAGCTCATGCCGTATGCTATTGACATTTTTTCGGATAATTTGTGGTAGTTTTCAGTAGAACGCTTCATGTAGAACATGTACTATTTCTATTTAGTTGCTGTTGTTATTTTGTAATACTTGTTGATGTATTTACTTCATGTACATGGTTATATGGCTGACGCTGGCAAAAGTTTGCTGTGAAGTGGGTCACATATTTGGCTTGACTGCTTCGAGTGCTGTAGAAAAGTTTTGCCTATTGGCAAGACGTGCACGCCGCCGCCTACTGATAACTTTTCGATGATGACGAAACTTTATGTATATAATATTTAAAATGTGCTATTAAATAGATTTAAGTTGAATTTATTTAATACAGCTTTGTAAACACGAATTCAATATATATATTTAGTAAAGGTAAATGTGATTTCTGGCTTGTACCAACAGGTTGTTTTCATACACTGGATGGATGTAGTGTTTGTAACGTATTTTTTGCTATATTTGTTGCGCAGACCAACAAGTGTTGCATACCTTGGGGGTGTAGTATTTGTAGCGGCTACGTCGTGTTTTGATTTGTATAGAAAACTCTTTGTAAAACTTTTGTATACAAAAAAGCATCGTACTATTTGTAGTTGATACAAGAAACCTACAACACCCTAATTTAGGCAATATTTTCTAATAAAAATACAATTTTATATCTGTAAAATATTATCCACAATTTCCTTCAACTTTTTATATTTGAATCGTTCAATTTTATGGTTAAATACGAGTATTACTCTCAGTTACAGCAGTTTAGTCTATTTACAGATAACATAACATAGAGAAAAGTGATTTTCCTGCTTTTACCAACAAGTGTTGCATAAGTTGGGGGGTGTATTGTTTATAAAGGCGCCGTCGAATATTTGAAAATTTTGCATAAACTTATTGAATTGTGTAAAAAAAAACCGTAACTGCTGCATGAAAGCTATAGCACCCACATTAAGGCAATTTTTTTTAACACAAAATAAATTAAAATATGCCTCTTTATTTTATGTTAAATTTCATTTTACATTTTATATTTAAATCCTTAAATTTCAAGTTTTAATATTACCCTCCATAACAGGAGTCTCGTCTATTTACAGATACCTTTTATGAGCATTTGTCAAACCTGCCCCCCTCCCAAACCTTCTCCATGCTACTGACCCCGGTCATTCAACCACCTCCTATGGTCCAATGGTTTATTTACCATACATAGCTTCATTGTCACCTGATATTTATTGAAAACTGTCATCTGAGTATTTAAGGGAAGTTGGACCCATATCAATTAGTTGATGTGGGGGGTGCGACATTAAATGCTTAGCATACAATTTTGTCTACAAATGCCTTTCCTGTTTATGTATTGATTTATTTTTAAATCAACTTAAGGATAAATGTGATACCATTAGCCTCAAATGACCTTCATTTACAAAATAGATAACAAAATTGGTCACACATTTTTGGGGAATCTCTAACAATGATTAAATGTTGGCTTAAGGCAATAAATTTGGAATTTTCATAACAAAGGAATATGAGGCATACTTTAAGGTTCAGATGTAAAGCATACTTTCAGGTTAAAGAAATCTCTCTCTGCACTATAAGGTATCTTGTTACTAACAAAATTTTCCACAAGTGTAAATTTGGTATTATTTAATTTGGTAAATATATTATTTTATTAGCTTATTATGATTTATAAACTTCAAATCTACAGCATACTTAAAGGCTTAGGGAATCTTTCTGTAATATAAGGTTTGTTGTTACACACGAAGTGTAGCACAAATAAAAAATTTTTTTCATTATTTAAATAAGTAAATATATTATTTTATGACTTATATACAGCTTATGATGATTTATATACAGCGCTTTGTTGACAACATGTTTTGTTTATTATGAAACAAATTAACCAAGTTTTCATTTTCACAAGTCATTTCTCTGCGAAGAGAACGACATTTTAGATAAATATTAACTTTGAAAGTTTAAGGCCCATCTCAGGCCTTTGAAGTGCTACTCAAATACTTAGGCCTTAACCCATAAGATGTACAATATGTTTTATTTACACTTTCAGTTGTTGCCAGCAATTTATGGAATTTTTTACAATTACTTTCCTTGTTCTGTACGCAAATGTCAATGTCACAATTACGAACTGTGTGTAAACTTTGAGATTTACCAGGCAACATCATCCCAAAAGTATGCCAGATAAATGTTACCTCAACCCTCCTTAGTGTATAGTTAACAATCTGTTAGGTTTTGTGCGCGCTATGACCAAATCACATGCTCAGACCGTAAAACGTTGAAATGCTGTCGTCGTAGTTGTCGTCGTCAACGTCATGCAAGTAGGAGTGCGGTTCGCTCTTAAAGGATGCTGGCGCATAAATAAACTATGAAGCATACTTACAGGCGATAAAGTTGAAGGATATTATTACCAGCCAACCTGTGCTCTTTACCTATCTCTTGTGCTTGTAAATTATTGTGAAATGCCAACGTTTGCAATGAGCTTAGTAGGAATGAGCAAATGGGTTATTATATTTGATTGTTTTCTTTGTATGTGTGTGTGTGTGGTTGTTGCATACTTTCAGGCTATGAATAATAATAATAAATATTCGTAGATTTATATAAATTTCTGTAGAAAATATTGATTTGAAAACCCAGAGAGAAAAATTTAAATGACTGTTACGTGCAAATGTTTCTACTGTTTCGATATTATTCCCTGTACCACAGCAATACATACTTCGCATAGTATAACATGGCACTCATGGCAAATGTGCTCTATATTCCAAGAACACTAATGGTCACATTTGTGAACAATTGCGCGTAATAGATGGAAAACTAGACTCTGTTTAAATGGAAAACATATTTAACAATAAAAAGAGAGGGTGGAAAAAGTTCGCATTATTTTTGTCCTACAATAATTGGGAAGGAATTTCGCAAACATATAGAACTGGGGGAAATATTTAAATGGTGGTATGGAAATTGTAAGTGTTGCTTTTGAAAATAAAGTAGTCTTTTGAAAATAAAAAAGTTAACTACATAACAAAATTGTAAAATTTTACAAAAACTTCTAAAAAATAATAAAGAAAAAATATTTTTAAAAAACAAAATGAAAAAACTTCTGTAAAAATCTTGATTTATATCCCCTTATTCAAAATGAATATTTGGAATATTTTTAAAAGTTAGCTATTTCTAATATATTAACTTTACTTTATATTTTTCGTATGTTTAATATTTTTATTATTTTTCTATTTTTAATATTTGTATAAATCTTAATATTTTGTATATTTTTCTACAGTTTTAATATTTTTCTATATTTTTAATACTTCTTATATTTTTAATACTTTTAATATCTTTCTATATTTTTAATATTTTATATGCTTTTAATATTTTAACTTTATTTATAATTTTTGATTTTTAATTTTTAGTATATTAAATATTTTTATTAATTTGAAAATTTTCAACATTTTTAAAAATAGTTTTTAATATTTTCAATATTTTTAATTGTCCAAAAAATTTTAATGTTTCATATATTTATAAAATTGTCAATCATTTCAATATTCTTAACATCTTTAATATTTATACTGTTTTTAATATTTTTAAAATTTTTATTTTGTTAAATTTTGAATAAATTTAATATTTTCAGTATTTTTAATATATTTATAATTTAAAATATTTTTAATAGTTTTAATATTTTCAATACTTTTAATATTTTTAATATTTTTAATATTTTTAATATTTTTAATATTTTTAATATTTTTAATATTTTTAATATTTTTAATATTTTTAATATTTTTAATATTTTTAATATTTTTAATATTTTTAATATTTTTAATGTTTTTAATATTTTTAATATTTATAATATTTTTAATATTTTTATATTTTTAATATTTTTTATTTTTAAATATTTTTAATATTTTAAATATTTTACATATTTTAAATATTTTAAATATTTTTAATATTTTAAAATATTTTTAATATTTTTAATATTTTTAGAATTTGTAATATATACTATATTTTTAATATTTTTAATACATAAAATTTTTCTAATATTTTTAATATTTTTAATACATAAAATATTTTTAATATTTTCAATATTTTTCATCATTTTAATATTTTTAACATTTTAAATAGTTTTTAATATTTAGTTAGTTAGTTAGTTTAATTATTCATAACATTTTTGTTGTTATTAAAATTTTTAAAAATTTTATTGTTATTTATATTTTTAATATTTTAAATCTTTTAATATTATTATAATATTTAATATTTTTAGTATTTTTAATATATTTAATATTTTTAATAATTTTAATATTTTCAAAATTTATAATTTTTTTTAATATATTTAATATTTTCCATAATTTTAATATTTTTAATAATTTTAATACTTTTAATATTTTTAATAATTTTAATAATTTTAATAATTTTAATATTTTTAATATTTTTAATATTTTTAACATTTTTAATATTTTTAATATTTTTAATATTTTATTTTTTATTTCTATTACTTTCAATATTTTTAATAGTTTTAATTATTTTTAATTGTTTTTAATATTTCAATTAATTTTAATATTATTAATACTTTTCAAAACGTTTAATTTTTTTTAAAATTTTTAAAATTTTTTATATTTTTAATGTATTTAATATTTTTAAAATTTATTAAATTTTTAATATATTTATTGCAATTAATAAATTTTTATACAAATTCAAAAATCTCGAACACAAAATCTATCATCTATTTTGATTGCTGTCACCTGCAGACGTTAATCAATCCAATAGTATTGATTGCTGTCACTTGCAGACATTTTACAGTCATCAACATTGTATTGCATACTTTTAATAGATCTGCATAAGTGCTGCACAAATTCAAGTCTACTCTTGGTCATTTAAATTTAGTTTTTGTGTTGCTTTTGCCTAAATGGATACAACTTATTTGAAATCAGTACAAAGTTTCTTGGTAAAACTCATTTTATTGTCTCATTAAAAGTTGTTGATCACTTTCCGGAAACGAAGAAACGATGAAGCTCCCCCTTCGTAGAGTGACAATCAAGTGTGTTGCCCACCAATTTGTTAAACTTTTTGGATTACTTTATTGTACTATAACAAGAGTTGTCTTAGAGTTGTGGGCACTTTTTATCAATTTAAATATAAATCATCAAACTTTGTTGTGTGTATCTTCATAGCTTGTGTACAAAATTACTTTTTAGTTGAGTATTGTTTAAATAAGTCATTTTGCTACATTTACCAAAATGTTCATTAGACTTCTATTGTCTTGTTGCCTCAGCCCCCTCCCCTGACTTTGTGGAATTTACTTTGCGTGACCTTTGGAATTTTCCTACCTTTTACACAATTTTCTTGGTTATCTCCTTGTAGTTGTGGTTGATGTTTGGAGTTGGGGTTTCCATTTAAAATTGTCTGTTTTTCATTTTATTATCGTCTTAAATTCATTTTGCATAAATTTGTATAAAATTGCTGATATTTACATACTTTATCATCGCATTCCTCGTTGTTGTTTTTCTTTTGTGGTGGCGGCGGCTCGATCTGGTACAAAATGTAAAATACAGCAGTCTATAGAAAATTAGAAAATCTTAAGTCCTTTAAACGATTTCAGGAGTTGAAGTGAAAAAAACAAGACCCAACCGGCTATAGGGCCGCAAAATCTCAAATTATATTAAATAAGAAAAGAGGATTTATTTCGTACCGAAATTCGTTTAAAATATTTTGTGACATCCTTTACATAGGCAACAGAGTGATAAATTATAAAGGTTAGGCGCTTACCGTTGACGCCTGGTTGTTAGGCAATATAATTTCTGACTAGTAAACCTCAAAAGTATGCCACAACAAAATTGAGTAAGCACACATCAAAGCCATTGTGGTGGAATCAGACAATAAAAGGAGCTACAAATGTGATTAACAACGGAGACAAAGGTCAAAATGAGAGAGGGAATGAATTGAGTAATATCACAAAGAATTTATAAAATACATAAGAGAAGAAGTCTTTAAAAATATCTGCTTTTCAACTCCTCATCAACATAAGAGGTTGGACAAATTTTAACAAATCCTCAACAGTTTTAGGAGTTTTAAAATAACGAATCTGTGACTAGAACGCAGTTACTGACTGGGAATAGTCAACACTTGGTTGTTATTAAATCACTCCCAACAGTAGGCTAGGCAGGCAGTAACTAAAAAAACAACAAAACGTTAAGATGTAGAAGATGACACAAAATACAGCAAATACGATATTCCATTTCGTTATGATAGACTAAGCATCAAGTTACCAAAAGAAAACAAGAAGACATATTATGTCCACATTGTAACAGAAAATGGCAATCATAATATTATTATGTTATGGCAGCATAGAAATCAATACATCATCATTCAATAAATTTATAAATTCAGGAACCTAATAACCACAAGGGAATCAGATAGGTGGAATTATTTAAAGGTATACATTGACTAAAGTTGAATTACATGTTTTATTTATAAAAAAACAACTTCTGTAAGGACAAGATATGTATTTTTAAAGTGCTAGAGTATATTTAGTCTCTTTTTGCTATACCTATCGCAGTTAACAATTTAATTCTTACCGCTGTTAAAAGCAAATTGCATTTATTTTCTTCACAGCTTTCAAGTGTAATTTAATTTAGTTGTACAGCATAAAAGTATGCTATAAAAACCCAAGATTAAATTCAGATTTAACGTTATTTCTTTCTCCTCCAGCACAACTTTTATCGCTAAAATACATAACCTTTGCATACATACACGTTTACACACACACTTCCAGAAACTCAAATACGAAGAGTAATAAACGAAGATATGAAAAAAATATTAAGTCTTAAGCAATTTATGCAGCGTTGTGTAACAGCAACAACAACGAAAAGTTTAAATATTAAACATATAAGAAGGACGAACGAACGTATTGAAAGAAAATCCTAAGTTCATCTCCATATTACGCAAGAAAATGCATTTACGCAAGGAAAATATAAACAAAATCATAATAAACAAACAAATAAAATACACATTGTATTACAGCTTAAGCATGTTAAGTAAGAGCAAACGCACCATGCAAGTGTTTATGATTTGTAAAGCATACTTACAGGCTCAATGTGAATAAGTGTGCGTTTCCTACAAATACCTACAAAAAATGTTGACTGTTTATGAACTGTTCGGACAGGTTAAATACAAAGGTCTTGATGGTTGCCAATAAAATATATAAAACAATTTGCTATTGTTTTGATATATGGACTAAAAGAGTCTGCAAGAAAAGGACCGTTGAGTTCAATGGTTATTTAAATGCCTTCGATTGGATTAATATATTTTGAGGCTAGACTAATCAATGATAAATTATTATGATTTTTTACAAATAGCGCTCAAGGATGTTTAAAGTTAGTGGAAACGTATATACAAATTATAGCAGTGTATATTTAAAAAATAATTTTGCAATAACACTCAATATATATATCGTCCCCTTAATATAACAATAGTGTATGTGCTCATACACCAAAATGTAACAAAATGTTCGTCAAAATGTACTTCCACAAAGTGCGTCAAAAGGTCATTGGAAAAAAGAGTATATAATTTTTTCTTTAAAAATTTCATAGACATCCGATTTGACAAAAACTTTAAACTCGATTTTCTCAAAACACCAAAAAAATTATACACTATTGTTTTATAAAGCGGACGATATCATTTATTTGTTTTAGTTGTTGTTGATATAATATTTATAAAATAGCATAAAATTTCACGTCAAATGTGCCGTATGAGTAATTTGTATTATTTTAACTGTAATTTATATTAATCATACGTTGTACAAAATAAAATTTGAATAAATAAATAAATTATACAAAAATACTCGAATTCGAGCTTGATTTGCAATGCCTACAATGCTTCGCTATTGCATAATTGAGAAATATTAGAAAAACCATAACTTAATATTAAATATATCACGGAATCGCCACACAGCACATAACTGTGTTTCTGTGATGTTACTTTAAGAAAGCTTCCTAAGCTCAATAATACTTTTAAGAGTTTGTTACCTCATGTAACTTCTTGTCAAACTTATAACGTGTCAAATTTTATTTCTCTATGTACTGATCGATAAGAAAAAGTCCAACTGCATATTCATACCTGAAGTGTCAAATACTACACTACTTTTTTATCAAGCGAAATAAGCAGAAACTTCTGCAAGCAGGCATGCAACAATACCTTCTGAGTCATTCAAACGTCATGTCATCAAGGACTTGTTTTCGCATGCCTGAAAACAGACCTTCTCCTTCCTTTCTAAAATATTCCGAGCACATGTTCACTCCATTCTTTTAAAACCCGTGCTGTAGGCCTTCTTTGAGGGAGGGAGAAACAACTATTCGATGATTTGTTATTATAAAGTGTGTATACACATTCCGTTTAACTTCTCATCGAAGGTATGAGAGAAGACATGAAAAGAAAAGGCAACAAGGAAGGTGTTCGTGTGTTTTTCTTGCCTTGCCTCCCAACGACACCTTATATTATTTGCAAAGTAAGAGGGCATGCCTTCCAGGTGCTTAATTTCACCGCTGGGAGTGTCCTGAAATAATACCTTTTAGTCGTCTAACAGTCTTCCTATCCAGCTCCAAAAATGATCTGGTTCGCCTTTCATCCAGTCGGTGCGGTGTTTCCAGGATACGTTTGGCGACCGTTCGATGTGACTGTTTAAAATGTCGTGTATGTATATGACATATTGGTGGGTACACTGAGATTGGCCTGGTCTCAGGGATGAATTCTTATCATAATTGTTGTATTTGTAGTACATTACCGTAGGATATTGGGCGGCAATAGTAAATCCGCTATCAGATCTCTGGAGATCGTGTACACCACTTCGAAAAATGTTCGAGAATGCCGGACGTCTCCGGAGGAGATACCGAGGCTGTCACTGTTATCCTCACATGGGTTCCAGGACATAGAGACATACCTATATATTAACCAAAGGACCGTTACTTTGGCAAGGGACGCCACCACCATGAACTCACGCGATGTTTACGGGGAAACGGCTTAATGCGGCTATTGAATTAATCTAACCTTACGTTGGTACATTGAAAAAACTTTTTGGCACAATAAAAGTACTCTTTGGTTCAATAAATTGTACTTTTTGGTACAATAAAATTACTTTTTGGTACATTAAATTGTAATTTTGGTGTAATAAAACTGCTTTTTAGGTCAACAAAAGTACTTTTTAGTACAATAAATTGTACTTTTGTACAGTAAATTGTACTTTTAGTACAATAAATTGTACTCTTAGTACAATAAAATATCTTTTTATAACAACAAATTGTAATTTTAGTAGAATAAAATTAATTTTCAATAGAATAAATACACTATTTGAAACAATAAATTGACAGTTTGGTACAATAAATTGTACTTTTTGGTACATTAAAGAACTTTTTATTGCAACTGGTGTACTTTGTATGTATATCGGAATTCATTGTTTCAATATTAACTAAAACTTCCGTTTGCAAATTTGAACCTTGTGTGTAAAAAAAGTTTTGCACGCCCGCTCCGCTCACTGATCTTCTGCATATTCATATTTGTATTACCGAGTACTCTTTGGATATCAAATTTGATCTCTCTAGGGCTTAAAATTTTTTGCCACGCCCAATCCGCCAATAGGGTCCACAGTTTAAAAAATATATAGCCTATGGTAATTTCCATTGAGAACGCTAACTGTCTAACAAATTTCATTGCAATCGATTCAGACGTTGAGCCATGATTGAGGCACAAACAGACAAACCCAACAAAATGTATAAAATGACATTAGGAACACATTGCCAAATAACCACTTACCGCACTGGTTGATCATTTTTATGTATACATTACAAAACGCATTCCAAAGAACATATATGTACAAATATTTATGATTGCTCGATCGATTCTTTTTCACTGAATGTAATCTACAAATCCACAGAAATTCCCCTGTAGGAAGTGTCTGCAAGACATCCTCAAGGTTATGTGCATGACCATAGGAAATCGTTGATGGCATTTAGGGGACCGTCCCTACAAATTGTCGACGAATTTGCATACATGTGCCCGCTTTGTCATGAACGGCCTGATGAGCGACAATGTGGGTCAAATTTTGGTTGATGTCTATACAAGCGACATGTCGCCCACACAATCATGCACGACCTGATGGCTGACAATGCGGTTAGCTTGTCGGCAACCGAGTGTTTTGACGAAAAGTACATAAATATTTCACATTTTCTTCTTTAGATTTTGTTGATTGTGTTTGATGCATGACAACATTAGTATTTTGTCGGTCAGCTTGTCGTCAACCGAGTGTTTTGACCACAAGTACATAAATTTTTCACAATTTGACTTGAGGAAAGCGTTGACGACAAAGTCGTGTATGACGGAACTTCCTACTGGGTAATCAAATATGTCTAACGCCTTGTTAAAAGAATCGAGTAGATAATAGAATAATTAACAAAAATTTCTACATCCTACATTCAATTGCTGATTTTTAATTTTTAGCTTTGATCACATTATAGTATTAATAGGGATAGGTGAAAAAGGTCCACTTTTTACTAAACTCCCAAAAATCTTAACTTTCCATTCTATCGAATATACACTTATCCATGCAGCATCATATCCTCCTTTTTTCCCTTGTTCCACTGAAATCCTGAAATTCAATAACAAGTTCGATTTCCTTTTCAAACCACTAATAAAACAAGGCCAAAGCACATACACAATAAATTTTACTGTCATCGTAGAGAAAAAAAGATTTTAACAACATCAAAGTTTCCCAAACATAATGCCAACAAGTTTAAGAATTATTTCAAGTTTTACAATGTTGGCTACCACAACAAAAACGATATCCCTTAGCTGGCAGTTTCGATATGTCACAAAACACTACGCTGTTGACGTTCTGCAGAAATATGACCTCAAACTTCAACTGCGTGTGTGTGTGAAAGTGAAACTTATTTATATCTGTTAACACCACTCAGTTTCAAATTCACTTGTTCCTAAACGAAATAAAGAAGAAAGTAAAAACCTTACAAAGAAAAAAAAGTAAATAAAAAATATAAAGTTGTATTTTTAAATTCAAAGAAAAATAGCGACAAAGTCAACCATTTCCGGCAAAGGAGAAAGAAAAACCTAACGCTTCCTTAGGCACTTTACAATTGATTAGTTGCTTAAACGCTAATACAAACTTGCAAAAGCGTATAAATACACACAGAACAAAAACACGCACAGCGTCAAAATGAACTGCTCAATAGCCACGTGGAAACAGGCCACAAGAGAGCGGCATAAAGGGGAAAGACGCTTATGGAGAATAAACAATAATATGAGAAAAAGCACGTTTCGAAACACATATGGACGTACTGGGTTGAAAGCTACGAACATAAAAACAACGTATACAGTCATTACACATGTTTACATATAATTTTAAGCATTACACTCATTGTACTCATACGTTCATACATATGAGCGGGGTGTTTTGTTGGCTCTGCTTTATGAAGAGAGTCCTTATTTTGGGCTATGGAGTGTTTAGGAAGTACGCGTGTGTGAGTGTGAGTGTGTGTGTGTGTGTGTGTGTGTGCAATAAGAGTGTGATATATTATCACACGAAATCCTTGGTGCTGCCTTCACGTGCGTTCTTAGCTCACATGTCTGTCGGTTTGTTTATTTTTAGCTCTACGGCAAAAGAGAATACGCTAAATGCTACAAAAACGAATCAACTTAGCTGCTATATTCCTACAAATGCCTGGGGGGGTGAGGTATAAAATTGTAACGAGTACGTGCGCCATTCGCCAGCTTACCACATATGTATAAGCATTTATCAGACTATTATTTCAATGCTTTTAAATAATATGAATTACTACAATCTTTAAGCTGTACGCAAAAATATGTTTAGTATTTCAATGTATTCGAAAAAAAACGATTTAAAACGGTTTTTTTATTAAATATTATGATAATCGCGGCAGATATAGGATGTACGTGTACGTGATAACGATTATGTTAACGCATGAGTAATTTTTATTACTTATACTGAAAAAATAATAAGCTGCGACACTTTGTTGTGAATTATTTAAGATAAATGGTAACAATTATGCGTCGATTATTCCTGTGATAGAGATGAGATGACTAAAGTAAGGTGTTTAATGTACGATTAACATTAACATTAACATTATTTGGGTGTCTTTCCTAAAGGCGTATGAGTGTTATTTGTAATATTAAGAAAATTATTAAATATTACTCAAAATATAATATATATATATAAATATTACTAGGACAAAACTAAAATAATGATTTCGACGAACAAAGAGTCCTCTCGTTGGGGACGCACCGTGAACGTTGACAATTATTGTTTTGAGGTAGTCGACGAGTTTACCTACCTCGGATCTTCCGTCAACAAGAAAAATAATGTCAGCCAAGAAATTAAACGGAGAATAGTGCTAGCCAATAGATGTTTCTACGGACTTCGGCAGCACTTTAGTAACACCACCTTCTCTCGGAATACTAAGAAACAGCTATACCAGGTGCTTATCTTACCTGTTCTGTTGTATGCTGCCGAATCATAGGTGCTTACTACAACGGACATACAAAACCTGGGAGTATTCGAGAGAAAAGTACTCCGAAAAATTTATGGACCTATCTGTGTCGACGGCGAGTTTCGCCATAGGATGAACCATGAGCTGTATGAGCTTTACCACGACATCGACGTAGCTAAAAGAGTCAGAATGCAACGACTACGATGGCTGGGTCATGTTGCCAGGATGGATGTAATTGCTCCAGCGAGAAAGGTGTTTGAAGGCGAACCTGAAGGACGGCGCAGAGCAGGGAGACCCAAACTCCGTTGGAAGGACCAAGTGGTAGGCGACGTGCCACCATCTGGTAGGACTAACTGGAGAACACATGCACAAGACCGAAGCGTGTGGAATTCTTTCGTACTTCAGGCCTCAAACTTATGAAACATGTTCGTAAGTTGTAATGGCCACTTAAGTAAGTAAGTAATAAATATTACTCATACGTCGTTTGTAATAGATATGTGTTGGTCGAAAATTTTATTACTTTTTATTAATGTAGACTATTGGGTTAAACATGAAAAACAAATAAAATAAACTTATACAATTTTTACTTTTAGGACAGCATTGTTGGGACATGCCTTCATATTGTTTACCTACACAGTACAACACATGATTTTGGGATTCGATTATGAGGACTGCACGTGAAAGTAGCCCCAAAAAGAAGAAGTTATGCATCATTCGTTTTGTCAAGTTACATGCCATAATTATTTAATAACGATTTGAAGTTATTAAGTATCGTATAGGAGATTTTGTCACGTTTTAGGCTATTTTACTATATTGTTATATGGTGGCGTCTAATTATCATAAGTAATATTCCACGTAAATCATACGCCACGGAGTGCAACAGTTTTATTGTAACTGCTACAAAATAAATCCAGTTCAAGATCATTTGATGAATGGAAAAGTGAAACTGTTGCTTATGTAGGAAAACTTTATATAAACAGATTAAAGGAATTGTAATTCTAATTTTTTTTAATTAGTTTCGGCCTAATCGGACTAGAGGTTCTCGAGTTATGTCAATCAAAAGAGCCTAAAACGTGACAAATTCCCCTATACGATACTTACTAACCTCAAATCGATATTTATTATGGCATGTAACTTGACAAAACGAATGATGCAGAACTTCTTTTTTTGAGGCTACTTTCACGTGCAGTTCTCAGAATTGAGTCCCAAATCAATGAGCCAAAAAATGTTGTACCGTGCTATTTTAAAGCAATATGGAATTTTCCAATACTGAATAAATGTCACAGGACTTTAGCGATACAAATGACAATTTTGGGGCTTATCTTGATGACGGAAACCTAGAACTTGTTAATATTTTGAGGTCTACGCTACATAGCAATCCCGCTCAATCTTAGAAAAGGCAAATACATAGTCGGCCAAAATTTAGCTCAGATTTTAATCTGTAGCGGCGTCGATCAGCCACGGCTTTTGTTTCAGAGAGGTTAAGATGGTGGTCCGAGGCAATATTTGCACCGCACGTCCATAACACTTGAGACATGCCTTTCATCGATTACCTAGAGAACAATATGTTTTCTAGTTTTTTGATCAAGGGATATCCAGGTTGCCTTGCTGTTATCTTTACGCGGGAATCTGGTTTCACTCACTATTATAAAATCTATTCAAAAAAATAATGCCAAAATAATGTAATCATAAAAAAATTAAGAGACAGATGGAGAGATAAGCAGAAGGGAACAGTATAACAGACTTACACACATTCACACGATACATGCATACACAAATTTAAACTAAGAATACGTACACACTTAGATTTTAAGATAAAACATTGATAAGCAATAAGATCCACTAAAGTCATGTTATCCTTAATATTATTACTTATACGCTTCAAATGCTCTCAACTATAAAGCCATATTAGATTAATTCATACTTTTTTAATAACTCATACGCTGACTCAATTAATCAATAATAATACGCCATAAAAATCATAGCTCTCCAATATCTGTTACCGACGGCGAGTTTTTGTTTTCGAAAAAAAACAATGATATTTTTTTGAAACGTTTTAATTTTCATTCAAATGAAATGGCTGCAAATACATATAGTACAGCATAAAAGCAAAGCTGAAACATGCAATCAACACACATACATATGAGCACTTATTTGTATGTCATAAACTTGGTTTTTTTACAAATTGAACATATGGAGCTATAATATCTTTATTATCAATCTAGATGAGGATAAATGTCAGAGAAAAAATTGTGAACACGCAATCCAGCATTTGTAGTATTTTTGCACAACAACACATGCAAACAATTACCCGATATGGATAGGAATATTTGCAATGTCCTGGTTCTTTTGCTATTGCTCCTCATTCTCTTCTCTGCAAGGTGAAATTTTAATCAAATGCCTAGAGTATAATACATTGGCCATTGTACTACAACTTCGTTAGTAAACGTGATTTGTATCATAATGATATCATTGATATTAAGCTAAATTCCTTTGTTTGTTTCCTTTTCCTTTATATTTTTTTCTTGGGAAAATCATCAGTATATCGCCCCTAAAAAATCTGAGTTGCAAATTTGAGCTCCCAGGAATTTGTTAGTATCACTAAATATGTAAATAGACTACGGAAAAGGTTAATCTCTATTGGTAGAAAGGTTAAACATCTTTTTATTGTTAAAAGCAAAAAAATTTCTACTATGAAATGTGACAAACACCACACAACGGTGTTTGACCTTTCTTTGGAGCTTTGCTGTAAGAGCCATGTTAAGGACAGGGAAAGGAGACATTCCAAATTTTAGTATATTGTCAAATATTGACAGTACGAAAACATGTTAGCGAAAAGGGAAAAAAAGTACTTAAAAAGAAAAATGTTTCAAGCTGTTTACTGCGAACACTTCAATGATTATAATGTTCTTTTTCTGGGAAAATATTTGTTGGAGCATTAAATTTCCTTTTGATGGTGGTGGTAGCTGATGCCTGACTGTTGACTGACTGAATTGCGGCAGCATTAGTGGTACTTTAGGAAAGTACATATAACAGGAATTTGTATTTTATAATGGATTTTAGAGAAAAAGTGCGAAAAAATATTATTTACTTTTTGATTTCGAAATTATTGCTAAAACAAAAACAATAAATGTGAACAACAATATTGAGGTTATTTGTCATAACTGAATTTTATGGAATATGTGTGTGTGCTATTTATACTAAAAATGTTTATTGATCCCTTTTGTTAAGGTAGGCATTTTACATTTGTAACTTAATCGTTAACATGTGTTTATTTTGATGTTGACATGATTGAATTACATAGCCCTGAGTTGTTATTACTAATACAATACAATATAGTTAATATCAATAATATGTAAAGGGATACAAATATATTACTATTAATCATACGCTGATTTACTTTACATCAATCATACGTCAAAGAAACCAAGATAACTATGATATTATTCAGAATACATTTAGTTAAGGCATATACATACGCTATGTAATAAACATATAACATTTATTAATCATACAACAATTATTTCACCTCAATCGTGCTCTCTACAGAACAAAATCTATTAATGTTAATCATGTGTTAAGCAGCAATAACACTGTGTTTTATAAATTATACATAATTTATAACAATTGGCAGTTATTATGTTAAAAAACTGAGTTGTTATTACTAATACAATACACTATAGTTAATATCAATCATACGTAAGGTAATACAAACATATTAGTATTAATCATACGTTGATTTCTGTAATATCAATCAAACGTCAAAAAAACATGATTCCTGTGATATTATTGATACAGTAGAAACTCTCTATAACGAACTCCTATATAACGAAGTTCTCTTTATTACGAAGCATTTTTAAGAACACTGTGGTGTTTGGGGTCTACTTTGAGTGTATTATAATCTCCATATAACGAATTTCCCTATAGCGAATATTTCCTTATAACGAAGCATTTTTGCGACTGTAACTTCAAAATTGTAGCGTTTTCAATCTCCATATAACGAACGCACGCACACAAAAGAAATCGACGTCGCTTTGTTGTGTGTTATTTGTGTTGTTATTGTTGCTCTGGTTGTACTTTGCTGCTTTCACAATGCAACTGATAACTGGAATCATTGCCATCTCTCGGATTTCTTGCAGTCGCTATCAGTTTGCCTTTGCATATCGCGATACATACTGTGTTTACTTCTTTAAATATATTAGAAAATTATATTGAAGAAGAAAAGTGGGATAATGTGATTTAAACAAAAATAACTGACTACTACAAATAAAAAATTTTAAAAGGAACAAAATTGTTTTCTTTTCTATATAGCGAATTTTCTTTATAGCGAAGTAAATATCCAGTCCCTTGGAATTCGTTATAGAGAGTAATACATTTAGTTAGGGCATGTAATAAACATAAACATATATTAACCATACAATGGTTTTTTTACCTCTACCGTACTCTATACAGTATAAAATCTATTAATTTTAATCATATCTATAATATAAAAATGAGTCGCTGAATGTGTTGCTAAGCGCAAAACTCGAGAACGGTTGGACCGATTTGGCTCAATTTTTTTTCAGTTATTCGTAATTGCCAGGAGTAGGTTTTTACGAAAGAAAATTTTGGAAAACCTTCCGGAAAAGTCGGGAAATTGGAAGAATCTAAAATTGCGTTTTTGAATAGAATTTTGTGTGCAATTGTTACAGAATAGCTTTTTAAATACAAAAATATAAATTTTTTGTTAAAAAATTCGGAAAATTCCGGAAAAGTTCAAAAGATGGGAACATTTTTTTCGACGAAATTTTGCATTTTATGGAATGAATTAAAAAATTTGGAAGGTGTAATTGTGAATATTTTCGGATAACTATTCCAAAATGACTTTTCGAATGGAAAAATAGAAAACTTCTTGGTGAAAAATTCGGAAAATTCCGGAAAAACTTGGATTTTTTTTACAAAATTTTGCATTGCATCGCTTGATTTGATAAAATTTATTTTAAAAAATTTCAGATAATAGAAAAATTCTTGGTGGAAAACTCGGAAAATTCCGAGGTGAAAATTCGTTATGATGCTTGGAAAATTTCGGATTATTGTGAAATTTATTATGTTAAAAGATTAATCGCGAAATGATCTTACATCTGTTAAGATATCGCCGGTTATTTCAACAGTACTGCGTTAACATTTACGTCAAGGTCGAAACGGATTGTTTAAATTTTATTCGTTTCAATTCAAAGCTCGCCAACGTTTGCATTTACTCGAAAACAATACCCATTGGGAGGCAACTGTTTCTGCTCTAGCGAATCAAAATCGTACATTGTTTGCGATCATCGTAGCCACGTATCATCTGCGGAGGACGAGATTTGACGACATTTTGCACAGAGTTCGCACGACAACATCGAATTTCGATTGAAATTGAGTTCAGATTGAAGACATGTGCGTGCTCATGTGCGGCAGTCTACTGTCGGAATTGGGAATACCAGCGCCAAATCGTTCGATGCACGATGCATTCAATCGCGAATTGCAGCGAGATCGAGATGATCGGACTAAAAGGTTCCGAACAAATGTGCCGCCGTTGAATGCAGAGCAAACGAGTGTGAACGATTCGCTGATGACGGTTGTGGCCGATGGAATGGGAGGCATTTACTTTCTCGATGCACCCGGTGGGACAGGCAAGACATTGGTCATTTCTTCGATACTGGCAACAGTTCGATTAAGACCGCAAATTGCGTTAGCTGTTGCATCCTATGGTATTGCTCCCACATCGGTCGAACTGCACATTCCGCTTTGAAGCTGCCGTTTAATCTTCACACGGTTGACAAGCCAACGTGCAGCGTAATTGTTGCGAGAATGCAAAATCATCATTTGGGATGAATCGGCTACTGAATTTTCAAGACAGCTACTGGAGTTTGGCAATGGTCAAAAGGACGTCGATAGCTCTAATGTTATTATTCAAAGTAGAATCGATGGAGAAATGCATTCATAAAAATCCGTTGATAGCGTGACCAACGAGAATGAGGCGACCAAGTATCCGACAGAATTTTTTAACTTCCTAGATGAGCCAGGAATTCAGCCGCATAATTTATAGCTGAAGGTGGGATCGATCATAAGCATTTTTCGGAATCTGAATCATCCGAAATTGAGCCACGGTACGTGGTTGTCCGTCAAGAAACTGATGATCAATGTGATTAAATCGGCGTTCATCAAGGTCAAATTCAAAGGGGAGGAAGTCCTTACCCACGTATTCCTATTATTCTAACCGACCTTCCCATCCAAATTCAAGCGAATTCAACTCCCCATTCGATTAGCTTTTGCAAAGACAATCAATGTCGCAAGGCCAATCTTTGGAAGTTTTTAAGATCAGTCTCGAATATCCCTGCTTTTCACAAGGTCAGCTGTACGTTGCCTGTTGGCGTGTTGGCACACCGTCTTTATTGTTTTTTTTACGCTGGAAAACAAATCGAAAAACATTGTTTTTCAGATCGCTCTTCATTGATTTCGATTAAATTCAAATAAAACACATTAAACACATTGTGTTTTACTTTTACCCTGGAGCTTATATGAAGGCGTTACCCTAGGAGTGACACGAAGTTTGCTGGGTCCGAAATTGTATGGCAGAACAACGTTTGCCGGGTCAGCTAGTTATTATATATAATTTATTGAAATTGAAAATTATTATGTATAAGAAACTCTTTGCCAACTACGAAATTAATATAGCTTTTATCCTTCTGCTGCTATAATGATCTGCATTTCATATTAATAACAAAAGTTTGTCATTCTGTCTTTTGGATTGTTAGGATTATCTCTTACATCAGCACAAGTATCTACATGTTTGTGTGTATGACCAATTTGGGACTATCCTCAATTGGGCCTTTTTATTCGCACAATTAACATTAGCCGAAACGTTTTTGTGTAAGTTCTAAAACAAATTACCCTCTTATCATATTGCAGAGTCATTCATTAGCTTACAGACGAGCTAATTACCTTCCGTACTTAACCACGCCAATTTCATTTGGTCTATCATGTCTATATTTCGGCGCAAAAAAAAAATGATAAATTACTAAATTGAAAAATTGAAGTTATAATAATTTTTTGCTTAGGTCATGGAAGAAAAGTGGTAATGACATTGGAGATAATATCGATTTTCTTGTGTACCATTTTAACATTTGTATTGTTTCTCATATTTCTTGCATTATGCCTCAAAGACAAATAAAATTACAATAAAATTGTTTCGTTATCTTACGAATATGGTCAAAAAGAAAGGAAATCTTATACAGAACAAAGCAAAGTAAATTAAGCGTACCCGCGCCTGCTTTAGTGAGCAAAGAAACAATGCTGTTAACAATAAATGACCTTTTGGGTTTCAACTTTTTTCCGGCTTGGTACGTTCTTTCATTTCGATAATAATGATGATGATAATTATGATGATATTTATTGTTTAGTTGTATATCCCTTTTAGCATATTTACAAAATGTCTAGAACTCACGCATTTAAATAATAGCGGCTAAACACACCTTTTGTTGTTTATTTACATGTTCGATGATGATATTCAACTTTACCACAAAATAAGAACGCTACGCAAAAACGACAAAAGCCAGTCCGCCTTAGCAATTAGCATGCGAAAAAAAAACAAACTCCAATAAATTTATAAACTATTCGCTGAATCACACAACCACCCAACCGAACGCTTGTTTAACCACACGCCAAACATTTTTACAACTCATTTAACATGCGTTTGTAGCAGACGCCATGCCCTGGACCGCAAGCACACACAAAGAATTTCGTTGAATGATAATATTGAATTTAATCAATTTTGTAGATTAAAGTAAATCACTCAACCTCTCTGCCAGTTTTGCAAGATTGTATATAAGAAACAGTCGTAGAGGTCTATATTGGAAATGGGGATGTAAATTGTAGAATATAGCCTTCGATACTATATCGCTTTAAGACTTGGTTAAATTTTAGATTTTCAACCAGATCAGTGATTTTAACATGAACATAGTATACGGTCGTAGGGGCCTACACTGGATATGGGGATACAAATTGTGAAATATAGCCTTCGATGCCTTATCTACGCTGTAATAAAAGTTTGGAAACACTTTAAGACTTTGTTAAATTTTAATTTTTTTTATCCAATTGAGCACTGGTTAGATGCCAATTTCACTTCTCTGTAACTTCATCAAATATTTTCTATCTAAGATATACAAAAACTACCCTCAGTAATAACAGTACTAACTCACTCACAATCAATAACAAACTTGTAGCAAAACTATCTTTCTCTTACACTGTCCTTCCCCTAAGCTAAGCATCTCTGCCCACAACAAGTATTCACGTGTGAGAAATTTGTCACGTACTTGGTGAACCTAAGTAACTATTAGGTCTAAAGAGTGCGAATTCCCACAGTCATACGATAGAGGACCCATGTGTGTGTATGCACACAATGTTGGTAAACAGTAATGATATGTATGTTCTTACTACTTCTCTGTTGTAGTAATTCATAGCCAGCGACTTAGTTTTTGCGTACTTCCTACAACTTCTTAAACTCACAAACATGAGTATGAGTCTTGAATTACATACGAGTACAATGCCTTGCGCTATTTTTTGTCTTCTTTTCTTCCTCCTTAAAGGATGTGTTTTTTCGTCATTCCAAAGGATATAATTTTCTATTATTTATCTTCGCACCACCGCCTTACTCAACGCCAACTCATATGAGATATGCAGTAAATAAGAAAAACGTGTCAGTTAGATTTGAATTTATGAAGGTATTCATGTATTAACATGTTTTCTTTTGCTCATACGTTTGATAACACAAACAATTTATGTGATATCACAAAAGTACAATGCAGTAAACATAAAATATGCTACACACTTAAATCTCAAAAGCAGACAACAAAAAAATTATGTTTTCTAAATGGGTTTTTGCTTTTCTTATATTCGATTTTTTTTTCAAGTGTATGAGTGGCATTATGAAATTCTTACAAGAGCACAAATGTGAGCCAGAGCAGATAGCGTATGAGTAATATTATTTTTATTTATTTGGGTTGAACTCCAAAGGAATTTTACCGGGACTTTTGTTCGTTCATAAATTACATATACCTAAGGTTGTTACAAATGTGCTTTTGTGTGCTAAGAAATATGTAAAAGATATTTTGCAAATTAATACTTGTAATAAATTGTACGAGTATTTGTAAAAATTTCACAAAGAATACATTACATATACTGTGTTAGTTTTTGGCAAAAAATTTTCTGAGACAAGGTATATTTTTGGGGTAAAATGTCTCAAATTAGATACAATTTATATAAAAGTGCAATTTTCAATGATGGCTTGACAGGTGTTGCGAGCAATATCCTGCATTTCCTTGCCAATACATTCATTAGGCTCCTCAAGAGATACTGTGTTACTATTGAAAACTTTGCTTTAAAAGTAACACCAAAGAAAACCATAAGCCAAAACCTGTATCGCAGGAGCAAAAAATATACCGCTCTGTATACACAGCAACAGAATGCCATCTTTTATTTTTACAAAGTATGGAGCAATAATGCCTCTTGCTGATCAGGCCCCCAATATATTAACCTAGGATGCACGTACGTGGTTTTGGTACCATAATTTAGAATCAGCGCCAAAAACTGAAATTTTGACTGCATCAACATTATTTTCCATGTTCCTATGAACATATATAGCGTTTCCTTAGCACACTGAAGTCTGTGAACACGTTCTGGAGGCTTTAATTACGCAGCACAATACAACATTTTTCAGCTCATTGATTTGGGACTCAATTCTGAGAATTGCACGTGAAAGTAGCCCAAAAAAGAAGAAGTTCTGCATCATTCGTTTTGTTAAGGAGCCTGCCATAATAATTAAATATCGATTTGAAGTTAGTAAGTATTTGTCACTGGGATTTGTCACGTTTTAGGCTCTTTTGTTTGACATAACTTAAATACTATATAGTGGCGTATGATTATCAAAAGTTATTCATAAAAAAAACCAAATTTCCCTTGACGAATTTGCAGTTAAAGGAGGGAGCTACTATTCTATTGCTGGGCACTAAAGAGCAAGTGTCTGAAAAACCTGTGGAACAAGTTAAATTTATTGAAGACATGAATGATGTTACTAACTTCAAATCGATATTAAATTGTTATGGCATGTAAGTTGACAAAACGAATGAAGGCTACTTCCACGTGAAGTGCTCAGAATTGAGTCCCAAAATTATGTGTTGTACTCTGTAGTATTTGAATTTTATAAGGATGTCGATGTATATTTTTTTGAAGAATTCGTCTTAACGATGTTGTGGGCACATTTCAGACTCTACACCACTTTCGAGTAGAGAAAGAGGTTGTGTACGAACAGATGCTCTTATACGATCTACGTTTTCGTGATTTTTCAAGTTCTATATCGACCTGATCGTAAATGAATTCATGTTTAACCTTGCTCCACGAAATTCTGCACCCATTAGGAAAAATAGTTGTTTCGGTAGTACTCACGTAAGCAGAACGCAACATGCCACCTTTGCTCTGAATTCCCATTGGCTGCTCTTGCATTTCGTAAGACCTCCGCTGCAACCCGTCAGGGCTGCTCGACGCAGCTACCGACTCAAATGTAAACGGACTATTGGTTCATCTTCTATCTTATTAATTTTCTTTAAAACTGTGAAATTAATTTTTTTACTACAGAGATTTTATAAAAAATATAGAAATTATTAAGAGCCATTTTGACGACCAAGTATTAAATGACAGTATGTAAGGAATGTTTACGTTGATTTGACCACCACTGTACAAACAAGTATAGCTTAGCTTCTATTGTTATGTTAAAGATTCTTCATACTCATTTACCATCGTCTATCTTACGGTTATTCTGAGTGTTCTCTTTCTAGCACAGGAACATAGAAAGATTTCGCATCTCCTACTCTCACCTACTTCCGCATACACAAGTCTGCAAACCATGTATAAGCCCGGCTCGAACGCAAGCTTGCGATAGCTCAGCGGGAAGTAGTCTCGCTGGAAATTCGAAAGGCCCAGGTTCAAATCCCAGGAAGGCCGAAATATATTAGTATTTTTTAAATTTTATTTTTTATATGCTTTAGGAAGAAGATAGCGTAAGTATTATAGAATTTTATTTTTAGCATTGCGGTACATAGAGGAAAGAAAGGGATAGTATTTTGTAAATGCATTTGAGTGCAACTTAGCAACGGCATCTATTTCTTTTTAAAAAATGCTCAAATAGACTAAAACTTAGTGGTGAATTTAATAAAGCAAATTCATACGAACCTGCGTTGCTTGTTGCTAAGCACTTTCAATTTCTTTTGTATTTCGGAGCTAACACCGTAAGACGTGCTTTTAAACTCGCAAAGAAAAGTTTAAGTGTAAATGAATTTTAAAGTGTAAAGTGATTGAAGTGAGTGTCAATTATAGCAGTGATTAATCTGTTTAAATACCAGACATCCTGAAGTTTTTCGAGAAAAATCACATCTAATCAGGTGAACCTTTATTTCTATTGAGGTAATTTTTGTGCATTTTTTTTTTAATTATTATCGCTAAATATGACATTTGATTAGATTATTAGCCGCCAAGTGTTGCACCAAGCCGAGGGGGCCAGCTTAAAGAAAAATTTTGAAATCCCAAGGAAATCACTTTGGAAATCTTTGGAATGTTTGAAGTATATATGTAAACGGAATTGCTCCATATATATCAGGAAATTTTCGCCTTGGAAAATTTTTGGTAAAAGCTCACCACTTTAAAATTTCAATTGGGAAATTCGTGGCTGAAATTCTAATCGAAGTGATTATTATTATTACATTTTAAGGTGAGAAGTGTATTTTTATATTTTTTTTTTTGTCCCTAAAAAGTTTTTATACTCCAACAGTTAACCTCTTGTACCTTTGAGCAAAATCCTCACTTTCGGGAGCGTTCAACGTGCCACGAGAGTGAGGACACACTTTTTTTTCTACCACGCCCGGTTACGCCAACCCAATCGAACAAAAAAACCAAGGGCAATTTGCGAATTTTGTAAGCGAGCTAGAGGCTTGAATCTTTATCTACTCCATCCTAAGTCCTGATTATAAATTAAATCCAGGATCCTCATCTTTATCACATCAGACCCGTTACATTTTGAAGACGCCGACCTTTTTATACCACATTTTACTCAGTATCATAAGTTATGTACAGATCAATGTATATTTTGGGTAAAGTATACATGCAAAATTTTTGATTTAATGTTTTCGGAAACTCCACAGCAGCTAAGTACCGTTCATCGAGGCCTCGACGATCTGACAACAACATAATATTCTGCAATTGGTGAGTGTTACGACAATTTTTTTTTATTTTTTATCATAATATAATCAAAAATTTTGCAAAAATACATACACCATTAAACTCAAAATAATTTTATTATATTTAAGTAGAATTTTGTATTATCCTCCCGCGTTTTTTTAAATTTTGGTTAAACGAATATTCGAATGAATTTATTGTACCCTACCCCTTACCCAGTATAGCTTAAGTACATCCGTATGTACACATCCGAAATTCATGGATTAGAAATTTTACCATATATGAATTTGAAATACAGATATCTCTTTTGATATCTTTGTTAAAGTCTTTCTCTCATGCTAGAGTTGAGTTGTAATTTCCACCAATAATAATAGCAGAGATAAACACTCTCAAACTTGCGAGCTAATATAAGAGATTCTTTGTCCATATTGATTAACATTTTATTGTCTCTACCTGTTAACGATCCCGGTGATGAGAGTATTATAATCACTGTTAACAGACAATACCTCTCTTAATTTTTTTGAACATTATAATCTCTTTTATATAGAGTATATTGCTGTATTGTCTGCTTATACGATAGAGATTAGTTTTTTTTTGTTTTGTTTACATTCTCTCTATTCTAAAAATAGATCACAGTCAAATATGGACTGTTAACTACATATATATATATAACCCGTGAATATATCACATTTTTTTGTTTTACTTATTTTGAGATTAACATATGATGAGAGAATGAGAGATTTATCATAAAGTATCTATAAAATATTTATTATTACTAGAGCTGTTTTTTTGATAATTATATCTTTTGCGATACATTATGTTATTATTAAGATTTATATGAAGTTGTTAATAAAATAAGAAACATGGAATTCTAAATCTTGTTCTTATGGTGGAAATCTAGGTCAGAGTAAATAATTTTGTTTGGGGTCTTGGAAACGCGTACAGCCACCAAGACTATGGTTGGGCTTAGGGTTTAGAGGCTGAGGATTTCATAACATCTAAGAAATCCGTATCTCCGCGACTGATAATCATTTTTTTTCTTTGTTCAATTTTAAATTTTTCCCTCAGGTCATTGTTTTTATATGACTAACTGGTCCATCCATCTTTTCATTTTTGAGTAAATTTAATCCGGGAGTCTATAATAAATTTTTTTGTTTATGTGCATGTTTGTAGCTTTTCGGATACGAGGCAGACAACGAACCCCCCGCCCGACTGTTAGCTAGCTTTAATGGCTCCCAGTCTGTTTTGTATTTAACTAAACAAGTTACCTTTAACATCTTCTACAAACATTTCGAAAAGTGGTTTTACGTTACTATCGCGGTATCCAAAATATAGTTTTTTTTTTCTTTTGAGTTTACGCTTTTTGTACATTACATAAATAAATGGCGCCCAACGTGGGGCTAACATCGGTAGATCCATTGGGAACTGCTTCCGCTCCACAATTCAATAAAACATTTTATAATAATTAGAGTTCAACTTTCAAGTTTAGAGTTTTTTGAAATCTTTGTTCGGGGTTTTATTGGATTCCTGAATCCTGGCTGGAAATCTTTGGACATTCGGTTATCTGATTTGGTCGGATAAACTGACCAGGACTTATTTCATTCAGTTTTTCAGAGCCATTATTAAATCGAGTAATTAGTTTAATAATCTAAACGAGTGTAATTTCATAATTTATCATTTAAGTATCCAGTCGAGATTGTAGCATCCTGTTAATGCTTGGATTCACTTTAGAGTTGCTAAATGCGAACTGAAGTCCAGTGTTTGCAGTCAGCAGATAGGCGAAGACGCTAGTGCGCAGATAGTTGAATGATAAGGTACGAAAGTGCACTTATCAATATAGCCCAGTTTGTTTACTATGTTATCAGTCAATCGAGTACACTAACTATTCTGTACCTTTAGATTATCCACCATAAATAAGAACGTTTATACTTTTATAACTTTTTTTTTTCGGAAATTTTTCAATCTTTTAATCAAGTTTATGACTTGTTATTTTGTTTATAATTTGCATTTTTTTTTTTTTTGGGAAAAACAATAACCTTTTACGATGTCAATAGTTCATAGTCCTCCCCCTCCCGTTCCACCGAATGAGGCTAATTCTTTAGCAGCTCAGTTAGAAGAGGAAAAATGTCATATCTGCGAGGATATAATACTTTTAGATAGTCAAGAGTGTTATAAGTTATCCACTTGTTCACACATCTTTCACCGAAACTGCATTGAGCAATACTTAGTCACTTCGGCAGATTGTCCAATATGCAAAGTGGCTTGCCAATTATCTGATTTGAGGATTTTTCCTACTCAAGCGATACTGATGTCCGATAATGCTTCACAAACAGGGACAATAAGGAAAACTCGTCCGTTTATTCGTGGAAAAGCTCGTGGTGCTTTGGGAAATCGCCCTCAAACCAGAAGCTTAAGTAAAACTTTATTGAATTTTACAGATAATGTCAATTCTAGTATGGACCTCAGTCCTCGGCGATCTAATCAATTTGTAGAAAACGATAATCCTTTTTCACCTGCCCGTAATTCGCATCATCCAATCCAGCCAAATGTTGAGGCTAACCCGGTTTTATCAGAACCACGTCGTGTTGTCTCTGATGGTGTAGATTATGCTCGAATTAATCAATTTATTGAAAATAGTTTAGCCAAAATGTTGCAAAACATTAATTTGCAGGCTAGAGTATATCAAAACGTTGCTCAATCACAAAACATTGGTCAAGCAAACGCACCACCACCTAATGCCAATATAACTAATAATCGTGGCAATATAAACCACAACTTATCATTTAATCAGTCTGATTACTCTCTATCGATGCACCCAGAGAAATTGACTTCTTTGATCCGCAATTGGAACATTCGGTTTGACGGTTCCAAAAACGGACTCACAGTAGATGAATTTATCTATAGGATAACTTCTATGACGACGGCGCATTTAGGGGGAAATTTTGAAATACTTTGTAATAATTTACAGGTTTTACTATCGGACAAAGCTTTGCACTGGTATTGGCGATACCATAAGCAAGTGGAGTCTATAAGATGGTCTGAATTTTGCGTGGCATTGAAGTGCGAATATAAAGATATGCGGTCTAATTATGACATTCGTGAAGAGCTGCGAAATCGTAAAATGCGATCTGGCGAATCGTTCGAATCCTTCTACGATGCTGTATGCCTGATATTAGATCGGCTGGAATCGCCTATGGTTGAGGCAGAGCTAGTAGAGATTTTAGTTAGGAATTTACGGCCGGATATTCGGCATGAATTGCTCTACGTACCAATATATTCAATTGCACATTTGCGAAAATTGGTACAAATGCGCGAACATTTGCTTT
Organism: Muscina levida; assembly: GCA_964034835.1. Taxonomy (NCBI): domain Eukaryota; kingdom Metazoa; phylum Arthropoda; class Insecta; order Diptera; family Muscidae; genus Muscina; species Muscina levida. The sequence continues at coordinate 146,613,975 of OZ035883.1, read as the reverse complement.
CGGATGACATTTATAAGAAAACTGGTAATACAAAACCCATGCCAACTTCTCACTTACCACCTCGTCGAAATATTGCAGAGATACACTGCGAAAATGAGGATGAAACTCCGTCTTCTGTAACATCTCACATCGATGCAGTAAATCAAAGTGGAACACACAACCAATGTTGGAACTGTGACGAAACAGGACATTTTTGGGATGATTGTGTTCGCGAGCGTAGAATCTTTTGCTATGGGTGTGGCACCAAAAATGTCTACAAGCCACAATGTACAAAGTGTGCTAATAGGAAAATCTCCTATTCAAAAAACTTTCAACGCCAAAACACACCTCAGAATGTACCTTAGTAAATAATTCAAATAAATTATCCGCTTCTGACCAAAATAAAAATAATAAGTCCGTTAAAGAAACTAGCAATAATTTGTTAAATACTTCGTCTCAAACTGTAGATATTTCGGACTCTGACACATTTAATCTTATAAACCGCCATGACCTTCCTAATACTCCTGTTGAAAAAATATTATATCCACTACGGCCTTATCATGAGAGGTATCGTGCATATATTGAGGCACGAAATAGAATATTCGGCGTAAATGCAATCGCTCAGTATATATCAAAAGCTCCAAAACGATCCACCTTGCGGCTCAGAAACTATTTTAAGTTACGAAAAAGGGCATCCAAGTATGTCATTTCGGGTATTCTTAATAGTCCGCATGATAAAAGATATTATGCGAAAGTTAAATTTCTTAATTATAATGAATTCGGACTTTTAGATACTGGTGCCAATGTCTCCTGCATTGGTTCCACCTTAGCTCATGAAGATTTTTCGAAATATCCACAGTTTATTCCATCTAAAACCTGCGTCAAAACGGCGGACGGTAGAATACAAAAAACTATAGGGTATATCAATGTTGACATTTTGTTTAAAAACGAGAAAAAGCCTCTGAGGATATTAATTATTCCTTCAATCGCACACCGCCTAATTTTGGGCATAGATTTTTGGAAGATTTTTAATCTAGCGCCTGAGGTATTTGAATCTGCTTTTATTTCTGATCTTTCTATTTCAACCAAGCCACCCGAGTTGTCCACCTTGGAAAATAGTTCCGAAATGTCACACGTTGTAATGTCTGAGTCCTCGAACAATAACGATTTTAAATACGCTCTTAATTCGTCTCAAACCATTCAGTTAAATGCCATAATTGCTCTATTTCCCAGTTTTTCAAAGCAAGGCTTAGGCCGTACAAAATTAATTGAGCATGAAATTGAGGTAGGAGATAGTAAACCCATAAAGCAACGGTTTTACCCGGTTTCTCCAGCAGTGGAGAAACTGATGTTTGCGGAAATTGACCGTATGCTTTCGTTAGGAGTAATTGAGCCATCTACTTCACCATGGAGCTCTCCAATGCGACTGGTAGTGAAACCGCAAAAAGTTAGATTGTGTTTAGATGCTCGAAGGCTAAATCAGGTCACCAAAAAGGATGCATATCCTCTTCCCAGTATCGAGGGTATTTTTGCGCGCCTGCCTAAGGCCAATATCATCACTAAACTTGATCTAAAAGACGCTTACTGGCAGGTTGGCTTAAGTGAGGAAGCGAAGGCTTTAACCGCTTTTACCGTGCCAGGGCGTCCTTTGTATCAATTTGTGGTGATGCCATTTGGCCTTTGCAACGCGCCACAAACTATGTGTCGTTTAATAGACCAACTTATACCGCCTGACCTTAGATACTGTGTTTTCGGATATCTGGACGATTTGATAATCGTCTCCGAAGATTTCAATAGTCATATTTCAGTTTTAATTAGAATAGCCGATGAATTTCGAAGAGCCAACTTGACTCTAAACATAGAGAAAAGCCGTTTTTGCGTTACTCAGGTAAAGTACCTTGGTTACGTAATTGGTCATGGAGGAATACGAACCGATGTCGAAAAAGTGGAGGCCATTTCTAATTGGCCCGTTCCTAAAACTATTAAGCAAGTGCGTGGTTTCTTAGGTTTGGCAGGGTGGTATAGACGTTTCATTCAAAATTTTTCAACGTTGACATTTCCCATAACTGAAACGCTTTCCACGAAACGAAAGTTTCTGTGGACAAAGGAAGCACAAGAAGCCTTTGAAGAGGTTAAAAAACGTCTTACCACTGCTCCAGTCCTATCAAACCCGGACTTTGCTAAAAAGTTTTACCTCCATTGCGACGCGTCTGATTATGGAATCGGGGCAGTATTGGTACAATTGGACGAGCAAGGGGACGAAAGGCCTATTGCTTATATGTCCAAAAAACTTAATACTGCCCAACGTAACTACAGCGTGACCGAAAAAGAATGTTTGGCCGCGGTTGAAGCTGTAAAAAGATTCAGGTGTTACTTGGAGATGCAGGAGTTTGAGATCGTTACAGATCACTCTTCACTCCTATGGCTGATGAGGCAACCTGATCTAACTGGCAGATTGGCCAGATGGGTTTTTAAATTACAAACTTATAAGTTTGATATCAGCCACCGGAAGGGCCGAGATCATATTGTCCCCGACGCCTTATCTAGAAGTGTAACTGAAGAAGTTTCCGGTATCGAACTTTGTGACCCGGAAATAGATTTAAATTCTTCATGTTTCGATGATCCGGATTATAGACAACTTAAAGATAAAATTCTTGGGAACCAATCTAAATACCCAGATTTTAAGATATTGGATAAGTTTGTTTATATAAGAACGGAATATTATAGTGGTGACCAGGAACAGGAAAACGGCGCTTGGAAGTTGTGGATACCCCGAAATTTGCGTAAGGATGTAATCGTTCGTGCCCATAATTCGAATATAACAGCCCATGGGGGAATGTCCAAGACTTTAGAGCTAATTCGAAGGCATTTTTATTGGCCGGGAATGGTCACTGACGTTCGTGACTATGTTAGAGATTGTGAGGTGTGCAAGATGTCTAAGGCACCGAATGTAATACTTCGACCTAACATGGGAAACCCGGTTATAACGACAAGGCCATTTCAACGATTTTATATCGATCTATTGGGCCCGTATCCGCGATCAAAAAATGGGTACATTGGACTCTTAATAGTTCTAGATCACCTTACAAAGTTCCATTGGTTATGCCCATTAAAAAAGTTTACTACGAGTGTGATTCAAGACTTCTTGATAAAACAAATTTTTCACATTTATGGCGTACCCGAATTTATTGTAAGTGACAATGGGTCCCAGTTTAAAGCCAACGACTTTAATGCGTTTTTGACAGAGCTAGGTGTTAAACATATATACACGGCGTTATATTCTCCTCAATCGAACGCTTCGGAGCGAGTAAACAGGTCGATTATTGCAGGTATAAGATCATTTTTAAAACAAGACCAAAGATTATGGGATGAACAGCTAAGTGCTATCAGCTGTGCTTTGCGAAATTCGGTACATCAATCGATTAAATGTTCCCCTTACTTCGCAACCTTTGGTTTTAATATGATCACCCACGGTGATTCATATACCCTCCTAAAAAATGTAAATTTATTGAATGAACCATATTTTCCGTTAAATAGAGAAGACCAACTATTGATGTTACGAAAAGAATTACGCAAAAACATATCCAAGGCCCATGTTATAAATCGTGACCAATATAATTTGCGTAGCCGACCAATTAGCTATGCAATAGGACAACTGGTTTATAGAAAGAATTTTGCACAAAGCAATGCCGAAAAGCGGTTTAATGCAAAGCTAGCACCATTATATATTCAGGCCCGTGTTACATCTAAAGTTGGCAATAACTATTACATACTAGAGGATATAGAAGGAAAGTCTAGTGGCACCTATCATGCCAAGGACATGCGTGCGTAAAATATAAGTTCTCCGGTTAATATTCCATTCCAAAGAATAATATTACCCGGTTTGTAAGGAATGTTTACGTTGATTTGACCACCACTGTACAAACAAGTATAGCTTAGCTTCTATTGTTATGTTAAAGATTTACCATCGTCTATCTTACGGTTATTCTGAGTGTTCTCTTTCTAGCACAGGAACATAGAAAGATTTCGCATCTCCTACTCTCACCTACTTCCGCATACACAAGTCTGCAAACCATGTATAAGCCCGGCTCGAACGCAAGCTTGCGATAGCTCAGCGGGAAGTAGTCTCGCTGGAAATTCGAAAGGCCCAGGTTCAAATCCCAGGAAGGCCGAAATATATTAGTATTTTTTAAATTTTATTTTTTATATGCTTTAGGAAGAAGATAGCGTTAGTATTATAGAATTTTATTTTTAGCATTGCGGTACATAGAGGAAAGAAAGGGATAGTATTTTGTAAATGCATTTGAGTGCAACTTAGCAACGGCATCTATTTCTTTTTAAAAAATGCTCAAATAGACTAAAACTTAGTGGTGAATTTAATAAAGCAAATTCATACGAACCTGCGTTGCTTGTTGCTAAGCACTTTCAATTTCTTTTGTATTTCGGAGCTAACACCGTAAGACGTGCTTTTAAACTCGCAAAGAAAAGTTTAAGTGTAAATGAATTTTAAAGTGTAAAGTGATTGAAGTGAGTGTCAATTATAGCAGTGATTAATCTGTTTAAATACCAGACATCCTGAAGTTTTTCGAGAAAAATCACATCTAATCAGGTGAACCTTTATTTCTATTGAGGTAATTTTTGTGCATTTTTTTTTTAATTATTATCGCTAAATATGACATTTGATTAGATTATTAGCCGCCAAGTGTTGCACCAAGCCGAGGGGGCCAGCTTAAAGAAAAATTTTGAAATCCCAAGGAAATCACTTTGGAAATCTTTGGAATGTTTGAAGTATATATGTAAACGGAATTGCTCCATATATATCAGGAAATTTTCGCCTTGGAAAATTTTTGGTAAAAGCTCACCACTTTAAAATTTCAATTGGGAAATTCGTGGCTGAAATTCTAATCGAAGTGATTATTATTATTACATTTTAAGGTGAGAAGTGTATTTTTATATTTTTTTTTTTGTCCCTAAAAAGTTTTTATACTCCAACAGTTAACCTCTTGTACCTTTGAGCAAAATCCTCACTTTCGGGAGCGTTCAACGTGCCACGAGAGTGAGGACACACTTTTTTTTCTACCACGCCCGGTTACGCCAACCCAATCGAACAAAAAAACCAAGGGCAATTTGCGAATTTTGTAAGCGAGCTAGAGGCTTGAATCTTTATCTACTCCATCCTAAGTCCTGATTATAAATTAAATCCAGGATCCTCATCTTTATCACATCAGACCCGTTACATTTTGAAGACGCCGACCTTTTTATACCACATTTTACTCAGTATCATAAGTTATGTACAGATCAATGTATATTTTGGGTAAAGTATACATGCAAAATTTTTGATTTAATGTTTTCGGAAACTCCACAGCAGCTAAGTACCGTTCATCGAGGCCTCGACGATCTGACAACAACATAATATTCTGCAATTGGTGAGTGTTACGACAATTTTTTTTTATTTTTTATCATAATATAATCAAAAATTTTGCAAAAATACATACACCATTAAACTCAAAATAATTTTATTATATTTAAGTAGAATTTTGTATTATCCTCCCGCGTTTTTTTAAATTTTGGTTAAACGAATATTCGAAAGAATATATTGTACCCTACCCCTTACCCAGTATAGCTTAAGTACATCCGTATGTACACATCCGAAATTCATGGATTAGAAATTTTACCATATATGAATTTGAAATACAGATATCTCTTTTGATATCTTTGTTAAAGTCTTTCTCTCATGCTAGAGTTGAGTTGTAATTTCCACCAATAATAATAGCAGAGATAAACACTCTCAAACTTGCGAGCTAATATAAGAGATTCTTTGTCCATATTGATTAACATTTTATTGTCTCTACCTGTTAACGATCCCGGTGATGAGAGTATTATAATCACTGTTAACAGACAATACCTCTCTTAATTTTTTTGAACATTATAATCTCTTTTATATAGAGTATATTGCTGTATTGTCTGCTTATACGATAGAGATTAGTTTTTTTTTGTTTTGTTTACATTCTCTCTATTCTAAAAATAGATCACAGTCAAATATGGACTGTTAACTACATATATATATATAACCCGTGAATATATCACATTTTTTTGTTTTACTTATTTTGAGATTAACATATGATGAGAGAATGAGAGATTTATCATAAAGTATCTATAAAATATTTATTATTACTAGAGCTGTTTTTTTGATAATTATATCTTTTGCGATACATTATGTTATTATTAAGATTTATATGAAGTTGTTAATAAAATAAGAAACATGGAATTCTAAATCTTGTTCTTATGGTGGAAATCTAGGTCAGAGTAAATAATTTTGTTTGGGGTCTTGGAAACGCGTACAGCCACCAAGACTATGGTTGGGCTTAGGGTTTAGAGGCTGAGGATTTCATAACATCTAAGAAATCCGTATCTCCGCGACTGATAATCATTTTTTTTCTTTGTTCAATTTTAAATTTTTCCCTCAGGTCCTTGTTTTTATATGACTAACTGGTCCATCCATCTTTTCATTTTTGAGTAAATTTAATCCGGGAGTCTATAATAAATTTTTTTGTTTATGTGCATGTTTGTAGCTTTTCGGATACGAGGCAGACAACGAACCCCCCGCCCGACTGTTAGCTAGCTTTAATGGCTCCCAGTCTGTTTTGTATTTAACTAAACAAGTTACCTTTAACATCTTCTACAAACATTTCGAAAAGTGGTTTTACGTTACTATCGCGGTATCCAAAATATAGTTTTTTTTTTCTTTTGAGTTTACGCTTTTTGTACATTACAAGTACAGAAATTTAAGCCAGATGAACTGAATGTTAAATACCCTCACCCTATGAAATTTCTCTAAATTTCCTGTGCTCTTAGTTATTCAAATTAACCGATATGAAAATACAATTTATTAAGTTTTTTTTTAACAGAAGGGTTGGGGTAAATACCCCCTGACTGCAAAACATTTCTGCACTGACTAATAAATACCCTCACCCTGAGTATTTCAAATTAACCGATATTAAATTAAAATTTATTATGTTTTGTCTATTTTTACCAACAGAATGGTTGAGTAAATATCCCCTGACTGCGAAACATTTCTGCACTGACTGATAAATACCCTCACCCTATGAAATTTCTCTAAAAATCCTGTAGCTACTGTTAAACTCAGAGTTATGCAAATTTATCGATGTTTAGTGAATTTTTTATTTGTTATACAAACTGAATGCTATATTTGACCTGATTGAACTGACTGATACCTTCCCCTTTGTGTTTTCTCTAAAATTCTTCCGGAAACTGTTAAAGTCTGAGTTTTTTAAATTAACCGATTTTTAAGTGCAACTTTATGTTCTTCACAGCAACATAATAGTTGGGATAAATCTCCACTTTGATGATTACTTATGAACATAAAGGGTTAAAAGTTCTGAAAGGTCGCTTTTAAAAATAATTGGAATGGTAGTAATTTTCCGAAAATTGACTATTTTGTATGGGGTGTGCCAGTAGGAGCAACACAACACAACTTTTTTTCGTATGTCAATGTTCATTGAAGGTTTAATAGAACTTAACCGAATTCAGTGCACTTGCAACAAAATATGCATGTAAAGTTGTGGGAGTTAATAAGGTCATTTGTATGGCAGCTACCAAAAGGGGCGTGACAAATGTTTAGATTTTCAAAGATTTTGTCTTTTATATAAAATATAAACTAAAGAGACAAGATTTAAATATCCTGAATTTTTCGGTTTGGAAAATTTATTTCAAAGTCAGATTAATTTGAATTGGAGGTACCAGAAAAGCTGTTTTAAATGTTTTTGATATCTGAGGTTTCAACTACTATTAAAAGATAATTTGCAGTTATCTATTTCAATGTTAAGGGAAAAATATTATTATCACAAAAACGGGTAATTTTGTATGGGAGGTACCAGATGGGTTAGGACGATATGCCTCATATTTAAGACTCGTATCTGTACAGTTTTTCGCAGTACAGTACTGTTTTTTGACATCAAAAACTGCGTACTGCTTTTCTCCCTCAAAGTACTGTTTTTCGATACATAATAGAAATATAAACGGCGAACAGCGAATTCATGCAATAACATTGTTTACTTCAAAAATAAGATCGAAGAAACACTAAAAATATGTCAAGAGGATGTTTTTTTATCCTCAGCTGTAGTAGCAGAAAAGCAAAAACTTATTGACAATGGATACAATTCGATTGAGATGGCTGCTTTACGCACTGATTTTTTTCGGTAATTTTGCCTGCTTTGATTTGAATGGTTTAATACTAATGGAATGAAGTTGAAGCCGTTATGAACAAGTAAAGGGAATACAATTTGTACAATGCCTATGAAAATGCTGTATATTTACACACCCAATTTAGATATATCAAAAACGGGCGACAAAATTATGCAATGGAGAGAAGGCAATGTTTCGAATGTGGATCGGTGAGTGGAGATATTTATTCATCTCTATAACGCTGATTGCGAATTCAAAGAAATGGCCACGATCGTTGAATATATTTTATGTTTGTCAGGAACTTCCGCATCATTGAAGCGAATCTTCTCTGCAGTGAATAAAACTTGGACGTCAGCCTAAACCCGATTAGATGTGCAAACATTGAAGGCGATTCTGGCCGTCAAATGCGTTGATTTCTACAATTACCTCAAAACGAAGCCGGAATTGCTTATTCAAATTGCTTCAAACGACAAATACAAAACAACCACAAAAGTTGATTCTGGAAATGATTGTTAATTTTTTTTACATATTGAATAAAATATATATGCTATGTAAATATGTACTGAGGAAAGTACTGTATTTCCAAATCGATGTACTGCTTTTTTAAAAAATTTCAGTGAAATGTACTGTTTTTGTCCAAAAAAATATACGAGCGTTACTCATATTTATTCTTGAGACAGATTTTTATAATCGTTTGGCATATGAAAAATTGGACTGAATTCGATGGACTTACAAAATATATACATATATAAGTACATACATGTATATGGGTGAATATCATCATTTCGAAGAGGTGTATCAAAATTTTCGGTTGTTTTGAAATTCTGCCAATTATTGTAAAATAATTAAAGCGAACCAAATTCAAATATGCTGAATTTTCCCGTTTGGAAGTTAAGGAAAAAATATTAATTTTTCAAATAGAGGTCATTTTGTATAGAAGGCATCGGATCGACCGATATATCCCATATTCATTTCTAAGTCAGATTTTCATAAGCGTTTATCTTGGGTAAAAATTTACTTTATTCAATGTATTCGGTCATTTGTATTGAAGGTTCTAGAAGGGGTGTGTCAAATGTTTCGGTTTTCTGGACCGAAACAACTATTACCAAAAAATTAAACTGACCAAATTTAAATATACTGCAGTTTTCCATTCGGAAGTTATGGGAGAAAATTAATTGTCTAAACAAAGAGCATTCTGTATCCTTTAACTAAACTTTGGATTATATGAGTACTAGTAAATTTTCGATTTGGCTTTCGAGCCATTCAATCAATTTTTGTTATGTGCACTTCTTAAAACGGTGCTCCATTTCCATGTTAATTTTAAAAAATGTTATATATTTAAATTTGACCGCAAGAATCACAATGACTATGCCGTACAGTCACACAATGCACATATAAGTTCATTCACTTGTTCATAATGTATAAAAAAAAAATTAAAAATAACACTTTTGCCCCTATTAAGCACAATGCATTACGAAGAAATGGAAAATGAGTAAATTTCCAATTGTTTTTTCTTAATGCATACATAGTCATTTAGATTATTATTATGTTTTCTCCAGAAGTTTTGTGAAATTCATGTACATTGCGGTATTTGTTTTGCCTTAAAACCAAACTTACCTTGTACTACAGTATATCGGAGCCCCTTAATGTCCCACTAATGAAAAGGGTGACAGCGGTGGCGATGGCGGCGGCCGAGGTGACAACGACGTTAAGCTGGGGTGATGGCAAAAAAAAATTGCGATGAGTGCTGGCGGAAGAATGCGGGAGACACCCACTCTTGAGTGTTTTCAAATTATATGCAAAAAACACACACCAACAACATCAAGAATTTTGTGTTGTTTTTTATTATTATTATTTTTTGGTTTTGTTGTCGTCGATTTTTTATTGCTATTTCGCGAGGCAGGAAAATTTCGTTTCGTGTTCAGTTAGCAACTGTGTAATTAAATAATATTTAATTTTTTTATTTTCTTAACTCTCGTTGATATAACTAAAATTTAATAGATCACTTAATTATACGGTTGAGTTAAGCAATTAAAATGTAGTGTAATTACTTTCGATAACATTTATATTTTCAAATTAAACAACAAATCACTCAAAACTCGGGCGCGTCTAAAGAATTTTTAAGAAACAAATAAAAATCAACACAAAAATAAAACGTTTTTCTAATTTTTTTTTTTTGTTTCTAAACAAAACAAACGACACTAACGCTGACCCGCTCGCCGGCATTTCAATTTTCCCGAAAGTTTCTATTAATGGCTTATTGTATGAGCGGAAAAAAAGCAGCGAAAACACAAACAATAACCTATAACAACAATTATCTGCTTAAGTTAAACAAGAACAAAAACAAGCAAACAAAATTTACCGCAAATTCACGCACGTTCATGAACACACAAACAAACACTTGATGTTTTAACCGCGCTGCTCTTGTCGTTGTTGGTGTTGATAGAAAATAAACAAATCTCCTCTCAAACACTAGACGACGTTGTTGTCTGTGTTAGAAAATAAACAGCAACAACAACTACTGTATATTAAAAGTAAACAAACAAAATCTCGCGGCACGTTGTTACTTTCGTAGCCTTCTTTATATTTTTTCGCAAACAAAATGTTACGCAAATCTCTGCACAATTGCAGGAAAAAAAAACGGCAAACAATATTTACTTTTAGCTTTTCACTTTCACTTGCATTTACAATTCTTTTGCTCTTCTCTAGAGATGAGAGTACTCTTGGGTGTGTGTGTGTGTGTTTTTATATTTCGTTTGTAATCGAAGCGCGTCTAAAATGAAACACGTCCGTCACGTTAAACGTTTCGTGGAAAACTGAATTCTTATTCTCCATCAAAGCAGCAGTAAACTTGTGGTGATGTTCAGCCGCTTTTTTCAGTTTGTTTTTCATCCGTTTGTTTGGCAGTGTTTAGCAGTTGTAGTAGCTTTATTGTCGTTGTTGTTGTTGTCGCTTCCCTGCAGTTTCACAAGTAGTGGCTGGCAACATTCCATCGACTACATCGCCATTGATTTTTCATTGGCTACATCGTCGATTACATTAGTACTCTGTGGTAATCTGTAAGGTAGTGTCTCCAGAGATTTTCTATTGTTTTTCTTAACCTTAAGAATTTAATATTGTTAGTTTCATCTAATGCCTTAAGTTGTTAACCTTATAGTTGAATTCAAAGAAAAAATTTGAGTTCAAAATAAAGCGAATAATTTGTTGTACAGGCTTGTACATATATTGTACATATATTACAGCTACAAATTGAATTGAATAATTTTTTAATTTTTTTTTTTGTTTTTGAATTGTTGAATTGAATCGTTTATGTTTTTACTTCGTTATTAATAAATAAAAATAAGTCGTAATAAATCGTTTTTCTTTTCTATCTCATCGGCGAAATGTTACCGACAAATTCGTCGAATGTAACCGATGAAGTAATCGACGAACAGTAGTGCCGAGAGTAAGGCATTACCAAAGCGGCCATCGCCTTGTTAAATTCGCCGCTCAAAAGCATTGCTGGTAGTTTAGAGAGTAGTCGACGAAATGTAACCGGTAAATGCGTCAACGAAATGTAACCGATAAATGCGTCGACGAAATGTTACCGATGAAGTAATCGACGAACAGTAAGGCATTACCAATGCGGACATCGCCTTGTTAAATTCGCCGCTCAAAAGCATTGCTGGTAGTTTAGCGAGTAGTCGACGAAAGGTTTTTGGTACTTGATGAACTCATCGGCGTAGAGTCGATTACCAATACTGCAGGGTTCTGTTCCTGTTGACATCTGCATCTGCACAACCATATGATTTTTGTTTTGCCACTTTCAAACAACCAACTGCTAGTCAGTGTTTGTGTGTGTGTGTGACTGTGTATGACCGTATGACTGATTGAGAGTGCGTGCGGGTTTGTGTATTGATGGTAATCCTATACCGGCTGCTGTGCCAAATGTTTAACGGTAACCGTTAACATTGTGAAATTGCTTAGCTTATATGTCTGAAAATGTTATGAACAGCAACTGTTTAGAATCATGAATGTAAAATGATAACAGCAAATGAAGGGTTGCTCTTTAAAATTAAAACGTTAAATACGAAAACAATTGTTTGGTAGTAAATTTGAAATTGAAGGTTATATAAAATTTCTGTATAGGTATATGGACGCGCGATTTTTTTTTTCTTATTTTGTAGTATTCTCGAAAAGTTGAAATATTTTGAAGATTATGTTCATATTAAAAAATTTAGATTTTGGACTGTACTATAGTTCTTTTAATGAAACTTTACTTAAAATGTTGTATTCAAAATTATGACTAACATAACGTGCGTTGCGGACACACACAGTTTTCCACAGCAACTTGAAGTGTCTACGAAAATTTGTGAAATTTAGCGAAATTTCTTATGTGACCAGTATATTTTTTTTTTTTTGTAAAATAAAGAAAACATGTTGGGGTTTTATGAACAACTTACTTCACATTTAAAATACTTTTACCTTTGACGCTTCTTCAATCTAAATGTGGGTTGCGGACACACGCATTTTTCTATGGATAACACAGAGCGACAAAAAAACAATACCTGGGAAATTTTACTATTTTTCTGGTAGGTGCTGCTGAGCACTACAAGAATCTGTTTTTACGCACTTATATGCCAGTAACGTGGATAAATATGAACCGATTTTAAGTTTCTCAGCGAATTTTGAAAGAAGAGACTTTCCAACTGTATAATAGTTTAATATGTTAAAGTTTAACAAATGAATTTTATGATTACAGAAACAAAAAGTTAAAAATATATTTATTTCTTACTATGAAATCGTCCATCCTTCCGCTGGAAATACCCATATACTTCTTGCTCTTTCAGGTGCACCCAAAACATATGTTTTGTATACTTTTGCGAAAATCAAATTAAGAAGAGGTAATCGCTTTCATTTCATAGGCAAGACTTAAAAGAATGATAACCCTGAATTTGAATTCTATTATACAAAACAAAAAACTTTTATTGTACCAAAAAAAAGTTATTTTATTGTACCAATCAACAAGAACTGCAACGGTTTTTTATAACTTCTTCATATTTTAATTTCATGGGGTTATATATCATTTGATACGGGAAAAATGTCAAGCATTAGAGGAGACGATACGCATCCCAAGTATATTAAGATCAATGTCGCTGCAGGACTTTTAAAGACGATTGAACCATCTTCGTCTGGCTGGCCCCTGGGCAGAATACCTTGAGTAAACCTTTACTAATCTTTATGAAAATTTCAAGTATTAGTATATTCTAAAATGAAGTCATGGGATTGTAAATAGGCATAATAGCCCTTACCCTTCTGGTACCTCCCATGCAAAATGATCTTTGTTTGTGAAAATAGTAATTCTCCTATAGCTTTAAAATAGAAAATTTCAAGATATTTAAATTTGTTTAGTTTAATTATGTTTTAATAATAGGCAAAACTTCATATAACCGAAACATTTGCCACATCCCTTCGGGTACCTCCCATACAAATGATCGAATTCACCCATATACATCAACATACATACATATCTTTTTTGTGAATTCACCAAATTCAGTCAAATTTTACCCAATGTAAACGCTAATGAAAATCTGACTCAAGAATGAATGTGGGCCATAAAAGGCGAACCCATCTGGTACCTCCCACACAAAATTACATATTTTTAGAAAAATAATAATTATTCCATAACTTTGAACGAAAACACACAAATAATCAGAAATACGCAATTGACCAATATTTTAACTTAAATTTATATTTTATTTTATTTCTTAATCATATTCGTGTACGTTTATTTATATTTGTCATCATTGGCTTAAAGATAATTATACTAAATATAAATTAAAACGAACACAGCGAAAGTTAATAATTTAAAAGTCCATACGGTAATAACATATTATACATATTGCTCGTTTTTAAATAAAAGTAGACAATAATATACATATTTATTGATAGTTCAACAATAATAAAATTTGTGAGTGAAATTTTAAGCACTGCGAAAACTTAAGACCTATCCATTTATCTATGTCCTTTAAAAAAACATTGCTAAGTTTTTATTTTTTTTTTATATGTTTCTACCTCTCTCATAAACTTCCTTCGCTTTCGTCCTTTAACTTGATATTTTCCATTTCTTGTGTTAAATTTAAATCTTCCCCCAATATCCGATCGAAATCTATAACAATTCTCTTTTGTTGGGGCACATAACGTTCACATTCGATGCGAGCCTTGCGGAACATTAAACGCGATGCCCGATATATTGGCTTTTCAGCATATTTATCCGATATGTAGAAAACTTTTGAGATGCCCGATTGTACTATAAGTTTCGCGCATTCGTTGCAGGGAAAGAGGGTGGTGTAAAGACGGGTATTTTTCAAATTAGCACAATTCTTATTGAGTATCGCATTGGCCTCCGCATGCACCACAAACATTTTCTTATCGTTCATGGGATCCAACTCCTGATCCTCTTTGAGTAAACCCTCTACTTCGGACACTTTATACCAGGGGAATTCGTCATCTTCACACCTACTGGGGAAACCGTTGTAGCCAATGGCAACTATACGATTATCCTCATTGACGATAACGGCTCCCACTTGTGTGACTGGATCTTTACTGCGCTGCGAAGAAAGCACTGCAGTGGCCATGAAATAATCATCCCAATGTAGGTAATCCTGACGTTTGCAGTTAATCAATGGTATCAGCTCTATTGGTTTTGGAGTAGTAGCGTTCGATTTGTTAGAATTCATAATAAGAGCTATATAAAAAATAGAATGGAATATAGTAAGATTAGAGATAGTGTAGTTTTTAGTTAAAAAACAAAAAGATAAAATTGTTTTTCGAAACACTAATAAATTATTGTGAATAGGGCGCTAAATTAAGAAAACTCTTTAAAGAATCTATAGTTTCGCTAAACTGACACTCACTTTGCTGTAGAAATTGTTAGATTAGAAATTGTGTGATGTAACTAATTAATTTACAAATTTAATGTAGTGCAATTAACTAATGCCGATTGTCTATTTGGAAACTGTAGCTGTGCAGTTGTAGTTGTTAAGGAAAAGTGTGGCTAATTGCAGCTGATGCCCGTTTCTATAGTATTCTTTTGCTCAGTGATGCTGAGGCTTCTTTTTCTATAGAAATAATTGAAACTCAGTTAATCTCAGGCTAAAAGTGTGGCTCAGTGTAACTGAGGGGTATTTATCTAAATGATATGTACGGATCACTGCAGCTGAGACATTCCCCTTTATTATGTATGTCGTAGTCGACATTCGACAACATTCGGATGTTTTTTATATTTGAATAAAGAAAGTAATAATTAACAGAAATGTTTAGTGTTGAAAATTCTGATGAAGTAGAACATGATAGAAGCAAGGCAAGTCGAGTTTCAGTCTTACGAACCGCATCAGCGATGCAATATTTGGGAGGGGAGATTATTTTTTTGGAGATGGTGTACTTCAGTGTTGCTGGGACTTCTTTTTCTATAATAAATTATGCTTGGATCTACTGACTGCTCATTTTCCGTAAGAAAATGATGCCGTCTAAATTCCTATTGGATCTGCAAAAAGTGACTTCTGATCTTAGACTAGAGCGCCTAAAAAATAAATGATACCACATTAATACATACTTTTTTATATAGTTTTATATATATTTTTATTTTTATCTTAATGTGTGAATAATAAACATTTCATTCATTGTTGTGTGTGTTTAATAAATCTACAGTATAACATAGGATTGGTTTCAAAAATAAAATGGAATTTCGTTCGAAAGTATTGCGCAAGCATAAAGAGAAGGAAGGCGAGAATATGTCCATTGAATACTACTACATACAAAGAAATTGTCAAATCAAACAATCCTAAAGCCCTTATCAACTAAGACTCTTTTTTCTATGCCTTTTGAGCCCTAATTGGAATAGGATTTTGTTTGAGATGCAAATATATGGAACGCATACGGGAGACATCCTTGCCGGACTTATTGACTTTAGGATTAAAGTCGCAAAGTTTGGCAATGCGCTCCCATTCGGTGCCCGGTTCCATGGCTCCTCCATTTTCCAAAGCAGCCGCTTGCTTCTCGGCGCTGCGAGCAGCAGCTTTTGTTTTGGCAATGGATTCTTCCGTTTGGCGCAACCAGTCTTCCAACTCTTTTTTGGCTTGTTGACGTAATTCTTCCTTTTTACGCTCCTCTTCACGATCTTTCTCCTCGAGGCGCTGTTGCTGTTCCTCACGCCATTTGCGTATTTTCTCAGGTTCAATGCGGGATGGAGGAGGACCCGATATGGGATTGAGGTCGTTGTTATCGCCGCCAATCATTTCAAAGCTTCCAGTGGAAGATTCCAAACCGCCACTGCCTGGACCAGCAGCCAATTCATTCATGTCTCCGCCCAGGAGACCGGCATCATCGGACACAGCGGCGGCAGCTTTGATGACGTTGGAGGTGCCACTGATCTCAGCCTCTAGATCGCCCAATATGGCTTTCTCTTGAGCCAGAAATTCGGCAGCAGGATCAACATCTTCAGTGGTGCCGGCGGCAGGAGCAACAAAATCATCGCCGAAGTCCATATTTTTCGATTGGATCTGCTGTCGGAACCCCAATTAACAGTTATGATGACACATCAGAATCGGAAAGTATGGAAGAGTAGTAAATTAGGGGGCGTATTAAACAAGTGTACGATCTTTTTTAAAACCGCAAATATCCTTCTACTCACCTTGTATGGGATAAATTAAATTAAATGACTGGAATTAAATTCAACAGAGTTTAATGTATTCAATTAAATTTTATGTTTTCCAGTTCTTCTTATGACTTTCTTGTTTTTCTTTCTTCAATGGCTCTTCTTTTTGCTGTGAAATCAATGCATCGAACTTTTTCTACATTCTCTTTTGGTAGACGATGTAAAAACGACACTTTTTCTAAGAGATAAAGCCAAGAGTTGCCAAATACAAAAAGCAGCACGGAATGAGTGTTTAGAGATATGGCAGTTTAATGAAAAACAAAAGACGTATTGTGTAACATCGTCCTAAACAATGGCAATGTCAGCAAGACATGCGGTACTATCGGTCACTGACTCAAAAAATCAAACAATCTATTAAGGTGAATAGATTTATTCTTATTCCAAATATTAAATTTATAATAATGCTTGGATAAAATTGTTTAAAACTTGCATTATTGTTGAATAGTTTCGACTCATTAATAATTATTATATTTGCTACTTACTTGATAATTTGCGTTGCTCTGAGACACCACCACAATAACAACAGTACCGCCCTGCCACCTAACGCAAAATTTCATAGATTTTGGCTTATTAGGGATGGAAAAAGTAAAATATATCAGGGATGGCGAACCAAGATGTACTTAATAAGGGGATTGCACTAGAAAAACAACTAATGGCTCTGGAACAAGTCGAACAAAAATTAAACAAATCTAACTAAGCGCAAGAAAATTTGACAATCCAAGACCAATTCGAATAAAAAAAAGTTTAAACAAGCAGTCTAGTGCGACAACCTTATTAAATACACATTTAATAAACATTTTAAAATACAGTGAAATTTAAAAGTACAGCTTTATGAAAAGCAAATCGAAATTTTCAACTACACAGAAACTTATAATAAATTGCATGACATGGGATTAAACATACTTTTGAATAAATAATTAAAATAAAAAGCTAAATATCTTATATTGCTTGAGTAAATATTTGTAGCAATCTCCGAAATAACACATGTGCTAATTTAACATTGGTGTAAGTTTTTTGTTTTGTAGTTTTTCCGCTGGCAAGGAGAAATTTTTTCGGAAACTAACAAAGTCGAGTTGGACAATATTACGTATATTTTTTATCTTTGTGACGACATGTGTAATTATTTCGATTTGAGTCCATTATCAAAATTTTCTTTAATGCCATCGAAATTTATAAATATTTAGCACTATGTTAAAAACACAAAAAATTGGTGGTGGTAAATACTCCTTTAAAATGGGATTTCAGTAGCAAAGTGAAGCCAAAGGATAATATATGGACAGTCGTTAAAGTGAATTTAAAATATTAGAAGACAAATATTGTTATCCTGCATAAAGAATTTTTTTTGGAAATATACTAAAAAAAACTCATGGTCCGAAATGGGTTAATTTGAATTTTCAGCAAAAAATGGGTTAATAAAGCAATTTTTACGCACTATAAGAAAGAATGAGCTTCTAACGGTGCCTCATCAGATATATATACAGTTATATTTAATCTACGTCGACTGTTCATATACTAGAATTGTTTCGCACTGTGAATAAGGCTTAAAGCCTAATTGTTGTTTTGGCCTCATGGAGTTCAAAATATTTAAATCGATTAGAAACTTTGACGCCTTTAACCATAAAACGATACAATTATACAAAAAAATTAGATTAGCAAATACTTTACCTAAATAACTAAATTACATAATCGCCATTTATTTTATGGTTTCTAAAACGAAATTAATAATGTACATCTTGGC
Source organism: Muscina levida (assembly GCA_964034835.1). NCBI lineage: Eukaryota > Metazoa > Arthropoda > Insecta > Diptera > Muscidae > Muscina > Muscina levida. The sequence continues at coordinate 146,595,358 of OZ035883.1, read as the reverse complement.
ACTATTTACCATACATGCTGAATAATATACGAAATGCCATCCCTATCAAATACAACGAAAATAACCGGGAAATATAATAAAATCGGTAACTCCAAACGCTGTTAGTAAAATCACATAGTACATATAAATAAGTAAGCTACAACAGTATTATTATACAAAATATTTACATCTATCGTAATTAACCGAAGTTTTAATTCACAATTCCAATTAAAATAATCGACATTTCTAGAATTTGCTCTCATTTTGCGGCATTTCCTATTACAGTGCAACCTATATAAAAACAAAACGTTGTGAAATCACCAAGCCCACCAAATGGCAACTCTATTTGAGTAAAGAAGAAAAACAGCAAAAAGATGCAAATTCATTAGAAGTTTTCTCTGTCATTTTAAATGTTATGCAACAATTTTCTGCTGGAATCTGATTAATATTTAAATTATCTACAAATTAACATTGTAACCTTCTCCCACTTGCTTTAGTTTCTTTTAGAAAATCAATATTTTTTATTGTTAACCGTTTGGCCGTCGTTACACCACACCCACCAATTTGACAATACACAAAATTTTTCCTTTTTATTTTTTCCCGTATTTTCACCTTCCCATCACATTCTTCTCATTTTTCTTTTTTCTCACCATATTTAAAATGGCGCTTTGAGACAAGACGAAGTAACGTGAAAATAGTGCATAATTTTTTATAAAAATAACAACGAAATTGCTAAAGGAACTTAACAAACTTTACATAATCTGCAAGTGTAAATAGTGTTTAATGTGCAGCATGTAAAATTTTCAAACCAAAACATGAATTAGTGCGAAAATTTCTATAGAATACAAACGGCAATTAAGAAAAGTTTTCGTTCGTACAGAGACGTGATTGATGATAGACAATTTACCAAGAACGCGATACACATACATACACAAACACCTTCCAACCAACATCCAAACGAAAAAAGACCCCAAAATAATACAACAAAAAGCTAAAAAAGAGGAGGACTACGACGACAAGTACAATAATTTTTTTTTATTTTAAATGTGAAAAGAAACGAAGAGGAAACGTCAAAAAGGTTGATAGCAAAAAAGAATAAAAATACTAGAAACTATAGCAGAAAAGGAGCCAAGACGGCGGGCAGGTTACTTTTGTTAGGGTGAAGAAAAATATAATTACACACATTATACGATTTTGTTCTTCATTTCTGGACGCAAAGTACCAAGAATTTTGCGAAAATAGGCAGCGCCAGTGGAAGTGGAAAGGTAAGCCCATCTCGTCGAGATTTATTTATGTAATTATGAAATTGTTTCTAAAACACATGCGTTGTTGTTGTGTTTTTGTTTTTAGCCGTTAGTGTGTAGTGAGTCACCATGGACCCCAATTCGACTCCCTGGCCCTATGCTTACAATCGTATAGTGCCCACGGCCAGTAGTAGTAGCTCCGCGGAAGATTTCCAGCATCCTCATTTGGCCTCCAGTGCCCAGTCGTTGCTTTTGCAGGCGGCACACTCAAATATCGCGGCTAACATAGCCGCCGGCGGTGGTAGTTTCGTGTCGCCATCACCCATTAGCGGCTATAATCCTGTTTTCCAACAAATCTATCACCATGCGGCCGCTGCCAGTGCTGTACAACCAAAACCTGCCCACTATGCCTCGTCGGCTGTTAATACACCACACCGTCAACTGCAAATACCCGCCACATTGGACAAACAATTGACCTCATTCCAAAATCAGGCTGCCATAGCGGCTGTATCCTCAGCAGCCGCTGCGGTAGTAAACAATGCAGCGGCCGCCACAAACTACTACGGGGAGAATTCCTCTTCAAGTGGTGCTTCACCATCGCCTACCACATCGACCATAACACCAACGACGTTAAGTTGGAATACTCCATCGATGATATCAAATACGTTTTTGGCCATGCAGCAGCAACAGCAGCAGGCCCAACAGCAACAGCAGCAGCAGGCCCAACAGCAACAACAACAAGCGCAACAACAACAGCAGCAGCAACAACAGCATCAACAGCAGCAGCAACAGCTAAATCTTGCAGCGGATAAGGTGGTGAGTAGTAGTATGTAGTCACAGAGCATATACATAAGTCCTTTTTTTTTGCCAACATTCATCAAAAACGAAACGGAACAAAAAAGATGAAGTAAATTGTAGAAGAATTACTATACTACCATATTACTTATTCCTTATTGAATGCGTACATTATTATTCATCGACATAACTAAGCATTATCATGCATGCGCATGCATGCAACATTTAAAAAACCTTTAAAACGATATCACCGTTGACCAAATAGAAACAATACTCAACGTCATAACATTCTCAGGTTGGAGTACAGTAAAGGTTTTGTATTAAGTAAAGCATAACAAAATCTTGAATACCAGAGCAAAGCGTATTACTATTAGCGTAGGTAAATTGTATTAATAAAATTTCACTTTTAACTGCAGTTTGGTAGCGAACAATTTTTAGAGTTAAGACGATATCTGCTATTATTATACAAAAAGTTTTACTAGTTTGTTACATGTTTAACAGCATAATCAGCTGTTATCTCATAAAGCTGGGCTCTAACTATACCAAACAATCAATATCTATTGGTCAAATATATGAACACTACATTTTTGAAACAAACATTTAGTTATGGTGTTATGTTAGAAAAAAAAATTTTATTAAATTTTTCTTCACGTTTAAACCTGGCAGATAATCGACAGGCATTTATGGAATTAGAATTTTAAGATTTGCATTGATTCATTTTAAATAAGAAAATTAGCTGTCAACATTATCTATTTCACACAACTCTTCTAAAACAGATTCTATTAGCAATAATAGAATAGACCTTGAACCGAACAATAACACCAAACTCATCATAGATCAACAATACAAAAACAAGAGCAGAAAATTATGTTGGCTTAGAAACTAAAATCCTTCAATTCTGAATTAAAAAATAAACTTAAAATTAATAAAAATAATAGAATATTACAAGATGATGTCATACTTAAGATTGGGTATAATTTTACTTATCTTGAACCTATTCGGAAATACTAATTAAGCATTAATTGACTGACACTTTTGAACTTGTTTGGAAACAAAAAAAAATAATAGTTTAGTCCTTGTAGTTTTAATATTTATGCTGCGCTATGTTAATAGATCGGAAATAATTGTACAATTTAGACAAAGAGGCATATTCAGAGGGTTTTAAGTATTTTTGAAACCGCGATCATCTACAAGATAGCGCCTTCCGAAAAAGTAGATTATAGTGCAAATGCAACTTTGACCAATCTTGTTTTACCTTTGTTGATATATGGTTGGGTGTGAATGTGTATATATTGCATTAATTTATATTTAGACAACATACATATAATTCCATATTAAGTAATTTATTTGTTTGCATAAAAATGCAAGTACCTCCCTTTATAGAACGTTTCATTGCTGTTTTTAACGTATTTTATTGACAATATTATAGTATTTCATTTATTTAAATATTTAAATTCCTTTTTTGTGGGTTTCCTTTATGTTACATACGATCATTTGCTAGGTAGATTTTCTTGTTGGATAATGTATAGCCTGTTTATTAATTGACCCAATGTTATCATTACAAATGAGTGTTGTTTATAATTAGTTTCTAATTATATAAAATAAATCAACATAGAAATGACGGCTGTACCCTGTTTAAATTTGGCTGTCTTTTATATATTTTTTCTTGTTTCGTTTATTATTCATGAATCCAATTTGCTGCAATTCTCTCTCACTCTCTTTTAACACCTAGCCTTAAAGACAATAAAAGGATTTACATTTTTAAAAATGCATACTGATCACATTTTGTGAAACATCTGGCTTCAGACAAAAATGTCTATGATTTGAATTTTAAAGTATTTAAATTAATTTGTATTGCATGATATGAAATTAAATATTCATATCAAAAGCAAATTTGCGTTGGTGGTGATGTCATATGACTTGGCTTTATTATTATTTTATATACTCACAATTTTTAAAGATATCTTATTTTCCCTTAACTGGTTTATGCACACATCGACATAGCATGTTTTCTATTAAATATCCTATTTAAATATCAGGTTGATCAGCCACACAAACATAAGTTATAGTGAAATGTAATCTAAGCATATACTAGAATGTATATTATCCATTAACTTTGAACGTGATTTCAGTAAAAATCGAATTTCATACTTAGCATAGTTTAGAATTAAAGTGTCCTTATTTATAATCCATTTTTATAACTTTTTAGAAGTGGTAACCGATCCAAACTATCACTATGCCACATTGTCTGTAAATTAATTTGAGGGTAGAAAAATCAATGTTTCTAACATGTTCCTTCTTATGATCTTAAAATTTAAAATATTCTGCACTAGATGAACTTATTTTTAATAGCGCAAAGTTGGCCCGGGTCCGAACCGTATTATCGTAACCTTAATATGAATATAGATTTCTGGAAGGCTTTGTTTTGAAACGACTAAACCAATGAAAAGCTCTCAAAAGTGGAAAGCTAAGCATTATATTTGTACACTCTCAACAAGAAAAATATATTTTTCATATCGTATTTTAAATTGATTATGTAATTTTTTTTTATATCTATGTTTTTACATTGACCTTTCTGTCTTTGATTCATATATTAATCTTAAAAGCATTGATTAATGCGAAAGCAACTGCATTTGTTTATAAACGACCTCAAAGCATATTAAATTCGAGTATTATTAGCAGAATATTGCATTATTATTTTTCCTTTAAAACTAAATTCCTTGCTATAAAGAGAAAGAAGTTCATTAACATTCTGTGTGGAACAATGGATATGTGTTCACATGTCGACATGTCTTCCAATATACAATACATAAAACATATAAAAATCTTGCTTGCAATTTGAATATTTCCGTCTCTACACACATACAACACAGTCTTTCTTTTTGAGGATATGCAAACTGCATCTTCCTTTAAGACACTATTTTCCTGTGTGTTTATTGCTCCTTCATGTTCCTGCATATAATCAATGTCTAAATGTTATATTTGAAATTATAATCCTTAACTGTGCACCATACTTAGAGACATGCTATGGTTTAAAGGGAGGGGGGAGGGAGGTGTGTTTCAGTCACATTTGACAGAATTTGAAACCACCCAAAGTAAATACGACAATAAACATATACCCACTTGTGTGTTAGCATTTGTTCTCGATGAATATTTATAAAAATTTATATAGTATAACGAGTATTTGCAGATAGATTTTAATAGTATACAGGGTGTGGCATTCCAAGGGATTTTACGTTACTTAAATAGTTAGGAAGCTGTAACCGAAATACATGATAATCTTATTAAACTCAACTAAATTTATTTTAATATATGAGGGCTATTGGTGAAATACATGCAAGTTTTGTAAGCCTGAAATTAATTTGTTTTTATATTCCACGAAAATATTGATTATGAAATCAATTGGTTAATTATTTTGATGTTGATAATAGTTGATATAAAGCGTTCTTTTATTTCTTCGGTGGGATTTTTTTTTTCAAATATAAGACTAAATAGCGAATTGTAAATGGGAAATCAGAAAAAAGGATATTTTTATATTATTCTTTCTACAGAAAAATATTTAAATTAGGTCTTTCGTACAATTATAGCATTTCGAGTGGACAGCTACACATTGACATTTAAATTCCTTAGTGCAATAAGGGGAAAGACATTGTTGCTAGACATATTTATACTTTAAATCAACAAGAAACTATCTCTCTGATATCTATACAGGAAAACGCGAGTGTTAAGTTATATTTCATATTGGGATTGATTGTTTTCATCGAATTTCCAAACCTACTATTTTTTTTTTTTATAAAAAAATTTAAAAGTCTAAATGTCCTCAGACTGCTTTTTGGAAACTTATTGAATGCTGCCTATTAAGGGGCAACATTATTTTTAAGCATAGAATTATTCTTTGGTGATAGTTGTTATCTCTTAAATGATATGGTTATTAATTTTTTCAACTAGATGTTATTGTTTAAATAATACAATAATAGTGCTGTCTTATTGCATTTATTGTCGCGTGAAACCAAACCTAGAAAACATCCCATCAGGGGCTTTGTGAACTATATCAAAAACGTACTACTTCAAAACTATGACATTTTGAACTACTACCAAAATGAACTAGTTCCAAACGATCCTACTTGATTAATAAGATTTTTTTTATTTTGTAACAATTTCAGCAGTTATATTTTGGTAGTTCACTGTACTTACCACTACAACATATTTTCTAGAAAATATCTAGTTCTAATGCATCGATGTTGTTTTAGGTCTCATTAACCTCTTGAGGTGGTTTGAAACTTGTTCAAAGGATGCACATAACTCACGGTCTTATTTTTTGTTTTAAAATTTAAACGTTCAAAATAAAGTATTGCCGCACCCTGTTTCTAAAAATGCATTTAAGGACTAATGGTGTTTTCAGGGGCTAAGAGAAAGAGAGAGAGAGAGCGTATGTGTACAGCTAAATAGCAATAATACACATATATGTATGTACGCAAATATGTAATAATATATAGGAATAGAGAAAAAAGGATAATATATATATGTGTATATATATATATAATTTAAAATTATTATTGTTTATATACTATGCTATTGTCATTGGTCAAGATTTTATGTTATAGATAATAACAAAAATTGCAAACTTTACTGTACTCCAAAAGCTACATGCACATCTACTACATACGCATAGCATATTATTCTCTCCACGTACGCAGACATACATTATTTACTTACTTACTTACTTTACTACTACAACAATAATACTTACATCAGACAAATAAAAACTCAACATATAAAAATAACACACACTGAAAGACAAACGCAGCACACACACACACACACATTCGAAAACATCCTGACATATCCTTACATACATTCTATCTACACACATATGCATTGCACACAAGCACACATTCATATTTACTACTTACTGCTCCTTTCATATATATATTTACTTACATTTTCTCCCTCGCTCATTTTTATATACTACATACATAATATTCTTTCTAACTTACACATATGTATCTACATCTAACATGTTATATAAATTATACTTTTTCTTTAATCAAAAAATTAATAAAAATTAAAAAAAAAACTTAAATAAAAACAAAAACAACTTCCGCTAAAACTGCAATTTCGAAAATTTTGTTAAAATTCTAAACTTAAAAATAACAAAAAAACTCAACACAACACATCAACCAACCAACCAACTTAACTCTACTCCACTTCTTCCAATTAAAAACAAAACTACTACTACTACTATTTGACCGAAATCGAAACTGAACCCATTTTCGAATCTGAAACTTCCTAAACTGTAAATACGAACAATATAGCAAATCAAGCAAGAAAATACCCAATGTACTAAGGCCCAAGTAAAAGCCTACAATGATTTGTTATACATCACACAATTACAACAACAGCAAATGCAGCAGCAGCAACAACAACAGCAGCAGCAACAGGAGGAGGAGGAAACCGCTTTCTATACCATCGATGGTAAACATTATAAGATAGTGCGGAAATCGCAGCAACAGCTGCCCGGAGGAGGGCATCCGCAGCAACAGCAGCAGCAAGTGCTGCAAATTGAACAACATCCTAGTCCAGCGTCATCGACCACCACCCAGCATTACCCTGTCTATGCCAGTCCGGCTTTAAGCTCCACCGGCAATTCGTCACCAGCTTTGCACCAAAACGCTGCAAATGTAGCCACCACCCCACCACAAGTAATTGTTTATAAAACACCGACAGCAGCGGCGTCCGAATCGCCAATACGCCGTGCTCATGTTGCAAACGCTGGATCGCCTGCAACAGTGGCAGCCAATAATAATAACAATAGTACAGTAGCTTACTCATCTGTGATACAAAGTACTTTGCAGCAACAACAACAACTGCAACAACAACACCAACTGCACTTATGGAAAATCGAAGATGAAGCGGGAGCTGTTCAAGAAGACGTCAAAAATGTGTTGCAATTGCAGGTTAAACAAGAACAGCCCGCTTTAGAGTATAACACGGGCAATAATATGGTCCTGACCGATAATCTGATATTTAATCTGCCGCCGGGTTTGGAAATTAAACAAACCATTTGTAATGTCCCCAACAATAATGGCAATAATACTCAGCAGTTGCAACACCAGCAGCAGCAACAACAACAGATGCTGGTGCACCAGCAACAGCAAAATCTTTATAACGAACAAAAGTTGCAGCAGCAACAGCCGGCTGCGGAGAAACGGCGCCAGCATATGATTGCCAATATGTTAATGTCTCCATCTGCGCCGAATTCAACTTCATCGTCGTCGTCTTTGTCTTCGAATAATAACCACCACCAACAAACAAATTCTGCGTCTTCGTCTTCCCATCATGCATCTTCGTCGTCGTCTTCCGGCACAACAACAACAACGTCACAGATTCAAATAATTCCTAAGGTTTGTATTTTATTATTATTTCCTTTTTTTATTTTCTTATTATTTTTTCTTTAATTTCATTTGTAAAGATTTGTATTTTTTGTATTTTGCTTTAAAAAGTGATTTTTTCATCTTTTTTATTTGTTTTTTTTTCTCTCATCCATTTTTGTAACTTTCCCTGGCAATATTTAGTATTTTTAATTAATTAGTACAACTGGTGTGTTCAAAAGATAAAAACGAGATTACTTGTTGAAAAAAATAAGACGTATATATACTACTTAAAATTCTGAATAGTTGATGCTGTAAATACGCAAACTGAATCTCAGTGCAGATAATTCATCATTCTTTAAATTTGTTTTTAAATCATTAAAAGCTCTAATGCAGACGTTTTTAAAATTAAAATTGTTACATAAACAAGGATCTTTATATGGTAATGAAAGTAATATATGTTTACAATCCATATCTGGACAGTTGCACAGAAATATTTTTTAGCTGGGCCTATTTTCTGTCTAAAATGTGTCTCCATTCGTTCTCATGACTAATTGATTGAATTACTACAACTATAGTAATTTTCAATATTCCTTTCAAATTTGCTTTAATATATGTCATGTTTTTTATTTTGATCACACTGGTTGTCATTGCCGTCGTTGGTTATTCGGTCTGTTTTTTCGCACTGCTAATAGCTCTTTTATTGGATGTTTTCTAGAGTTGTTGAAATTTTAATAGATTTTTTGAAAATTATTATCTATTTCGTTTACTGGCAATAAGTATTGTTTATAATTAGTTTTTTCACAATGACAATTCGGGAACAGTTTATAAAGATATGGTATTCACATTTGAAATAGATTTTACCATCTCCCGATGTAAAATAGTAAACCAATATCAAAAATCTAAAAGACAATCGGATATATTTCCATAGATTTTGAAATCTTTAATTTGTGGTGGTATTTGTGGCAAATAATATAATTTTCTGGCCTATCCTTTAATTTGGTAGTTGATAACGTTCAATGCTATTGAATATATATAAAGAAAAAAATCTAAATATAGAAAGAATACATTTATTTTTTAATATTTAAAATTTATCGACTATAGTTAAAAAATGATTCCGGTCTTCTGAGGAACATCTTAGTGGGGAGAAAGCAATAATAACGCTTATTTAGTCAAGCAAGAAAAATTAACCTTGCGAGATGCAAAACTGTTCCATATATTTATTTTTAGTGAGTTAAAATCCAAATCAAAGATAGCAATAACTCTATTACAATAACGCTATCAGCAATTGAGCCTTTAGAATTTCTCGCACTCTTTTCGTAGCACCTTAAAATTTCCGTTTATAGATATTCACTCTCATAATCTTTCTGCTTTCGCGCTGTCTACTTAGATCTCTTTATTATTTGGATCTTTTGCACATGATTTACCATTTTTTTGTATTCATTTAAATGCCAATACATATTGTAAAATGTTAATATTACTAAATAAACATTAAAAAGATAAAAATAAAACAATCATCTTCCTCTTCTAACTGTCGTCTCCTTGGTACAATTAACGATTTTATTTCAAATATAAAAGATAGATTAACATTTAGAAAAGGGATTTTGTCATGTCTACCTCTCTCTCTGTCTCTCAATCTATATCTAACTTACTTACTTAACTATTTCTTGTGTTTTTATCCTTACCAAATTGTATGTGTATTTGTATTAACATTTTTGTTATTATTGTTGTTGTTACTAACACCACTATGTTTTAGTTTAATAATGTTTCAAAATGTATTTATGTTTAATTAAATGATTAAATTGTTAATTGTTGTTGATTTTGTATTTTAAAACAAAATAATTATACTTATTTGAACCTGTGACGTTTCCAAATAAACCATAAAAAATCGTATGCCATGTTGAGGAAGATGATGAGCGTGAGAACTCCTAATACACACAGACACACACACGTCCTTTTTTAGTTTTCTTAACATAACAAATTCATTAATTTTGTTACGAATTGACATCTCAGCAATGCTGTGCTTGTTCTCTCTCATGTACTATACCAAAAAAAAAATCACTTCATTGTTTTGTTGTTGCTTTCCACAAGAGAAACGTGTACTAATCGGGCTTATCCATTTGTTACAGGTCGAAGAAAAACATCAGCAACAGTTGGTGGCGAAGACTACAAAAACTCCGCGTAAGAGGCAACCGAAAAAGACGCTTATCACAAATGACTATGAACCACAACAACAAAGTCCACAACAAGATACTGCAGCAGCTAGCCATCATCAGCAGCAGCAGCAACAACAACAACAGCAGCAGCAACATGTACAACAACAGCAACAGCAGCAACAACAACAGCAGCAGCAACAGCCGACATACTATGATTTCAATAACAAATGGAATACTACAGCGTTGAAACAGGAGAATAACACAACAACGCCAGCTGTCCAGGTGCCGCCTATAAATATACCCACATATGTTAATCCTCATACGCAGCAGCACGCCCAACAGCAACAACAACAGCAGCAGCAGCAACAACAGCAGCAACAGCAGCAGCAGCAACAGCAGCAGCAACAACAGCAACAAGCGACAGTTGTGGCGCATCAACAGCAGCAACAAGTGCCACAACCCGCTCATATGCAATCATCACAAGCCCAATCACACTTAACAAACCTATCATCGTATTATCCCAATTTCACACAACAAATTGCCTCACAATACACAGCCTGCATGCAACAGACAGCTGCTGCAGCTGGAGCCATTCAACACACCCTGTATAATCTCAATCAGCATCAGCAGTCGATACAGCAGCAACAAACTGCACCGCAGCCAACACAGCAGTCACAGCAACAACAACAGCAACAGCAGGAAGAGCAACAACAACAACAGGCTGCCCAGGAAGCGGCCAGCAATAAAGTCATAGTACCCAATATCGAGGAGGAACTAGAATTCTTATCGGACTCCACGCCCAAGCAGGGCTATGCCAGTGCCAGTGATTCGTCGCGCAGCGCTTCAACGAAGCCCACAAATATCGGTATTTACAATCCCAACAGTAACAGTAATGACTCCACAAGTAAAGGGCCCACAAAATCGAATTCTACTGCTAATAATGCAGGTGGTGCCACGGCTTCGGCAACAAATAATAGCACAGCGGCGACAGCATCGTCGGCGTCTTCGTCGTCCTCAACGTACGTGCCTCCAGAGAAGAAACCTGTTGTTGGAACATCAATAGGCGAGAAGAAGACTCAGTTCATGGACAGCTATTTGAAATTCTTACAAGGGGATCGAGAAGAAGATACTTCATCGACGGCGAAGGGAGGACGGAAGAATAACTACCAGAAAACAACAACAGTCGGAGGTGGTGGTGGTGGTGGCAGCAGTGGCGGTGGCGGAGGTGGAGCTGGTGGAGGTGCAGGCGGAGGCGGTGGTGGTGGTGGTAAGCGTAAAAATCAACAGCAGCAACAGCAACAACAGCCGCAGCAGCCGCAACAACAGCAACAGCAGCAGCAGCAACCTCAAACACAAAGTATGGCATCCGCTGGAAGCGATGATGCAATAACAGCTGCTGCTCACATGAATGCAAGTGTAGACCCACATGGTGCTCATGGTGGCCATATGGTAACGGGAGACGATGGTCATCAAATCAAAATATTATCGCAAACTCAAATTTTGCCCAAAAAGCGACCACATGCACAAATGCAGGCTGCTGCGGCTGCAGCAGCTGCACAACAACAACAATCAACTACAGCCAATTCGAATTCCCATACAGGTACATCGGTAATACAGCAGCATCCTCAGCACGGTCCGGAACACCAGCAGCAGCAACAACAGCAGCAGCAGCAACAACAACAGCAGCATGAGCAATCATTCCGTCCATATGGACAACATCAACAACAGCCGCAACATCACCAACAGCAGCCACATCAACAGCAGCAGCATCAACAACAACAACAATACTGTGCACAATTGGGAGGATTCGGTTCATCTCCCACATCATCGGCAGCGGCTGCTGGTGGTACCAGTCAAGGTATGTTGCTACTTGACCAACAAAATTCTTCTACTCGTAGCCGTAGTCCATTAAATGCTTTCAACAACTCTACTACTACTACAGCTCCTCACCATAATTCCTCTTCCGCCGCCACTAGTGTACCACACAACAATCATCACCATTTCTTAAATTTTCTCTGGTCCTGGCGTTGAAAAGAGAACGAACTCATTAACCATATACACAAATGATATTTCTGAATAAGAAAACCAACTACACACAACAGTATAAATATATAAATAATTATATATAGAATATTTTCAAATATCGCCCTCAAGAAGGCCGCTAAATATTATACGTTTTTCCTTCTAGTATGAATAATTCTCTTACGAAAAGAAAAACTCTCTAGCCAACTATAAGTTTGTCTTATCCTCCAAACTCTCTTTAAGAGAGTTTCTCTCATTTTACTTGGTTTTTTAAAAACGGAAACATAAATCGTGAACTTGGGACATCATACTATCTGCTGGTTATCTACTAGCATTGCAGCCTTTTTACGTTCTATTGCGCTTATTTTTATATTGTTTTTGTTTGTGTATAAAAAAAAAACAATTTATAATCAAAAAGGTTTCCAATTTGAGTTTAACGATGATAGCCACACGATTGAAACGTATCCCAGTTCGACTCCTTCTTCTATAAGTTCTCTTACGTTCTCACATTATTTTCTTAATTTCATCTCGCTCATTATTGTTTATACGTTTTGTTGTGTAAAATATAAATCTTCTATTCAATTTAGTTACATTTTTGTACAAAAAAAAAACCAAACAAAAACATTAACCTATATTTTTTTGATCAAACTGTTAACATGAAGTTGGAGAATGAACAATGAAAATATTTTTTAATTATTCCCAAAACGGAAAAAGAAAAACAATTCATCATTTATATAGCCACAAGTGGAAAGAAGAACGAACAACCTATATAACAACAAAATAAGCAATCAAAAAATAATAAAACTCTTCTATGTAAACATGATATTTGTTATTATTGTATATAACTAAATGGATCGGACAGAACTTTACCTTTTCCGCTGGAGGATAGAGGAAGAGAAAGTGTGATGGGTGATACAACAAGATGGTGGTATTTAAAGTGGCTTGTAAATTGTGCGGAAGGAATTTTGTGGAGTTGATTTTTATTTATTAACACTTATTTTTAGCTCATAATATTCTAACAAATTCATAATATTACTATAAATTTTACTAACCAATGCTGAGTGATGGTAATGGGCAATGATTAATTATGAACGATGCCATCAAATGGCTCATATATCTTTCATTGTTGTGGTGCGGCAAAAGTGATCACTCTGTGTGTGAACAATTTTACAAAATCATATTTATTGTCTACACGGAGATGGCTAAAAACGTGGCAATCAAAAAGTTTGTTTCTTTTTTTGTAATATGTTCAAAATATGCAGAGACTGACGCTGTCAAATTGTGATTGATTCCTAAAAAATTTACTGTGTCTTCCTAATTATTCTATTAAGGGTATAACATTGATAGCATATTTTTTTTTCAAGTCGTGTAATTAATTTGATTCTGTGAACAAGACATGAACACGACACAATGTTGTTGTTTTAGTAAAAAAAAAAGCAAGAAAGCATAAGAGCAAAAGAGTGTGAGTTTTGATCAAAACTGTGTTTTGTAAAACAAATGCACCTAAAAATTTTTTTTGTACTAAAAAGTTCTTTAATTCTATCAAATGGTACATTTTATTGTGTCAAAAAGTATTTTTTTTGTACCAAATATTACAATTTATTGTAGCAAAAAGCAAATCTTATTGTATCAAACAGTACTTTTGTGGTACCAAAAAGTTTTGACAAAAAATACAATTTTTTGTATCAAAGAGTAAACATATTGTCCCAAAAAGTACAATATCTTGTACTAAAAGTACTTTTGTTGTATCAAATAGTAAGTACATTTGTTGTGCCAAATAGTACATTTTATTGTACCAAGGACCAACATGTACTTTTATTGTACTAAAAAGTACTGTTATTGTGCCAAATTTTATTGTATTTATATTGTACAAAAAATTTTTTTTTGTATCAAAAGTTTATTTTTCTGAATCTAAAAGTTCAGCCAGGACTTAATTTAGCTTCTTCCCACGTACTAAAACGACAGCCTTCAGTGTCACTCTATTCTAGCAAATGGCAGACTTCAAAACATTCAAATGATTTACTGCATTCATTGACATAGCAAGTAGTTATTATTGTTTTGGTTATAATAGAAGATAACTTATCGTAAAACTTTTATATTGGTCGCGAATTTTTTGCGAAAAGTTTTGACTGCAGTAAGGCATTTGTTGTCTTGGTAAAGTAATAGTAGTTAATTATTAATTATTAATTAATACCTATTTTTAAGCAAGTTTCAACAAATAAGTTGCAAATAATTCTCATAAGAACTGTGGCACTTTTATGAAGTGGTTTGGGAACCTGTTATTACATCGACGCTACATTCTAAGCAACATCTGACATCGTTTCATTTGAAAATATTCTAAACCAATTCAGCAGGTTTAGAATATATGCTAGAAATTTTGCTTACCAGTTATATGCAGGATCATTGCAAATTATAAACTACTATTGGGGGGAAGGTATTATTTAAAATTTTAACTATACTGGAGTAACAACATGAGCGTAATAATAAAAGTTTGTTTATACATATATTAATATCCTTTCTATTATTCTGCAACTTCAACTAGGGTTATTTGTATATATTCTCTTGTTATTATATAGCAAAGGTACACATGTAATTTCAACAGAATTATATCCAAAACTCCATAAACTTTTAGACCACCCGAGCAAAAATTGTAAAGCAACATTCCAATCAGTTTTTTCTCTCTAAAGTTTTGTCCATAATATATGACGCAGATGACCCTGACGACATTTAATTCTTTTTTAGATTAGTATTTTTCAACGTTTAGGTATCCCCTGTCGTGTATATAATTTGTATATACAACGCCAGTTTTAAAAAAAACTCCAACCTATTTGTGGCCAAATTCGATCATTTTTTATGGTGATTATTTTGCTGTAGTAGTACACCCAAAGAATTCGAATATGAAACGCCTAGACATTGCCTTCGTTTCTATATTCCTCTGTTGCTCACATGTTTTGCTCCTTTTAGATCCTTTAACGCTCCCACCTCGACGTGAACAATGTTTGCGTAAGGCTAAAACAAATAGTATTGCTATTATGGGCAATACCACAGCGGCGCCCGCAGATGATGTCATGGCAGAACCGGATGAATTTGCTGACTCCGACACAGATCCCGTATGGACGCCTCAAGAGGAAGATGTAATCTACTATGCACGGAAGAAATATTGAGTTATTTTAAGAACGTTTTTTCTATTTTATTTTTGCGTTGTAAAGAGCGACGATGGCAAGGGCTTTAAAAGAAAAATGGCTAGACGTACTAAAAGTTCACCGCGCAAACACTTTAATCAACAACAGCAACCACCGTCTCAGCAACAGCAGCAACAACCGCAACCCCAGCAGCAACAGGCACAGCAACCGCAGCAGCAGGCACCTCAGCCGCAACAACAACTACAGCAGCAACAGCCACAAGTTCTGCCGCCACAGACAGTTCAACCTCAAAGTGCGGGTGTTCCCCAGGATGGTTACACCTTGAATCATGATATAGCGAGTAGTTCGACAAACTATACAAACCCTTCTGGCGCTGGCGCCTCAACTGATAATTTTAAGGTATTATCAGAAGCATTTACATACTTAAATATGGGGTAATGTAATTGTCATTTGTTTTCACAGACGGGTGACTTTATAGTTTTACGTACGGATCTCGTTAACGATTGGCCCACCATATGGCAAGTGGACTCTAAATGTATTTTACAAAAATACGAAGCATTCTATCAAAATGGCAAAACTTTCTATCGTAATATGTCTAAGGTGACTACTATTTAGAATGTTGTTTCGAAATAACTCTTGAGTAGGTTTTAAAAACGATTTCTGATTTTCCAGTATGCTTCCTGGAATTTGGATACGAAGAAACTATATTTGAAAGCTCCCGTACGCATACAAGTACAATCGCACACCGAAACGATAGTTGAATTTTTAAGATCTGAATTAATAGCAGATGACACTGAGCAATTTATAGAAAAGATAATGGAGGATTATCTGTCATATCGAGATCATTTTGAAATCTATATACAAACTATGATATCTCAGGTGTTAGATCCTAGTTTCTTCTCAGAGATAACCAGAGAAAAGGGTAAGGATTTTTGTTTTTGTAATACGGCGGAGGAGTCAGCAAACGTCCTTAAAATTTCTACTTTTTATATACATAGACGAATACTTCTTGGGTAGCGTTAGAGCCATAGATACAATTTTGGATAACTGTAAACGTAAGCTGTTGTCTATTACACCCTGGACTCGCAGTGTTATTGCCTCGATAGAGACATGGCCGAAGTGTCACGTTTTCACCGAGTGGGGTCAGAACAATCTCACACAGAAAAATTGTGCCGGCTGCCATCAACCGGGCATATCAGTACGTTTTCTTCTTTTTGGCCATCCTTACAATTCGAATACAATGCAAACCATACCCACAGATTCTCGTATTACTTATGAAAAGGTGAGTGTTGTCATTTTTTTAACGGATTCAAAGTTCCACAGTTTTAATATTTCTTTTGTGCTTCCTTTAAAGGACATTTTACTATGTCGAATTTGTGCTGCTCGTGCGGATATTTTCCATAAAATCGCCCATGAGAAATTCAATTTATACATACATTGTTCACGTCGTGTTACGGAGTTGCAACAGGAGAATCCCAGTAAAACATCAACGGAAATCTTAAATGATCTATTGGCTGAACATAATTGGATAGATGAGGTAAAATTTACATACATACACTATCTACATTAGTTGTCACTACTATTTTGCTGTGAAAATCTTGGGTACATTTCAATACATAAGAAATAGTAAATTATCTATCAGGAAACAAGTTATTGTGCTAATGTAGATTATATAGATACATATGTTGTCATTCAGGTGGTCTAATTGGTTTATGGAGTTTTGGTTTTTCTTTTCTCCGCAAAAATTTTAGTTAATTTTAAATGAAATAGTTATGAGCCGAATAAAATAATATTTTATAAGACTCACTAACTATTGAAAAAAAACATATTGGTTTAATTCTTAAGTTTAAATAGTCATCAGCTACTTTGTATTGCACTAGTTTAAAGTGTAAAATCTGACGACATTTCAATATAAAAACCATGTGAATTTTTATATTTCTCGCTGCCTTTCGCTAAACTATCGACAATTGATTGAACTTATTGCTGGTTTAGGCAGAAAAGGTAACCGAAACTGGTTCAAATCGGCATTCGTTCTATAAATAACGAACTTTGAAATTAATTTGATTTGAAGTTTTATTATTTATAATTTTAATGAATCAAAATTTTACAAATCCTTTCATAAATTGTTATGATTAAGGTCTTAAATTAACTAACTTAAATTCTTTAAAATTTAAACAATAAAAATGTAAATTTTCGGCATTTTCAAAATAGAATGTTGATTTATCACCTTGGCTCCGTTAGTAATTTTATTGACTATACATTTTGATACACAATGATCAATTTCGATAATAAGATAAATGTCTACCCTGTTTGAGGGTGAACTTACAAACCTTTGGTGATGTTTTTGCCAAAAGAGAATATGTTTTGCTTTATAGTAATTTAGAATACAGCTCCCAATTGAGAATTAAATTATACTCTTAATTTTTAAGTGGTTCTGTAATACAAGAGATATTGTATTGTGAACTACTTTATGCTAAATAATTGATCAAAACAATTGTCGTACGTTAATCAAAGACTTCGCCAACTTTATTTTCTTAAATTATTTTTTTGTTGTAAAAACTGTTTATATCAAAGACATAAAACAGCATTTAAAACGTTCCGATCAAACTTAAGGCAATATCAAGGAACTTCTACTAATTACAATACTCTAGTTTTTGCTATAGTAAACTATGTATTTATATAACAATAAAAACTCATCAAGATTAGCAAACTAACCACCAATGTAATAAAGTAACTCAAAGACATTTGTCTAGACATTTGCATTTTTATTCGCTACGATTATAACTTATCTTGTCTATATATGTGAAATCCGATACTAATACTTGATTTATATTTTGTTTCTATCTCCCCCCCCCTCTCCACTTTATACAGCTATTCCGTAATATGCGCAACTCTTGGGCCGAAGTCGAAAGCCTTGAACGCCAGAAACGCTTTAGAGAGGTCTCACAATAAGCATAAGGAGACTTTCATTTTGCAATTGTAAACACATACTCAATGGTCGTGTGTGGATTATGCTACATATTCCTTCTACTGCAATATACAAAACAACAAAAACGTAATCAATAAAACAAACTATTCAATGATAAGTTTTATTATAACAACAACAACACAAAATCTATAATCGATCGTATGAATAGGAAGCAAATTAGTTTTGCTTATAAATATAAATAATATACATACATAAAAAATAAACTATAATATGGTTAAATAGAATTATCCTTATGATAAAATAATAATATAACACTTAATTTACTAATATTTAATTTAGTATACAAAAATTTTAAATTTTTGTTTTATATAAAAATCTAGAGAAAAGAGAACATCAAAATCAACAATTACAATTTATCGTTTAAATGATACTTTATTGATTTAACATAAAATAAAAACAACTTATGATGGCATACATTTAAATTCATCTTTAATTAGTTTACACATGCAACAACAAGATTTAACAAAAAAAAAAACAATTTTTATTTGTTTTGATTATCGATAACAATTTTATGATTTCTAATTTAAATGCTATCACTTTAAAAAGTATATACTTTTTTTTATTTAGTTGTATAAAGTTAAGTTTTTCTTTTGTCTAAACTAAGGATTTACACATACATACATATTTTGTAAAAAAAAAACTCCCACATAATAAATACACAACATAAAAAATCAAACACTATAAATACATAACATTTACTTTACAAAAAAAGATAAACAAATAATCTTACACATTTGGCTACTGAAAACGGCAATTTCTCCTATCCTATCTCTCTCTCGCTCTTAAGGAATAATGCATTATACAAATCTCCCTGTTGCAATACATACATTGCTACACGCCCGCCCTTACTTCAATTAGGTTTTTCTTTTTGACGTACCCGCCTCCTCTTTTTTAAGATATTTACATAAGTAAGAAGTCAACGAAGCAAGATTAAATTTGCTCTGCAAATGGTTATTACGACTTCAGTGTCTCCACCACTCAACTCCTTCTATCCTTTTTTACTTTGGTGTGCTACATACTACATACATTTTTTAATCGTACATTAATTTTAAATAAATTTGTGTTTTTGTAATTTATAGTGATAAATATGAAAAACAATATACTTTAGTAATAAAAACAAAACAAAAAAAATATATATCTATATACAAATGAAATGTGTAGATCTATTTTATAATACTGGAAGAGAGCATTTTAAAGAGAACTAAAGGGGAAATGACTGAATAATTGTCTAGGAAATTGCATCAATGAACATATTAAAACTTTATATAACTACTGTGAAGTAGTGAATTCTATAATCGGTGCCTACAAATTTGAAAATGGTTAACTTGTAAGAAATTATTTAAAAAAGTTATGATAGGAATTGAAAATTGGGCTAACAAAATTTGTATCAGTTAGTCGCAATAAGATTTTCAAAATTTACACATTGACAACAAATATTTTCATTCGTTGTAGGTGATTGAATAGTATTTGCCGCAAGCTGCAAGGACTTCACGTTTAAAGTGACTTACTGATATATTTCAAATAGCGTATCCAACATTTCATATTTTTCCAAATCCTTAACAATGCCACACATACGTCGTTTGAATATAGGCATGGTACGCTCAGTTAATATATCATATTCATCCAACAATTCTTGGCGTTTACAAGCTGCATCTGATCTATTATCTTCTACCTTTTCCTCGGTTTCTTCATCGGAATTTTCGTTGGATGAAATTTCTCTTATAGCCGTGGCAACTTCATCCAAATCGGGCAATTCACTGGTATTGGATATAAAAAATGGTATCGAAAATGCTGCCATACAAAAGCCAAAGATACCAAATTCCTTAAGTTGTTGCATAAATATTTCTTTAGGATATATACTATTCATTTGGAGGTTGTGAAACTCAATGTGCGAACTTAGCGTTTGATAGTAAATTTCAATTAATTCCGGAAAATGTTTCTTACGCAAATCCCTCTCAGTGCATGTGTATAGATAATGTACTAAATCCAGAATGGGTGATGCGTAGCGGGATAATTGAAAATCAATTAATTTCGCTGATGTGGTCGTATTGTTATTGGTGGTGGTGGTCTACATGTGGAAGAAAGGAAAAGGTAAAATCATGATTTATGTGATAATTGAAGTAGTGTGAGTATGATGTTTCAATAAAACAATAAGTGCGTATCATAAAGTACTTTTACTGTACTAAAAGTGCTTGTTTTGTTTTAAAAATTACAATTTGTTTTACTAAAAAGTTTAATTTTTTACAATAAAGTACTTTTATTGTACTAGAAGTACTCTTATTATACTAAAAGAAATTTTATTGTACTAAAAGTACTTTTATTGTGCCAAAAAGTAACATTTATTGTTTCAAAAAGTAAAATATGTTGTATTAAAAAGTACAATTTATTGTGCCACAAAGTATTTTATTCTGCAAAAAATGTACTTTTACTGTACCAAAAAGTAATTTTATACCACTAAATACAATTTATTTCTTATTTAACAAAGTATTTTAATTGTACCAAATAGCACAATTTATTGTACTAAAAAGTACTTTTATTGTACCGAATAGTACAAATTATTTCCCAAAAAAGTTAATTTATTGTACAAAATTGTACCAAACAATACTTTTATTGTACAACAAAGTACAGTCTATTGTACCAAAAAGTACAACTTATTGTATCAAAAAATACTTTTTTTGTACCAAAGAGTACAATTTATTTTACCAAAAAGTAGGTAATAGTACAAAAAAGTACTTTTGTTGCACAAATTTGTACAATTTATTGTACCAAAAGATATATTATTGTACTAACAAGTACTTTCATTGTACCAAAAAGTACTTTAATTGTGCCAGAAATTTATTTTGATGTATCTAAAAATACATTTACATATTAACATTTATTGTACCGAAAATTACTTTTATTGTTAATACAATAAAAGTACAAAATGTACCAAAATTAAAATTTAAGGTATCAAATAAAAAAGTTAATTGAACCAAAAAGTACATTTATTTTACCAATACTGTTAATGAACCGAAACGTACTTCATTGTGCCAAAAATTATTTTTATTGTATTCAACAGTATATTTGTTGCATCATGAAATTCTGTTGTTGGACTTAAGAGTGAAGAGAAAAGTGAGCAATAGGAATTGATTCTACTTGCAAGTTTTTTTTCTCCTATAAAAAAAAATTTTTGATCGCGAATGTATGGTACAGAGCTCTAGTCTTTGGTATGAAAGTGCCTTACAGTCGTATCATATGATACGTAAATAGTATCGAGTGGACACATTGCGATAATGTTTAAGTTAACGTAATGTCTGAGACTAGCAGTTGTGGTCTTCCGATATTGCTTTGCCTTTAAAGTATTTAAAAACTTTTCCTTAAAAATTTGTCTTTACTTACGTCACATTTATACAGCATATTATTGTTCCAGAAGTCTCCATGACATATCACGGCATAGGGAGCATTGGCTTTGCCATCAACACATTGCATACAAATCTCTTTGAAATTCTTCTCCAATTTGTGTAAAGCCTCAATTTGTTTAGCGGTTGAAGCTAATTTGGCATCGTGTTCCAGCATAGCTCTAGTTTTTCTTATATATTTCTTTCCAAACTCAACAGTGATGGGCTCTATGTTTTCAATAAATAAATTATCTTCCATTTCCTGTACTAATTTGCAAAAAACTTGAGGTTTCTGAGCCTGCAGCACAAATGACATGGCGTGGAATTTAGCAATCGAACGAAAAGTGGCAGCAACTAACTCGAATGTGGGCATGTCAGTACGCAAATTTTGCTTATAATCACTACGAGATAAATCTTCAAAAATAAAGAATTCATCTTCGGCATCTAGACAGCAGTGCATTAAATCAGGTACTATATTAAAATCATAACAGTCCACATTATCACAACTTTTGCCCAGGCTTTGCAGTTCTTGCAGTCGGTCCCTATAGAGACATTGGAATTCTGGAAATACTTGTTGGTACATAAATGCTTCCCGTCGATAGAGCTCTACAATGCGGCCATGCGCACGGAATGCGGGATTCTTAGGTGACATTTTTAATATATTTATTAATTCCTTCACTGGTGTAAAGTTAACTTCCGTTTGCTGAGTATCATCAGTTTCCTTTTCCGCTACTTTGGCTCTCACACACACTTGCAATATCAAACCATAGGCATTCTCACCAATACCCGACACTGGCTTGGCTGTTAACTCATAAGAGCGAATGCCGCTGTCCGCGGCTAATTGCTGGTATGCTTGCAAAACTTTTGTTGAGAGTTTTGAGAGAATTTCATTGGCGCCTATATGTGACGTCGCAAGCAGCGACGAACTCGCCGGTGATGGTGCACTATTGTTGTCATTGTTGTTGTTGCTGTTTATATTAGCCATGTTATTTATATGTAAATACTGTAACGTGCAGTCGTTATCACAATAAATTGCTTTTGAATGAATTTATCAGGTACAAGTAGTAAACTAAAAGCTTAAAACGTTTGAATAGTTGTCTATTAGCCGGTGTTTTCTAAGCAACTGAGAGTTGCACTAACATTTTGAGGTATTTATAGTGTATTGTGAGGGGAGAAACCAAAAAGCTTTTTCTTGGTCGCTGCAAGAATCTCGGGAATATTGTTGTAGATTGACGGCCCAAAGAGGGAACGGGATTTGCGAGGAGATATAGTGAACATTTACGGGCAATTACGTGGGGTTTGTCAACACATTTAAAAGAGTTAATGACCGGTGAGAGATACTAGATAGAAGTGTATAAATATATCAATAATTTATTTGAATTTTGTTTTGGAAATTATTAACATCCTATGTCGTGTTAAGAAGAAAACGATATTAAACTAACATATTAAAGGGGATTTGACAAAATGTATGTATATGATACCTAAAATATTACTTCGTATGTTGCGGGTGGGGGCTCTCATATCTTCCTGGGCATTTCATACAGGCAAATATTATTTTTTATTTTGAAGACCCCAATATGGTCCTTTTTGTTTACTTCAAACTTATAGCCATCTGGTGCATGTGGTGTTGGAGGGATCGTCCGTGTGGTGTGGTGCCTACCCACAAACACCGGCGATTGGTGTGGCTGCAATTTTGCTTTGACCCAACCTTCCAACCAGTGTTTTATTTTCTTGATAAGTGGTTGAAAGGTTGGTGTAGCTTTAAGTTTTTTGTAAAGCCGGTTGGTTTTTTGTCCTTTTGATGCTAGCAAAATAATAAAATTTGTATTTTTGCTTATTTATCGTCTGTGCCTGGTGGTAGTATATATAGAAATGCGAGAAGAAAAGAAAAAGCATGACAATGTCAGATGAGAATGCGCGTTGCCAACCAACCGTATAGTAAAAGGGTTGTCGTAAGTGAAGTGCACGTTCATTCATGTATGCGCATAGTAGCGAGTATAAAAAAGCGATTTTCATTCATAAGATTTGTAGCAGACCGTTACGGGATAAAAAATTAAAAATAATATAACATAATATTAGGTGTTTTGGGTTGGACGGAGATAGAATATAATAAAAAAGAGACTGTCAAAATTGACATAGAAGAAAAAGATGGCTGTCCAGAGAAATTTTTGGGGGGAAAATTAACTGACAAAATGGCAAAAGGAGAGATATCTGGAATAGTGTCTGGCGAGAAGCAAGCCTGAATAGTCGTATTCCCTTCAAGTGTTTTTAAGTGCGGTTTTTACAGAAAAACAAGTGAGAATCTAGTCCAGTGAATATAAATTGAACGTAAATTTTTTTTAAACAGTCTGTAACGTTTTATTTTTTTAGAAGTAAAAACTAGGGTCGGTTTTTAAGAGTTTATGTGGTGTATAAAAGGCAATTTTAATACAATTTTAAAAGTAAGTGTGGCACTGGAAAACGAGGCATAGGCCCCCAACTAACAAGAGTTTTTTTTATTAGAAACCTTCGCCTTCCTGGAGCACGGGAGGCGATAACAACTTGAGTTAACAATTTGGGTTAACAAAAAAGCGCCTAAACGGAGATCGCTACAGGTGCCAAGTACATTAACAACACCACTGGACAGGTATTACCGACTGCAAAATAATTGAAGGTGAATCACGAGTATTGCCAGGTATGAAATAAGAAAATAAGTAGAGACCTGAAATATCAAAACGAGTGGGTCGTAGGCCATAGATGGCGCAGACTACAAACTCACGACCGGAAGTAAAAATAATAACTAAAATTTAAACTGGCGTTAAGCGAATCGCCTAGATCTGCCTATAAAGTGGTAATATTTTCCCTCAGAAGCTTGACGGTCAACCCCGCAAATAAATTGTAAAGGAAGCCAGACACAAAAACATAACCAAAATATATAAACGTAATTTAGCAAACTTTGAAAAGAAAACTATAAAATAACAAAGAAAATCGATTATTAATCAAAGAGAAAAAAAAAATATAAGAAAATATCAAAAAAATAACAAAAAAGAAAAAAAAAACGTTAGATTTAAGTTAGGTTAAGTTTCAATTGTGTTGTGTTGTCTGCTTTAACTGTTTATATATGTAGCTATTTTATTTGTCTCTGACATCATAATAACTTTAAATTTTACTATGTTGTGTATTTTGTTTTAATAGGTCGTACAAAGGTTTTTTTTTTATTACATGTTTTGTTGGATGGTTTATATCCGTGGACAGAGTGGTCCAAGAAATCCTGCCCTAATTGAGCTCTATTAGGTAGGCAACAAAATTCATTTCAGCCGGCAAAAAGCCCCAATTAATTGAATCCTTTGTAGGTCCTAAAAGAAGAGAAAAGAAATTAAAATGAGTAGGAAAGATGATTGTTAAAATATATAATTTTAAGAAAATATAAAATATGGTGTGCTAAATTATATAAGAGTGGGGGAAGTGGTGTAATGGAAGGGTAAGCTTAAGGGTGCGTGTAATGTTGTGGGGTCCGACTAAATGAGAAGGGCAAAAAGGACCATGGTAGGGTGGGCGACGGTGGGAGCCAAGAAAATCAAGGCTCTTGGCGAGAGTATGGTACGTCTTGTGTAAATGTTGTGTTGTTTTCGTGTAGTTAAATCCAAAATAATAATGTTCGTCTCTCGACTAGAATTAGGCGGGATGGGACCAACCCTGAGTCCAAACTGAGTAGTCGGCGTGCCGATTCTAGTGCACACCAGAGAGCCGTACCAGAATGGCGCCCAATCAAAGAATCGAAGCTTCCACAACAAGGAAAGCTTTCATAAATTAGAATTTAAAATGTCATATAGAAGACCTAAATATGCAGATTAATAGACCAATAGAGTACAAACAATAGACCAATGGGGGCTTTACTTATGGAGATCTAGGTTTTCTTTGCTGTAACCTAAGATTATATGAGTAATTATTAGATGTGCAATAGAGAAGTACCAATTTCCTTTAGGTTTAGTCTTCAACAAATGCAATAACGTAAAATAGTGCAATATCACGATTGTGAAAGAACAAATGCGTGCAATTGGGTGTATTGCTTATTATATGTTTCGTTTTTAAATGTTTAACCGTAAAAGATAGTAAGTTATAAAAGTCTTACATTCAAGTGTTGTGGGATTGTGCAGTAGCCTCTCTGAATATATAGTTCAGGGGATAGTTGTAGTGTGACAAGTCCAGGCCACTCATAACTTTTTCAAATGTGCAAAATTGTATGAGGGGTCACTGAATGTGTTTATGCGTGTTTTTAATGTTAAGTTTGACTTACGTACCTTCTCACAACCACTCTTTCCGGAGAGCACCGTTTGTAACAAGTTATTAAAAGGAACATTACACCCAGGAAGAACCCTCCTAAAGTTCACCCTTTCCCCACCATATGAGTTATTATTGTTTTTGATCCTTTTGAAAAGTGATTAGATCTAAATTTACTAAACAAAATAAAAATATATAAGTTGATAATTACAATACTGGAAATATTTATAACATACAACTAAAGTATACCTTTTTGATCGAACTTTGTGGACAGCGACTGTTATTCATGAGCACTCCAGGCAGCAAAGAGGCGAAAAAAAGAGGCAAAAGGCAACGCCAAAGGGTATATGATTTCAACCGGTCAACTCCTGTAATTAAAGAAAAATATTTGAAAATAAATGCGCATAGTAGAATGGCTAGTAACAAAAATAGATATGATCCAAATGTCCATGATTTAGCGGAATCAATAAGTAACCCTGGAGTAAAAGAAACAATGCCAGTAGGTATACAAAGGGAAAAAGAGATTTTACAGGGAGCTGTTCCTAGGGTTACACGGGCAACACTTGCGTCACAGAGAAACGACCCGATAGATAATATTAGAAACATGTCGTGCGATGATATAGAGCCAGAAGTAAGGCAGCTGGTACAGCATAGCGTTGACGATTTGCAAAGAAAGATAGATGACGCAATATCGTCAAAAATCAATTCAGAAATGAGTAAAATAACTAGCGCCATCACTCAAATGGCTGACGCAATGAAAGCAATGGCAATTAGGCAAAATGAAACAGAGTCACGGGAACAAAATAACAGAGACCGTAGAGAAATACGAGGGTTGGTACAACAACAGCAGCAGCCACAAAACCAATCATCAGCGGCTCCTCCACCGCCATATCCTTGGCCAAATGATTATAAAAGTTTTAGAGTAGAGAGATTTGGTCTAAAATTCGACGGAAATCAGTCACGCTTGTCGGTAGAAGATTTTGTATTTCGACTAGAGCACTTACAGGCACAATATGCAATCCCGTGGGCAGAAATTGTGAGGGATTTTCATCTATTAGTCTCAGACTCTGCTTTAGATTGGTATTGGCTACAGGTCGATTCTCGTAATGGAAATAATTGGCCGGCTTTAAAGCACGCCTTACTGATGCAATTCAAGACTCCACGTTCAAACTTCGAAATAATGAGAGATCTGGTTGAAAGACGTCAACAGCCCGGTGAAAGTCTAGATAGCTATTTTCGATCACTGAATCGTATTCGTTCTAAATTAGAACAGCCCATCCCAGAATTTGAATTTATAAAAATTGCAAAACGTAACTTAAGGGAAGGAGTAGCGAGATTAGTGTATGCCATGGACGCGACATCAATTGAACAGTTGCGTATATCTTGCATCGAAGCAGAGCGTAATTTTCCTAGAAAAGAAATCAGGCCGGTAATACAACCACCAAGAATGCACCGGCAAGTAAGTGAATTATTTTCCGAAGAAGTAGTAGATGAAAACAGAGACAGGCTTAATGATGACATACCAGAGGTAGCGGCCTTGAGCATTTTAAAATGTTGGAATTGTTGGGAGACGGGTCATACGTTCAAAGAATGTCAATCAGAAGAAAGATATATATTCTGTTTCAAATGTGGAAGACCCGATACTATCACCCCAAAATGTCCCAAATGTCAATCGGGAAACCCGAAGATGAACGGTGGAAAAGCGGGAAACCATCGTTCGAAAGAGAATCCCCCGATTTAGACTATGCAAAAATTCGCCACTATTTGCCAGAAGATATTAGAAGAAAAAATTATGAATCAGTAAGAAACAGAATTTTTGGTGATCAAAGCGAAAATGATGAGAAAAAGGAGCCAGCAATTTCGAAAAGAATTTTAAAAATAAGAATAAAGGCAAAGGAAAGAAAAAGATTAAGGAAGAAAGTAGTAGAAAGTGTGGAAAAATTTAGCAGTAATGTGGACAACAGACCATATGCCAATATAATTATAAAAGGGCAAGTGATGAAAGGTTTACTGGACTCAGGAGCTTCTGTAAGTATATTAGGTAAAGGATGCAGGGAGTTTGTCGAAGATCTGGGTTTGGAAATTACACCTTATTATGCGAATTTAAATACAGCTAATGGAAATCAGAGTCGAATTTTGGGCAAAATTAAATTGGATGTGGAATATAACAATAAAACAAAGAAGATAACCTTATATTTGTGTCCAGATTTAGCACAAGCATTATACCTAGGAGTTGATTTCTGGATGGCTTATGAATTAGCTCCGGAAATAATAAACGTCGCAGAAATCAACATGGATCAAATTAAACATCATTTTGAAAATGGGAAAGAAAATGTGCACATATTAACAGAAGAACAAAGAAAAAGACTAGAAAATGTAATTGAAAAATTCCCCGCTTTCGAAAAAATAGGTCTAGGTTGTACTAAATTAGAAAAACATATAATCCAGCTAGATAAGGGGGCAGTGCCAATCAAGGAACGGCATTACCCGTTATCACCGGCAATGCAGGATATTGTTTATGAAGAGATTGACAAAATGTTGGAATTGAACATCATAGAGGAAAGCGAAAGTCCCTGGAACAATCGAATCACGGTAGTACGCAAACCAGATAAAAACAGACTTTGCCTAGATGCGAGAAAACTTAACGCCGCCACAGTCAAAGATGCATACCCGTTGCAAAATATAGAGGGAATTTTGAGCCGAATAGACCAAACTCATTTCATAAGCAGCGTCGACCTGAAGTACGCCTTTTGGCAAATAGAATTGGACGAAGAGTCCAGACCTTATACGGCATTTACGGTACCAGGTCGACCGCTATACCAGTTTAGGGTAATGCCCTTTGGCCTATGCAACGCGGCTCAAAGACTGTGTCGGCTGATGGACAAGGTCATACCCGCCAGGCTGAAAACGAATGTATTCATTTATTTAGACGATCTCTTGATAATCTCCGACAATTTCGATCTGCACATGAAAATTTTAGAAGAAGTCGCGGCATGTTTAGTGAAGGCTGGCCTTACAATTGGCCGGAAAAAGAGTTTATTTTGTTTCCAAGAATTGAGATATCTCGGATTTGTAATCGGAGGTGGAATGATCAGAACAGACCCAGAAAAAGTGTCAGCTATAAAAAGGATTAAAGTTCCAAAATCTCCACGAGAAGTACGTAGTTTTCTCGGAACATCAGGGTGGTATAGGAGATTTATTAAAAATTTCGCATCCCTGGCTGCTCCCCTAACTGATACTTTAAAAAAATGCAACAAGTTCCAAATGACCACGGCGGCTATAGAAGCTTTTGAAAATCTAAAAGAAGCTTTGACGACAGCCCCGGTTCTTAAACACCCGGATTTCAAAAAACCATTTTTCATTCAGTGTGACGCATCTGATTATGGCATAGGTGCAGTGCTTTGCCAGAAAAATGACTTAGGCGAGGAAAACCCCATAGCGTTTTATTCGCAAAAACTTAACAAATGCCAAAAAAACTACTCTGTAACAGAGAAAGAATGCTTAGCGGCGGTATTAGCAATCAAAAGATTTCGACCGTACGTTGAAATGATGCGGTTCACAGTTATAACCGATCATGCCAGCCTAAAGTGGCTCATGGGCTTAAAAGATCTGAGCGGGAGGCTGGCAAGGTGGTCTCTTCAGCTACAAGCATTTGACTTTGAAATTATACACCGAAAGGGAAAAGATAATGTAGTGGCCGATATGCTATCTCGAATGCCAGTAGCTGAAGTAGCGGAACTTACAGAGGAACAATTTTTCGATTTCGAGACTACAGAGTTTGAAAGTAAAGAGTACACAGACTTGATCGGGGAGATAGAATCACATCAGGAACTTGTCCCAGACTTAAAAATAGAAAATGGTAAAATTTTTAAAAGAACTAACTTTGACAGACCTGAGTTTTCAGAAAATAATTGGAAGTTATGGGTACCTGATAATTTAACCTACACATTGATAGAAAAAGCCCATAAACCGCCAACATGTGCACATGGAGGGATTACAAAAACATTGGAAAGATTGCGACAATTCTTTTTCTGGCCAAAAATGGCCGCACAAGTCAGAAACTATGTAGGAAATTGTAAGACATGCAAGGAGACAAAACCGGCAAACCAATATTTGCAACCACCAATAGGAGAAGAAGTGATTACAGAACGTCCATTCCAGAAAATTTATATCGATTTTATGGGCAAATATCCTCGATCGAAAAGCGGGAATGCGTACATTTTCATTGTTGTCGACCATTTCACCAAATTCACCTTCTTAAAAGCTATGAAGGAGGCAACTACAAGTAATGTCACAAAATTTCTTATACAGGAAATTTTTCATAAATTTGGTGTCCCTGAGACTATTCATAGTGACAATGGGCCTCAATTTATAGCGAAAGGTTTTGCAGAGATGGTAGAAACATATAAAATAAACCACCTTAAGATAGCTCCTTATGCCCCACAGTCTAACGCATCAGAAAGGGTTAATCAATCCGTGTTAGCAGCCATTAGATCCTATTTAGAGAATGACCACCGTGATTGGGACCTATACCTATCGGAAATCGAATGTGCATTGAGAACGGCAATTCACTCGGCAACTGGCACCACGCCGTTCTTCGCCTTATTCGGGTATCATTATTATACAAGCGGGGTAGACTACAAGTTAGCGAGAAAGCTGGGTTCACTTACCGAGCATGAACTAAGGGATGTGAATAGACAGGATAGACTGCACATAATACGCGAACAAATTAGAGATAACATGCATTTCGCATATGAACGTAGTGCAGAAAGATATAATAAAAGGGCCCGCGTGTTAAAATTAGTCCCAGGGCAAGAAGTTTACAAAAGAAATTACGTATTGAGTGACTTCAGCAAAAACTTCAATGCTAAATTTGCACCCAAATTTGTCAAATGCCGTATAGTTAAACCCATAGGGAACAATATGTACCAGATAGAAAACATACAGGGAAGACCTTTGGGCACTTGCCACGCGAAGGACATAAAAATATAGAATAGTCCGATGTGAAAATTAAATTTGTCCAGAACTAATCTATGGTGATCGGTATATAAAAGGAAAGGAAAAATCGCAAGATTTTGGATGGGCAGATGTTTTTTTTTATTAGTTCCCTCATATTGTAACATCCTAGGTCTGAATTTCTTCTGAAATTTATAGAAATAACATGCGTTTCAAATTATCTCACATCGAATAAGACAGAAAGCAGAGACAGACCCAACGCATGAAAATACAGTCGAGTTCGTTTATAACGAATGTCAATTATAACGAACACCGTTTATAACGAACTTTCAGATAGAACGAGAACGTTTTTTGGTCCGAATGGTTATGTTTCATTTCTTCAGATAAATCTTTACTGTTATTGCGCACATCGTTATAGCGAATTTTACGCATAACGGACAATATTTGTTGTTCCATTTTCCAGGTGTCATAAATTTCTTTGACGGCTATAACGAACTCCCTACAGTTTTTTTTATTATTCCATCAGGGGAACGTAATTTATTTCAAACAAATACCGATATGTTAGTCTGTTGTGATAATGCCTGGAGATTTGTTTGATTTATTCTAAAATTTTTTTTTGAGTCTACTTTTGTAATACAGTACGAGCTCGATTTTCGCAACTACCGATTATTGCAACACCCCGATTTGCGCAAACGCTCTTTCTTACAAATGAGTCTTGATAAGTGCAACACGTTCAAAAAAGCAGTCTCGATGAGCGCAACTTTTCAATGTATTCGCAGAAATTATATGTTTTTTTTTATTTGCATGCTATGTTTTACGGCGCTGTTTAATGGAGTGAGCAAATGACTGTTATAGTACAGTTTTTTTTAGTGACGTGGGGCATTTTGCACAAAGTAAAATAACAATTTTCAATAGAGGTTCGGTAAGCGCAACAACCTCGGTAACAGCAATCGGCTTGGGCTGATATCGGTTGCGATAATCGAGCTCGTACTGTACCTTGCATATAACGAACTTAAATGATTCCAGGAAACCAACAAATTTTAATTTTCGATATAAGGTATAAGTTAATTAGTAAACCTTTTCAAATTCAACTTACATCGTCGAAGCCCGGCATGAGACTCGTCAGGGGTGGGAGTTCCCCACGTGTCAGTAACATGACAACAACAGAAATTTCCCGCACACCGGCTCTGGCTTCACACAATGGCCAGACCCGGAGTTTTGTTGCGGGTGGGGGCTCTCATATCTTCCTGGGCATTTCATACAGGCAAATATTATTTTTTATTTTGAAGACCCCAATATGGTCCTTTTTGTTTACTTCAAACTTATAGCCATCTGGTGCATGTGGTGTTGGAGGGATCGTCCGTGTG
The DNA here is from genome assembly GCA_964034835.1 of Muscina levida. Taxonomy (NCBI): domain Eukaryota; kingdom Metazoa; phylum Arthropoda; class Insecta; order Diptera; family Muscidae; genus Muscina; species Muscina levida. The sequence continues at coordinate 146,562,699 of OZ035883.1, read as the reverse complement.
GTGTGGTGCCTACCCACAAACACCGGCGATTGGTGTGGCTGCAATTTTGCTTTGACCCAACCTTCCAACCAGTGTTTTATTTTCTTGATAAGTGGTTGAAAGGTTGGTGTAGCTTTAAGTTTTTTGTAAAGCCGGTTGGTTTTTTGTCCTTTTGATGCTAGCAAAATAATAAAATTTGTATTTTTGCTTATTTATCGTCTGTGCCTGGTGGTAGTATATATAGAAATGCGAGAAGAAAAGAAAAAGCATGACAATGTCAGATGAGAATGCGCGTTGCCAACCAACCGTATAGTAAAAGGGTTGTCGTAAGTGAAGTGCACGTTCATTCATGTATGCGCATAGTAGCGAGTATAAAAAAGCGATTTTCATTCATAAGATTTGTAGCAGACCGTTACGGGATAAAAAATTAAAAATAATATAACATAATATTAGGTGTTTTGGGTTGGACGGAGATAGAATATAATAAAAAAGAGACTGTCAAAATTGACATAGAAGAAAAAGATGGCTGTCCAGAGAAATTTTTGGGGGGAAAATTAACTGACAAAATGGCAAAAGGAGAGATATCTGGAATAGTGTCTGGCGAGAAGCAAGCCTGAATAGTCGTATTCCCTTCAAGTGTTTTTAAGTGCGGTTTTTACAGAAAAACAAGTGAGAATCTAGTCCAGTGAATATAAATTGAACGTAAATTTTTTTTAAACAGTCTGTAACGTTTTATTTTTTTAGAAGTAAAAACTAGGGTCGGTTTTTAAGAGTTTATGTGGTGTATAAAAGGCAATTTTAATACAATTTTAAAAGTAAGTGTGGCACTGGAAAACGAGGCATAGGCCCCCAACTAACAAGAGTTTTTTTTATTAGAAACCTTCGCCTTCCTGGAGCACGGGAGGCGATAACAACTTGAGTTAACAATTTGGGTTAACAAAAAAGCGCCTAAACGGAGATCGCTACAGGTGCCAAGTACATTAACAACACCACTGGACAGGTATTACCGACTGCAAAATAATTGAAGGTGAATCACGAGTATTGCCAGGTATGAAATAAGAAAATAAGTAGAGACCTGAAATATCAAAACGAGTGGGTCGTAGGCCATAGATGGCGCAGACTACAAACTCACGACCGGAAGTAAAAATAATAACTAAAATTTAAACTGGCGTTAAGCGAATCGCCTAGATCTGCCTATAAAGTGGTAATATTTTCCCTCAGAAGCTTGACGGTCAACCCCGCAAATAAATTGTAAAGGAAGCCAGACACAAAAACATAACCAAAATATATAAACGTAATTTAGCAAACTTTGAAAAGAAAACTATAAAATAACAAAGAAAATCGATTATTAATCAAAGAGAAAAAAAAAATATAAGAAAATATCAAAAAAATAACAAAAAAGAAAAAAAAAACGTTAGATTTAAGTTAGGTTTAAGTTAGGTTAAGTTTCAATTGTGTTGTGTTGTCTGCTTTAACTGTTTATATATGTAGCTATTTTATTTGTCTCTGACATCATAATAACTTTAAATTTTACTATGTTGTGTATTTTGTTTTAATAGGTCGTACAAAGGTTTTTTTTTTATTACATGTTTTGTTGGATGGTTTATATCCGTGGACAGAGTGGTCCAAGAAATCCTGCCCTAATTGAGCTCTATTAGGTAGGCAACAAAATTCATTTCAGCCGGCAAAAAGCCCCAATTAATTGAATCCTTTGTAGGTCCTAAAAGAAGAGAAAAGAAATTAAAATGAGTAGGAAAGATGATTGTTAAAATATATAATTTTAAGAAAATATAAAATATGGTGTGCTAAATTATATAAGAGTGGGGGAAGTGGTGTAATGGAAGGGTAAGCTTAAGGGTGCGTGTAATGTTGTGGGGTCCGACTAAATGAGAAGGGCAAAAAGGACCATGGTAGGGTGGGCGACGGTGGGAGCCAAGAAAATCAAGGCTCTTGGCGAGAGTATGGTACGTCTTGTGTAAATGTTGTGTTGTTTTCGTGTAGTTAAATCCAAAATAATAATGTTCGTCTCTCGACTAGAATTAGGCGGGATGGGACCAACCCTGAGTCCAAACTGAGTAGTCGGCGTGCCGATTCTAGTGCACACCAGAGAGCCGTAACACGTATAGTTCAAAGAGAAGTTTAGAAGTTTTGTTGTTAATTACAAAATATCCAAAATATTGGGTAAAATATACAATATAATGACCGGTGAGAGATACTAGATAGAAGTGTATAAATATATCAATAATTAATTTGAATTTTGTTTTGGAAATTATTAACACCCTATGTCGTGTTAAGAAGAAAACGATATTAAACTAACATATTAAAGGGGATTTAACAAAATGTATGCATATGATACCTAAAATCTTACTTCGTATAGTTCAAAGAGAAGTTTAGTAGTTTTGTTGTTAATTACAAAATATCCAAAATATTGGCTATAATATACAACCACTCCATTTCCAATTGAAATTCAAAAAATATAATTGATTTTCAAACATTTCATTTAAAATTCAAAACTTGTCAATTGATATTCAAAAATTGTATTTGAAATTAAAAACATCAAATTATCAATCGAAACTCAAAGCTTGTTAATTGAAATTTAAAAATTTCATTTGAATTAAAATATTATTATTTTTTTTAAATTAAAATAAGAATTAAATTATATTTTGATAGGTTAGTGATGAGTAATTGGTTTAGAACAAATTTGCCTCAAAAATCAATTTCGTAAAAATTGGCATATACGATAATTTCGCGCAAAGGGGCTGATATCTTGAAAATTATATTCCAAGTTATGTGAACAGCTAAAAATTTTAAGTGACTTTAGAGTAGATTATTTATTATCGGTGCAGTCGATTATGCTATAAAATAAAACTTTTGGCAGTTCATTAATGTTAGAATTTCCGAAAATCTCTTATCTCCATATATAAACGGTATACAAAAATTTAGTTCAGACTTATTTCCTACTGACAACCCAGTCATATGCAAAAAATCCTACTTTCTCGCAACTTCGATCACATCAAATTCTTATGGGTTGGGTATATATATAGGGATTATTGTTTATTTTTATCACTCATTGTTTTATACTCATGCTTAACAATAGAAATAAAAACTCCTTTGCACTTTGCGCCATTCAATACAATATCACCTAAACACACGAGCGCCCTAAAACTAGTCCATTGAACTCTATTGCAACTTTTTGTCTGCAAATTATCAAATAAGAAAGAATTGTATAATAATAATTTCGCGTAAATAACCGTCATGTTCATGCCTTAGTGATTGATACTGGAACACGGGTCTATGAACTTCTAAAAACAACAACAAAAACTTATCTATGATAAATGAAATAACAAGCGCTCTGTTTTTTTTTTGCTTTTGTTTATAATAGAAAAGTGCAATGTACTCTAATGCATATGAGAATCGACCAAACCACACCAAATTGGGGCCATCATTCATCTCTCAAACACTTGAGCTTCGCGTCGTTTTAATTTGCGCGCTTTTTTCTATGCAAAAGCTCCTACAACTTAATGTAGAATATTGATTGTCATTAATAACTGTTCTTTTGGCGTTTATCTTACGTTCGGTATTGTCAAAAGGTAGAAAAGCTAGAGCTGCTGGTCATGACTGCATCGCTGCGGAGTGTAAGTGAAGGTAGTATGTTTGTTTGTGTGAGGGGGGGTACTCACTCATATGTTTAGAAATTTGTCCTTGAACTAGTGCAATGACCAATGCGAAGGCACACGTGCAAAGCTTTGCAACGATCATTTTTGCCGGCAACTCATATGTCGCTCTCTCTCTCCCTCTCTCTTACTGCTTATATTTGCCTTCACTTGGCTCCATGTGCAGACAGCAGGTAAGTTTATTGTATTAGTGCATTTGTTGTTGTTGAGATATAAAGCGTAAACTTTGCTCGTTGAGAACTTTTGTGGTTTCACGTTGGTCTATGTTGACTTGCATAAGCTTAGAAATGTTGTCCTTGAATGCGTGCATTGACTGTGCGACGCCAACAGCTGCTAACAGTATTTTCTAAACGTTAGTAGAGCTATTGTTGGCAAACTTTTAGTTTTGTTTTGGCTGTAAGCTAAAAAAAAGTAGCATTGTGTTTTTGAACTTGATTTTGATTAGTTTCTAGTTAAGTATGTACCTAGGTGTTTACTCGAAGTTATCATTGCATGCATTTGCTACGAGGGGAATTTTTCAATTGAAAATATGCGCCAATCATTTGAAAAGTAATTACCGGATGCTCGTTTGAAGTTAACTGATACATACATACTTATACATATGTATGTATAGGGAAATGATTCTCTGGGAATTAATTCGTCCCGTAAATAAAATTCTTCTTTTCTGTTGTACTGTGTTATGTGAGTATGATTAATATAAAATCCGCATAAAATAAATATCACTCATACGTTGTACATATATACATACATACATACATACATTGTACATATTTATTTATTTTTTGGTACAACAAAAGTACTTTTAGGAAAAATTACAATAAATTTCCCGTACATCGAAAGAACTTTTTGGTACAATAGAAGTACTTTTGGACACAATAAAATTACTTGGTGGCACGATAAAAGTCTTTTTGGTACAAAAAAGTTATACTTCTTCGTACAATCAGCTGTAATTTTGGTACAAAGAATGTACTTTTTTGTACAATAAACGTACTTTTCGGTGTAACAAAAGAACTCTGCAAAAAAAAACATAATTTCTGGTAATTTTTAAATACTTTTAAACACAATAATAAAAGTTATTTTTGGTACATTTAAGTAATTTTTGGTTCAACAAAAGTTTTTTCTGGTACATTGAAGTACTTTTTGGTATAATAAAAGTTATTTTTGATACATTTTAGTGCAATAAATTGTACTTTTTGGAACAATAAAATTACTTTTTGGTACGAGAAAAGTATTTTTTTGTACAATAAATGTATAAATGTATTTAAAAAATACTTTTTGGTACAATAGTTTTAAGTAGTTTTAAGTACAATGATAATACTTTTAGCTGTGATTAAAGTACTTTGTTTTATTTTATATTTTAATTTAGTGTAATTTTTGATTTGTTTTTATTTTATCTACTTATTTTATTTGTGGTTTCATTTTATTTTATTTTTTTTTGTTTTATTAATTTTATTACACTTATTTTATTTAATTTCATTCTATTCTTTTTTACTTTATTTTATTTTATTTTATTTTAATTTATTTTATTTTATTTTATTTTATTTTATTTTATTTTATTTTATTTTATTTTATTTTATTTTATTTTATGTTATGTTATTTTATTTTATTTTATTTTATTTTATTTTATTTTATTTTATGTTATGTTATTTTATTTTATTTTATTTTATTTTATTTTATTTATTTTAATTACTTTACTTCATTTTATTTGAATTTTTTTTTATATTATATTTTTATTAATTTATTTTATTATATTTTATATTATTTTGCACAGGTAATTCTTTTTTTATTGTGAATAAACTATTTAAATCGCTTTTAGGAAAAGTTCATTAAACCCTCACTTAATAAACAATAAGTAATTAATTAAGTAACTTTGTAATTCATCACCTATTCTCTATAAAAATTACACTTTCACTTTTTCATTTGACAATTTTGGTAGTTTGCCGTTGACTGACTGCCTCTTCTTCGGCCATTCAAAGAGTTACATAAACACCTTTTTTTGTCATAAACACAAATCATTGAACTCTTTCTTCACTGCTGTTGACGGGGGGCTTTCAAGTTTCTACTGATTTCAGTAGGTCTGTTGGTTAGTTGGTCACGCAGTCATACATACACTCACATACACACAAAGAGCTGAGGTCCAAAATGTGGGTCAAAATTGTTTAGTTTGGTCATAACTCAACTAACAAATATGCGGCGTGCAGGTCAATGAACTTTTAAATTACTGTACTGAGTAGATTTGGTTTGAACGAATATCGACGGTATTAAAACCAAAGAGTGAAATTATAATGATTACAAATGCCTAATGCCTACCTGAGAAGATATCAGTACTTTAGTTTGATTGTATCGTTGATGACGTACAATTTGTTTAAATTAATGCCGAATCATCGGTTACGATAACTATGGAATGAATTTGGACTTAGATAAGAGAAACGTTTGAATGTATATTACATCTTCAAACGTTTGTAGTAAAACTATGCACAATTACATTCATTAGGTCAATGACATTTTGCACGACGTCTACTCCTTTATTAGTTTGCAAGTACTTATGTACATATAATTCAAATCATCAATTATAGTGAATTCGAATTTGCGATAAGATAGTGCAAATTTTACTATATTTATTTTGTTTGTTTGGCAATAAACTTGTTAAGAAGTCAATGAACTCAAATTACAAATTTACTGTGGTCACATGGAAATATGAATGTCGAAGTAGTTTTAAAATGGAAGATAGAAATGTTGTTATACGACCGACATACAAATAAAAATGCAATTTTAAATTCCATTATATCTAAAGGATACTTTATCGAAGGATATACTTTTTTAAAATACCACAATATTAAGATCTGCAAAATATGTCAATCTGAAATATGTTTTGTATAAATAGACAAAAGGTTGCAATTGACTTTCACTTGTAGGCTATATAATCCTACCTCTTATAAATTTCATATAAAGCAGTTATATTGGCGGCTGAAGTGCAGAAAATGGGGCGGGATCCCAAATAAATGGCATTCTCTTCGTTTTGATCTCCAAATATCAGAATGGTAGGTCAAAGGTGGCGCTCAGGCCCATGGAGTCCGTGGGGTCAAAAAGGGGCCATTTGGGTTCTATGATGACCTCCATGTGCAGATACTCAAATGAAAGAGGCGGATCCAAGGGTGTATTTTTCAAGCTCCAAGTGGTCCCCTGGACCGATTTAGACCTATTTTTGTTGGGTCACTAATGCAAATTTTAAGTGCAAGTGATATTCAAAATTTAACTTATATGTGTGGATATTATAGGATATTAAATATCATTTAAAGTAAAATAAATTGTTTTTTTTTTAATGGCTATCGTTTTATAAATTTTCTATGATTTCCTTATTGCCTCTTACAATATTTGCTCCAAATTATTCACAGTGTTCCCTACCCGTCGCACTGGCAACTCTCCCTTACCAGTGTTTTTACAACTGTTCCTCTTGGGCTATCACTTTTCAGTACACGACATTGCCCTATTCCAAAGGTAGCAAAAGTTTAGAAGAAGAAGCATCCAATTTGACATTAGCGGATTTATAAACAAAGCTTGAATACTGGAAAATTTTGTGTGAAAAATATTTTTCTCCTATACCAACGATCAAAGAATCAACAAATTGGTGTACATCTCGTAGGCATTGACATAAAACGAGTATGTCCAATAGCAATACGGACACTGGAGATACCGTATTATCCAATGACATGAATCCCTGCCTGACACAGTCGCCACTGTTAACCCCACAAAGTGATACACCAGTGACTTTGAGGGGGAAACTACTCAGCAACATTGAGCCCATTGAGTGTGTAACCCTCATAAGTGATGAATCCGATACAGAGCCCTCGCCGAAGCGAAAGACGGTTGCAGTAGCACCGAATCTGAATAGCAGCAACATAAAGAAGTATGCTGGGGATGAGGACTCCAATGACGCACAGCAGGGTAGCGATGAAAGGCGAACCAGTCGCCGCATTAAACCCCGCGTGGATTACTCCAATAGAGCTGTCACAAACAATGCTGATGAAAAGCCTTCGACGCCTTCCGGAAATCCTTCGAATTCCGGTATACAACCGAACTCTGAAAAGAAGTCTGACTCCAAGTCCAGAAAGTCGGAAGCTCTAAAGAGCCCCTTTACCAAAGAGATTACGGACCCTCGTGAGGCTGCAGCGGCGGCTGCTGAGGCTTACAAAGAGATTTTGACGGGGTTGGAGGGTGCTGCGTTCCAATCGCGCCTGCCATTTGATAAAATGACTTCTAATGAGGCTGCTTGTTTCCCCGACATTACCAAAACGGGTTTGGTTGCTCAGCGTGTGTTTCTTAACATAAGAAATCGCTTGCTTCAAATGTGGATTGAGAACCCCAAACAGCAATTGATTTTGGAAAATGCTCTTAAGGACATGGAGCCACCATTTGACAGTGATCCGAATTTGGTTAAACGCATTCATTCCTTTCTCGAACGTCATGGCTTCATAAATTTTGGCATATTTAAGCGTTTAAGATCCATTCCCTCAAAGAAACTGGGTAAAGTCATAGTAATAGGAGCTGGAATATCTGGTCTAGCAGCCGCCCAGCAATTACAGCAGTTTGGTATGGATGTCATTGTGCTGGAAGCAAGAGATCGTGTTGGCGGACGCATAGCAACGTTCCGTAAGAATAACTATATAGCCGATTTGGGAGCCATGGTTGTGACGGGCGTATGGGGCAATCCCATGACAATTTTAAGCAAACAAATTGGCATGGAAATGGTTCCCATACGTCAGGCTTGTCCCTTATATGGTGCTGGCGGCAAACCAGTGCCCAAACACAAAGACGATATGGTGGAAAGGGAATTCAATCGCTTATTGGAGTCCGCCAGTTATTTATCTCACCAACTTGACTTTAATTATGCTGGAAATAATCCAGTGTCACTGGGTCAAGCTTTAGAATGGATCATTAAGTTACAGGAAAAGTCTGTAAAAGAGAAACAGGCGCAACATTTAAGTCAACAATGTGAGGCTCAAAAAGCTATTATTGACAACCAAACAAAAGCCGCCAATATGCAAAATAAAATACGCCATTTGAAAAGTCTACATGCCAAGTTGTTACGCACTCGCCCCCCACGCAGCGCTGAAAGTGACAGCGCATTTGTGGAACATGAATTTGAGATAAGATCCACACACTACGAATGGGCAAAGGCTCACAAAGAGTATGAAGAACTGCTAAAAGAGGAGGAAATACTGCAAAATAAACTTAAGGAATTGGAAGCTAACCCGCCGAGGTGAGTGAAACTGAAAATATTTACAAATTAATAAGCCAAGTTAGGCATATTAATATACCGAAAGGTTCACTTTGGTATTTGGTATAACATTTTACAAAGTTGCACAAAGTAGATTTTTGTAGCAAATTTCAAATATTTAACAATCCTTGATTAGAAAATTTTTAATTTATTCATTCTATCTCTAGTTGCTCATAAAAAATCGTTTAACTTTATTTTCAGTGATGTTTACCTTTCATCAAAAGATCGCCAAATTCTCGATTGGCACTTTGCAAACTTGGAATTTGCCAATGCCACTCCACTGTGTAATCTGTCTTTAAAGCATTGGGATCAAGATGATGACTTTGAATTTATAGGAAACCATACCACCGTACGCAATGGGTATTCGTGTGTACCCATCGCTCTGACCGAAGGCCTGGACATTCGTGTAAATACTGCCGTTAAGGCAATTAAATATTTCCCCACTGGTGTAGAAATCGTAGCGGAGAATCTAAAGACAAACAACTCATCGGTTACATATAAAGCAGATTTAGTTTTATGCACCCTAACATTGGGCGTCTTGAAAATAGCCACCGCTAAAGTACAATCCCAACAGGCGAATACAGTAAAGTTTGAACCCCCACTGCCGGACTGGAAGCAGCAAGCCATTCAACGTTTAGGCTTTGGCAATTTGAATAAAGTAGTTTTGTGCTTTGATCGCATTTTCTGGGATCCCAACACTAATTTGTTCGGGCATGTTGGCAGCACAACGGCTAGTCGGGGAGAACTGTTTTTGTTTTGGAGTATATCATCGTCACCTGTGTTATTGGCTCTGGTTGCAGGTCGTTCGGCAGCCATTATGGAGAACGTTTCGGATGACGTCATTGTCGGTCGCTGCATTGCCGTACTTAAAGGTATCTTTGGAAATGGTTCTGTACCTCAGCCGAAGGAAACTGTGGTGACACGATGGCGAGCAGATCCATGGGCTAGAGGTTCTTACAGCTTCGTATCGATTGGTTCTTCTGGCAGTGATTATGACCTTTTAGCTGCTCCCGTTATACCACCCAATCCTAGTAATCCCAAACCGAGTCATGAGCTGGACGAATTGCCTCGACTTTTCTTTGCCGGAGAACACACAATTCGCAATTATCCCGCCACGGTACATGGTGCTTTCCTTAGCGGCCTGCGCGAAGCCGGACGCATTGCTGACTATTATCTTGGTTATCCCGAGGGCACTCCGTCGGACATTGGCTACTCAGTGGTGGAAGCCGCAAACACTGCCTCTGTGGGTGACACAGTCGACTTAGTAGATATTGTTCATTCTTCAGACTCATCCTCAAAGACTTTGGATGATAAATCCAATCCTGCCGATTCCATGGAGTGAGACTTGTGGTATTAAAATCTCACTCCTTATAGATTTTAATTTTGCCACTTATGCAATTTACCATTTTTCCAGTCCATTTTAGTTTTGTTAACTTTGTTATTATAGTTTTTAGTTTCATTTTCCATTTTTCAAGTTGCCCAGTTCAAATTATCATACAATCAATTTTTAATTTTGTGCCAATTGCTCCTTATTCTTTTCATTTTATTGCATATCCCTGAATGTGTTTTGTATATATAATTACATAAAACTGAGGACATTGGTAACATGAAATAACCAGGTTTCGCAGAATATTTCTTTTGTATTTTATTCCATTGAGAAAAGTGAATTGAATGCAAATATGGAAAGAGACGATTTTTTAATATTTAACTACTATATATGAATGACTGTCTTTTGGTACAGTATGTATTGAATAAAAAAAATAGAATAATAAATATTTTTAAATTATAACAAATAAAACTATTTACTATAGAGGATTGTCCTTTGGAATAGAAGCATAAAATGAATGGATATTACTAACAAAAATTAGAAGTTTAATGTTCCGTTTCATTTCATAAGTTTAGTTCAAATTAATGGTGCAAAAATCTTATTGCAACAGAATGTTATTTTTTTTCGAATGTGTTAAAAACTATAATACAACATATGGGATAAAATAAACATGAAAAGGGTATAATAAAAAGTTTTGCATTTAAAATTACAGTTTAAATTACAGTTTGACAGTCACAAATATTACAAACATTTAACTACAGTTGCAGAAGCTTTTAGTGTTGTCAATTTACCAACTTTTCGGCTTAATTTAGCGGTTATATGCCAATCAATGCCAGAAAATTTGTATTTGCATACATAAAGAATAAAAAGCTGATATATAATACCATCTGTTCTCCTAGATTTATAGATTTCTAATAGAAAACGGCCCCAGAGTATTTTAATAATTGCAAAAAAAAAATCTTTTAAATCACTATTTATTTTCTGAATAAATGGGAAATGTTTTAAGGAAAAATCTTTTTAATTATATTTAAATAAAATATGGAAAACAAACCATTGAATTATGAAAAAAAAATTTTAAATAATTTTTTTTATAGTAAATTGGCTCAAAGAAGAAAAATCTGTTTTTTTTTTAATTTCAATAAAAAATATAATTAAATAAAATTAATTTTGGCAAGAAAAATTTATTTTTCAGTGAAATAATTTTATTTTTGCATAATTTCTATTTTTTGGCTCTGAATAAATAAGAGCTGTATCAAGGAAAAATCGTATTTTTTTAATTTTATTATGCATTTAAATAAGATATAAAACTTGAATCATTAAGAAAAAAATATAAAACTGAAAATAAAAATATATATTTTTTGAAAAACAATTGTGTTCGCTTAATATCTGTTCTTTTGCCTTTTTGTCTTTCTGGGACTGTATTGAAGAGAATATTATCTTCACTTTTGTCATCCGCCGAAGTCTTAGTATTATTTAGCCTAAAATCCTAACAAATCTCAGATTTTTTTCGTAAACAAACCAATCTGGTACTTTATTTACCATATTTGACACAGACCCCAAAGCTCAAATGTTAAGGTTCGAAACAGTTTGGCAACATTGTTAATTTGACATTTGAGGGGTTTATTTTACATTTTCATTTCTGTTGCAGTATTCTTGTGTTCTTTTCTCAGTTTTTTAATTTTTCTTAATATTGTTAATAATTTTCAAGAATAATTAACTTCAACCAAAGTGCCCACACAATAGTTTCAACAATTACATACAAAGGAACGCTAACAATTAAGAAATAATGGATAAATTACGAAGAGTTTTGAGCGGTGATGATAATACACCAGAGGAGGAAGGCAGCATAATAACGCAGGTAAAATGATATTGGCTGGAGGGAAACCACAAACATAGCATTGGCAGAAGCCACAGTCATTCAATGCCCAAGGGAAGGGGAGTTACTTTGTTATTGTGATGATAACTAAGATGTATGAAGGTTGTTTTTTGGAAGGGAGAAGAAATCATGTAGAGGTTATCTTTTCAAGTCCATTGAAGGCTATTAAACCTGGATTATCACAAAGGCGGCGATGACTCAATCGTTAGGAATAACAATGAAGTTGTTTTGTTGAATACTTAATGAATTCTTGGACGGATTGTAGATCTCCTAGCATAAACTCCTTACTATGGGGAAAATAATTCACAGCAGCCCATTTAGTTTATGATGGACCATAAAAATGTGATTATTGCAAATACAAAAGGCGATTTAGCGAAAGAAAAAGCAAAAAGATGCAAACGATTGAACAAAAATTTAAATTTTTGGCCAAATACTGCATTTGTCTTTCAATTTACAGCATTCTCAGCTCTAATTCCATGAAAAGAATGAAACATGAGATAAACATCTCTTTTCTGTCCCCGATCATCAAAGTCAGGACAACTTCTTCCCTAGCCATTCTTCGCATATTGACATTGAGTTTGCTTCCAGCTTTCATGCCCCTTCTTATGCATTCTACATCATGTAAATTTCTAATTATATAATTTTTTTAGATGAATGATATGTCTACGTTAAGTTGGTCTACTCGTATTAAAGGATTCATCATATGTTTTGTATTGGGTTTGTTATTATCATTCCTGGGAGCATTGGCTTTGTTTCTACACAGAGGCATAGTAGTGTTTGCTGTATTCTATACCATAGGCAACATAATATCCATGGCCAGGTGAGAATCATTTTACATTCGTTTAAAATATGCTGATATCACTATTGATGTTTCCTTTCAGTACTTGCTTTTTGATGGGCCCCTTTAAACAACTAAAGAAAATGTTTGCTGATACACGTTTAATCGCCACTTGTATTGTAATATTTTCTATTATTATGACATTCGTAGCAGCTGTAGTGGTATGATTTGGATATATTATTTTTCGTTTATTATCTTATATTTTTTTTTATTTTTCATTATTGTTTTTAGCTGCATAAAGCTGGCCTAACATTGATATTCATTATCATCCAATCATTAGCTATGACTTGGTATTCGTTATCATACATACCCTATGCTAGAGATGCTGTCAGAAAGACTGTTTCGTCTTGTTTGGATGTTTAAGTTATATTTTTTCCATTTCCATTTAATATTGTTTATATTCGATTACGTTTTTCTTTTTGAATTTTCGCACAAACATTGTTAAGATGCGTTTATTTGCACAAGTAATATACATACATATTGTATTATTGTATTTGTGGTAAGAGGTGTGAAATTCTCTTTAATTTGTATAATACTAACTAGTATTGTAGGACAACAAATTGAACCTAAGTTAAATTATTTTGTATGTATATTCTATTAAGTATTTTCCACCTTATAATGTTGGTTTATAAATGTATTAACAAAAACTAAAAGCTAAGCTCAGAAAAGCTTTAAATTTTTCTTTTGAAGACAACTAAATTGATCTGAGCTTTACAACTACTGTATTTACTAATAAAGATAATAATTTTTTACATGTAAAAGATGCGATGTTGTTTCTATGATAATTGTACGGAACTAGTTTTTAAAGCTGTTGATTTTCTGATGTTATGATAAAATTAGCAAAATGTTAATATCTATGGCTTAATATAAAAAGGGCGTTTCTTGTTTTTTTTTTTAAGAAATCGCGTTTTTTGCATATTATTGTAGAGGACCACCAAGTACAAGTTTCGTACAAATTTAATAAATAAAGAATTTGTAGACATTAAAAAACAAACGCAATTTTTAATAATTTGCCATACTTTAGCAAAAACAGATAAGGGAACTAAAATGTAGCAACATTTCCTATAAGGACTGATTGGATTAGCAACATGAATGTGTCGGTTTCGATACCGAAAATTGGAAAAGAAATTTTAAATGAATAATATTTAATTAAAAATTAAAGAGTTGAGGTTAACTTTGTTAGGAACTATGAACTCAGGCGAAGTTCAGAAAACGCCGCGTGTATTTGGTTTTATAATTTGAATGCCATTAAAAATTTACTTTTGTTCTAAAAAAAAACTCTCGACAACTGTTGATAAATTCGATAGTATAAAAAATAAACACAATATAAATATATGTAACTATTTCCGCACCTTTTCCAAAAAACCCTCGCCCAGTAGAGTACACTTCTCCACAAATTTGCTATGACCCATAATCCCGTTCCTTGTTTTTACTTACCGTTGTCTTCTTAAATCATTGATCTTTTGTGAGGTTAAATATTTCTCTTCTTTGACTTCCAATTCAAATTATATTGAAATACATAAGAATTTTCGTTTTTAATTCCTCTTTTTAATGCAATTTTCAAAAATAAGTTAACAAAAATAATTTAAGACAAAGTTAAACAAATTTTTTTTACACATATATTTTTAAATGTACAGCTAACAGCTCATTAACTTTTATTATTCTATTCTAAGTAGAATAAATTACTTAAAAAAGAATTAACTTAAGCTTTAACAAAATGATTTTCACGTTTAAATTTACTTATAAATAACTTTTTATTTTTTGTTGGCTAACCTTTAGCTAATAAAAAAAGAAAACTGAAAATGTATATATTAATGTATATATATTTATATGTATATATTTTCGTTATAAACACACAGACCATTAAGGGAGGGATTTTTTCCATAATATATGAAAAAACATTGCTTATAAAAGGCCTGGGAAGAAAATATGTTCAGTTATAATTTGATAACAAATAAAAACAAGACGTTTGCTATATAGTATGTATATATGTGTATAATTTGTTAAAATATAAGCTAACAAGAAGTTGTAGGCCTAACCTAAACAAGAGGATGCGCGACGTCGAACGGCTGTCAAATTTAGTTATAAAATGTTGTACATTTTGACAGCCACCATTAGTTTTTAATTTGGTTGAAGTAGTAGGCCAGTTTAGCGTAACGCTAAAGCAATTTTGAATAATTAACCTAATGTCTCCCTTACGAAATTATTTGTTTAAGATTATCTATCTTGAGTTTTTTTTGTTTTTTTGGTGGTTTTGTAATGACTTTTCGAATGAGATATTTAAGTTTTTTTTTTTGGTTTAGATAGTGGTTGTGGTGGTTCTCTTATGCATATTAAGGTTGTTGACGAGTGGTTGTTGTTAGCTTTCGTTTTGTCATTTTTTGATTTTTAGTTTAATCAGTACAAGTTATGGCTAAAAAATAGATGTATATTTATGTATAAATTAAACTTATTAGATAAGCTTTATTTTCAGTTTTGTTTTTTAAATTAAAAAACTGTATTTTGTTTTTGATAGAAACAAGAGTTGTTGTTATAGTTGTTTTTGGATTTGTAGGAGGAGAAGAGGGTTTTTAAAATGAGTATACTGTTTGTTTGTGGTAACAAATCAATTATTCAATCTTCTTGTCGTTGCGTTTTGGGGATTTTTTGGGTGATACCTTGCCTAGAAATAAACAAATAAAAATAAATAAAATAATATGAAATGAAAAAAATAATAAAAGAAAAAAATATTAAATTAAACATAAACTGCAAACATCATTAATAAGGTGCTCGTGGACCAATTCATTTGTACTATGAAGTTGTAACACAAATTGGCAAAACAATGTTTTTACACTATTAAAATCATAACAAATGTGTTCGTTATTTAGGGACCGATTTGTAAAAGTCTCACCGAAACAATTTTGGATTTGTTTTAAAATAATAAATACCAAAATAAAGAACATGGTTCCCTAAGAGTATTTAAATTTAATGTTTAAGTTATAAAAACTAGTTTCCAAATATCTTTTTGGAGCTTTTATGCTCAAAATTACAAAATTTTCTACACTCTATTTTGAAAATTTTCCGTACAAAATAAGTAGTGAATTGTAATTATTGTGCCAATTGTTGTAGCAACTCCTTGCTAATATTTACATACTAGTAATATGTAACGTACATGATAACTTTTTAAGCATATTGTCTTTGAATTTGTAATACATTAATAGGCGTAAACTTATTATAAACACAAAACATAAGAAAAATGAAAGCAAAGAGATTAAACAATTTTTATTTTAATATCATAAGGTGTGCTTTCGATATCAACATGTTTACTAATGGTCTTATTTAACTTTCCTCGTGCATGTTCTATGATTTTAGGATGTACATAGTAAATGGGACCTGGCCAGTGGTGGTGGTGGTAGTTTGTTTTATGTTTTAGTTAGTTTTTTTTTCGTTTACAGAAAACAAATAGTTAAGGATAGCATGAAAGTACAAACACATATAAAGAAAAAACAAACAGACATCACATAATGACATTGAGTATTCATTGGGTATTTGGTATGTAATATTAAGTAACAAGTGCTATTTTTTTTAGAAACAATCAACTCAATATGAGAACTTGTAAGAAAATAAAGTAATTATTACCAATTTGGCATGAAGTCCAAATTAGAAGTTAAGAATTTTAAGAAAACTTTGAAAGTAAATTCGAAATAGAAATTAAGTAACAGAAAAGCCACACAACAATAGAAACGGCGAATTGCAAAACATACCTTTGGATTCTTTATTCTCTAAAGTTTTCGCCTTCTTGGCAGGAGATTGCTGTGACTTGTTACTTTTGCGTTTTTCCGTCGTGCGCTGCAGAAGGAGTACAAGGGCGACAATGTTAACACGAGTTATTTAAAGCCCCACCCACCCGACAAACTTACCTGCCACAATATACAACCGTAAACGAATGCCACCGATATAACTACTTGTACGGTTAGCCATATAACAATGTTTATGGCTTGCGTGCGCTCAAACAGCTCTTTGCCATTTTTAATGCAAAGAATCGCCTCGGAGACCATGATGGCACCATATACCCAACACTGGGTACCGACACGTTTACAGCGTGTATCCGTAACATATGTATAATATTGCCTAATGAAATGAAATTAGTTTAGTTAGGGGTTGTTAAGGCAAAAACAAGTACATACAACTTTAATTAAATCTATAGTTAATATTAAAGTTAATGGAAACACTCACCTAACCGATGGCGCCACAAATAAGCCGACGAATATCAAACGTCCTATGACTATGTAATGACCGGGTGGCATTTCAAATATGTGCTTAAGGAAGAATGTATTAAGTTCAGTCACCTGAAATAAAACGGAAATTAGAAAACATTGCAATATTCTAATAAAAATTCAATTGGAAGATATTTAAGGAAAGACCTTAATAAGTTTTTATTGCTTATATTTAAGTCCGAAGCTACATGTATAACTGAAAGTATGAAATTTTGAGTGACTATTCTTACCTGCCAAAAAATCACCAATTGTATAACGGCTGCAAAACGCATAGCGGTCGATTTGGGATCCAACCATCTAATAGCTGTCCAACTTTCTGGTGTGAATTGTAGCATGGCACGCTTGATTTTACCGCTGGTCGAGGAGATATCCTTAATACTGGCCCATTTGTATTCACGCATTTCAAGAATTTTGCAGATTTTCAAACCAACCCAAATGCCCATGCCATTGCATATCAAAACATCTAATATTAAGGCGTCCCACCAACATTCCACGAAATTCGGCAGCAAATGAGCAAATGTGATTTCGGTGATTTCCCACATAACGGAGATGGCCCACAAAATGCCCATGTGACGTATAAGGACGGCCTTAAAAGCCCAACCAAGGAAATGGCCCCAAGCAAAGACATCCAAATGACTTTTAATGCGCTCCAAAGAGATATCAGAACAGTTGACACCATATTCCTGATTAAGTACAAAAGTAGTTATTCCGATTAATAAACATATAAAATAAAATTACTATCCATCGCCATACCTTGTCCATGTTGATATGAAAATCTTTTAGCTTTGGATCCAACCAATAAAATATATTCATTATGGTTTTGTGATTTTGGAACATGAAAAACTGCAAGGCCATTAGGTAAAGCACTGAACAACCAAATAGTATACGCCAGACAGCTGGATGTGGCCTTGTAAAAGGTCCATTAGGAAAAGCCAATACCGAAATGATTAGGAAGAAAAACACCACGCATAGTATGCCAGCCCAAATGTTTTGTTCGAAATTGCCTTCGTCCCTGTTAAAAAAGACATAAATAAAAATTTAAACTGACGTTAGATTTCAAATGTTATGGGAGACAAATAGACGATGGTATTAATAAATTACAAATAAACTAAGAACTGAATAAAGTAAATTAAAATAAAATAAAAAAATCGACTACAAAAAAAAAATAAATAAGTAAAATAAAATAAAAAAATAACATTAAATCAAAAATATAGTAAAAATAAAATATACAATAAAATAATATAAAATAAAAAATACAATAAATTAATACAAACTAAAAATACCAAAACATAAAATAAAAACAAATTATATAATAAAAAAATAATGAAAAAAACATTAAATAACAGTAGAAAATGAATAAAAATCATAACAAAAATAAAAAATTAAATAAAATATAAAATAAAAACAGCTATATATATTTAAATAAATAAAATATAAAAAATACTAAAGCCATAAAGTAACATAAAATAAATTAAAACAAAAAGATATAAATTACAAAAAAAAAAATAAATCAAAAAAAGTAATACAAATAACATAAAAAATAAATAAATCTTAAAAAAAAAAAAAACGTTTTCCCTAACACTAAAAAATTACATCCAAATATTGCGATATTATTATTATTACTAATACCCAACCAAATTTTCTATAAATTGTATAAAAAAAATTTAGAACAATTAATGTATGATTCGGTTAACAAATATCCCTTGAAAAATTAAATCATTTAGTATTTGTTAAGCAAATGGCTCCTTCTCAAGCAAAGTTTACTTTCGGCTAAAATATTTAAAATAGTTACGTTGCTATTTACCAAATGGAATATCTATAAAATATTCCATCTCACGGATTAACAACTGCACTTCACCCATCAATACAAAAAAAACAATACTATTTTGTTCCAACTGGCAGCGTTACATTACTCATAACTGTGGAAAATATTTCGACAAATGATTTTTAGCTTAGCAGATAACTAAAATGATTAATGGTGACAAGTAAATGTCATATTTAAAACGAATTTAGAAATTTTGGTTTAAAAACAACAATAAAAAGCTATTATCTAAATACTTCACCAATACCTCGCTTTGCTTCGTTTCGTTTTCGTTTTTCGAAGTTGCGTCGCTGCTGAATTAGTACTTTTTTTTTACTGTGCGTCGTTAAATTTTCGAAGTTGCGTTGTTTTGGGTTCAGACTGATTAATTTTTGTATTGTTTTTTTTTTATAAATTAATTAAATATTTTATTTTGGTTTAATTGATTTTTTTATATTATTTTTGTTATTTAAATGTTTACTTTGTTCAATTTTCTTTTAAAAAGGTAGAGTTTTCGTAACCTTAGAACCTTTCTTCGATCTTTTCATGGTTTGCTATAGAAAATCAAAATTCACTTTGCGTCGTGTATTTTTGGAACGTAACCGCGACGAAAAGTGAGGTATTGGTGTGTACGATTACTATTTTGCATAGACTGAACAAAATATGTAGTCACCAAATCAAGAGGCCATATGCGAAAAATAACACGCGACTGCTTTAATATCTTTTTATTTATTTTAGTTAATTAAGATTTAATTGTATGTATAATATGTACAACATAAAAGAAGGGAAATTCAATAGGTCAATAAATGATTATTCATGTCAATAATTATAAAAACATTTACTTCAAACTTTAATTTTTTTTGTAATACAATATTTTTTCGGAATTTGTTTTCCTGTGCAAAGTTCTGGTAATATTTTGTTTATTTAAAAAAAATGAATTAATAAATTATTAATCGAATAAAAAATCATTCATAGCTTAGTTATACGATACAAAGTCTATAAATTTATATAACAAGATATTTTTGTAATTTGATTTAATATAACATTTTATAGCATAGCACAGAAAATCTCCCTTGTTGGAATAACATATGAATGAAAACCTCATAATAAAAACAAAAATAAATGCTTAAATGTCAACTTGTTTTCTAAAAGTTCTATTTTTTCCTAACAAAATCTCCGTATTTAAAATTAGGTAGATATCTAACGACCAGTAGTTTTTATTACATTTTATTTGCAATTACAATTATTAACAATTATGCTTAAAGACTGATATCTATCTACATGAGAGATTATCAAAATCTAAAATTTCGTCAAATGCGGGTGGTGGTAGTTTAAATACACAATAAAGTATTAAATAAAGAGGGGTAATTAAGCTTCAATTAAAAAATAATGAAACTACCCAATGTATAGATCCTAAGATAAAAGATGCATATAATCATTTTAATGAATGATATAATAATTGTTCTATACTGTAAGAATTGTTCTATTAAATATTATAAAATTATACAAAACACTATGCTCAAGTCTAAGAATGTAATGTTGTTTCAGATTGATGCACCATGAAATAGAACCAAATCAATGGCCCAGCTATTCCGCTTCATTATTCATTTGTTTATACATTCCACGACAAGTGCAAATTGTTGACCCAACTTTCACTGCTACAATTTGTTGTTGTTTTTTTTTTCAATTCACTTATCTTTGCCGCGTTGCTTTATTATAAAAGTGAGTTCAATAATCAGTTCGTTTTATATGGTCTCATATGTGAACCGGATTCTTTTCTATAATAATCTTATCAATGTTCTACCATTTAAGATGTGCTAAACCCTTCCCACAACAAGGGATCCGGTACAATCGAATGACATTTGTTTTTTTTTTGCAAATTGTACATATACAAATTAGTTTGTATAGTCAAAAGTCAAAGCATTATTTTTTCAGATAAGGTTGCAGGCGCCTTTCGGTATGGTAAGGGGTATTATACCCATTCTGGCCTGTGGATTTTCTTGTGTCTGTCTTTAGAAGGCATATCGCGATAATAATAACATACGCTCATATGTTCCCATGTGTTCTTATGATTGATTTATTAGACTTTGTAATCATGACTTAAGAAATCGTACGATCTGTAGTGACGTGTTGCTGCTCTCTTAAATATCATAATCATATACTTTAATTAGTAGAACAAACAAAAATGAATAACATAGCTTCTGATGAA
Organism: Muscina levida; assembly: GCA_964034835.1. Lineage (NCBI taxonomy): Eukaryota > Metazoa > Arthropoda > Insecta > Diptera > Muscidae > Muscina > Muscina levida. The sequence goes on along the minus strand of OZ035883.1, from coordinate 146,541,461 downwards.
ATTTTGCATTTTTTTAATGTTATTAGTTGCCAAGTTCAAGTTCCATTGTGTTTGCTTGGGGTGTTTTTCGTAAGGCATAACACGTGCTATTGTGTTTGTTTTGTATTTGGACCGAAGTAAATAGAAAATTTGAGAGGAAACAAAAACTGAATTATAATAAAGTATTATGGAACTAATATGGAAATCATAAGAGTTGTTTTTGTAGCATGTAGTTATTGTAAAGGTTTGTGTACAAGGATATAGTACTTAGATACACTTTAAATATTTGATATCACTTTGGACCTCAAGCCATTACAAAACACAAAAGAAAAGATAAGTAAATATATTTTATATATTAAATTGTATATATATTTTCTAAGAGGCATTTTAATAAACATTGAAATTCAAATATTCTATTTGAAATTCAAAACTCTTCAAGTGAAATTAAAAAAATCGTCAATTGAAATTCAATTGTATACAAAGTATATAATCTCCAATTCTGGAATCAACCACAAAAGTTACGGGAAAGGTAAATCAAACTGTGTGCTAAGATAGTACTCGTAAGTGTCTCTAAAAAATATAAGCATAGCATGAGAATTGTTAATTTATACATTCTCTATGATGACAGGGAGTTAGAGAGGGTAACTAATGGTTACATCTATCAGCTGATAGTTTAAAAATACAATTCTTATCACAAATTAATTCCTTAAATAAGACACTTTGGCTAAGCATTACATTGATTTTATTCATGTCAATTTGTACAAAAGCTACATGCAACTTTTGCATAAAATCATCAACTTAACCGCAACAATTTTGTATTTATAACTATGTAAAACGGCATTTGAACGATAACTTCCATAAAATACACTATAATACTTAAGCTTTTATTTCATACTCGTTAAGTTTGTAATTTCATACATATTGATTATAATATAATTATATATCAACATCGCCGCATTCACTTAAACATGTCATGTCGTCTTGGGGAAAATGTCGCGACGTATCAATCACAATCACCAGATCTACTCAAGAGCACATGTTTCACATGTGTGCCTAACTGCGGAACAGAGAGGGGTTAGGGGACTAAAAGAAGCTTGAACATTTCATAACACAACTAACAAAGTATAACGGAAAGGAAATGAAAATCCCAATAAAAAAAAACCGTACACTTAACACACTCACCTAGTCTCTTTCAATCGATATAAACGTAAATAAATGAAGGTTAATTATTTGTGATAAAAAAAAATAAATCTCGATGAATAACACAAATCTCGTTTTTTGCCAAAACACAAACAACAAATGGAAATCCTCTAGCATAAGCTATACGGAGACAAAGGAGGAAAAATCTGTGTCCATTTTTTGTGTTTAGCAAATAGGAAGTTTAAAACTACAAACTTACGCATCCATTTTTGATAGGCCTTAAACACATCCAAAAGCATCTGCTTTATGTTATTTGAGTGTAATGACTAGAACACACTGGTTCACTGATTTTTTCAATTTAACGTTTGATTATTTGTACTGTTATAAATAGTAACCACAGTATTATACTTAGTGACATTTCTACAGTATAAATAGAAGATTTATTTTTAAATTTTTTTTTATTTCAATTATTTAACAACTTTTTTTATCATTCGTTTTTGGAAGTAGGAAATTCAATTGTTTTAAAAATGTGTGTGTGTATTAGAGGGGCTTCGCGTTAAACTAACTAAAAAGAAATGAAATGAAATTTGTCAATAACCAAAGGAAGTAAAAAGGCAAACGAAGAAGAATATGCATTAATTTCGACGATTGGGCGGAAATAGGGGTAGTAAGGTAATGCCAATAGAGCGTAGTTAGTGGAGGGGGGCAAAAGAGTTGGAGAAACATTTGGTTCCAGCTGCAAATTATGTGTTGCAAATAATCATTAAATGTAGGGGAAAAGGACAATTAAAATTAAAAAAAAATTTTACTAAGTAAAAATGTTAAATCAAAAAAATAAAAACTGAGGAACTTTATCTAACATTTTTTTTAGTTAAAATATTTTCAAAAAAATTTTTTTTATTTATTTATATCAATTTACGTTTAGTGTATCAAATGATACATCAGATTTTTTTTCAATGAAATTAAAACATATTATTTTTATTATTATTAATTTTTTTACTAAACGAAATGTATTGATTAAAAAAATATTTTTACGTCCAAAAATATTTAGAACAAAAAAAATATTTCTTCGGTCAAAAACATTTTAAGAAATTTAATAAAAATTCATCAATAAGATAAAAAAAGTAACTCATGGAAGACATTTAGTTTTTTTAATTGTAAAAACAAAATTTTTTTAACAATAACAATATATTTGGACAAATAATTTTTTTTTTAATTTAACATAGAATATAAAATTAAAAAAAAATATTTTTTTTGATCAAAAATAATTTAAAAAAAAATTGATGAAAAAAATTTAATAAAAAAAATAATTTCAAAAATTTAACAAAAAATCATGAATACAGTTCAATTAAAAAATAACTGATGGAAGACCTATAAAAATATTTGTTTGCAGAAATTTTGGTATTACAACAAACTTGGAACATAATATACATTAGAAAGAAAAAGGTACTTCTTTTTGTTTTATGTGGTTTATGCACTTAAACTTAAAAGTATATAAGACGGCAGACCTATTGTTTTTTTGGCTAACAACTGATTCTTTTGTGTTCTACTTAGAATTCGAATGACTAATGATCACAAACGTAGAGAATACAAATGTCGATTAATGCGGATCTGCGGATCTAACAATAGGCATTTATATGCAACAAGTGCCTTCAAACTTTTACATAAAAACAGAATCATTTAATTGATTGTTTCTTTGCCTACAGAAAAATGTTATATTTGAAACAGATATTTTGGTTCATAAATGATAATTTCAAATTCTAGTCATATTTTTTATGCCATTAGTAGATGCATTGTGCATATTTAAAAAAAAGTAATTTTATTAAAAAATAACTACGAGTTCAGGTAGATGTTCTATTGCGTGTGGCTCTATTCTTCTAAATCTATAATCATAAAAATTTTTCAAAATTTATTTTAATCAATTTTTCATTGTAAAATCGCTGTTTAAACATTTTATAAATTATTATGAATTAGGCCTTATAAATATAACATTTCTTCAAAGTAGCACAATTCATTAACTTTTGCTACTTGCCGTCCTTTTAAATCCCATCGTATCTACGCCCCTCTTTTGCCAATGTATTTACTTATTTTGCTCTTGCGCACTACTCCCCCTGTCACACTTCCTTGCTTGGCAAAGTAGTGCGTGTTTTGTTACAATATTTGTTTTGATTGCTAAATTCTTTATTGTCCTGGAGACTTTCGACAACGGAAAGTCATTGCCTGCCAAAAAATAAACAATATCACCCATCCCAAAGGAGTACGCCTAGACAATGAATCACTTTTTTTCTACCTCAACTGATGGAGGACATTCATCATTGCAGACTGATATGAATGAAAACCTGTTGGATTGGAAAGGAAACATTTGTGGACAATTTACCTGACAAATGCAAAGTACATCACCGCCAAAATGGACACGGCCAACAGTGTAATGGTATGGGGTTTATAAAAGAAATCCAGGGATATATCATCGACAGGACGCTCATTTACCACCAGAAAAGTTTCGGCAATTTCCTCGGGTCTGTGTTTAACAGGCCCACGTGCTTTTACTGGAGTTGTGGGCGCACTAACAGCTCCTGATTTGACCGTTGACGAGGTTGGTTGTGGTACTACGGTGGACGCGACATTATGATCGGCAGCCTCTGGGCTACCACGTGAACTCGACCGTTTCTTCATGTTTAGTGCCTGGCTTTAAACTTGCTTACAGTGCACTTTACTTATAGAATTTTAATTCGAAAGACAAATTAAAAACAAAAAGAACACACGCAGAAATGTCTCGTTCGAATGGCACTACGTACACGGGGAGGTGGAGTTGCGCAACCACCAAAGTACAGCGACGACCACCTTAATTGAAAGGTTGTTTTTATTACTGTTGCAATGCGATGTCGTTGCAAGAGATACACTTGTTCTACACTTGTTCGTCTGGTCACCGAATCCTATGACATTTGCAACACTTCACAATAGGTTAAGGATTTGCATTTAATTCATGATTTTATTAAGAAAAAAAATCCTGCAAACTGATTCTCTGTTCTACGGGATCACTTGAAATCGAAGAACACGACTTGTTCGAATGGAGAATGCCGGAAAAATGAGCCAAAATAATATTGAGAGAACTTTGACAATTGGAAAATAACACAAATAGGGTTGCCAATGGTCAACAATATGTTATCAAAAGAGCATAAATGAATTGTATTGCATTGACTCAATTGCGATTTTTAGTATAATAATAAATTTAAGGCCTTGTTATAGTAACTTGATTTAGTAATTTTATACAACATTGTTTTAGTCTGTAAAAAATTTAGGAAAATTGCAGTATATAAGGCAAACAATCAAAATAAGGAAAATGTTCTATTATTTTTTTCTTTGTCGCCAAAAATTACAACCGAGGACAACGACAATGGTGGTTAAGAAAAACTTCGTATGGATTGCAGAGCCTAAGAAATATAATGAGGTAAAAAAAGGAAATTTCACTCTTTCTAAATTTATAAAAATTAAATAAATAAATATAGCACAATTCTTCTTTAATTTATGACTGCTTTAAAAAAATATATAAATATAAAAAATTTAATTTTTCTTAAAAAACACAATATTTTTTTCTTAAATCCCAATTTTATTTTAAAAAAATGTTCAATAAATTCCGTTTTTAATTCCATAATTTTTAGTTGCCATAATTTTTTTTATGAAAGCCTCTTGAATGGTTTTGTATTATTTTTAAATCTGCACTTTCTATCGTCTATCACATGCATCGTCCAGACATTTGGCAACCCTCTTGAAGTGCTGCCTAGTTCCAGTTAAACCACTCTATTGGTAATTCCTCCATTGTCGTCACATTCTTATTGTTTATGCAAGGAAAGTTGATATAAAAACAAAAGTTTTACCAAAATATCCACAAAATCCATAACAAACCATGGAAACTCCACATAGTGTGCAGAATACGAAGGGTGAGTAATGAGTTCACTAACTATTGGACATTCTAATAAGTATTCGCTTTCAGAATTTGAGGTAACTGGTGTCTCTCGCAGCGGGCGTGTGCGTAAAAAGTCATCCAAACTGTTGGATTTTCAATCTCCCGATGATGTGGAGAAAAAGGTGTACAAGAGGACTACTTCCTCTGCAGCCGCAAGGTATAGCGCCAAATATACGGGACGTGGACGACCCAGCTTGGCGGCATTGAAAGCTCGTCGTCAAGCATCAGCCGTCGGGGGGACTGCTGATAATGATGATATGGCTCAGGATGATGACGACGCCGATCTGGACAATGAAAGTGATGGCGAGGCAAAACTGGAAGGTTCTATGGATGTGGATCGTGCAAGTAACAACACGGACGATGAGGATGAGGACAATCTGGACGATATGCTAGTGGGCAATGCTAACCTTACGGCCAACTCTGATTCAGATGATGATGGATTTGGTGAGCTTGTGGCTGATTTAGTGGGTACTGAGGATGGCGATATGAATAGTCAAGGAGCCGGTAAACACGAATCAAAAGTGCGCAAATCTTTGTATATGTCAGAGAAACGTCATGGAAAAGATGGTGGTCGTGTGGAACGTAAAGATAAGGGAAAGTCACGTTATACAGCCTACAGCTTATGGGCGAGAGAATATCGCAAGTCTTCAAAGTTTGGCAAAGAGATTGATTTTTCCACGGCTCGTCGCGAACTGTGGGCTAATGTGTCCAATAAAGAAAAAAACACATGGCGGCGTAAGGCCAAGATACAAGCTACAAAAGCCAAAGCTATGGAGAAGGCCGGAATAAATAGAGATAACAAAAAAGGAGTACAGCCCTCTAACGCAGCCAATAACCAGAATTCCACATTTATAAATCGTCCAACAACCAGTCGTACCAAAAAATTGGCAGAGGATAAGCAAAAAGCTCAAGACGAAATGCCCGTTGAGAAGCCATCCGGAACCTCAACTCCAAAAAGGACTCGCAATAACTCGTACAACAGAAGAAGTGCAACCACCTCCAGTAGTACAGTAAAAACCAAAGTCAATGCAGCATCACTCTATGCTACAACAAACGGTTCCTCTTATAGCATTGGTTCTAATTCCACCGCCAGTAACATCAACATGCCTTTGCCCACCATAGAGCCCATAGATGCAGCGGCCCATTTAAAGTTGTTGGGAGAGAGTCTCACCATTATAGGGGATCGTCTTAAGGAGCATGAAGGGCAAATAGCAGTCTCTGGTAGCTTGTCAGTACTGCTGGACAGTTTGTTGTGCTCTTTGGGTCCCCTGCTGTGCCTTACTACCAATTTGCCAGGATTAGATAAGAAGCCACAGCTGAAGGCGAACTTGGCTACAACATTAGATAACATAGCGTATGTAATGCCGGGTTTATAAGTCAACAAAATAATATATGCAGTTTTGAAGAATGTAATTGTAGCTGTAAGTTATATTCAAATTATTTTAAATAAGAAATAAAAAGTGTAAGAAATAGTTAACAAATTAAATTCTATCAAGTATTAAATTTGTTTAATCGAAATTGGTATGTGAGCTATCTATACCAATTAACAATTTATGCCGGTTGCCGTCTATGGCAATTAAATACACCTCTCGTTTTTTTATGGCTGATAGATATATATATATATATATATTTTATTAAAATTTAACTTAATAATAAAGGGTTTTTTTTTTCAAAAGGAATGCTTTAAGGTTTAATAAGGTAATATCCTATACCTTGTTGCGGTTGACTTAATTTAGTGAACTCGATGTAAAATTTCCAACAAACATTTCGTTACAAACATCACTAGCTACACAAACAAAATAAAAAGGTCACAAATCTTTCTAGGATTACAATAATACATAAAAATAAACATATTCCACAATAATTTTCACTAGATGAACACAAACTTTGCTTAGGATCTGCAAATAGTTAGGAAAGTTTCTTAATCTTTGAAGAAACTATAAAGGAATGTTTGGGAAGGAAAGGGTATTTTCCGGCAATATCTTTCAGGTTTTAGAAAAGCAAAGAGATTCCTATTCTCTCGCACAGTCTCATTAAGTAGAAATGGCGTTTGAGTTGAGCTTTCTTGTTGTTGCTGTAATACCATCTTACAATTGTTGAGATAAACCAGCTGAGGAAATATTGTCACCAGCTCCGGCCGTTTTCTTGGCCACACGACACACCAATACAGGAGCTACACATATTTCAATATCCACAGTCCTCTGGGGAGTGATTTGCAGCGATTCCGACCAACAGGGCACGGGATTTTGAGAATCAATTAAGACGCGTTGAGTTTTAGATTCATCCAAAGAGGTGGAAAAACTGTCATCCAATATCAAAGAAGCAGATTCCGGATTAATCTAGAAAAAAAAACATTTGAGTTTTATCATTAGATTTAAATTTTCTATATTACCATTTGTGTTTGACAAACATAACGATGAGCTACCAAGGCAGATTTCGCTGCACCTATCTTGGTGTTCTTCCATGCCGAATCTTTTACAGTCAACAAAGCCTGAAAGGCCAATGTATGCAAATGAATTCTGGAGACCATCCTTCTCTTAGTCCTTAGCACTGTAGATGCATTCTGGTAATAATCGTTAGCCAGTATTGTAAATACTTTACGCATTTGATCGAGTGTAATTGCTACTCTAGGATTGCAGTCCGATGCATATGTTGTCTTTCCATGCTCCAAAACTTGAGCTAAATTGTCTAATTCCTGCTCATTCATGCCCAAGGAATCCACATAGGGCAATACGTATTTTCTTAGTTTTTGAAGTAATTCTATTTCCACGTACGAGGCCATTTCAAAATGAACTTGCGTTTGCGGCGAAAGTTTGTTAATTTGCTTGTTAACCTTTAGTAGACGTTCCTCCCTAATGCCTACTTCAAACTTGTAGCTGTCCATCATTTGTATGCCACTAATAACAAATAGATCAGGTCTATAGTCTTGGACAGCCTTTTCCAAATGCTCCAATGAGTTAAGATGAGGATTGTTCTGATCGTTGTGCAAGATATAGCGATTGGCACGTGGGGCTGTAAAGGGGCCCCAGGTTTCACCGGCTTTGTATTCCAATATCAGATGGATGTCATCTTCGTCAATTTGATCGCCAGCGATTTTAATGGTGCCAGGAACTAAACGGCGCAGTCTAATGGTTAAATATTAAGAGATAAAATGTTGTTACAATTTTGTATATATAATGAAATGAAAAATGAAATTGTTCATCACGAAAAAAATATTTATAAAACAAAGAATTTATTTTAAATTCTTACAAGGACCTAGAAGGAAATATAGTTAATGAATAAATATATTATATGGTTCAAAAGCCAAATCGATTAACTCTATTTGATTTTTTTAAAATATTTTTTCCAAATCACTGATAGTTTCCCTATTTTTTCTATTTAAAATAAAATTTCTCTAGTAATAAAAATTAACACTACTAAACAATTCTTATGTCGTTAAATTCTATTCATCAGTTATTTGACTTTATAATTTAACGGAAGTTTAAAACCAAAATCAGGTTTTTTATGGAGTTAATCGATTTTACACGTGAAACACTTATATATTGAAATTAAACATCGTTAAGTTTATCGTCCTTTATATTGACCTTTTATTTACTAAAAGATAAGTAAATAAATTGTCGTACGCATGACATGTAAATGGCACATAACCATTTGTTACACAGTTCTGTTACCTGTATCCATGGGAAAGGCTAGCATATGACAAACTTGGAAATTGTTTAATAGAAAAATATTACAGTGTTAAACTGCATTCATATACGTATGGTCATTATGTAGAAAATACTTCATTATGGTTTATGAGCTGTATTTTCTTGTTCTATGAACTGAAAAATTCCCCCTGCCGTTATGTAGTTGCCAATACATAGTCATATTTTGTATTTATATTCAATTCAAACCTACTTGTGGGACATTCTTGCACCCAGCAGCACTTCCCATCCCTCCTTCTCGAAACGTATGCCCATCAACGGTGCATTCCCTCCTATGAACCATTGTATGTTATCTCTGTGTTGTTTTTTAGCTATTTGTATTAGCTTTCGAAACAGATACGAATTCGGCATCACTCTCCTATTGATTAAATATAAAAGAGAAAACAGAAAACAATAAATTAGATATGTTTTCCCCACATCTCTCCCACACTTACTCTGCTGCTGCTCCATTTTGAAAGTAATATGCAAACGTTTGCAAAAGTTCCGCCTCGTCGTTCACCTCATCTACGGTGAATTCAGCTCCCACCGTGTCGGGCACAATGGCCCGGGAATAGTTTAGAAATTGGGTTGCACTTATTAATAGATCACTGCAAGCACCATAACCCAACGCTACCTTGGGTTTTGGGTCATTCCAAGGTCGTTTCAGTTGGCTCTCTATGGCCAGCAAACCGGTTAATATCTGGGTAACTTTATTCAATTGTTTTAGCGACAGGAAGGCCTGCCAGACAATCGATATTAGGGCCGCAAACACCGAGCAAGTGGTAATTAAGGACATGTATTTCAGCAGCGTCATTGTGTCGCGTTTCAATTAATTCTTCGTATTGTTTCGATGGGGGCAAACATTAAATATCAAAAATAAATGAATGAATGAATAATTTAACAACAACAGAAGTCGGAACAAAAATAACTGGTGGCAGAAACAACCGGCTACTGTCTTTTCAATCGACGGTATTGTTGACGTCTACGTTGAGAAGATAAACACAATTCATGACGATAGCGCCTAAACGGCGTTGTATGAGGGACTCTATGAAATATAATTTTTCAGCTGTAAAATAAGGAATGTGTAGTTAGAAAAGGAATTATTAAAAGTTGTTTTAATGTAAATTCGCTTTAGTTTGCATAATGGCAGCGGGTTTCTCTGTTTTATTAAAAATGTTTGTTTATTATATGTCGCCGGCGTTTGTGGTTGTGTTTCGACACTAATGAAATCTATGAACAATTGTACCTTTACCAGTACAAGTTGGATTAATTTATACAGCTGATGCAATTAGTTGATCATTGGTATACACAAGCTAAAAACAGGGATGTTATAACTTTTTATTCAGTTAATTTAAATTGCTGTGTTTTATGAAATGTACTGAATTCATGTTTTCAACAATATCGATGTCTTCGGTGTTTTTTGGGTTATAAACATAAATTCTTACAAAAAAAAAATCGATCAAAATGTACATTAAATGTACAAAACAACGTAGAAAGTACCAAATAACTACCAAATAATTCCTAAAGTTTTGTATGTCTTATAGTGCATACCAGAGAACGTCAAGGGTGTCACTTTTTGGCACCCGAATCACACTAATAAATTTGGAGTGCTTGTCGCACTCACAAACAGCAAAAAAAGAATAACACACCCAAACGCACAAATAGCTTTCCGTGTTTCGTGTTTTTGCATTTCGTCACTCATTCAAACAGTAAGCATCGATTCTATTTCACCAGACACCCAAAAATTTTGCGTAGATAAGTGAACCGCACAGTGCACTCAAAGCAAATGTACGAAAAGCAACGATAGATCACAAAAAGCAATGCGCAATAATGCGCTGTGAGCGAAACGCTCATGTTTTACAGTTATGATTTCGAGTTCTGCTCCGACAATCGTGGTGACGATTGGAAATCCAGTCGCGAAACAATCGTGATCGTCAAACATGTATGTATGAAGCTAATGCAAGAATAACAACAACACACATGTCTCTCACATATTGTTTGTCTCAAGTGTTGTGCTCTCAATTTCGCTCATTCTTTTTGCATTAGCATTTTGATCGGCCTTAATTCATGTATACATGCAGAAAAAGAGCACGAAATCGGTTTGCGATGTGCGTATGAGCATGTTCGAAATTATCAGTACAAGGCAACAACCCTTATTTTAGAGTGCCGATCACACTCTAAGTGTCGTAAACGCACAAATGATTCGGGTACACTTATTGTTAGGGTGTACCCTTGCCATTCTCTGGTGCATACTAAAGCGCTGCACAAATACATTTGCTTTACTAAGACAACAAAAGACTTACTGCAGTACGTAATACTTGCAAGGCGTTCGCGGAGAAACTAAAATTGAATTGTTTATTTTAAGTTTTTTTTTTAAAACCAAACTGAGAACACTTCTTGTTTACGATAAGCTCTCTTAAACTCTTTTCTCTCAAAACCAAAATAATAATAACTTTCTGCTAAGTCAATGAATAATTTGAAGTCTGCCTTTTCTTATATGTCTAGAATAAAGTTACAATCAGTGTAGTTCTTGCTTTTTGGTACAGAAACATAATTTCATACAATAAAAGTAGTTTTAGATACAATTGAAATAGTATTTGGCACAGTTAAAGTATTTTTTGGTACAACAAGATTACCTTTTGGTACAATAAATATGCTGTGGATACAATAAAAGTACTTTTTGATAAAAAGTACTTTTTGATAAAAAGTACTTTTTGGATCAATTAAAACACATTACCGTACAATCGTTTTTGGTGTAATAAATTGTACTTTTTTATACAATTAAATAGTATTTGGCACAGTTAAAGTATTTTTTGGTACAACAAGATTACTTTTTGGTACAATAAATTTGCTGTGGATACAATAAAAGTACTTTTTAATAAAAAGTACTTTTTGTTTTTAATAAAAAGTACTTTTTGGATCAATTAAAACACATTAACGTACAATCGTTTTTGGTGCAATAAATTGTACTTTTTTATACAATAAATGTACTATTTGATACTAAAAAAGCAATTCGTGGTGTAATAAATGTACTATTTTTTGCTACAATAAATATTTTTTGGTACAATAAAATTATGCTTTTTCTACCAACAAAATTACTTTTCGGTGAAATAAAAGTACTTTTTGTACAATTAAAGTAACTTTTGGTACAACAAATTTTAGTTTTTGGTACAATAAATTGTATTTTTCTACCAATGAAGTAACTTTCCGGCACAACAAAGTACCTTTTTGATACAATAAAAGTACTTTTAGAATATATTGTATTTTTTGGTGTACAATAATTTGTACTAGTTAATACAATAAAACTTTATGAACAACAAAATTTACTATTAGTTATAATAAAAATGTACAATAAAAATACATTTTGGTACAATAAAAGTACCTTTTGGTACAATATTTTGTACTGTTTGATGCAAAAAAGGACTATGCGGTACAACTAAAGTACTTATTAGTATAATAAACTACTTTTAGGTATAATTAATTGTATTTTTTGGGACCATAAATTGTACTTGTTGGTACAATAATTTTTTTTTTTTAGTATAATGAAAGGTCTTAATCTTTATTTCTATGTAGTGTGTTGTAATGGGAGCAAAATTTTCGTTGCGTCGTTTCATGGCTGATCTTGCATTTCGTAATTCCTCCAACTGATTTAGATATTAACGGACTTTCGGTCCACCCTTTATGTATTATATATAAGCATTTAATCCAAAAGAACACAAATCTCTTGTAGTTTTAGATGCCTTCTTTTAGAATGTCAAAAATTATGTTACAACTGTGAGAAATTGTGCTGAGAAAATCTGTGAAATTTACAAATGTTATATACAACATAGAGTTAAAAAAACTGCTGATTTAACCAGCTATAGCATGGAACTGTGACAAGCACTTCTTCTTCAGTTTCCTTTACATCCATAAATGACGTATGGGATAGCTTCTCGCGTTGTTGTGAATTTCTATTTTTATTATTAGATGCACAACTAACGGCACCTACTTGTTTATCGACGAATGCGAACGTCACTGCTTGAGAAGTTTTACTAGACATGCCGATTGACTCGACACTTATACTGTGACGTTGCTGTCGACAACATCGAGGGGGCCGGCAATGAAAGAAAAATGTAAATAACTGGAGGCGGGAATCGAACCCGGGATCTCCCGCATGGTAGTCGCGTGTTCTAGCCACTATGCAACGGCCGGTGCAAGCACACGTTTACTTTAAATGTGTGACCCTGTGTTGTAAATGAAAACAGTTCGAATAAGACATTCCATATGATTCCCCTCATAAATTACTGTTTAAATAGTGCCAATTTACAGTCAATTTATGTCTGCTAATGTTAACATATAAATAAATTGTTCAAGTTAAAAACAATAATTATGTTAACGGTTTGTTAAAGCTATGACGTAGTGTGGAGGTGCACAAACGACACAACAACAAAAAAGCCGGTTAATTGGCCATGCACTTGAAATTGTTAAGTAACTGAAAAGAAACCAAAAACAGTAGAGAGGCAGGGCACTTAACCAATGATGAATTGTAAATTTTTTATACGAGCCGGTTTTAGAGAGAGAGAGAGAGATGTATAAATAAATATGTGCTTTTTTATGATCGTAATAATTTTTTTTTGTAAATTTTGTTCTTATTTGTCTTTATATTTTAACGAGTGCAAAGAAAAAAGCGAGCGATATTTAAAATAATAGCTCAGACATACAATTGATATTTGTCTGGCTCATCTACAGTTTATTTAATTATTTTCGTATCACTTTATTTTAAGTAGTTTTTCAATTGCGAGTATATTCAAAAATTGTTTGAAATGGGTAATTGGATACATCACTTATACATATGTAATCAAATTGATATTTTGTTAGAATGACTCGGTAGAAATTTTGGCGCAGCCGCATATTCTTCCGCTGTTGATTCTGATTTTGATGTTTCCGTTATTGTTTATTAGTTTTGTGCAAATTGTAGTATGATTTGAAAATAAATAATTTAGTTAAAGCTATCCGATATAACAATAGAGTTCATTGTGAGTTTTGTGTTCGTTGTTGGCTAATTGTTATGATGTTGTAGTTAATTGTGAAAAGAAGTGCTAAAAATCTATGATGGATGAGTTCTTTCAACTGGTTAAGTTGAGTTTGGTATGCCAATGAAAAACAACTGTAATCGACGTTAGCAGTGGAGTATGATGGAGTAAATTTTTAGAGTTGGGGTAAATCAAAATATGCATGTAGCAGGAAGCAATAATAGCTTAATAAGAAATGAAAGTAAATATGTAGATATGTAGCTGCAGGGACATGTGAAGTGTTGTTGTTTTTAGTTCCGGTACATGTCTATAAAAAAATATTTTTAAGTAGGACAATTAAAAGACATCGTCTTTGTACAAAATTAAAAAAAATATGATAATATTTATAGCTAAATCTTTGGGGTTTGGTAAATGCGATAGTGCCTGATTTCTTATCGGTAGCGCAAATCGAGATTTTACTGTATTTTCTAGTCTGTTATTTAGGGAAAAACTCTTAATTTATGATCACAGTTCATGTCAACGGCACCTAATCAGATGTGATACTTTTAACTTCGTGTATGTGTCTTAAGTCTTTTGTTTAATCATAAACAGAGCGCTAAAAAACGCACTGGAAAAGCCAAATAAAAACTTAAACAACAATAATCCAACACAATAACACAACAAAAAACGCAAATGTTAATACATTTGCATATAATTAATTGTATTAAAAATTTGTCTATAAATAAATAAAATACGAGTAATGTTTACCAAATCTATATGAGAATTTTTTACTGTCGTTTCTTTAAACCTATCTAAATATACAAAACATTCTCCACAACAACGTCATAGTTAACAGATTTTATGCAACTTTTTTTATTAAATATAGCCCTCCCCCCATATTCTCCATCGAGTTAGTTATGTGCCATATCAGTTGCCCATCTTTAGATTTGTCAGAAAAATTAATTCACACATAGAACGCTGATGAAATAATTAATTAATTGCCATACAAGAAATTGTGCTCGCGTCAAAGACTCCATCACTTGCTGCTCATCACATACAAGTAGTGTTGTTTAACGCTTCTTTTTACAGCAGCGGGGGTAAATAAGCAACGCCAACCGTTTCGTTCCAACCAACTTTGTTTTTTCCTGATGGATAATTTGTCTCGCATTGATAAGCATTTAGCGTTCTTAGCATTCTCGTCATACTTATGTGTTCTAAACCGCTGGATCGGTCGATCTGTTTGTTCAGCGTCCGCCGAGAACATTGAATAACCCACAGCACAGACAGACCACCAACACAATTCACCGTAACCGTAATCGTACAACACTCAACCGATCTCCAATTGTCTGTGTGTATGTGTGTGTGAGTATTGAGGAGTTTTTGATATAAAAATAATCACAATCAGAATGTTTTGTAGAATTCTTTCATCGGGCTAGTGGTGGCGATTCTAAAGCGTTTAATGTTTAGTCGTTGTTCAGAGAGAAGAGGACGTGTATGGTGATATTCCAGCGGGAAGATTGAAAAAAAAACACGCCAAACTATAATAAAAATCAGATAAAGTAATTTTTCCAAATCGTTTGAAATAATATGAATTATAAAAATTTATTCGTTAAAAAAATTCAAAAATCAAAAAAAAAAAGCAGTGATTAAAAAATAGTAAATTGAAATGTGACACTAAAAAAATTATTAAATAAATATTAGTGGAACAATAAAACTTATTAATAATCTAAACAAAAAAACTATTTTATAAAATTGTACAACATAGTTATAAAAAAAACAAAAAATAATATTATTTATTTTTAATGAAAAACAAAAAAAAAATTATTAAAGCAAAAATTTTTTTTAAAATGTTTGGCATTTATAAACCTGTTTCATATATATGTGTGATTTTAAGTAAAAATATGTGGACTTTGTTATTTTTAATTAAAAATTAATATATTTTATGGTTTATTTTATGGTGACCAGCAAAAATTTTGAAATCATCCGGTTATTCTGGTTTTGTGTCATAAAATTACTAATGCAGTTAATCCGTATCATATTCTTGTTATATTTTTCACTATTTTTAATTTAATGAAAGAACTTTATTTCATATTAATTTTTTTTTATACCGGCTAGTCTATATTTTAATTAAATGTGCATTTTTTAGTAGAGAACTGGCTCATTCAGTTTTTTGAAACCTATCCCATCTACGAGGACAACTGTACTGAATATTGAGGTGGTAACTGTAGGGTGGCTTAACCTTAACTTTTTAAACGATGATTAAACAAAAACTGGATAAATGAGATGAACTGTGCTTATATATGTAGAAATTACACAAACAGGGATTTTATTTTATAAAAACTACATCTTTCTTATGTGATCTTTGATTATTTTGACACTGATGCTATCTGAAACAGAAAGCTTTTAAAAAGAATAAGAATAATTTAAAAGAATAAGCTTTTATAAGCCTAGAGGCAATATTAATCTTTTTTTTAGTCAGAAATCGAAATATACTTAAATTTTCATTTACTTTATGTTAATAACATTAATTTATACTAAGGTTCTAAACCACAATCGGGATTTTGTAGATTAAGTAAAATTGTATTAGTTTAAAAAAGTGACCAATACAGCATTATCATCTTTATCAGGTAGACTGTAGGTTGCGTTTGAGTGATTCTTAAAACCGAAGGGTGTTAACTCATTTCGCTGTGATGAGCTCTCGCATATCTTTATTCATGGGAAGCAAAGGAAAATTATTATATGTTAAGGTTAGTGAAGAAATATTCATATAATTACAATAAATGAACTTTTTCATACTATAATAATAATTTTTGGAACAATTAAAGTTCTTTTTGGTACAATAAATGTTTGAAATAATTAAAGTAGGGTTTGGGACAATTAAAGTTCTTTTTGGAATAATAAATGTACTTTTTGGTAAAATAATGTACTTTTTGGTACAAAAAAAGTAATTTTTGGTACAATGAAAATACTTAACTTTTTACTTTTTGGTACAAAAAATGTTATTTTAAGTACAATTTAAGTACTTTTTGGTGTAATGAAAACACTATTTGGTTAAATAATTGTACTATTTTGATGTAATAAATTGTACTTTTTTTGTACAATAAATTTTACATTTTGGTATAATAAACTGTACATTTTGAAACAATAAATTGTACTATTAAAGTACTTTTTGGTGCAATAAATTGTGCTTCGGGTACAATAAAAGTACATTGTCATACAATAAATGTAATTTTTGATGCAATTAAAGTTGGTTTTGGTACATTAAAAGTTCACTTTGGTACAATAAAAGTAATTTTTGGTGCAATAAAAATATTTCTTAGTACAATAAAGTGTACTTTTTAAGTTTAAGTGCAATAAAAGTGTTTTTGAAATAATAAATAGTATTTTTTGTTACAGTAAACTGAACTTTTTAGAACAATTAAAATACCTTTTGGTAAATTAAAGATACTTTTGGTACAATATTTCAACCAAAGTACTTTTTGGTACATCAAAAGAACATTGCGGAGCAATTAAAGTATGTATTGCACTTAGTACAACAAAAGTACTTTGTGGTACATTGAAAGAACATTGCGGTACAATAAAAGTAGTTATCGGTACAATAAATTGTATTTTTATGGAACAATAAAAGTACTTTTTTTGAAATAATAATATGAACATTTGGTACAAATAAAGTAATAAGCAGTGCTTTCGTGTACAACAAAAGTACTTTTAAGTAAGATAAATTGTACTTTTTGCTACAATAAACTTACTTCTTGGTACAATAAATGTACCTTGTCGTACGCAAAAAGTATAAGTACAATTTGGTACAATTAAAGTACTTTTTCAAACAACAACAAATTACTTTTTGGTACAATAAATGTACTTGTTGGTGCAATAAATGTACTTTTCGTTACATTAAAAGTACATTGCGATAAAATGTACTGTTTGGTACAATAAAAGGAATTTTTGGTACAATTAAAGTACTTTGTTGTATATAAAAATCACTTTACTTTGTGGTACAATGAAGGTAAAGGGTCCGGCAAATAACATTTTTTTTTTTTGAAAATGCTATAAAAAAAATACTGAATATTTTCTCAAATTTGTTTTCCAAAAATGGCCCAATTATGCCTCTAGACCAAAATCTGCACCAAACAGTGACTCCTTTTGGGTGCATCGGCTATTCAATGTGTGCGTGAAATTCCAGTGTATTGCAATCTAACTTGGGAAAGAATTTTTATCCCCTCCCTTAGTATCTGAAAAAAGTGTTGACGAAAATTTCATCAAATTATCCCCTCATTTACATTCCTAATACCTTTCTTCGTAATACCTTCCCCACAATTATTTCTAATTTCATTTAAAATAAGAGAAAAGTGAAAAATGTTCCGGGTAGATTTTATTTTGAATAAAGGATCATGGAATAGAGAAAAAGTCCCAAGAAATTTTTATTCAGAATCTGGATTAACTTATGGCAATTGTTGATATGTCGTCTTAAACAAAAAAATCAATGTTTTACTTAATAGATCTTAAAAGACCTTTAGAACTTGTCGGCAAAGGATGAAATGTCTGAGATAAGTGGATCTATTAAATTGCTCTAAATGGGCTTCCTGTAAAAATTTTGCCATAATGTCTTAGAAGTCTTCTACATGATTTCTTGTAGTATAAATATTAATTCAGTTGATAGATTTAGACGTCAGAGACCTGAAGATGGACTTGTCACGACAACTGCAATGCGTCACAGTTGTTCGTGTTACTAAATTGCCTAGTATTACAAGAAATACGTATAAAACATTGAAAACATTTTTTGATCATAGCTAATATGCTGTAGACATTCGATAAACAAAACTGTTATATTAAATTGTTCGCACGGAAGCTTGAACATTTTTCTAACTACAGTTACATGTGGAGTAATGAGCAAGTAAATTACTTCGCATGAAACGTAATCAAATTTTGTTATAAGGCAAAGAAAATAATATGCCAAAATAGTAGACAACGTTGTACCAAAAATATAAACACACGGATATAGTATTTTACAGCAAACAAGCTGATAAAGATCAATAATTTTTTAGCGAACTTAATGCCATATGTATCCAAACAACATATGGAAATTAGAGTGGCACAATTCTCCATGATAGTCACTGACTTTCTCAATAAACTCTCCCTCTATGGATATGTCAAAGAGTACCTGTAATACTTATGTTTCTGATATGTTATGGCAGTAGTAGCTCATGAGTATAAAATATCACACCCTCAGAAACAATGGCATCAGCGCACTTGCTAAATTGCGGCCGACAAAAAGGATGCGGTATATACGCTGATATCACCTATTTATTGTATGTAATACAGTGACATATTGTATACATTATAGCCGGTCAATACTAAATATTTATTGATGTACAGCTTGTAAATAAACGATTTGTTGTACTTTCCAGCCAATACAATAACATGTGAGTGATCTAATGAAATGTAGCTCATTATTTACTCATTAATTCGCATGTTCTATCTATGTGCAATCACATTTAATCAATATTGAATGTTTAAATATCTTAACAACAACTACTAACTGTTTACACATCCAAATATGAGCAAAAAAAAACAAAATTTTAAATACTACGTAAACGTGTGGCAATCGAGTTATTTGAAATGCCTCTGGTATTTGAATTTCATCGATCTGTAGAAAACACAACAAATCGTCACACCTTGATGGTGATTGAATTAAGTCTTCGAACTTGGACCACAATGAGATGTGTTAATGTTAACTAATTAATTTAAATTAATTAAAACAAGCTAAAATGGAAATGATATAGTTTAAACTGATGATAATGTCCATATTAAAAGGCAGTAAAGAAATTAGCCGATATAGAAATACATAGAAATTTGTTATATTTGAAAACAGTTATTGTTTAAAGTTTATAAATTAAATTTGGGTTCTTATGTTACAATAACAAACATCATTTGAAAAAAAATGTCCAATAATTCTGAGACATTGCTAAGAAAATTAAACTATAAAAACAAAAGACTTAAGACACAAATGTTATTGTTTAAAGTTTATAAATTAAAATTTAGATTTTATGTTACAACAACAAACAACATTTTTAATAAGCATTAACAAAATATTCAATAATTCTGACACATTGCTAAGAAAATTCACCTCCAAAAACAAAAGACTTAAGACACAAACGTTATTCCTAGCAATTACCGATTGCAGTTTTGTATGTCTGCTTGTTTTTGTTAATATGAAACAAATTATAAAAGTTCTCTCTCTTGCATGTGATGTGCTTAAATATCTTAAAACGCAAGAGATAACACAACACATTAAACTCCTAAAATACACAATATTCCAGTTATTCTCTAATTTATGCTAATGCAAATGCTGTCAGTTATTTATTTACTAACAAAGTAAAAACAAAAAAAAACACCATTCTCCGAATTATAATATAGGTAGTTGTACTCATAAATAAAACGCGCCAATAACTTTAATTTTGCTGTGAATTTAATGAAAAGTCAATAAACTTTATAAAAAAAATTGTACGAGGAAATCAAAATTCTCAAGTAGCAGCACATAAAGGTGACACAGCTACAGGTGACGTTGGCGTTTATCTTAGTGTTTACTAAGAGAAATTTGCTATTATTTTTATATGCCTGAACCATCTTAGCCTTAGTAAGTTATACTCCTCAATTAGGGTTTATGATTATACTACATACATATATGATTTGTCAAGGTCACTAATGTCTAGCAACCCATATATTTTTTCAATTCTTAGAATGTTATAATTTTTTATGGTTTCGCTTTTATTCCCTTACAAATTATATAGTTAGAACAACTTATAATTGTCAGTAAAGTGTTAATTAAAATGTTATAGGCAAACACAATAAAATAATAAAAATGCTGTAGTAAAGAATTTTAGCAAAACCTGGGAATATATTGAATATTTGTAAAAGTTACAGAAAGTGTAACCAGTCCAGGCTTTGGTTTGATGAGAAAATTTAGGAGGGGGATTTTATGAATAAGAACGACTGTTAGGCCGTTGTTATTAAACCAAATTACATTTGCGCTTAAAAGGTAACAATAATAATGAGACTTTATTGAACATTTGGGTTCATTTTATTCTTACATAAATAATTTAACTTCATTCTAATCTAGTTATAGGAAAAAAGGATGTAAACAAACTATGCATATGTGCTTAATGAAATTGTACAAATATAGGCGAAGCAAAAATATTGTTTAGAGTAAAATTATTCTAGAATATGCATCACTACCTACAAAAAATTTCAAACTTTATCATCACTGTTACAATGTGGGCGGAATTCTTGTTAGCTATTTATTGAAGATTACGTCTTTTTCTCTATCTTAACTATTAGCGGTATAGTGTGATTTTCATTTAATTGGAATGAATAATTGCATTCACTGAGTGTCATTAATCAAAGTTAATTACTTTAATGAAATAAATGACAAAGCAAATATATAAGTAAGTATCAGAAGAGTACAAGTAAAAAAATTAACATGTAGGAAATGTAAATCCCTGTGAAATTATACGATATGGGCAAAAAAAAATACATCTTGTGACAGAGGAAAGTAAAGGGTCAAAGTGCAAATTTCCAACAATTACTTGTAGTTAATATAGCAATTTTAATAAAGATTTTTATTCTTAAATAACAGTAATTATTGTGTGAAGATGATACAGTATACAGCAACCCCGTGTTTAAGCATGTAGTGATATAAATTGTTATATTATATGTAGAGTATTCAAAAGCGATAACCGTACCCGGATATTTGATGTCGGTTAACTGGTTTTGCAAAAAGGCACTAAAATCACCATTTTTACAGGTTGATTAACTTAGACAGTATTTTCACAGAACATTGCCAGTATAAACTTAAAAAAAAAACGTAATTTCCCTTTGCACCCCATGAATGAGGTATGGATAGCTTCTCGCGTTGTTGTGAATTGACACGCTTTATATTTTTAGATTCACAACTAACGGCACCTACTTGTTTATCGACGAATGCGAACGTCACTGTTGGAGAAGCTCTTACTAGACACGACGATTGAATCGACGCTTAATACTGCGAAGTTGCTGTCAACAACATTCGAGTGGGAGCCGACAATGAAAGAAAATTTTATATATTTTGTTTTTTTAAGATGACTGGAGCAAGATTTGAACCTGCGATCTCCCGCATGGTAGTCGCGTGTTCTAACCACTATGCCACGGCCGGTCAGTATAGTTTTGGGAAAATCGACTTTTGAAAATTTGTTTGTTCTGCTAGATGACTCTTTCCTTTAATGAAAAACTTTAATTGCTGTTATCTCCTGAACGAAGAAATTAACTTGTCATAACCATACAATAGTTGTAAAATAACTAAGATATAGTTGGGATCTCACCTTGACATTCGGGGGAAGTTGTCAATATTCATTCGAAAACTTTAAGTGCAGTTATCTCCTGAACTGAGATTACGATAGCATAAAGAATTTTAACTTATGATCAGCCAGAAACAGTTTGGATATCATATTGAAATATGTTGGGATATCACCTTAAAATGGGTGGGAAGACGTCGATATTCATATGAAAACTTGAAGTGCAATTATCTTTTATACTAAGTTCGCAAAAAGGAGCTTAACTTGTGATCACCATACAATAAATGGGAAATCGCCAAGATACAGTTGAGATCTTATTATAAAACAGATTGGGTACTCATTGAGCACTCATTGAGTACTACTCAACGTGAAATAGGTGGGGAGCATAGTGATGGCACGATTAATCGAAAAATTTTTAATAATCGATTATTATCTTTCAATTAACGATTTAATTGTATCGTGAATTCTCCTTCGATTAATTGCATTAATCGATTATACCAAATAATAATCGATAGACATCCAGGAACAAAAAAGATTCGTCGCCAGCCGCCAAATGTATTCATTGAGCTTTGACCGCTGACGACGAAAGACCTAGAACTGCAACCCTAGCATTGGGAGCAGCAGTGAAACGTCTTCTGCTGGTGTTGCTGAGTTTAATTTATTGGCGAAGAAGGAAGGTCAATGACTCAACACTTCCTCAAGATGAACTAAGCTTCTTTGTCAATGCTCCAGTACTATAATTAACGCGCAATGTAATAGACGCATGGGAAGAAATGAAATCGGTCTACTCAAAGCTGTACTCTCTTGCACAAAAATATTGCTTTTTGATTAGGACATTTGTACCATCAGAGCGGCTTTTTTCCAAAGCCGATGCAAAAGTAACGGAAAAACGGAACAGACCAACCACGAAACGGCTATCAAAGCGCGATTAATTATTTGTCGTTAAGATTAATCATATGATTAATTAATCGATTATTGTTTTTCAATTGCCATCACTAGGGGAGCAATATTCATATGAAAAACTTTAGGTGCCGTTTTCTCCAAAAACTAAGCGTCCAATTGTAAAAGGGGGTTAATTTGTGATCATATCAATACGTTAACTCTAAACTTGTGTAAAATTTAAGTTTTACAGGAAACGCGTGCAAAGTTTGTGAATAAAATATATTTATATTACACTTTTAACCCATTAAGGCCCGACCATATTAAGAGACTCGATAGACAAAAATAGATATTATATCTGAAGTCCCCATGGTCTAATTAAGAAAAAAAATGTTACCTTAAACTTCCATGTGCGTAGGAGAGCCAGGGGGGGGGGATATGCCTTAATGAAAGGAACGTTGAAATAATTACAGAAAATATAAGAAAATAGGAAATACATTATGAAAACAAGAAAAATTATATTTTATTTATGTCGAAAAATATACGATTTATTTACGATTTTTTCAGAAGTTGCAGAAATTTTACGAAATCGAAAAAAAAAATTTTCCCATAAATTTTTCTCCAAGATACACTCGAGTTACAAATTGGCACCTATGAGCAGTATTGTAGTATAAAATCTAAAGTTTTTGGAAACATGTTGGTAATCGCTATAGCCCTAGCCGCTTTTTCTTGAGGTTTCCTAGAAAATGTGATGCGTTTTCGCATCGCTAGGCCTTAATGGGTTAAGCTAAGTACAAATTTCCTCATAACTTCTGTTTGGATTGACTGATAAATCTGAGATTTAAATGAGATATGAGATATTGATGCAAACTTTATTCAAAAACTCTTTTCGATTGAAATCGTGCTAATCCGACTTAGCATTCTTTAGAATTTCGTTTCATTTTATTGCCGTACCCTTAATTAAGTTAATAACTTTTAAATTCTGTTAAGCGTGGTTTACACGCTATCTACCCATATCTACTCATATACCCTCAACAATATAAGCGAGATAGCCTAATTAGAGAATATGTAGGAGTAAGCTAAGACAAACACTACAAAATAAGTAATATTGAATTATAGCAAAGTGGATAGGAAATCAAAATGTACTGATTTAACAGTCGATAGGGGATATGGGTGGATAGCGTGTAAATCAGCCTTTTTTATATACTTTAAATTTTTAAAAATTTTCCTAACGTTTCGTTTCGTTTAAAACTCTTTTTTTCAGCCCCCGTAAACGACAAAAATGAGTTTGTACTTCAAACATATTTTATGCGCTCTTCTGCTGATGACGATTTTCTATGATGGCATTCATGTTGAGGCCCAAAGAACATCCTTTGACCTCGTGTTAGGACAATGGCTACGCAATGTTCGTTCATCCTTCTTGGATATAATGGGACGTTCGGGCGATGATCCCAACAATGTGTCTCTTTACCACCGCAGAGGTGTAAGATATAGATTAAAGTCGTATAAAAAAAAAACAATAAAATATTAAATTTTCAAATATTCTTATTATCTTCCCAAAAGAAATCTCAAAAAAGTGTTAAACGCTCTAGATCTACCTATGAGTTTTGTGATGTTAATGGCCCCGGCAAACGCAGTGCTGAGCCTCCTACCTCCGTGCATCGTTTGCGACCTGGTGATATTGATATAGTAGCGGCCATGGGAGATTCGCTGACAGCGGGTAATGGTGTATTGGCAAATAATCTGTTACATGTTATTCAAGAAAATCGAGGTGTGGTCTGGTCTATAGGTGGCCAGGGCAATTGGCGACAATATCTGACATTTCCCAACCTTTTGAAGGAGTATAACCCTAACTTATATGGCTATGCCTTGAAAGATGGCTTAGGCAGGGAAAGAATCTCCAGGTTTGTATGGATATATTGATTTTTATTGGGTAATATAATCAGAGTGCGATTATAGGTTCAACGTTGCCGAATTGGGTGCCATGTCTCGCGATATACCCTATATGGCCACTGTGCTAGTCAAACGTATGCGTCATGATCCTGTCGTGAATATGACGCATCACTGGAAAGTTGTTACTTTGCTAATAGGAAATAACGATTTCTGCTCCGATGTTTGTTTTTATCCAGATCCCATGAAGGCCATCGATTACCATGAGCAGAATATGGTGAAAACATATCGATATCTAAGAGATAATGTGCCTCGGCTAATGTTGAATGTTGTGCCAGCTCCCAATTTGTTGTTGCTAACAAAGCTAAGAGGACTGCCGCCCCAATGTCACACCACTCTGACATTTGAGTGTCCCTGTATCATAGGGAAATCAAAACAGCAACATAAATATATGGGGCAGTTGATGGAAAAATGGATACAAAGGGATATAGAAATTGCCAATCGTGAAGAGTTTAATACGGAGGTAAGATATGATACTATAAAACTAATAAAATACTACCTGATAATGATCTATTAAGTTTTGAATGGGGAGTAAGTGGTAGAAAGAAACTGTCTCTGTTTCCTCATCGGTAAAAAACAATTATTTAATTTATTAAAATATTTACTGCTTTCAGACATTTACCATTAACGTAGAGCACTTTACTAAAAAGTTCATTTATCCCACCCTGCCCAATGGTGATACGGATATTTCCTTTACTTCAGAAGATTGCTTTCATGTCAGTCAACGGGGTCAAGCAGCCAGTAAGTTCAACTTAAACTTAATAAAATCATCTCCATTAGTTATCTACCCCCTCCCCCTACCTTTCCAGGTGCCAATTCGTATTGGAATAATCTGTTCGAAATGCCCAATGAAAAATCTACATTCAACACCGACATCTATGAGAATTTAAAATGCCCCACTGAGGAGAGGCCCTATATTATAACACGAGTCAATAGTCGTAAAGATTTTAAGATTTAAACCATAATACCCATACTACCATAATACGCATAATACCATAAAAAACTTTAAGCTAGTTCTTTAAAAGCTGTGATACACATAACTTTTGTACTTATTTATACGTGTAATAATTTAATTCTAATATAAGTTATGTAAATAAATGCGAAATTTAAAGTTAACTGTCGTGTTTTATTGTTGTTGTTTTCCTCGAATGTAACCTATATTTTATACAATTTTTGCCATATATAATAGTTGAAAAGATGAACTTGACATGGTTTTGAATTAATTCTATCACTTGTATCTATTATAATTAACACACTATTCACAAAATTATTATTTTCTTAATAGGAATGTGTGTGTTTGGAATGGTTGGGATTTTATTTTTATTTTATTAAAATCATAAACATATTATATTATCTAGAGATAGGTATCGCCAATGTCAACAACCGCAAATCATGTTCCCCAGGCAAATAATAATTTTCATATGAATGCAATTCATCAGTTAGTAGACAATGGATTCTAAACAGAAAACTAATGATAATATTTAATTAGTGTGCAAGTAACTCAGAGGCGTGAAGTTGTGATTTATATGCAATGAAACAAATGAAAAATGTATTTGTCGCAATTATTAAGTATGTTTTTTCTATTTTGGGTTGTTTATAATATGTATATTTGAAAAATATTAACAGAAAACTTGTGTTAAGTTATTCAGATTTTTAGTATGATATCAGTCAATTATTTGGCCATTCTGAATTCTAAATCTTTACAAAAACTTACTTAAGTCAAATTACGTAATATTTGTGTTGAAAACTTTCTGTCTTAACCAAAGTTCGGGGGCAGAGATCATTTTGATTTTGCCCTTTATGGTTTTTTTTTTAAATATAAGGAGCTGGATCTAGGGTGTTTAACAACCAATGCTGTAAAATAGCAAAACTCATACATTATAGTCCCACGATGATTCCAATTTTTGTTTTCAATGTAGTTTTTTTATAAAATTTTTTATAGTAAAAATGTAAATTTTTAATGAAATTCTTCCACAGATTTTAGTATAAACCTTTTGTAAAACTGCATTAGTAAACATACCAACAAATTTTAATTTAAAGTCAAAGACTGTCTTAAAGCTCATTTACACTACTGACATCTTTGTCATTAATTTCCTTCAAACAGTGTCTGCGTGTGAAGAAGGTTGTTCTGTCAGAATCTAAAAACAGTTTTTGGTACAATAAAAATAATTTTTGCCACAATTAAAGTACTTTTTGGTGCATAAAAGTACTTATTGTACATGAAAAATATTTGTTAATACAAAAATGTAAAAATTACCTTTTGGTACATAGACTGTACTGTTTGGAATAATATATTGTACTTTTTGTTACAATAAAAGTGTTTTTTTGTGCAATAAACTGTACTTTTAGGGACATAAAATTTAAAAAAATATAAAAAATCAAAAATTAATTAAAATCAATAAAGTTACTTTTGGTAGAACAACATAATTTTTGGTACAATAATTTGTATTTTTTGGTAGAGTAAATTGTTCTTTTTTGCACAAAAAATGTACTTTTTGATAAATTAAATTACTTTTTGTTACAATAAATGTTCTTTTTTTATTGTACAGTAAAAGTACTTTTTGGTACAATAAATTATACCTTTTTACAAAAAAGTACTTTTTGGTACAATAAATTAAACTTTTTGGTACAAAAAAGTACTTTTTATAAAATAAAATTACTTTTTGGTACATGAAAAGTTTTTTTTGGTACAAAAAAATATTTTTAGTACAAAAAAAACTTTTTTAAAGAATGAAAGTACTTCTTGGTACATTTAATGTACATTATCGTACAAGAAATGTACTGTTTGGTACAGTAATTTGTATTTTTTAATGCAATAAATGTACCTTTTAATACATTAAATGTACAATAAAATAACTTTTTTTTTTTAATTAATAAATCGTACTAGTTGGTAAAGTACTTTTTAATACATTGAAAGTACTTTTTGATACAATTAAAGTCAAAGTGATAAAGTGATACAATGGTTCAATAAATGTTACTTTTGGTACAGAAAATATACTTCTTGGTAAAATTATTGTACTTTATGGCACAATATATGTACTTTATTGTACAATTAGTTACAGTTTTTTATACAAAAATGTACTTTATAATAAACGTACTTTTTGATACACTAAAAGTACTTTATGTCACAATAAATTTACTTTTTGGTACATAAAATTACCTTTTAGAACAAAAAATTTTACTATTTGGTACCAAAAATTTTACTATTATATAATATAAGTACTTTTTTTTTTCATTGTTATTTTATTGTAAAACAGTATTTCTCTTAAGATCTAAAATATAATATTAATTTAAGAGATGGTTATGTACAACCTTACATCTAGATTATTATTACAGATTTCAAATAAATTATACATAATTATAATAAAAAGTGTATTCAAGAAAAGGAAAAAGTAAAGAAAAACCTTTATTAAAATATGAATTTTACTTTACATTGGATTCTTTAGATTAGAAATTAAATTGTTTTCATTATTGGAACACAAAATGTAAAAATTGTTTGAAATGCGAGAAATATTGGTTTTAATTAGTTCAGTTCTACTCAATTCATGAAGTCTTCGAGTGCTAAAATGCCGAGGTAAATTAAGCATTAGCTTTAAAACTTTATTTTGACAAACTTGTATTTTCTTAATATGAGTTTTGGCACAGGCACCCCACACAGGGCAGGCATAGAGAGCTATTGGCTGGAATATTGTTTTATAAATGCAAATTTTATTTTAAAAATTTAATTCAGATTTTCTATTAATTAGTGGATAGAGGAGCTTAATGACCAGATTTATTTTACTTAAAATGTGAAAGACATGGTCATTGAAAGTTAAACGAGTATTCAGGAATACACCTAAGTATCTCACAGAGCGAGACCAGGTAATATCTATACCATTCATTTTAAGATTTAAGATTTTAACATATTTATGTGAATTTGTTTTAAAATACACTATTTTGTTCTAAACTCGTAATATTCTGCTATTGCTTTTTTGGTTTTTTTACCAAGCAATCACATGTGTTTTAACTCGAACAGGGCTCTAGTAAATATGAATAGTGATTTTATTAGGGAAAAATAATTTCGTTTTTGTAAAAGATATTAAAAAAAAGCCTTGGCCCAACACAGCGTCTACAATTAAAGCTTTAAGAATATCTACAATTGTCAAGCAAAATTATCATCTATGGCTTCATGGCTACTGTGTGCCTTATATAGCAATTAAAAAGTTCCCAATAATAGATCATATTATATTTCATGGTTAAAATGTTAACTGGGCCTTACTGTTAGGTATTAGAATACCGTGCCCAAAATTGGGCTGGTCCACCTGTTATCAATCGACACAATAGTTAGTAGTAGAACTGTAAATCACTCTTTGTTAGTGCCCTAATTGTTCTGCCTATGGTCGCTTCCCGTGTAACTGATAATTTATTTTATGATACTCGCACAAATTGGTTGATTCGTCATTTACGACTTTAATGTGTAAATCGTAAAAACGTGTGTGATTTTCTATCTTGCTCGCAATTAAAATCGTCATCACACAAAGTTTGTTGCTTAAGTCTTTTGTTTATCTACAGCAGTGTTGGCTTATCTTATACAAAGAGAGAGAGAGAGAGGTGTAGCAAATAAGAAGAAGCTGTTAAACAAGAAGTGAAAACGAAATTAGCTTAAAAATGTTTATTTATTATTGGGACCTATTAAACAGCTGAATACGTCAATGAACGGAAATCGCTATAAATTTACTATTAGTGGCTAATATTTCAATGGATATACATAGTTTATACACAAACATACATATGTAGTTTTAACGGCAATTCTAACGATCAAAGTAAAAAGTCTTTGCTATAATTTGTTACATTACAACAAATAATATGTTATAGAATTATACATTGATAACATCTTAGTACTACCATCAATTACTCGTAATCGCGCATGTAAATGTTAATTACACGCCCTTGTTTTGGTTTTTATTGAGCTTCTTTAATTGTCGCTAGAAAAAGTGTGACTTTGTGTAATGGTCAATAAATACATGAGTCTAACTTGCAATCAGATATTATTGATAAGTTTTCATTACTTTTCTTATGTATTCTCTAATAGTTTAGTATTATAGTTAATTACTGCTGTTAAAATGCAGTTAACTTTTATTGTCGTGCCAGTTGTCGTGCTTATGTCTGCTTTATAGTGTTAGGAAATAATTTGTATGTATGTACCTGTAATCAAAATGCAATGAATGATCGTTTTAATTATTTATTGTAGTTTCACGTAGTGCAATTTCTATCTGCCGACACATTTGTTATTTCTATTTAAATGTCGAACACGTTTTCATACGAGATCACAATAAAAAATAACTACAAAATGATTTAATTTAAATAGGGTGTAAAAAATCTGTAATAGGTATTTAAATTTACATATGACCGGCAAAGTAGTTTAAAATCATGTAATGTTGTTGAAGAGACGAAGTGACATAAGTCAGGATATTTAGTCGAGTATTGAGAGGAAATTATGAAAATATTTTAGATACATGCATAAACGGAATAAATAAATACTAAAATTTTCTTATCGATATCTTCTGATTTATTTATGAACTTTAGATTATATAGGTGTAACAATTTCCGTAAAAACTAGTCTAATGCAACGAAAAGAATCGTTTTTTTATTAACTATCCATGAAAAAATACGAACTGCCAATGGAATTTAGTGTCATGACGTCATATTGGCGGAGTATAATGTACAGTAGACCGGGTCACGAAAAAAAATGTCCAAAGTCGAGGGCAAATATTAATGATCACCTCGAGACAACATAAAAAAAATTTTTTTCCTCCCCCACCCCGCGGAAAAACAGCCAAAATCGTTTTTTTATCACTGCTTTTTTGTTTGTGGCTCAATCGAAACATACAAGACATGGATGTATAGGTCTCCACGAGTACTACATTTGTCCTATAGATGTCGCTGACATACGACATCATCTTGTAATGATGGCCTCATTTAGAGCAATTTCTACCCCTAAAATTTAAAAATATATTTTCACAGAAGTAAAGTCCTTTAAAAACCAAGAACATTTTGCTTTGGAAGTATACAGTTTTATTCAAAAACAAAAAAGTTACGTATGAAAAGATGTATTTACAGCATCAACACTAATATTTTTTCCTTTTGTTTGCATTATTACAGAAAGCTATTGCATACTTCTGAGCGATATGGAAAAAATTAAATACAAGTTATTGCATACTTTTTAGCGCAAACAGTGTTTTCAAATATGCGGATGAAGATATTCAGCGTCACCAATATTCAAGCAACGAAATTATAAAGATATCTGGTGCAAAATGGAAGTATTAATAATTAAATATAGACATTAATATGCACTTGTATTCTTCCCATGCAATTTGCAACACTGAACGAAAAGTAAGTGCGAAAAGTAAGTGAATCAGCGCTTGAAATGACTAATCAAAATGAAAAATTATGGCAAAACTAGTAAGTAGTGAACGGACCTTGAGTCTCGCCAATATTTGCTGTAATTACATTCATATCTTTGCTCTTTTTGGGATTTTATTTGTAAAAAAAAATTCGATGTCGTTAAGACATATGCAACAATTTGAGCTACAAAGTATAGAATCATTTTTATAAATATTTTGCATCAGCGCTATAAAGTATGCAATAATTTGCGATAATAACACTATGCAACAAATGACGACTTTTTGTAAAATACAAAAACGTGACAGTATAGGTTCGATTCTACTATCGAAAATTGGTTCGATTCTACTATAAAAATTGCGTCCCTCAGAAAACATGAATAACTTAACTATTTGTTAACCGATTTTTACAAACAAGTATGCGTTTAGCACTTTCTGAATAAAATAGTAAACATTAGGGTGTCCTTATAAAAAAAAATATCGAAAAAATTACAATAGTCTGAAATTTCGATGCAAAAAACATACAGATATGATAAGTTACCAATATAACTATATATTGGTTCGAAAGGTCGCAGTCTCTTTTTTCTAAATCCACTGAGAAATTTAAAATCGGTTGAAATTCAACCACGTTACTGGCTTATAATTGCGTAAAGACTCGAAAAAATGGTATCATAGTGGGCTTTATGAGCTATTTAGGTTGCCTAGACACGTTCAGATCTTCACGAAAGTTGTTCCTCTTTACCAGGGATACAATTTTGGCGAACATTGTTAGAGAAAAATTTGGACTCTCTCAAAGTAATGCTCAAAAAAGTGAAAAAATAATAAATTCTTCTTCAATTTTTTTTGAAAAAGGGTAGGAATTACCAAACTTTTTGACATAATTTGTAATTAAGGTAATTGCGCAAAACTCCCAGCTACATTATTGCCGAATACAGTTTAGCGCTATCACGAAGTGTGAGCTAGCTGTTGGACAAAAACTGATGACACCTTTTTTCATGGGGCTCACTGAATTTGAGAATCTTTAGGGGTCCATAAAAAAAATTGGTCACCAATCTGGCCAAACTGAGTATAGGGTTTTATTACCCTTCGATAGTAGAATCGAACCTATAGTGTCACGTTCTTGTATTTTTTCACTGTTGCACTGTGTAATGTAAACGACATAAAAAAATGTTTTTGTTGATGCTGTAAATACATCTTATCATTCGTAACTTTTTTGTTTTTGAATAAAACTGTATACTTCCAAGGCAAAATGTTCCTGGTTTTTAAAGGGCTTTAATCCTAGGAAAAAATATTTTTATATTTTAGGGGTAGAAATTGCTATAAATGAGGCCATCATTACAAGATGATGTTGTATGTCAGCGACATCTATAGGACAAATGTAGTACTCGTCGAGACGTATACACCGATGTCTTGTATGTTACGATTGAGCCACAAACAAAAAAGCAGTGATAAAAAAACGATTTTGGCTGTTTTCCCGAGGGTGGGGGAGGAAAAAAATTTTGTCTCGTTTTTTTGAATATTTGCCCTCGACTTTGGAAAAAAAAATATTTGTATGGGGACCGACCCGGTTTAATGTACAGTGGTGCGAAAACGACTTTTTTTTGGAATTAATTCTCCACACAACTTTTGACTACGATGCGCAGCAATTTGCCGCCATCCTATCTACCCAATTTTTTGGCTCATTAACTTTTTTTCTCACCACACAAAAAAAGGGATCTTCACAATATCCAATCTAAACCTATATGCTAAGTTTGGTTACCACATTATTACAGTATAAAACCAGGTAGATAGTTTCAGTCGGGCAACCCGACTTACATATACCCTCACCCTTAATATCGTGTTTCGAAAGTTATCGTGTTTACCAGCCAGACAGTCAGACAGACATGGCTCAAACGAGTTGAATTTGGTTCAAAGAAACCTAGGGTCTAAAGTGATTCCATCTGTGTGTTACACTTTTGGATCGTATCAAATGTTATATACCCGCCTACCCGTAGGCTGAGGGTATAAAAAAGTAACCTTTGCCAAGTGTCGTTACCATTGGTGCAAACAAATAGTTTTTGAGCAATGTAATATGTCATAGAATATGCCAATTTGTATTGGATGTACCAGAAGGGGAAGGGCAAGTTGATCAATTATCACATTATTTTATGTTCGTAGATGCCACCAATGTGAAGTTAGCGACAGAATAGCCATTTTGTATGGGAGATAATTTAAGGGGCGTGGCTATTTCCCGTTTTTTTTTAAATCCAAGATTGCAATTGGCGATTTGTATACCAATGGTAAATTTATATTTGATTTGATTAAGAATTACCCGAGTTCTCGTCTTCACCATCCACCCATTCGGACAGACGGATATGGCTCAATTGTTTTCTCTTAAGATGTCTGTTATCTCAGTCTAATGCTTTGATATGCGTATACAGTTATATTTTACTGATGTTGGTTGTTTAATCAATAATTAAAAACCAAACTTCTCTATTTGAAATCTAAATTTATTCAGAAAAATTTTGATTAAGTATGGTATACACGCTTACTGCCCCTATCTACTCATATCCCCTCAACAACAATTAGAAAACATGTAGGAGTAAGCAAAGACAAACACTACAAAATTATAGCAAATTAATATTGAATAATAGGAAGGTGGATAGGAAATCAAAATGTACTGATTTGACAGTACTTAGGGGATATAGCGGGTAAATCAACCTTTATTCAATTCGACAATATTACGTCTTCCCTGTAGCTGTAGCTAACATATATACGAGGTAATAATAACACACTTAAACTTAAAAAAAAAACTTAATTTCCCTTTACACCCCATGAATGAGGTATGGGATTGCTTCTCGCGTTGTTGGGAATTAACACGCTTTCTATTTTTAGATTCACAACTAACGGCACCTACTTGTTTATCGACGAATGCGAACGTCAATGTTTGAGAAGCTCTTACTAGACATGCCGATTGACTCGACACTGATACTGCGAAGTTGCTGTCGACAATATTCGAGGGGAGACGACAATGAAAGAAAATGTTTTCTCTTTATCTTTCTCTTTTTTTTTTTTTTTTAAGATGACTGGAGCCAGTAGTTGAACCTGTGATCTCCCGCATGGTAGTCGCGGGTTCTAACCATCATGCCACGGCAGGTCCCATAATATAATAATATAAATATAATAACACACAATAGTCTTAAACACACCTGAATACTAAATTATGCGAGCTTATACGTGTTTTATTTTATTTCTCTTATATTAAGTTTTTAATATAACCGCATTTGTTGACACACTTTTAATGCAGAGGTGTGTCGTCTATTTTTATCTATATGCATGAACTTGAACGAATTTTCCAGATTATTAGAACATATCAATGTACACCTAAAACACCTGTTTAGAATAACCTTTCCAAACCACATTTGAGTCAAAACAAAACATATTAGTTCTCGACCCGACAATAGATTTTAAATGACGAAAAAAAAAATCAATTTGCTAAATGCAAATGATACTCTGTCAAAAACTCAATTGAATATAGCAAATTTTTAGCATTTGCCCAAATTATAGTTAAACATTTAAATACCCATAACCTGAGCAGCAGGAAGAAGAGAGCGAGAGCAAAAACCCCAAACCTGAATTCTATTTACGCTTTATGTTACGTTCTACGTTTTTTTTTGATTTTGAAAGATAATCATTTTCATAGATGCTATGAAAAAATTATCATAAGTGTTAATGCGGGAGAATAGAAGGGGTAGGGAGACAGTAGGAAACACCTCAAATTATAATGATACATCAAATATGATAGAAGTTTCTCGATGGTGAATAACATAAGGTGTCAATATGTTGGCTACATTAAATATCGGTGTGAAATATACATAACAATGACACTGTTATGTATATTTTTGAATGATTAAATTCTATAGATACTAAGGAAAGACAAGAGGGGCAGAAAGAGGAGTAGTTAACCAAAACATTACTTAATTTCAAAAAAAAAATCTATAAATATATCACCTAAATTCCCAAGCCATATAAAAAATAAACACAGCAACTCACATGCTAATAAAAGCTTTTAAATTTACATGTTATCTCAAAATTTTATGATGACTCACCATATGCATTAATTAAGGTGGCCATTAACCCAGCCAGTTGATTTTCAGCTATTTCTATAAACACATCAATAAGAATGGGGCTGTTGTTGTTGTAATGTTTAATTTTGTTATCCAAATGATACCAATATATATTACTACTTTTACTCTTAAGAAGCTTTTTAATATAGAAACTGTAGTATCAAATTAACATGTAATTGGTTACCCTTAAATCTATGTTATTGATTTCTTATTCTATTCTGTTAACCTATCGATTATTTCTGTTTATAACATTATAACATTATGAAGTCGTCCTTTAACTATCATCGAGATAGGAACACCATGTATTAATTTTCAAAGTGAATTCAAAATAATATATTATAAAAACGCGTGTACGCTTTTTATTCATAGACACAACAGAAACATATAAATCTTATCAATACAATAATTTATTAAAAACTTTTTATAGACATTATATTAAACAATCCATCCATCCATTTGTCAGCCTCTTAATTTATTAGTATTCTTTATACATTAATATTTACTGCACGTTTAGCTAATTATTTCTAAGTCTAATTTCTTAGTCTCATTACTTATTATGTAAGCCTAGCAGCTTCCTATAATGCCCCCTAATTCTTTTCAGTTAATTTAATACACCACTAAGCTTCAACATGAATTATACTACAAAGATTTTTTTTGTTAAAACGTGTGAAAAATGCAAATCATCAGACGCTTTCTATATACATATGTATATGGGTATCATATGTAAATATTAGCACTTAACAGGAACCTTAACTGCCAGTTAATAGCTACTGAATTCCTATTAACTGTTAATGTGAAGTAATAATGTGGAATTTTATATATTTGGCCTGAAGCCAAACGTGTTCGATATGTAAACGTTACAAAACAAAAATATATATATAGTTTAGTTTGTCTGTTTCCACATACCAAGCGAAATACCACACATAATTGTATGTGCTGAAGCTGCAAATTATAGCCCATAAATGTTAATGGAGCAACAGCTAAAAATAGTGTTGAGACTAGAAATTTCTTTGTTAACGTCTTGTGTCCTTGACTTTGACCATTGGAATGCATTCGTACATAGTGCACAACAAATAGCAGAGTCATGTAATGCAGACGTGAAGATTTGCGCAGACACAGTCGTTGCGGTTGATAACTATAAAACAAAAGAGTTGAGCAACGAACTTGTCCTAACATACTACTACTCTGCGCAGTAGCGCGGCGGCGGCATCAGTCAAATGCTGCCAAACAACTTTTCGCGAGCAGTTGATAGCGTGATGATTGCTGTTAAGTGTTAAGTGGCATGTGTTGACAGGGCTTTGAATATCACAAAACAACTTAGAAAATAATGCACAATCGGCTGTAGGTGAAAAGGGACTAAGTCCATACATATAATAAAGTTAGTTTTCAACACAATATAAAAAAAATTCAAATAAAACACACATAGAAATAATATAAGCTGGCTGGCATTGGCCAAATAACTACACATTAGTTAATGTATAGCCGTTTGAAAAACAAGACTTAAAATGTGTTATTCGTTTTTTCCAACTATATCTCGAATTGGAGACGTCAAATTGGTTTGATACCAAATTAAAGTTAACGGGATCTCCAAAAATAGTGTTGTTTTAATTTAGTTAATTAGTGTTTATTTATTTAAATACAAATTTTATTGTCGAAAATAAAATTTTAAAATTAACTATCGGCTGAGGAAAAAATTGCTTAAGAAAATAAGATTTACATTGGAGGCATTTGTCTTCCTTTTAAATTTCGAATTCATGTAGAGAATCCATATCTTAACATTTTCCGTAAAAAATTAAATAAAAAGTGTGCAATTTTTAAGAACAATTTGCTAATATTTTTTTTTTCAAATTACACTGTTATACGAAAAAAATATTTTTAATTTTTGTGGGTGTCTGAATTGTGATTCCTATGGTTATTAATAGCATGATTTCAAATATGTTTTCAGATTTTTTTCATCAGGAACAATTTTTTAGCTATGTATTTGGATTTAAATTTTTTTATCTTGTTTAGTATACTTGCAGTCTCCTAAAATGTTCCAGGGGCAGTCAGCGAATATAGTAGGCATCTATTTTCCTTCGTAACGCTTTTATAAAGTTATAATATCTTTGTGGAATCTTTCACCATATTCATTGGACACGTCGCTGCAGCATTTACAAAAGAAATCCAAATAATAGGGCAAAAATTCACTTTCAAGGACATGTTGCATACCAATTTTACGTAGAATATTAAAAAGAGAATAAGGGGACTATAAAATAGAATAGGTCGCTAATTGCAGTCCAAAAGGCATGTTGCTGATGTTGCCACCTGTTTCTACTAAATTTTTTAAACAATCGCCTCCAAACAAATTTTAAATGGAAAATAAAACTTATTTGCAAATAGCCAAAAAACTATGCCTGATAGCAAAATTCTGATTACGTATTTGAATTTCCTATGTCAAAAACTGTTAGAAACATATAATGAAACACTAGAAAAAAACCCCTGTTGAACAGTGTTATTTTTATGATACTCGTGTTGTTTATCGATTTTATATATTATATAACCTGTTGTATTTTCAGTATATTTGGATTTTATCTGTTATTTTTTATCTTTACTTTATGTACTTTCATTTTTTTTAATAATCTTTTAGGTACGAGTATTAGTAAACTGAAAAAACTAAAATATATAACTTTTTTCCTACAAAAACTTTTCTATAGGATCGACCAAAAGTCTGTTTACATTTAAATCGATAGCTGCGTGTAGCGGCCACGACGGATTGAAGCGAAGTGATAACGAAATGTAAAAACTGTCAATGGGGATTCAGTGCCATGGCGTCATTCAGCGAAGTACAATGTGCGAGTACTATCGCAACAACGATTCTTAGACTATAGCGCTACGAAAATTATGCGCTCATTACAACATACGGCATAGAAATGAAGTTTCATCGATTCAATTGATTTGAAAAATGTTGCAGAAATTCAAGCAAAAAGTTTCAACAATGAATCAATAACGATCCGGTCCATCTCGAACTTTAAGAGATTCCGAAAACGTAGAGCGTCTGTTCCTAAATAACCTAGGCTCTCTACTCTAAAGCGGTCTAGTGTCATCAAAGTGTTCAGTACCACTTTAACTGCATTACAAAATTAAAAATTTACAGCAATTAAAGCCTGAAGTTCATCCATAAAGGATTCAGTTTGCTTACACTTCCATGTTAACGCTTTTAATTTGCAAGTTTTTATCAAAAAGCTCAATTTATTGTATCCAAAAGTTCTTTTATACTGCTTAAAAGCACAAATTACAGCATAATTTATTGTAAAAAGTACTTTTATTTTGTCAAATAGCACTTTAATTGTGGTAAAAAGTACAATTTACTGTACCAACAAGTATAATTTATTGTACCACAACATATTTTCATTTTGTCAAAAAGTACTTTTATTGTGCCAAAAAGTACAATTATATGTACCAAAAATAACAATTTACTGTAACAAAAAGTACAATTTATTGTGCCAAAAAGTACAATTATATGTACCAACAATTACAATTTACTGTAACAAGTACAATTTATTGTGCCAAAAAGTACAATTAAATGTACCAACAATTACAATTTACTGTAACAACAAGTACAATTTACAAAAAGTACTTTTGGCGTACCAAAACGTACTTTTATTGTGTCAAATAGTACTTTCATTGTGTCAAAAAGTATAATTTAGTGCACCAACAAGTACAATTTATCGTACATAAAGATATACCAAAATATATATTATTATATTTGAACACAAAAAGTTCTTTTACTGTGTTCAAAATTTACTTTAATTGTGTCAAATAGTACTATTTTTCTGCCAAAAAGTATAATTTTCTGTATCAACAAGTACAATTTTTTGTACCAAAAGGTACTTCTTTTTTTCAAAAAGTACAAATTATTGTACCAAAGATACTTTTTATTGTTTTAAAAAGTACAAGTTATTGTACCGAAAAGTACGTTCTACTGTACCAAAATGAACTTTAATCGTACCAAAAAGTACTTTTAATGTACCAGAAAGTACTTTTTTTGTGCCAAAAAATACCTTAGTTATACCAGAAAGTGATTTTATTGTAGCAAAAAGTACTTTGATTGTGCTAAAAATAATTTTTGTTATATCAAAAAATTTAGTTATTGTCCCACAAAAAAAAAAAACAGAGCTACAAATGTTCGCGAAAAATAACAAAATTTCTAATATGTGGTACGAAATGCTTTGATCCTTTTGTTAGGCATATACCAGAAGACATGGTCCAACCGTGATCAAATTGAACATTCAATTTAAAGTAATCAAAATACAAGATCGTGCGAAGTTTTGTCTAAAAAAAAACCAATCCAATTTACTTTTTTTGTAATTTAATTTCGAGATTGGGACAAAAAGAATTGATTTTCATCGACTGCAGGGCTAATATAAAAATCTTGAATATAAAGTATAAAATAAATAAATTTAATTTTTTAGAATAATACATTTCAATTACCTTTCGTCTAGTCTCAAAATCAATATGAACCAATAAAGGGATCAGTAAAAACAGGCATTGTTTGATTAGAACTAACATTTAAAAATTCTGCGACGCAAATGGCTTTGTCTTTAAATATTTGATGTTTAAGGCATGCGCGTTTAAATTCCACTAACCTTTAACGTTTTTTTATTCAAGACATCGTGGAAAGTCTTAAAAATACATATTATATATTTTAAATTTCGAGACTCTTCGATTCTTTTGCATGAATGCGTAGTCACATTTGGTTTAAATGTTATATTATAGTATAATTAGCTTCGAATGTCTTTTGTCTAGTCTAAAG
This sequence comes from Muscina levida, assembly GCA_964034835.1. Lineage (NCBI taxonomy): Eukaryota > Metazoa > Arthropoda > Insecta > Diptera > Muscidae > Muscina > Muscina levida. The sequence continues at coordinate 146,501,267 of OZ035883.1, read as the reverse complement.
ATCAATATGAATCAATACAAACGAACTTTGTTTGTTCTGAACTAATACTTAAATATTCTGGATACATCTGGCTTTCTCTTTTAATATTTGATATTTAAGACAACATACGTTTAAATTTCCCCCCACCCTTAACAATGTCGATGTTATTGAGATGATTCAGTTAGTCACACAAGAAAAAAGTATGCGGCAGCACAGATTCATTCATCATTTAGTACACATTACTATAGCAGTAAAACAAACTGGCCCCGTGGACAGCCGTTAATTAAATCTGCATAGTCAGCGTTATTAGCGTTCGTCTTGCAAATCACTCTTAGCGTGTAAGCAAATCAAAGGTGGTACAATGAACTGGTTCCCGGCACGTGTTTAAATCATCTTGTTAAGTTGTTCAGGCTATAAAAAACTAACTCTACTAAAATTAATGAAACAACTTGATCATTTAAAATAAGTTTACAAAATATGCGTGATTACTTTGTATGTTCATATTTTAAAATCAAACACTGTTTTTATGCGTATAATAGTTTATTTGAATGTTTTTCTTTTTGTTTTTTAGTAAATTTCATACTAGGTTCTATACAAACAACACAACACTAATGAATGAGATTCAAAATTGCTACCAAAAATAGAACTTTACATAAATGGCAAGTTCGACGATATGTATAAAAAAAAATAAAAGGAATGCTTAAAAATATATGTGTCAACTACAGACTACTAAGGCACTTATTTTTTTCATCTTCGAGATTTTCGTAAGAAGAAACTCTGGCGTTACTTAAAAACTACAAAGCATGCAAATATTTGGTTTGAGTTAATTTGAGTCTGTTCGTTCAATAATGTTAGAGGAGTCGTTGCCACAACTACAACTCTTCGTGAGATTTAATGTCAACCACCACGCCTGGCAGCTGGGGTTCAGGCAGCTCCGCACTGCTGGTGTCGATCCTTGGCTCCACCAGGAAAGCTCGTTCGCGATCACTTTTCAGTTGCACTTCTGAGTTTTGTTCGCCACCTTCGATAACTGTCGAATCTTCTGTATCAGAGATGTAACCATAATCTCCCGTATAGTGAGTGGGATACAGCAACAGAGGTGCAACACTGAAAGCTTGCAAATCGCGTTCGGGATATGCACTGGACCAAGTTTTGTTTGGATGTCTATTAAACATAATAGGCAGGTACTCATCGACAGGCAGTAACTTTTCCAAAGGTTTCGCTTTTAGTAATTTTTCAGCTCCTTTCAAAGATATAACATAACCCAAAGTCCAATAGGAGTAGCCGACATGAACCAAACTCTCGGTATTAGCCACCCAGGGTTCAACTTCGTCCTTGAGACGCTTACGCCCGAAATAGCTGTAATATTATTATTATTATTTTTACGATCCTTTTGTTCATCATCTTATTTGTCAACTTACACCAAATCATAATCTGAGACATTTCTAATTTGAGCCATTGCCGATTCAGCATTGTCCAGGAAATATGGTTCAAAACGTATATCATCCTCCAAAATTAATACCTCTTTCTGTTTGTCATCTACAATTTTTTGCCATATTTTGTAATGACTTAAGAAACAACCAATTTCTCCCATAGTCATGGGACGATGATGATAGGGATCTTCATAACCGGGTAGGAACTTAATGCCCATTTCTTTGATAATGTCATGGTTTAGTTTTCTGTAAAAGGGGGATAAATACCAATATATTGCCGAAAAAAGTTGGAGAAAAAGACTTTGAACTTACTTGCCATCTATAGCTGGGAAATGTTCAACATCAAGATTTAATGCATTGAAGAGATTTTCCATTTTTTGACGACGTTCCGGACGTCGTTCAAGATTGATCAAGTAGATGTGATCTAAACCAAGTTTATGTCTGAAAGGAAAGTTACATGCATATAAAATATTAAGATGAATACAAAATTATTAAAATTAAAAAAATTCTATTAGTTTCTGCAATTTTTCACATTTTATTTGATATCCACATTACAATACTACACTACAACTCATCATATTATTTCAAACATTGATGTCTTAAAAAAAAAAATTGAGCAGCAAAAGGGTTCATACAAATTTGCTTTATTAGGTCTCTACTTTTTAAAAAATTAAATTTTTAAATTTCGTTGTATGATGTGATTATTCCGAAAAAAATCTTTTTTATTTGAAAATAAAATGTTTAAGCATAAGTTTTCATCTTGAAATTATCTTAACTGGGAGTCTTGTAAGAATCTTTCATCTCTACTCGTTTAGTCCTATGTGTAATAGTCTTTCATCTAAATTAAAAACATCTTAACATTTTTCTTTACTGGCAGTCTTATAAGATTTATTTACCTCTACTATTTAAGTCCTTTGAATAGTAAATATTCATATAAATGGAAAACATCGTGAAATTATTCTTCACTGGAAGTTTTATAACAATCATTCCTTTGTACTAGTTAAGTCCTTTAAATAATAAGTTTTCATCTAAACGCAAAATATCTTGGAATTATTATTTACTGGAAGTCTTATAAGAATCATACCTCATCTCTACAAGTTAAGTTCTTTGAATAAATTTTAAAATTAAAACTAATTAGCACAAATTTCTATTGAATACAAACTCCTTTTTTATGTCTTCACTTAATTTTTTTTTGGAATATTTTTGTGCCCATTTTTAAAGAATACTCACTTTTCTTGGGTTCTCTCGTATTTCTTGAAATATTCATTGACTTCCTTCAAATAACCCCAATCATGGATTATATTAGTCTTGATGTTTTGCAATTGCTTATAATCTGCCTCAACGCTATCGGTAGCCTCCAGTGGCTGCAATATATAACCGAATGGGAAGTCATTCGAGACGAACAAAGGAATCTTGGAACAGTTGGCAGACATAGCGAACACAATAATGTCATCTATGGGACCATCGTACAGACGACATTGATGACCTAAACTAGTGCTAAATTCAATATCATTCTGCTGTTGCTGTATAAAATTATCACGATCGAAGGTCAGATAGTGGGAGCCCTTATAGTTGAGATTTATCAACACTGCACTGTGTATCATGGGAACTTGAAAGACACCCTCTTTCTGGACATTATAGATTTCCTTATACAAATCCGTACGCAAATAATAATAATCCGATGTCATGCCACACCAAAAGTTGGAATACAATCCCTCAGAGAGCAACATAGGCGCCACAATGGGCAAACGGAGCTCAATTAAATGTTTGAGGGTTTCAGGGGCAGTCAACAAAACGTCAGCATCCAGATACTAAAGGAAAATAAAAGAAAACATAAGAACATTTGAAGCGTTAAGAAATGGGCGACAGCATAAGATTATATTCCACAGATAAGTGTGTATGTATGTAAAGATGTGTGGCAATCTTACGAATATGTAGTCGGCCCAGATTTGTCTTGCATACACCAAAGCCTGCTCTTTTAAGCTGATAAGATGATGAAAACGTGCTTGGGGCCAATCGTATTGTGAACTCTCATTTTGATGACGTTGCTCGGTGGTATTAAACTCTTTGTTAACTGAGTGATATAAAGGCTCCACATGTTGCAGCCATTCATTTAAGATGTCGATGCTGTTATCGGTATTGTGATCAGAACGAATCCTGGACAAGATAAGCGATAAGATGATAAGTAACTCGGGAGGGCAACTCCATTATTTTCAAAAGTTTCTACAGGATCTAAACTTACCACAAAGCCATGCGATCCTTGGGATAGTCCAGTTGCTCGAAATAAGTAAGTAGCAACGGTAGCACAGGGGCCTTATTCCTCACCATTAAAGCCACCATTACGGTGGGAGCCTCTTCCACCAAGTCATCGGGCAGCAAGTCCTTTATCTGTTCCTGTACCCGCAAATTCTCCGTGCCCCACTGCACTGCATCAACCCAGCAACTTCCGGTTGCCAAGAGTAAAAACCAAAATAATTTCATTGCTATCCGTCCGCGTACCACAACAGATGTCCAACACACTAGTTCTGTATCTGCCGTCTCCAGTGATTATGATTATGACTTCATGTGTAATTTAAGAATTCAGACTTCTTGCACTGTTTTATGTTTCAATTTGTATGTATGGATGTATGTATGTACTTACATATGTATAGTTGTGCGTTTAGTAAACAATTATCATGTTTTGCTGTACGTTTTATATGTAGTATTGTTTCTAGTTTTCTATGCACTCAACTGCCGGCGGTTTTTGTTTTGTGTTATCTCCTAACCAAGGCGCATTTAATAATGTGTTGAGTTAGCGAAAGTAGAACACAAAGTAAACATATCGGGATAAATATAATAAAATTTGACAATTCCGATCCAATTTGAACGAAAAAAGTTGAAATCAGCTTATTAAGTGCGCCTTGCTACAATTAGAATAAAGAATTGTAATCAATACGGGTGAAAGGGGTTAACACATAAGTGTCATGATAGAAAACAAAAGCAGACAAGATGTGGCAACGCCGAGATTTGCCACTAGCTGCAGTGGCTGTCAAACTGTGTGGTGTAGGTTGCATAGCCTTTTAAACAGTAAAGTGCTGTAAATATTTCAAAAGTGAAGTGCTGTGAATTATTCAGGAATTTACGGGGAGAAAAACAAATTGTTTTGATAAGTGGAAAAATACCTTAAGGTAGCAGAAGTAAATGTTAAAGAGTAGGAGTTTCATATTTTACTGAAGGTATTTATGAGAATGGTTGAAATATTTTTGCGAAGATGCCACTATGCATTTTTCCTTAACAGCCTCGGCTTACAAATTTCAATTTTGTATACTAATAAATGAAAAAGTGTGCGTGTGTCCTGCGCTATGAATATGGAATTAAGGAATTTGCACCCCAAATTAAAAATGGAAATTGACCCCAAATTGGGACTGATAATTAGTATCCACACATAGAGGGTTATATTACGATCCATAGATCTCCTACGAAAAGGCTTCCTAGGCCCAATAGACGCTAGTGCTAGTCATTGGTCGGGAAAATTTAAAATTTTGTTGGACACTCAGATTCCAATTATCATCTTGCTTATTCTATACAACAATTCTTTACAACAAAAGGTGTTTTTTTATTATAGTATGGGACCTCGATAGTTATGGTTTGTGATAACGGAATTGGTTAAAAAATATTTGAATTTTTTTACAGTATTTTCAATTTCGCTCTAAGTACATGCCAATCACTTTTTATATAGCAACAATATCATTATAACGCCAAATAATTTTTTCCCAATAAGAAATTGCTTAATATGATAATAATATCTGCGTTGTATAGGGCGCACCACAGATTATCCAACCATGAACATGAGATCTGACTATAGTTTTCTTTCAAAGACATGTTGGTTCATTATGAAACTTTAAAAAGTATTTTCTGTACTGCATTCATTGCTTAAATGCTGACATATTTTATATTAAATTCAAATACGGATTTTATTTTATATAAACACCTGCTATTCGTGCCCCTGCTCTTGAATGACTAGCCTGTGGTCGCCTTAACACTTTTGCACTATTTTGTTAATAATTTATGTATTTACAATACGTTACTAAAAAACAGATTTCAACAATTTTACGCTACATGAGGTTTAGCATAGCTGGGAAAGTTTAACTTTAAACCCTCTCTGGACTCAAAGAAGGTATAAGACAAAATGATGGTATCTACATATTCCAATTTGGGGTCCTTGACATATTCGGGATCAATGTAAAAGAAAACGGGCATATCCACCTAAAACAAAATAAAAAAATGTACGTAATTTTCTACATGTTAAGCAAATCTTTGCTACAAGTTGTCATCTGCGATAGCCCAACTTACCTCTTCATGAGGGTTAAGCTGCTGTTCTTCGAAACAAAAACATTGTATTTTATTGAAATATGCTCCAGCCTCAAATGGTATAACATTGTATGTACTGATGCCAATTACAGGTGTATCTGTAGGATTGCGGGCAGTGTAAAAAGCTAAAGCTGTCTCACCGGGTGCCACTTTGATTTCATGTTGTTGTGGTTTAAAATTCCATCTCATGGAGGCGGCCGTATCGGCATTAAAACGTATCTTGAGCACACGATCTTTAACTTTTTCCATATGCTCCACCTTTTCGGCATCATGTCCTTCCTGAGTGGTGCCACCATAACTGTAGGCCTGTAAAGGAAGAACAACTAAATATGAAACTGATGACTCTTTGTCTTAGCAGACAGTAACAAAACAATACCTGGCAAAACATACGATAGAGTGGAACCGCGGCATAACTCAAGCCTACTACTAATACACCGCCGGCAGTCACATAGTACAGAGTGGATCTTAAGTTCTTTTTCCGTGAAGCTTCTGCAGCCACATTGCCCTTAAAGGGAGGTGGTGGTGGCAAGCCGGAGGCATACGATCTGTGCTGGGCTGCCTTTAAGGTGTTTAAACACTTTGTACTTAGTTGCCTGCAGAATCTTAACATTTCGTTTGTTTGTATTGCTTATTTTGTGTTATTCTTCATTTATATTTTGCTCAACTTTCTTTTCTTAAAGTTTTGTAATATTTCACAAAATTCTCTTCGTTTGTATTGTTTTTCTCCCATCAGCTGTTTGAAATTTGAGGTTATAACAGCTGTTTGTAAAGCGGCTGTGACAATTTCTAGTGCTTTTAAAACTGTGACCATGAAAAGGGTTGCCAGGCAACGCTGCTTTATGTTATATAGAGAAATATTGCGATTAAAATTAAGAACTCACCGGATATTCATTAAAACAGATAGAAATTATTAAAAAGTGAGAGAAAAGTTAATTTTATAAACAAAATGTTGCGAAATTTATATATACGACTAAAGAATATAATGTAATTCGCGGAAAAGTACATAGAAATTGTGTTACTGGTAAAGTATTTTTGGATTTATGTGTGTTATATATATATTGTTAATTCTTTCTATTTGTTCTGTTTGAAATTACAATCATTTTGGATTTGACAGACTTTTTAAGTTTACCGCGTCATTTATGTTCGTTATAGTTTTTATTTAAAAGATTCCTTTATTTATTTTTAATACCATTTAACAAACCACCAGATTTGTATTCTGTTTCCCCGCCCTTTCCTTGTTGAGCAATGGACTTTAGTGACACAGGTGATGATTTTGACAATTTCTTTGCTGCCAAAAAAACCCAAAAGACCCAGCAAAAATCAACGAAATTCTCCGATCCTATGGAAGATTTATTTGGCCTAGAGGACGCAAAAGAAGCCCCCAAAGTTCCAGCCAGCAGAAAGCTTGGCAATCCCACGTCAAAAGCCGCTGCAGCAAAATCTATACTACAGGACATTCAAGATGATGACGACGACTTGGGCTTTGATCCCAAGAAGCCAAAAGGCGCTTTGGGTAAATCACAAAATCTTTTTGATGATTTACTAACGCCCTTGGAATCAAAAAGACCTCAAACGGCAGGTCCACCCTCAAAACCTGCCACCTTATCTCGTCAATCGACGGAAACCACAACTGATACATCCAATATTATAGCCCAAACACCGGCTAGACCTAAAACCTCACAGGGTCGTAGAAGCTCGAATATGTCTAATGTACAAAATCCCGATCCATTGGGTTTGTTTGGCAAAGATAAAGATGCCGTGCCAGCAGCTTCGGGAATGTCTACACCCAAGCCAAAGAAGAGGGGAACAACTGCGGATTGGTTGGGTTTAACAGTTGAAGCGGAACCAGAGCCAGAGCAAGTCAAATCGGAATTTCGCGCAGAATCACCAAAGCACTCCAAATTGTCTACTAATGAATCTGCAGAAATTCTCAGAATACCTGAGGCCACCGAGCACTATGAAGAGTCAGGTGACGAGATCAGACATAATACCGAAGATCATTTGAAGAATATTACGACGGACAATCAGCCGCCTTTGCTTATGGATTCCACTGCCCACAATATAATGCTTATGAACACTTTAAATCTCGAAGCCAAACAAAGTTTTACAAACCTTAAATATCAAGAACAACAAGTTATGATGGCCACCCAAATGAAACAGCAGGAAAAAGTGCTGATGGAGATGCAGCGCAAACAGGAATCCTTGCTACAGCATCAAGAGCGCCAATTTCAAACTCTCTTGCAGCAGCAAATGCAGCGCCACCACCAATTGGAGGATCTTATTAGGCAGCAGCAACAGCGTATTAGCACTCATTTGCATTTAATGATGTCCCAGCCGCCGGCGATGACAATGGAAGGTGCAAATTTCGATGGAGTCGATGATGTTGTCTATCCCAGAAATGAAGAGTCAACTACAGAAAAGTCAAGGGACGAAGAGAATTCACAGCGTTTTGATAGGGATAAGCAATCCGCTTTGGAGGTGATACAATTTGAGGCCGACAATAAACGTTTGGAATTGGAGAATTTGCGATTGGAGGAGTTGATAGCCAATACCAAAAGCAACTACGAGCGGGAAATAGAATTGCTAGAGAAGTCTTACAAGTAAGTACAGAAAGGAGAAGAGCATCGTATATCATATATTTATTTATTACCTTTCTAGAAAACAAATCGAAGTTTTGGAGGATCATCTTGCCAATTTGGAAAAACGTTTAAAATCCGAAATCGAAGAACTTCAGTCCTATTTTCAAAAGAAAATCGAAATCTTAGAGCAAGAGAAGGATGTGCTCAAGAAATCCTATGAAGAGGATATTTCCAATCTCAAACAAGATCACGAAGATGAGGTGAGAAAACTCCGCAAGAATCAGGCAGATGATTTCGAAATGCTCAAAGAGGAACATCGTCGCATGTTGGAAAACATTAGGCAAGCAAAAATGTTGGAGTTTGCTGCCATCCAAGAAAACGGTTCTTATATAGAATGCCTAAAGGTGGCCTCGTCCAATCTTACAGATTTAACAGGAGGTCTTAACGAGCTCAAGGAAAATATGCAAAACAAAATTGAAACTCTTCAGCTGGAAAAAGAAAAAAAACTAGAGGCCAGAGAAAAACGTTTGGAAGATGCCGAGAAACGGCTAAAAATCACTGAAGAGTCAAATGAAACAGAAAAACAAAGACTGATGGAATTGGTTAGTACATTGGAATTACAAATGTCTAAAATGTCCAAAGCAACGGCCGAAGACAATTGGCAGTTGAGGCAAAAACTGGCTAGCCTTGATGCCGAGAAGGCAGCATTTGCCAAAGAACGTGAATTTTTCCGGGAACAAATGCTAAGAGATGAAGAGCGTATCAAGGAACTGAAGGAACACCAACTAATGGAAACGCAGAGACTTCAAGCCCAAGTGCAAGAAGAAAGGGCCCAGCTACAAATCGACAAATCCAAATTTGAATTAGAGAAACGGCTCCATGCCAATACGGATTTGCAGAAAGAAAGAATGGAGGTGGAAACTGCGGTGCAGGTAGCTCACGATGCTGCTCGTAAAGCTGACCTGGAAAGAGAACGCTATTACAAAATGCAAAGACAAATGGAGCAGCAAAAACGTGACCTAGCCGATAAGGACCATTCTCTATCAGTTAAAGAAGAAGAGCTACAACAGGAGCTACTCTCCTACCGCATGGCCGAGCGGGTTTCTCAAGAGGCTCAGCAGAAAGCCAAAATGGCCGAACAATTCTATCAAAATAAAATACAAATGTTACAGCAAAGGGCGCAAGATATCTCTGAAAAGGAATCTAATCTATCTCAGGAACGCTTGCTCTTGGCCCAGGATCGTATTGCTTTGCATGCGCTCAAAACAAAACTTTCACAACAGACCAAATGCTCATTGTGTCAATTATCACAGAAAAGTAAGGAAATTTCCGATACTCTCAATACAAATTTGACGAATCACGAAAATCCATTAAGAGAATTTCAACTGGCAAACAATAGACAAGAAGAGAATTTCGATTTTATGGGTCAAGGCAATGTAGTTGAAAGATTGCTAGATGCCAATATAGCGGATTCTCTGAGAAAAATGCAAGCCTCTTCAAATCTAATGGGATGGGAAATGTTGCTGGACGATGATCACAAAAAAATGGTGCAAAATAATAATGTAGACAATAACGAGGAATTTAAATAAAGAAAAGAGATTTTGTAAGAAATTCCAATAGTTTTATATTAAACAAAAAAAATAATTGTTTTACTCTATAAATTATTGAAAAAAAGAAAAATTTTTTTACAAAAATTCAGCTAGCATTTCAGAATTACATAGTTCTTTAAAATTATATTTAACATTTAAGTTAATTTTTTAGGTAATTTTCTCAGACTTTTAGAAATTATAAGAAAATTTCTGGTTACATTTTTTAAATTTATTAAAAGAAAATTGTCTTCCATAGAAAAAATTTCAAGCAATTTTTGTGCACAAAATTGTCTTTGTTAGAAATAAATTCTTAAAAAGAATATTTTGAGATTAAAAACCAAATTTTTATAAACTTATGTATATATTTTGAATTATGTGCTATAGAAAAATGGTAAAAAAGGTAACAGAAATTTGTATTGAATTCCAAGGATTTGTAGTATTTAGATGAAATTGTATTAGGTTTCAAGCGAATTTTTATAGCAAATTTTCTAAGTAATTTTTTTTCAAAGAATAGTCTTCGTAGCAATATTTCAATAAAAAAATCTTCAACTCCAAACAATAATTTTCGAAAACATTTTTTTGTATTTTGTATTTTCTTTTGATTTTTTTGGCATTTTTGTTTAGGATTATTAGCAATTTTCTATAAAAATATTATCGTGAATGAATTATAATTATAAGTTTTCCAAACCTAACATTTTGTTAAAATCTCTCAATAATTCGCAAAACATGTAGCCACATTTTCCAACTTAAGTACTAGTTCATTCGCATTTTTTTTGCTTCACCTTCCACCCCCTCCCAATCCGTTTGTTAGAATCCGTAATACCCTTAAGGAAAATTAAAAATTATTATACATTTTGTGGATTTTCTTTCAGCTTAAGGACATACATTTGGAAACATTACCAAGATATTATTTTTAATGACCTAAACCGTAGAAAGGGGAACAAATTAGGTTTAGCATTGAATTCTAGGCTGTTTTCGGTAGAAATGTGACAAACCTAGGCCATTAAACACGAAACAGATGAAAACCAAAACCCTAAGAAAACAGTAAAAAGTAAATAATCAATGGCTGCTGTTGCTTGTAGCTTCAAGGATTTCATAATCCTGGAAAATCATAACAAAACAAAGCAAAACCCCAAAAAATAATAATGAATGTGTTTAGGGAATACACAAGGAGTCAAACAATGTCCATAACACCACAGTGAAACGACAGCGTACAGGTGCAAAGTTCGTGAGAATGTAAGGACGGACATATACACAGGCACATGTGTGAGCATCAAGTCTCTGGTCTCACACGAAGGATATGTGGGCAAAACAAATTATAGTAATATAATATTCACACATGCACACAACTACACATTTATGCATTTATCTATGCTTAAGGATATGTGTGAGTGTTTGTTTGTGAGACGAAACAGTTAGATTTAAGAAAAATGTAACAATATTAAATCCCCTGCAAAATCTCTGCCATTCATTATAATGAGCCTCAATATCCCAGTATTAGTAGATGTGAGTGCGTGTAACATCCTTTGTTTGTCTAATGTTTGACAGGATATTTTGAATATCCAACAACAATTTACCCACCTCCTTTTGATGCCTGGTAAATCAGCAGAGACTCTATTGTCGATGTCAGGCTAAGTTGCTCTTAAGTCGTTGCTTTATTAATTCAACCTTTGTTTTCTGATTTATTTTTCATCCTGACAATTTTGTTACCTTCATTCGTTGCTATCATCCTCTCTTATCCGTTTGGCTTTAGGTTTATTTTCTCATCACTCATCACACCTTGGCTAGATGAATGAATGAATGCGTGAATGAATGAATGGACGGGTGCAAGCGTTGGTACTAAGGTCGTTTGACACCTTTACGGCTGTGACACCTTCATCTCCGGCATAGATTTGTTACGAGGATTATTAGAAATTTAATTAAAATGTCTACCGAACACAATGAATTAATTGTCAGATTCCGAAAGCAAATGAGCTAGTTCCATTTTCCTTTTTGGAAATGTTGTTTTCCTCAACACAGATTTTGTTCTCTTTGTAAAAGGATTTTATTGAATTTTGTTGTCAATCTGTAATGTATTTAATGTAACTTATACAACTTCATGTTTTTATTGTATTTTTATAAAAATTATTTGTACAAGTATTACACAATTCCAATGTTAACATACTTATGTACTTTTGAAATATAGCATAGAGCTAAATTATAGCCTATATCTTAAGTGTATCCCTTTTATGTTATACAGGGTTTTTATTTACTTTAAACGCTCGTTCCACTGCGGCTGAAAACTAATATCAAATAAATGTTTAAAAAGTAGCTGTGTTCTGGTCCGCCACCTTTTAACAAATAAGCAGATCTATGCTCTACAAACATTTGCATGGTTTCCTCTGAAGTAGCCCGCAAAAGGCAGAAGCCGCCACCTACTATCTGTTACATTTTTAACATCAGTACATATTTAGATATGACATCTTATAGACCAAAAGTGAAAAAAAGAGAAGAGTTCTTAGGAAAAACCCGAAAAAGATTAAACACAAAAAAAAGAAAATAGAACACAAGAATTATATGCAAAGAGACGGTTATTTGAAGACAAAGCGAATGAAAAAAATTGTCGTTGCATTCCAAAGAATTAATTTCATTTTTAAATATTTATTTAAATTTGTAATCAAATAACCATCCGACCGACCGATGTACGATTTGTTTGTGGTAAAATAGGAAACAAGTGTTTTTAACTACAAAAAAAAACCCCAAAAACAAAGAGGAAAAGGAAATGATGATATTATACAAACACTTGCACACATGGGGCGACCATCAAAGCGGATGAGGAAATAAACTAAATTGACACTGAAACATTTCAAGCGAAAAGAACAGTATCAAAGCGTGTAAAATGTTTGTTAAATTTTCATTCTGTTGTAACGCAGATAAACATACATCCATCCACGCGATATCCGTTTTAACATTTTTGCCAAGTTTTCTCTTGTCTCGTTAGATACTACTGTTGTTTCAGCCTTCATCAATTTCCCATCGTTTCAATTGTTCAATTGTTTTGTAATTATCCCAAAATATATATAATCAATATTCTCTGCACCATAATGCGTTTTTAAAACGAGTTTTATTTGGAAATTTTGTGGCTTATCAATCATGTTACGGCTTTCTTGTAAAAGTCTACTGCTGCCACCTTTGTGTGTTGCAAACTCTTTTGGGGAAGGTAGAGGAGGCCTGGGATATAATCCATAAATGTTATGCATAGCTTGGAACGGGTAGGTAATACATCATTTTTTTTTGCTGTTTCTGGCTTATAGTGAAATTATTTAACTCAATTGACTGGGAAAAAGAACAACTGTTTCCAACTCTTGGGGTATTTAAAGTCACATTAGTCTAACATACAAGGGTTGTTAGTTCTACGGGCAACTGCGAATTTCAAATTGCATACTTGTCATATTTTGAGGAATTTTATAAGGATCACAAACTATGATTCCAGATAGAAGAACAATTTTGAAGGAAAATGGTTTTCAAATATTCCTTGTATTTTCTTGTAAGTATTTCTCTTTAACTGCGATGATTTTCAAAGTGTTCTTAACTCCATCCAGGTGATGACTTATTCCCCCTTATTATGTATGTCGTAGTCACATCGAATCTTTGTCGTTTTTTAAAACTGGCATCGCTGATGTCGTTTGTAAGACTGAAGTACGACTTGCCCTTGCTCCTATCATGTTCTTCACCTTTAAGATATGAAAAATTCACAATACTTAATATTTCAGGAGATTATTACTAATTTTAATCAAATAAAAAAAACAGTCGAATGTTGTCGAAAGTCGACTACGACATATTGTAATTGTAATATTTAGGTTTATACGCTTAGATTGTTAGTCTTTCAGTTAAAGTTTTTCTTTTGAATTTTGACGATTTCCGAAGATTTTCTTACCTCTACCTCAAGGCACCCAGTCGCATAGATTTTGGAATAATACGTTGATTTTCGGAAAGTGTTCATCTCTCCCCAATTGTTCACAAAATAAAGTTATTTTTATACCATCACCCTTGGGGATTAGGGTATATATCATTTGGTACGACCCAAAAGTGTAACACATAGAAGGAGTGACTTTAGACCCTAGGTTTCTTTGAACCCAATTCGTTTTATGACTTTTTAAATCGTTTGAGCCATGTCCGTCTGTCTGTCTGTCCGTCTGTCTGGCTGTCCGGCTGGTTCGCACTATAACTTTCGGAAGACGCAACCAAATGTTTTAAAATTTTGCACGAGTTAATATTTCCCCAAAACTACTTACGATACATGGCCCCGCCCCTTCTGATACCTCCCATACAAATACATCATTCCACCCACTTTAGATATCGAGTAATAATATCAATACAACCACCGGGATCGTACCCAAATTCTGTTCTTAGTTAAGTTATTACAGGATAAAGTTTTGGAAAAAAAATTGGAAGTCTAGCCACGCCCCTTCTGGTACCTCCCATACAAATGTACCGCCCACTTTAGATATGGAGTTATAATATCAATAAATCCAACGCGATCGTACCCAAATTCTTTGTTTAGTAATGCTATAGCAGGATACAGTTTTTGGAGAAATAAATTGGAAGGTTAGCCACGCCCCATCTGGTACCTCCAATACACAACTGGTACCGCCCACTTTAGAAATCGATTAATATAATTAATATACCTAAAGCGATCGTGCCCATATTCTGTATTTAGTAAAGTTCAGGCAGGATAAAGTTTTAAAAAAAATTCTGGAAGTATAGACACGCCCCTTCTGGTATCTCCCATACAAATGAATCACTCCGCCCACTTTAGAGATGGAGTAATAATATCAATACACTCGACACGATCGTGCCCAAATTCTGTATTTAGCAAAGCTATAACAGGATAAAGTTTTGGAGAAAAATTCTGAAAGTCTAGACACGCCCCTTCTGGTACCTTCCATACAAATGTACCACTTCGCCCACTTTAGAAATCGAGTAAAAATATCAATATAATTGATTTTTTTTTTGTTTTCGTGTTGCCCGACTTAAACTTTCTTACTAGTTCTTAGTTTAAGATATAAATGTTAGAATCTAAGGGTTTTTTTTGTTGATTTTCAAAGATTTCTTAACCACTTCCCTAATGACAATGAGTTAAAGTCCTTTTTGCGAGTTAAGTACAATAAACGTACTTTTTTTCACTACAATTAAAGTATGTTTGGGTTTAATAAAAACACTTTTGGAAAAACGTAATTAATTTTTGGAAACAGTAAAACCCTGTGGAGCAATAAATGTTCTTTTTGGTACATTTAAAGTACTTTATGATACGATTAAAGTATATTTTCATAAAATAGCAGTAATAAAAGTACTTTAGGCTACAATTAAAGTACTTTGTGTAGTACAGTAAAAGTACTTATTGTGCATACTAAAAATAATTTTTGTTACAATAAAAGTACCCTTTGGAACTACAAATGTACTTGTTGAGAACCGTAATACTTTTTGTTAAAGTAAAAGTACTTTTTGGTATGCTAAAAGTAATTTTTGTACAATTAAATTACACTTTGATACGATCAAAGTACTTTGTGGTACAATAACAGTTCCAAAAAGATCACTTATTGGTACAATAAATGTACTATTTGAAATAGTAAAAGTACTTTTTGGTATAATAAAAGTACTATTTGAAATAATAAAATCAATTTCAGGTAAAAAAATACTTTTTCGTACAATGAAATGGCTTTATATAATAAAAGTATTTTTTGATGCAATAAATGTATTTTTTTTTACAGTAAAAATACTTTTTGCTACAATAAAAGTACTTATTAGGTATAATAAAAGTACTTTTATTACAATAAAAGTTTTTTATGGTACAACAAAATTGGATTTAACAAAAATACTTTTTGTTACAATAAAAGTACTTTTTGGTAGAGAAAAAGTATTTTTTGATACAATAAAAGTTATTTTGCTATATCAAAAGTATTTTTTGATACAATAAATGTACTTTTTGGTACAATAAATGTACTTTTTGGTATAATAAACTCACTTTTTTCCAATAAATTTACCCTTTGCTAAAATTAAATTACTTTACAATAAAATTACTTTTTAGTACAATTGAAATACTTTTTTTGTACCATAAATGTACTTTTTCATACAATAAATTCACTTTTTGGTACAATAAAAGTACTTGTTGGTACCATAAAAGTACTTTGTGATACAATAAATTCACTTTTTGGTACAATATTGTAATAATGTAAAAATCACTTTCTGGTGCAATAAAATCAATTTCTGGTGCAATAAATTTATCCTTTAGTACAAAATAAATTACTATTTGATAACATTTAAATACTCTTTGATACATTAAAAGTACTATTTGTTACAATAAATTAAATTTTTGGTACAATAAATTTTCTCTTTGGTACAACACAAGTACGTTTTCGTCCAATTAAAATTCATTATGAAACATGAAAAGTACATTTTGGTACAATTAAAGTACTTTTTGCTTCAATAAAAATATATTTTGATACAGTAAATTCTCTTTTTGGTACAATAATTTTACCATTTGGTACAATAAAATTACTTTTGGTACATGAAATTCAATATCTGGTACAATAAATATATTTTTAGTACAAAAAAATACTATTTGGAACAATTGAAATACTTTAGGCTGCAATAAAATTACTTTTTGATACAATAAATTAATTTTTTGGTACAATAAATTTTCTCTTTGGTACAACACAAGTACTTTTTGGTACAATTAAAGTTCATCATAAAACAATAAAAGTCCATTTTGCAACAATTAAAGTACTTTTTGCTGCAATAAAAGTATATTTTGATACAGTAAATTCTCTTTTTGGTACAATAATTTTACCATTTGGTACAATAACATTGCTTTTGGTACAATAAATTTACTTTCTGGTACAGTAAATTTACCCTTTAGTAAAAAAAAATACTATTTGGTACAATTGAAATACTTTTTGCTACAATAAAAGTACTTTTTGATACTGTTTGGTAGAATAATTTTACAATTTATTACAATAAAATTACTTTATGGTACAATAAATTCACTTTCTGGTACAGTAAATTTACCCTTTGGTACAATAAAATTTCTATTTAATTCAATTGAAACACTTTTTGATACAATAAATTCACTTCTTGCTCCAAGTGATCATGAATTGATGTCATATTGCGATTAGGCGTTCAGTTTAAAAGTTTAAAGTGATTGATGTTTCTTTGTGATTTCGAGGATTTGCTACTTGTACCGCCGTTAAAAACGTATCTGAGGAGATATACGGTTTATATGGGTTCTCAGTGAATTAGGTTTTTCTACCTAAGTGTTCACAAATTAACGTCCTTTTTATAATTAAAAAACTTCGATGATTTTTGACAAGCGACTAAGAAATTAGGAATTATACATCGTTTTTAAATCTTCCAGTATATTTCGAAGATTTTTAAAAAATTTCTGACCTCTACCCATGTTATCACGAATAATGTCCTTATTCCGAATATGTAGAATCAAAGCCCTATGTCTTTAAAAATTTCGTTAAACTACATTTAAATACTTCCAATTCCTCCTCTTTTTTTGGTTACCTAACTTCTGTTTCGTATTGCTCAATATCTTTCACCTCTTTTACAAACAGGCCCAAAAAGTAGCTTATAACTGTCCTTATAGTATTGCATCCTATTCCTCTACCTATGGAAAGTTATGATTTATGTGTGAAATTTCAGCACTAAACTAGAAAACTTAAACTAATATTTAACTTAAAATTGAAGAGCAAAAAAGTCAAAAAAGGCTTAACATGCCAACTAAAACAACAGCCAAAGAAAAGGGAGCCCAATTCTTCCTCAATCCTTTCGACAAACTCTAACAGATGCTGAGACTGTAAAGGTGTTGTTGTTGTTGCTGCATCGCTTGTATGTCTGGCACAAATTTTTATGATTTTAAGAACATTTTCGCTTACAAGAAAAGAATCCCAAAAATAAAGGAAGAAAAACACCAAACGCTACGTAAATGATTATGTAAATAAATACTAAAGTTGGTCTACAACCCGGCACGATGAGGAACTACCTCTGTTAAACAACATTCAAAATGGATCTCTTAAAAGAGATTCACACTCGTATACATGTGAATATGATTATGTGTTGTGTTGTGTGAGTGGGAAACGGAAGTGTTATCAATGTTATGCAATAGTTTTTTTTTCTTATATCTATTGTTTTTCTGCTTATACGTAACATACGTACAACTCCTTGTACATGCTGTGCTCAAGGATGCCGAGATTTATGTATGTTGAAGCGACTACTGTGCGTACGGCAATAGCTGTGTCTCCACCCATGTGTGTGTGGGTAAAGTATGTGTGAGTATAGTATATACGCGTATGGTATAAAGGTAAAACTTTGGTTATAAATTAAGTTGTTTTATTTAAGTTTTCTGTGAAATATTCATAACTGTATGTTTTGTTTTAACTCCAAATGATAGTGAGTTGATTTATTAAGATGTAAAAGAGGAAAGTTTGCCATAATGAGAGAGAGGGTAGTGGCAGATAGATGTTAGAGCATAGAACACGGCATATTTAATTCATTTGGGAGGTGGGGAAGGGTGGGGGTCTTGTGAATCACTATTGGTTTGGGGTTGATAGCGGTAGGCATAAATAATAATATTTCGTGCAAAATGAATTTGTAAAGCTTAATTTTATCATCTTAAAGGTTTATCAAGCTGCGTTGTTGTTACAGAAGTTAGGGAGTTCAATTTGAAGTTAAAGTTCTGTAGAATTATTAATCAAAGATAGTTTCTTACACTCTTAGTTATGTAAGACAATTTTTGTTATGAAATAGGTAAATTTTTTGGCAAAATGTTGATTTTAGTTTGGTTCGCTTTGTAGGGTAAAGATTTGGATTATGCAGAATAGCTATTTATTTAGAAAAATTGTAAAAATACTCGAACTTCGTCTTTCTTTAGATTAAGATAATGTTTTTCCAGAAAGTTGTTATTTGAACAGCTATGAGAGAGTTTGGATATAACATGACATAGACTGGATGCATCACACCAGGAAAGTTGTTCAAATATACAATTTCTTTTACATTTGATTCGGATTTCAGGTCAACATGTAGTTAATATTCCTTGATTCCTAAATAATGTTGATATGCAAAATATGACATTTTCTGTGAGAAGTTGGGAATGAAATCCAATCACGTTGAAAATATATTACAATATCTATTTTCTTTTAAAGAGTTGTTAATTTCATACCATTATTCCGCAGTAATATTAAATTTTATGGCAATTGTTGCTCTCCTTGAAATTTTAAATTATGTAAAAGCAATTTTTTTCGTTTCTATTTTCCGAGCGTTTACAACCGCCACAATGTGGCGAAAATAGTAACAAATAGCCCACAACAGCACAGAAATATCGTAAGCAAATGCTTTTTATTAATCTTTCATTTCATGTGATGACAGTGATTGATGAAATTTCATTTGAGCATTTTAGCCTTTCAACGTTATTGTCACTTTTATCACCCGTATCCGTATCAGTAACCGTATCTGTGCCGCCTGCTGTAGCTAAAGCTGAGGCTGCAGCTGAATCTGTAACAAAGTGTGTGATGGGCTCTATCAAGTACAACCCACACTGAGTGATGATGGCGTTTCAAAAGTTCTTCATCCTCCACTTCTAAACAAAAAGCAACAAAAAAAAAAAAACCGAACAGAAAAACGAATTGAAATCTGTTTGCCAAATTAATGTTGCTCCCTCCAAAACGATTTGGAAGAGATACTTTTCAAGCTTTTTTTTGTCATTTTGGACACAAAAAAATGGCTGCGAAATCTTTGAATGACAACAACAAAAATAATGGTTGGTATCCCACCACAACCTGCCACTCTCTCCCTGTCTCCCCTGTGGGTGGGGGCAGAAAATCGAGACGTTGATTTGTTGTGTAATTTCGTTATTTAAACTAAAACCATTGGAAATGTTTGTTACATTGTCTGATTGCGTTCCATATTTCTGTGTGTGGTGGACCGACCGACCCGTGTCGTCGTCTCCGAGTTTGTCGTCAAAAGCGTTAAATTTGATTAATGTTTTATTATGGTGTTGACAGCTTTTTAACTTGTCAATTTTTATTTAATGTCAAAGGAAGTAGTCGTGGTTGCCGTTTAAAATTTTCAGCTCTTTTTACTGCTGGCTGTTGGAATTTTTTCGTAAATTGTGCGTGAAATCATCACTGTAAACAATGAATGACAAGCTTTTTCATTGATAAAAGTTTTAAGTTATCAAAAAAAAAAAAACTCTGGGGACAATAAGAGGAGTCTGCGGAGAATGCGAAGGTTATTTTGGATACAGAGTAGGGACGATGTTAAATAACTTGGTATTGCCGTCATAGATGTGCAAAGTTATGAGTTATGGGAGTTTAAAAATTTCTAAAAAGTTTAGCTGGTATAGAAGTGTACCTAGATGTGGTACAAAAGCTGAATCTAAATGAAGTAAATATGTATTAGTTTAGTGTTAAAGTAGAAGGTTAAATTAAATTAGTATTATATTAAAAATTCAATTTGGTACAATAAAAGTACTTTTTAACACAACAAAATTACTCTCATATACGTTTAATTACATTACCAAAAATGTACTTTTTGGTAAACTGAAAGTAATTTTTGGTATATTAAAAGTACTTTTTGGTACAATGAAATTACTCTTTGGCATAGTACAGGTACTTTTTGGTGCAATAAGATGATGAACAATGAAAATAGTTTTTGGTACAATAAAGTACTTTTTAGTACCATAAAAGTACATTATAATATAATAACATTCGTTTTTGGTACAATAAAGTGCTTATTGCACTTAGTGCAAATATAGTACTTTATATCACAAGAGACAATAAAAGTACTTTTTGTTATAATAAAATTACTTCTTGGTAAAATTAAAGTACTTGTTGGCACAATCAATGTACAATAAAAGTACTCCTTAGTACAATTAATGTACTTGTTGGTACAGTAAATCTACTTTTTGATCAAATAAATAAATCAAAAGTACTTGTTGGTGCAATCAAATTGCTTTCTGGTACAATAGTAATAATTTATGATACAATGCAATTATTTTTTGTACAATAAAGGTACTTTTTGGTAAAAGAAGTAGTCTTTTGTACAAAAAACAACTTATTGATACCAGAAAAGTACCTTTTGGTATAATAAAAGTACTTTTTGGTACACTAAAAGTACTTTTTGGTATAATAAAAGTACTTGTTGGTGCAATGAAAGTACTTTTTGGTACAATGAAAGTACTGTGAGGTATAGTAAAATAACTCTTTTAAACTATAGTTTTTAGTACAGTTAAATTAGTTTTTAGTACAGTAAAATTACTTTTTGGTACAGTAAATTTACTTTTTGGTACAATTTAAGTAATTGTTGGTACAATGAAAGTACTTTTTGGTGCAGTAAAATAACATTTTGGTAAAATAATTGTACATTTTGGTGCAATCAAATTACTCTTTGATTCAATTAAAGTACCCTTTGGTACAATTAAATTATTTGTTGCTAAAATAAAAGTTTTAAGTGATCAAATAGAATAATTTTTCTCCATAAAAAAATACTTTTTAATACAATAAAATTACTTTATGGCACTATAAAAGTACTTTTTAGTAAAATAAAAGTACTTTTTGGTATAATAAAAATACTTGTTGGTACAATAAATTTACTATTTGATCAAATAGAATAACTTTTTGGTACATTTAAGTACATGTTGGTAAAATAAAAGTACTTTTTTGTGCAATAGAATTACTTTTTGTTACAATAAAAGTACTGTTTGGTACACTTAAGTACTTATTGGCACAATAAAAGTACTTTTTGGTACACTTAAGTACTTGTTGGCACAATAAAAGTACTTTTTGTGCAATAAAATTACTTTTTGTTACAATAAAAGTACTTTTCGGTACACTAAAAGTACTTTTTGGTATAATAAATGTACTTGTTGGGACAATAAATTTACTATTTGATCAAATGGAATAAGTTTTTAGAACATTTAAGGTCTTGTTGGTGCAATAAAAGTACTTTTTTGTGCAATAAAATTACTGTTTGGTAGAATAAAAGTACTATGCGATGCAATAAAATTACTTTTTGGTACAACAAAAATACTTTTCAGTACAAAAAATTACTTTTTACTAAAATAAAAGTACTTTTTAATAAGATAAAAGTACTTCGTGGTACATTAAAATTACTTTTAGGTACACTAAATGTAAGTTTGAGTACAGTAAAATTTCTCCCTGGTGCAATAAATTTACTTTATGGTACAAAAAAATAAGTTTGTTTGTACAATAAAATTTTAATATGATACAATAATATATATTTTGGTACAATAAAAATACTCTGTGGTACTATAATTTTCTTTGGAACATTTAATGCCTAAATTAAGTAACACTTAACGCAAATTCCAAAACAATTTTTTTTATTAACCATTTGCTGTCATTCCAAGCCAGTTTTCTCTCCACCTCAACCTTTACAAAACCACTTTAGTTTCACATAAGCTCCAATACTAAAATAAAAATGCTAATGTTGGCAAAATGTTGTTACCTCCGATTAAACTTGATTCATTACCATTGTCAACAATGTCATAGTTCTCAAAATTGTGCTGATGCACTTAACTTTGTTGGCTTCAACAGTTTTCTGAATGAATAAAAAATTATTATATAAGTCCAAAGGTAGGCCGAGAGATATCATTCTGCAAAGAACATCAGTCATCAGCCATCAGCCAATTGTAAGCTAATTAAACCACAAGAAACAACATGGAGAAATCAGTTACAGCTGTCGTGTATATCTACTTAAGTGAGTTGTGTCCGCAAATTTGCTATAGTTTTGTTTGTCATTTTTAATTTATTAATTCTTGCCTGTAGTTTTCAGTTTATATTCCTTGGTATCCTGCGCTCCTTTGCCTCAAACAGATAATGAGCTAGACAACGAGGATGCCTTACCGAAGTTAATTAATCAGGGCATGGATTATAATACAGTCGTGGGTCATTTCAAGGATTTGTTTATGTTTTTGCCCGTAATGTTTACTACACTGAGAGAAACCATGACTGGATTTCCCAAATTTGCCGAAGGCTTAAGAATGCTGCACCCTAATAGTCTAGCAAAGGAGGATTGCCAATGTAAAAAGTTCTCAGAGCAAAATGGCAATGATATTAGCAAGAGTGGGGCACAGTACCTATGAAATATGGACATGTTATGATTTTTTGGCTAAATAAAGTTATGTGTTTGTTATTTGTTAAAAACTGAAAGATTGTAAGACGTTTTAAATATTTCAAGAAAAATTAAGTAGTCATGACTACTGTGTCGACTTCTCGTCAATGTGGTAACCTTAATCTCTTAACTATTTCTGCAAATCAATACAATATTTCCTTTCTTAAATCATGTTTCCTTCAAAGTCTCACACACTTACACACATACCAACTCGCACTCAGCATTAACCGCCACTTACAGGTTTGTTTTTGTTTGCTGTGGCTGCTGCTGTTGCTGAAGGTGCCAGAGATCAAAATAAATTGATAAATGACACGAAATGCTTAAGAAAACTAAACCAAAATCACACATACGACTTCGCAGCATGTTAAGCGCTACAAAAGACAACAGATACGATACCATAGATGAACAAAATCCCAACTTAAACTCACATCATAATAAACTTTAAGAGACCTCAATATCTTATAGATCCTTACAATCACACGACACCTGAGAGAGATGGAGTCAGAGAGGGGCAGCAAGGGACGGTGCCACTACAGACTCTATGCGACAGTCATGAGTAACAACTTCTGTAGCTGGATCTGAACTGTAGTGAACTTAACCTTCTGTCTCGAACTCAGTGGGAGTTGTTGGTTGAACAGCGCGCGACAAGTAAAGCAAGTAACGACATTTTTCGGTAACGAAAACGCTTATCGCGCTTTGTCTACCATACAAAGAGAAAAACAGTGCTGAAGTCAATGGGAGCTAAAAATTGAAAGCTTAAGTTTTCGTTTTTAAACAGCACGATTTTTAGATGATTTGCAATGATAAGATATTCGATTTCTGTTAACTCTTGAAAGTTAAACAAGCTGGAATTTTAGTTATGTCGTTGCCTTTTGAATTTGGTCTTTAAAAGTTAACAATTAAAAGGACTTTGAAATAAAAAAAAAAAAAAAACGAACGCGACTGATGGTCAGACACATGTGGATTGATAATGTGATACAAAGAACATGCTGAAGTCATTAAATGAATTTCAAGAGAAGGATTGTGGACTCTTAAATGAAAACATAACTGCAAAATGCAAAGTTTTTGATAAAAATGGATGTTACTAAGATGATAAATTTTCACTTGATCATAATAAGAATTAAATTAATAAACTACTTTTTGGTACATTTAAAATTCTTTGTGATACAATAAAATTACTCTTTGGTACTTTTTGTAACTCAACAAAATTTTCATCCAAAAAAGTACTTTTTAGTGCAATAAAAGGACTTCTTAGTACAATAAAATTAATTTCTGTTGCAATAAAAGTATATCTTGTACAATAAAAGTGCTCTTTGGTACAAAAAAGTACTTGTTGGTGCAATCTAAGTACTTCTTGGTACAACAAAAGTACTCGCGTTCAAATAGACCGAATGCGCTGGCATGGACACGTTGTAAGAATGAAAGAAAATGTTCCTGTTCGACAAGTCTGCGGCAATAAACTCGCCTGTTATACAGGGTGAGCCATTTAAAATTTTAAATTTGAATCGGCTATAAGAAAGAAAGTACTGATAATATTTTAAAATTTCTGTTTTTATTGGAAATATTGAATATGTCATATGATAATGGAACAAAAAATCATTCATATGACTACCGCGACTGGATCGGCAGTATTTCATCCGGTCATCGTGTTTTCAGATAAAGCTCATTTTCATCACGGAGGTTTTGTCAATAAGCTAAATTGGTGCATATGGGGTTCAGAGAACCCACACGTGACTATTGAGAAGCAAACGCATCTACAAAGAGTCACTGTTTGGTGTGTTCGAAAATATGCAAGGAGCCACCGTTACCGTCAACGACGTTATTGCGCCATGCTGAACGAAATTTTGCTCTCAAAAATTCAAGAGAATGACATGGACGACATTTGGTTCTAACAAGACGGGGTCACATGTCACACAGCCAACGCAACCATCGATATTTCACGAACTAAAACTGAAAATCGAATAATCATCAGAAATTGTGATGTCAATTGGCCGCATCGGAGCTGAGATTTGAACCATTTGGATTATTTTCTGTTGGAATCCATGCACGACAAATGTTACGCAAAGCTTTCAGAGATTCGACCCGAAACAATCGAAAATGTACTGAAAATTGGATTGATCGGATAAGGTGCTGCCGAGCCAGTCGTGATAGTCATATGAATGGTATTATGTTCAATTACAAAATGACAAAGTTCAACCTTTCCAATAAAACCAGAAATTTGAACATATTATCTGTACTTTCTTTTTTATAGCCGATTTAAATTAAAAATTTTAAATGGCCCACCCTAACACGCGACTACAATGCAGAGATCCGTGGTTCGATTTCCGGCTCCAGTCATCAACATTTTTCTTTCATTGTCGGCCCCCTCGATGTTGTCGACAGTAACTTCGCAATCCGGTACAACGGATGAGTACTTTGGTACAATAAAAGTATTTTGTGATGCAATAAAAGTTCATCCTGGTACTTTTTGGTACAATAAATGTACTCTCATTTTTAAATACTGTGTAACCTCTCTAGTCCGGACATTCGCTAGCCCGGACTACCCAGTAGTCCGTACAGCTCAATGTTTCGGACAGTTTAATAATTTTACCTCTGTAGTCTGGACATCAATTTGTTTATTTGTTTGTTTCGTAGCTTTTGTACGTTATTTTTCCGTTAGACCAACAAAAACAGCAATTAATGGAATGATGAAGATGCTATACCACTTATTTAATTAAGAGAGATACATACGACCTATCGTAATATGAATTGAATATATTCAACCCTGTCCATTCTTAATCCTTTTGCTAATTTTTGCAATGTTAAAGATAATAATGCCTAAACAAGTGGGGAAAATGAATATTATATTTTTATATTTTTATATTTTTATATTTTTATATTTTTATATTTTTATATTTTTATATTTTTATATTTTTATATTTTTATATTTTTATATTTTTATATTTTTATATTTTTATATTTTTATATTTTTATATTTTTATATTTTTATATTTTTATATTTTTATATTTTTATATTTTTATATTTTTATATTTTTATATTTTTATATTTTTATATTTTTATATTTTTATATTTTTATATTTTTATATTTTTATATTTTTATATTTTTATATTTTTATATTTTTATATTTTTATATTTTTATATTTTTATATTTTTATATTTTTATATTTTTATATTTTTATATTTTTATATTTTTATATTTTTATATTTTTATATTTTTATATTTTTATATTTTTATATTTTTATATTTTTATATTTTTATGTTTTTATATTTTTATATTTTTATATTTTTATATTTTTATATTTTTATATTTTTATATTTTTATATTTTTATATTTTTATATTTTTATATTTTTATATTTTTATATTTTTATATTTTTATATTTTTACATTTTTATATTTTTATATTTTTATATTTTTATATTTTTATATTTTTATATTTTTATATTTTTATATTTTTATATTTTTATATTTTTATATTTTTATATTTTTATATTTTTATATTTTTATATTTTTATATTTTTATATTTTTATATTTTTATATTTTTATATTTTTATATTTTTATATTTTTATATTTTTATATTTTTATATTTTTATATTTTTATATTTTTATATTTTTATATTTTTATATTTTTATATTTTTATATTTTTATATTTTTATATTTTTATATTTTTATATTTTTATATTTTTATATTTTTATAATTTTATATTTTTATATTTTTATATTTTTATATTTTTATATTTTTATATTTTTATATTTTTATATTTTTATATTTTTATATTTTTATATTTTTATATTTTTATATTTTTATATTTTTATATTTTTATATTTTTATATTTTTATATTTTTATATTTTTATATTTTTATATTTTTATATTTTTATATTTTTATATTTTTATATTTTTATATTTTTATATTTTTATATTTTTATATTTTTATATTTTTATATTTTTATATTTTTATATTTTTATATTTTTATATTTTTATATTTCTATATATTTATATTTCTATATATTTATATTTCTATATTTTTATATTTTTATATTTTTATATTTTTATATTTTTATATTTTTATATTTTTATATTTTTATATTTTTATATTTTTATATTTTTATATTTTTATATTTTTATATTTTTATATTTTTATATTTTTATATTTTTATATTTTTATATTTTTATATTTTTATATTTTTATATTTTTATATTTTTATATTTTTATATTTTTATATTTTTATATTTTTATATTTTTATATTTTTATATTTTTATATTTTTATATTTTTATATTTTTATATTTTTATATTTTTATATTTTTATATTTTTATATTTTTATATTTTTATATTTTTATATTTTTATATTTTTATATTTTTATATTTTTATATTTTTATATTTTTATATTTTTATATTTTTATATTTTTATATTTTTATATTTTTATATTTTTATATTTTTATATTTTTATATTTTTATATTTTTATATTTTTATATTTTTATATTTTTATATTTTTATATTTTTATATTTTTATATTTTTATATTTTTATAGTTTTATATTTTTATATTTTTATATTTCTATGTATTTTTTTATTTCTATATTTTTATATTTTTATATTTTTATATTTTTATATTTTTATATTTTTATATTTTTATATTTTTATATTTTTATATTTTTATATTTTTATATTTTTATATTTTTATATTTTTATATTTTTATATTTTTATATTTTTATATTTTTATATTTTTATATTTTTATATTTTTATATTTTTATATTTTTATGTTTTTATATTTTTATTTCTATGTGACACTGAAATTTTAGTTATTATTTGAACATATTATTTTTCCGCAAACAATTCGTTATTAGAACCCAGAATTACCCTTGCAAATAAACAATATTTTTTATTTACAATTCTATGGGTTTCAGCAGCTTTAAGTACCATATGTTTCAACATAGCATCCAATAGAAACTTACCTTTTGAACACTTTTTACGTTTAAAACATTTAATTCCCAACGATTATTCTCACCCCCTAAGATCCCAGTATTGCCTCCCCCCATCTTCCACACAAATAAATCGCACTACATTTTTATATATATATTTTTTTGTATTATTTTTTATACTTTATTGAAACTTGTATTGTTTGTTTTGTTGTTGTTGTTGTTTAATTACATTTCATTTGTTTGTTGCATTTGTTTTTGGTTTAAATTTTATTAAATAATTTTTGTTTGTTTGTTTGTTATAAATATTTATTTGATTTTGTTGTTGTTGCTGTTGTTCTTTTTGCGGTTTTTGTTATGGTTTTGTCACCCTTTTTTAAAAATGGTTTTTGTGATGGCGTGATACTCAATTGTTTTTTGTTTTCGTTTACTTTAATTTTTGTTTCATTTTCATTATTTAATAAATAATAAACCAATTAAAATTTATATTTTTTTTACGTTAAAAAATATTCATAATTATTGTTTTATTGTATTGCTGTTGTTTTTTTTTTTGTTATTAATATTTTGTTGTTTTGTTTTTTAATATTAATTTTTTTTCTCATTTAATATTTTCACAATAAAATTGGTGTAAAAAATGTGTATGTATGTATGTGTATGGGTGGTAGGGAGAGGGACTTTTGGTTTTATTTCGTATCCTATATATCTTTTGTTGTATGTGCATTTTGTTGTTGTTGCTGTACTAGCTTGTTGTTATTTTCGTTTTGTATCCGTATATCCAGAATTTCCACAGAATTTATTCTATGTAAAGTGATGATGGCCTTTCATGTTAGCTGATGAACATTTCTAATGCAATTGTATATGATTTGCTTTTTATTTTTGCTGTTGATTTGTGAACATCTGAAGTAAATAAATATTTTAGCTTTTTTCTTTGTTCATTTATTTTATGTTATCTTAAACATAGATTTTTGTTTTTTTTTTGTTTTAAAATTAGAAAAGTATACATTGGAAAATAAAAGTAACTCACAAAAATACAATTCACAACTACTTTCTTCATATACTGCTGCCTGGCGCACGAAGCAATGTATCTTGCTGCAGTTCTTTGTTTTTTTTTCTTTCTCTTTTACATAAAATTTCCCTTTTCTGTTTCTTTTTGCTTCTCCTTTTGTATATTTTTTGTTTTCATCGTGTTTAACTGTTTTTCGTTTTTCTCTTCATAATACTTTTATCTCAATTTGTGGTATTTGCTAAAGTTTTTTTTGTTTTTAATATTTAAAATTTGTTTTTCCTTATTTAATTTTGCCAAAATAATTTTCAAAAAATTAATTAAAAATATCGTATACATTGTTTTAATGTTGCGCGGAATGGCAAAAGTAAAATAATTGCATGTATTTCGTTTGCATTTTAAAATCGAGCGAAGAGGGGTTGTCAAAATCGTTATAGCTGGGAATTAAAGGGTAGAATGTTATGACATGAAAATTGTTTTGGAATGCCCGAAAATTGACGGTAGATACGTATTTTGAACAAACATGACATGGAAAGGCAGTTGTCGAAGAATTTTATTATAATTGATCTATGGCATAGGTATTTTATATAGAAAAATATAGCTAAGATTCAAAATTGTGTATCTATAACAAAATCATTGTTCCAGCGGTAAAATGTTTCGCAAAAAAAGTGGCTTAAAATTTTAAAAGATTTGGTAGAATTTAAGACAATTTGCCTTCGGAACGTTTCGTTTACGTTTCGAAGTCACACTCTAAAATAGTACCATTAATGTACTATAGGTGGCGTACTAACAATTTGTTTAAGTGTTGAAGAATTTAAGTCTGACAAGAGAATCACTTTAATTTCAAAATATTTATCTTAAAAATTTCTATAGAAAATTTAGGGAATTGATATTTTATAGAAAATTTAATTTGAGTTTCGATAGTTTTCAACATTACAAATTTTTAAACAATTCCCTCCATAAGTTTTGATTTCCCCATTTCTCTTAGAAATTTGGAATTTATTTGTTCTTTTTCTTTTCTTCGAATTAATTCTAAATTTGCTTTATTTTACTTTTTCACGCTTTCTCATTTCAATTTCATTTCCTCGACAATATCCAATATTTTGTTTTTGTTTTCTTTTTCTTATTACATTTTTGTTTTTTTTTGTTTTTGTATACCATTCACGTTTTTCTTTTCTAACACATGTTTTTTATGAGAGACCAACAAACTTCTACGACTTAAAAACTATATTATCCTTAAAACTTAATATATACTAGACTATATTTTATAAATATATAATATAAACATTTATTAAATTTAATTTTATTTTTATTTTTGGTTGTAAAGTTTTATTTTTCATTTTTATCAATATTTGTTTGGTTTTCGAAAAACTTTTGTTGTCTTTTCAAATTACGTATATTCGTTACAATTTTTGGGGGTTTATCCACAGGATTGAAGCTTTTGCTACTGTTGTTGTTGTTGTTATTAATTTTTATCGATATAAGAAATTAGTTTGTCTACAAGTTACGGGGGTACATATACATTAAGCCTAAGGTACACTGAGAAAAAATATGAGTTGGATTGTTATAAAAACCAAATAAAATAAACAGAAACTGCTTAAGGTTATATTTTTTTGTTTTTTTGTTTTTATTTGGGTAGGTTAAGGTTAGGATGTTTTCAAGTTTTATTAGATTAGGTTAGGTAGAAAAATGCTTAATTTTTGTGGAGTTTTTTTCTTGTCGATAAGTTAGCTAGGCTTATAATACAATACATGTTAAGCTTAAATAGCTGATTACTTTACATACTATCCAGACGACGGGCCTCAATTTTGCATGTGCAGAGTATTTGTTTATGCGTTTAAGAGCACAGCTCATTTATCGTTGTGTGACAAATACTGCATTAGATTTTGTTGCGGTTGAAGTCTGCTTTGTGTCTGTTTCTGTTTAGATTTAAAAGGATTTTTATAAAAAATCGTTTTAGATTTGACGGAGGGGGATAATTTTTGCTAAGGTTTTTTTTCAAGGGCTAAGTTGTTGAAAACTGCATGTGCAATAAAGCTGTAGCTGCTGATTTGCCTGCTAATGCTTTATTAGAGAGATGGCAGGAAAACTGATTTTTTTTGTTAAATTAAAAAAATTACGCAATAAATAGTACAAAAAAATGTATAAGAAATAAAAAGAAAATAATGTAACAAAAAAAAATTAAAAATAATTTAAAAAAAATCAATACATAACAAAATAAAACAAATTTACAGTGCCAAATCTTATATGAGTAAAAGTATGAATTGATAAAAAGAAAATGTTTTTAAAAAATTTGTGTATATAAATCTGTCCATGAATTGGACCGCCGAAGTTTAAAATAGTCAACGATTTTTTTCACATCTGGTCAAAATTGGAATAACTTTTATAAAATGTGAATTAATAATTGGAAAACTACAATATACAGCCATATTCTGGAAAACAATTCGATTTGAAAACAGTGCTAAATCGGTAAAAAGGTATCACTTTTTAATACGTTTTTACTCTGTTTTCAAACCGAATTGTTTTCCACAAAATGGCTGATATTCGAAAAAGCATGTTAATGCAAGATATCTTCTAAGGTTTTGTTATGACAATTCCATCTTCATCTTTCTTAAAAAAAAAAATCATTACAAATTTGAAAAATATGCAAATCTGTCCATGAATATGAGTAAACAAATATTAAAATTTATAAAATAAAAAAATTATAATACATAAGAATTAAAAAAAAAAACTGAGATAAAGTAAATGTTCAAGTTTGTAACAGTCTACGAATTTCGTCACATCATATTAAAATTGGAACAAAGTTAAACATATTTAAAAATAAATAAAAAAATTAACAATAAAACAAAAAAAACTGGAAAGCTCTGAGAATAAAACATAAATATCTCGAGGCATACGACGATGCCAAATACAGAGTTTAGCTGCTAGATATCTTCATAACATTTTTATTGAACAGGTCCGACGACGTCTTTTACAAAAAGGTTAAAAATTACAAATTAAAGAAAATACATATAAATCTATCTGTTTCAAAGATTTTAGCGAAATAACAAAAATTTAGACAGAGAGATTTCTATTTTTTTAGCGAACCAACTTGCTATATATCTTCTACAAAGTTTGTTGTCTACATTTTCAAACTTTAACAAAAAAAAGTATGACAGACAAAAAATTTTCATTAATTTTAAACCCTTTCCTTAATAGGAAAGCCAAAGTTTCTAATATGAAAATGAGTTTTTCAATATATTTTTAATATGGAAAACCCTACATAAAGTCTCCACTTGTATGTAATTTATTTTGGTCCACAAAGATTTAATCACCATGACAAAGTAAGGGAATCACTAGGAAAAGGATGGAAACTCCCTCTCTATCAATTGAGGAATCATCCAAATCTATATGAAAATACTTAAATTAATTTATCTTCCAAACTTAGCGTGCTGTGATCACAAAGTGGCAAAGTAAAGGAATCACTAGGAAGAGGATGAAAATTCCCCTATTAACTTTAGGAAAAAAAACTCAATTTCCCTTTACACCCCATGAATGAGGTATGGGATAGCTTTTCGCTTTGTTGTGAATAAACACGCTTTTTATTTTTAGTTTCACAACTAACGGCACCTACTTGTTTATCGACGAATGCGAACGTCACTGTTTGAGCAGCTTTTACTAGACATGCCGATTGACTCGACACTTATACTGCGACGTTGCTGTCGACAACCTCGAGGTGCCGGCAATTAAAGAAAAATGTAGATGACTATAGGCGGGAATCGAACCCGATATCTTCCGCTTGGTAGACGCGTGTTCTTAACACTATGCCACGGCCGGTTTAACTATACAGGAACCGTCCAAATCCACATGAAAATCTTTTAATGGATTTGTGATCATTATGATAAATTTAGGGGCATCACTAGGAAAATGATTAAAATTCTATTTCTAACTATTGTGCAATCGCCCAAAACCATGACAAAATCCTTAACCTACTTTGGCCTAGATTTTTAGTTTTCTTTCATATATCTCCTCAACTGAGTATCATAAAGCAAAATTAAGCTTCATTTGTGATCACTATGAAAAAGTAAGGGAAGCACTAGGAAGAAAAAGGAAGTTCCCTTTCTAACATATTGCGGAATATGAGACGCTCGTTGCATACCTTAGGGAGAAAAGAACATGTGGGTAAATCACAAAGTACATATAGTGCGGAATAGTGCATTATATTGCCGACACCACTTACAATTAAACAGGGACTAGACGCAATTATAACGACATAACTATCTTCAGTGAAAGTCTGATAATTTCCAATTATTTTAAGCTTTGAAATCGAAGTCACTTTTCGACAAGTCTCATGCATTTCACTAACACTAATGATGTTAATACCTTTATTTAAGAACTGCTAGATGTTACTGCAACCTTCTCAAGCATTCAAAAAGGGGAATGGAATATAT
Organism: Muscina levida; assembly: GCA_964034835.1. Classification (NCBI taxonomy): domain Eukaryota; kingdom Metazoa; phylum Arthropoda; class Insecta; order Diptera; family Muscidae; genus Muscina; species Muscina levida. The sequence goes on along the minus strand of OZ035883.1, from coordinate 146,467,802 downwards.
ACTTAACATTTAATTAACCAACACCAAGTTATTTGCTGGGACCGGCCGTGGCATAGTGGTTAGAACACGCGACTACAGTGCGGGAGATCCGTGGTTCGATTCCCGGCTCCATTTCATTTTTCTTTGTATAAGTGCAGTATAATAAGATCTGCCTGGAAATTAACAGAAGAGTTTGGATTGTCTTCTCACAGTTTCTTTAACACATTTTTACATTGTGGGACTCTTAAAAAGGGGAATACTCTGAAAACTATAAGGACCCAGATCGTTAATGGAAAGCATCAGCGTCGTATTTGCGATGACTGGATCATTTTGTACAGATATTTAAATTCGATAGGAGGCAGAAAAGACCGACCAAGATTCTATTAAGTAGGCGATATTTCTGTAACAAATAGCAGCGGGAAAAAGGAAAGAAAGAACTGCTGAGGAAACTGAATGCAGTATCTGATAAAAGGTTTCAGAAATGTGGTAAAGATTGGGAAAGGCGTTAGCAAAAATCCGTTGTACTTGTCCAAATACAAATGTTGACAAATATTAAATTTTTTGACTTTTTTTTAAAGACAACACAAATGTGCAATCACTTCTCAATGCACCTGCCTTACAGAATTTAAGGTGTTGAATTTCAACAAACGAATTTTGATCCAAGTTTGACAGATAGCATACAAGTGCAGATTAATAAACCGCAAAAAAATTGTTATAAGACCGATTCTGAGATGTCGTGAAATTTATATTGTTTATAATATTGGCGAATACAATTTGAGGGTTACTATTCACCTTTGTAGGTTACTATTCAACTTTGAAGGTTACTACTCACCTTCAATTTGTATTCGCCAATATACTTTAAAAGGGATAAATATAAAAAAAATGTTCCCTCTGCATCCCATGATAAGAAAAAAGGAGTTACCTCTTAGGCAGTGACTTAACCCGCTTTAAATTTTCCACTCACTTAAGTTTACAAAAACTAAACCTTATGTATTTTAAATCAAATGTTATTAATAACATAAATAATAAATTTTATGTAATAAATTAAAAAAAAAAAAAAATCAACAAAAAAAAAATCATACTCAACTTAAACCTTTTTGTCTTTGAAGACACAACCAAAAGAAATTAAATAATAATAAAAAACACAAAATGTATATTTTTTTTTTAATTTTTTTTTTCTTAATAAAAAAATCAGTTTTTATTGCAATTTTGTTTAGGATTATAAATTCATGGTTTGTTTTTATGTGTGTGTGTGTTTTTTTCTCTGCGTTCTTTCTTTCTCTTCTGTAATAATAATTATTAAGGATTCTCATTTGTTTTCACATAAGTTATATAGGTAGTTATAAATAATATATTTATATTTCATATAGAATAATTAATAACTAGTTTATTATATATATATAAAACTTTATACACAATTTCAAGTAAACAGGGGGAGGGGGGCAGAAAAAAAAATTACTTTTTCTTAGAAAATGAACAAAACCATAAATTGAAAACAATCGTGTTAATCGTTAAATTAATTAAAAACGAGATAATTTAAAATGATTGAGCTTAAATGCTGTGTTTTCTTTAAATATAAATTCTATTCGTTTTTTAGTTTAGTTTACCAATTTTACGGAAAATGCATCAGTTTTCATTAGGATAATGGGGTTTGGTTGGTTTTGTTATCGATTTAAATACATCATCATTTGTTTAATGCTTATATTTGTTTTATTATTTATTTATTTATAATTATAGTTAATATTTACAAAGTTCCTTCTTGTTACTCTTATAAAACTAACAATGGGGCTTTTTTTTATCGGTTTCTGTTAAAATTAATTTCCTTAATTTTGTTTGTTTTGTTTTTTAATCATAATTTTTTGTTTTTTTCTCCTTCTCTTCTATTTTGTTTATAATAAATTCTATAATAATTTTTGTGTGTGTGTGTATGTATTGTTTTTTTTTTTAAATATGAAATATTTTACAAATGTTTTCAATAATTCTGATATTTATTCGATTTGAAGGGGGGTGAGTGATGGTTTTTTTTTTGTTTTGCTTTCAGTGATCATCATATTCATGTTGTTATACTTTTTTACATTATGGCTTTTGCTTTTGGCAGTGGCAGTTTATGGTTTTTCCTACTCTTTTCCGATTCCGGTTGGGGGTTTGGGTTATCCCTTTTGCATTTGTTTTTTTTTTTTTAATTTTTCTCTTCGATTTTTTTTTAAAAAGTGTTTTTTTTTTATTTTTGCTTTATAGAGTTTATCATCATTTATACTTTTGCTTTGTTTAAAGTCAGTCTATTTATTAAAAAATAATTTAAAAAAAGGAAAGTAGTTTAGATGTTTTGTTTGCATTTTGTTTATTTAGAATAAACGATTTGTTTTTATTGTTTAAAATTATAAAAAAAAGATATTGTGCTTTACGTTTTCACTTCATTTATCCTGCTGTACGCTTTCGCGTCGTCGTCATCTTTCTACTCCTACTCCTCAGCTTAAAATGTATTATGGAAAAATGTGGACTAGATTTTTATGTATTTTTTTTATCCTTTTTTTAGTTAAAATAGCTTTTGTTGTAGTTTCATTCTCTGCGCTTGCAACTTTTTTAAAATTAAAAACTACTTTACTAGAGTTAAATATGGCGGCTGAATTCTTTGTTTTTGTACAGAAAATCAAAAGTTTTCCTTAAAGAAGTTAGCAAAGAAATTGTGTTGAGTTTTTACAAAATCAAAAAATATGGAAAATAAAAACACAAGACATCTGGTGGTAAAACCTACAAAGTAGATCTGCCGTTGTAGCCCTCGCGTTGTCGTTCGATAATACTGTCATTATCCTATCATTTTAACGCCTTTGATTTTCGTTCTCTCTTTTTGCTCTTTCTCTCTATTACTTGTCTCCTTTACAACTGACTGAAACTACTTGTGGATACCCAGTGATTTGTATCAGGTCGTACCATTAACTATATAGGACCATAGTCGCTTAATGCCTGACCCGGATGCTGGTTACCAGGCCCGCCCGGTAGTGAAACCACCACAGATACCGCTCTCGAATCTACCATACCGGGGCCATTGTTACCATTGCCACCACCCCCTCCGTTACCATAAACATTGCCCGGCGCATTCATGCCACCGTTGCCACCGGCGCCGCCTATGACGCCACCACCGCCGCCACCACCATGCATTAAACTGCCAGGAGGAGCCCCAACACCGTGCATGCCACTGCCGCCAACTGTACTATTGCCTGCCGTGCTCATTAGAGTGCCATGTCCACCTAGCACGCTGCCACCGCCAATTGTACTGCCGCCGCCACCACCGCCCATCGTTGAAGCTCCACCTGACTCTCCATGTCATACATGGCTGGCGGCAGGCTGTTTCAAAACATGATGATGCAAATGGTGGTGGCTGGTGGAGGCCACTGAGGCGCCTCCCGCTTGGGTGTAAGGGGTTGCCAGTAGTGATCCAGCGGCGGATCCTACCGGCATGCCCATGCCAGAGCCGGCATATGGATGTGGTATGGGTGGCCTTTGTTTGATGAGGGCCTGATTGGCGCCCGTGCGATCGGGCTGGCCAAACAGCCGTCTCCAGAAACGTCGCCAGCTCTCGAGAGTCTTGCCCGACCATATCCATACGCCGGATGTTATGCCTACAGCCAAAGCCATAAAGTACTTCAACATCAGGACCGAGTACAGGGGCTTCTTGCCAGGGCCCTTGATCTGGGCGCAAGGACAAGCCAGTGCCTTGATCCAATCTTCGAAATAGGCTGCTTCATACAGATAACAACCGATCACAATTGTTGCGGGGACGGTATATAGGACAGAGAATATCCCGATGCGTATCATTAACTTCTCCAGCTTGTCGGCTTTGACGCCAGCTCCCACGCCGCCCTGCTGCTTGATCACCGATCTGATGCGGAACAGGGACACAAAGCCAGCCATCAAAAAGGTGGTACCAATGACCAGGTACACGAAGAGGGGAGCCAGCACAAAAGTCTTAAGATGATCCGGGTTCAGGTTGCCCACGTAGCAGATGCCCAAGATGGGATCTCCATCCACGGCGGAGAGTAGCAGCACTGCCACCGATTGCACCGTTGGAATCAGCCAGGCCGCCAAGTGGAAATACTGCGAGTGCTTGGTGATGGCCTCGTTGCCCCATTTCAAACCGGCCGCCAAGAACCAGGTGAAGCTGAGTATTACCCACCAGATCGAAGAGGCCATGCCAAAGAAGTAGGTCATCAGAAAGACCAACGTACACGAGTGGGGTCCCGTGGAACTCTCCTTGAGAAGGCGGCCGTCACATGCGATTTCCTCATTTTGCAAAAAGTTCTTGGACAAGTAGCCAACGGCCACCATGAAATAGCAGGCGGACAGGAACACAATGGGCCTCTCGGGGTACTTAAACCTTTCGGTGTCGATGATGAACGTGGTCAGTGTCATTAGAGTGCTGCAGAAGCACAGGCCCGACCACAGCGTTATCCATATTCCGGCGAACTCCTTTTCGTCGTTTGTGAAGAACGGGCCCTTGCACGGTATGGCGCAGTTTTGCACGTCGGCGATTCTTGACACAGTCGAGTTGATGTACCACGGATGATGCATTGGTGGCTGCATCATTTGAGCTTCCTTCCCCAGGAGTATGAGAGGTGGGCGACACGAGCATGTGCATTCCTTTGCGTTTGTTTTTTCTCCTAGGGAGCTTTGGCAGTTTTTTGAATTTTTGCCTTTGCATTTTTGGGTACCGGACGACGAGGTGCCAGACTGTTTGCGTTTGCCGCCACCAGAGGAGGAGCTGCCGCCGGCAGCATCACCACGGCCGGAGCCAGATGAGGACGAGCCACCCGATGATGAAGAACCACCGGACGAAGAAGAGTCGGTGTACGAGGGCTGTTCCATGCATAGGTTCTCCGGATCACCATGGAAGGGCAGGTGTTCACAGGCCATACGTTCGGGCCACTCGAAGCTGTACTGTTGCATAATGGGGGCACAGCCGGCTCGGGCTCTTTCGCATACCGAGCGACACACAGGCAGAGGTTTATGGTAGTCCTCCAAACAGATGGGAGTATACATGGAGCACAGGAAGAACTTCAGATCGGGCGAACACCGAATTTCTACCAAAGGCCAAAACTGATGGACCTCTAAGCCGGCTTCGTCCTGGGATTCGTGGTTCATTTCATTGGGAAATGAGGTCATGTTGTAGCCAATGCCCCGGCACATGGGAATCGTTATCTCCTCACAGCGTGAGTTGGGGTCTTTGGGTATCGCAGGCAAACCATAACCAGGCGCCGGACTCACTTCCATGGAGTGCATACCCAAGCCCATGTTGCCACCCATTCCCACACCGGCTCCACCGCCATTGTCGCCCATATGTTGCAGTCCATCCGCTAGACAGGTGTGTGTTGAGAGCAGGCTTAGGGAGACCACCAGACAGACAAGGCTTCTCCTCAGTGAAGGTATATAATGTGTAGATAATGACATCGTTGCAGGTGAAGATGGTGTTGCAGCAGAAGATGACAGAGAGTTTGAAGCTCCTGCCATAAGATGAAAGATTAGAGATAAGAGTAATTTCTTTTGGTTGTTGTTATAGTGGGCTAGGGTCTCAGCCCCAAATACTAGAGAGCTTTCGTTGCTGAAGAATAATCCAATGTTGTTGTTTTTTTTCCTCAAATGTCGGTGTTATATGGGTTGAGTGTAAAGTAAATCCTTATAGATGTAGGAAGATGAAATGTGGTGTTGGCGCTCAGTAAAGTTCAGCGTCAAATGTGGAGATTTCGAAATTTAAAAAACATCTGTAAAAATAAGTAGAAGAGAAAAAACACATGAGTAAATATTTGCGACAACTCCAATGGAGTAATAAGAAAAAATTTAGTTTACTTTTGTTTAAACAGATGCAAATTCCACACAAAAATGTTGTAAGATACTTGTATACATAATACGCTTTTACACGTGAGTTCGAGCTGAAGTAACAAACCGTAAGAGCTACGATGGGATGTTGTGCCTTCCTAACCATTTGACATTTAACACCCAACTGTTTGCTTAGAGAGTTTGAGATGTTTAATGAACCCTGAAACTAACGTACATTTATCACAGCTAGAACATCACATGCCCATGAAGTACAAAGAGATTGAGTGAGAGAGAGAGGAAGAGAACGTTTAAGCCAGAGAGTAGTTAAAGGAGCTGCAGTCAGTAACTATTTGTGTGTGTGTGTTTTTTTTGGGAGAGAGCAAAATTTTCACCCTTTTCCCAACGCACAATTTTCCCAATGTCATTCTCCGACTGTTTATCCACACGTACGCACAAATATTTACCTACTACTTTGTTGTTTGTCCGTGTGTTAAAGTCGCCTTCGTCACTCGTTGTCGTCGTCTGCAGTGAGGAAACTCTAATGTCGTCGTTGTCGTTCTGCGTCATCTATGTTGGCTCGCCGATGATACACTCGTTTGCGAGCTCGTGCTCTGATCTGCAAATAACAAGCTGCGTTCTCGACCATTCACAACAATGAGAAGTAGGAGGAGTACTTAGTTAAAAGTAAAGTCCACAAAGAAGAGCTCAATAAAATAACATCAATCAAAATCAGTGATTTTTATTAAATTTGACAGACATAAACGGCTGCTGCTGTTTCACAGCACAGTCTGAGAGTGTGGAGACACGACGACACATTGCATTATGTGAAATTAAAGATAATGAAAGCATACATAAGTGCGCGCTTGAGTACATGACGCTAAGGGAAGATGAGCGGGGGCAGGGGGGCTTTACGCCACTGAGGGTAGTTAGATGTGACCAGAATTGTGATGATTGAGTGTTGTGTTTGTTGTAAAGAAAAAAAAGTGTTGAAATAACACTAAAAATTAATTAAAATCAATTGAATTGCTCTTTTCTGTCGCCTGTGGGGGTATTTACAACTGACAGTGATGTGCACGAAATAATGGTGCGATGGTTTTTTTGTGTCTTTATTTTGGGCAAATTGTGATGAAGATAGTTGGATAGTGTAATTATTGGGAAGTTGGCGGATTAAACTGAATGATGCTTGAGATTAATTTAAATCAATCTAAAATTTGAATTTAATGAGAATTGATAGGTATTAGGTGGGAAATTGTTTATTACAATTATGTGTAAGAGTAAAAGAATACAAGAGCAGCAGTTGTTAGGGGATTGGAGTTGATTCTCAAGACTTACCGGAAGTGTTACTACCGGTACACGATGAAGAGTTTGTGGTTATATATTAAATGCAACTATTAAATGACTTTGGACGCCTTTACTTTACTTAATAAATTTAAAATGAATTGGGTACCAATTCTGACCGAACTCGGAAGAGGTTGAAAGACAAAATACATTACGCATAAGAGAAAAAATGATCCCTTAGGTTGCTGTCAATACTCCCACATATCGTAAGATATCTGTACTATTTTAGAAACCATCGTAATCATATCCGAAACATTTTGGTAAAATTTCATTGTTATCGCATAGAAGCTATAGGAGCTCATGAGTAACACACAGACAACATCTGACTAACAAAAAAATCATCAGGGATGTATTATTCGGTAGTATTTATTTTGAATTCGATATGAAACCTCCTCTAATCTCTTTATTAAAGATGGATTAAAAGTAATTTTACAACTTCGCCACCTATGGTGAGATATATGTACTATTGTAGAAACTAACCTTAATATATTAGAACAATTTTGTTAAAATTTCGTCGTTATCGCATGGAAGCTATAGGAACACACAGACTAACAAAAAAATCATGATAAAAGTTGTATTACCTATTTTTTAACCATTTTTGTGTTTTTAATTTCAAATAAAGCCTCTTCCAGTACCATTATACACGGTCAGTTAACTAATACGCCACCTATCGTCAGATATATGTACTATTACAGAAACTAACTTAAACATATCAGTAACTATTTGGTAACATTTCGTCGTCATTACATGGAAGGCATATGAATTCATGCGTAACACACAGACAACGTCTGGCTGGAAGCCAGAATCTCTATTGATTCAATAGATTAGAAAATTACTGCAGTCGTTTGTGAAAACTGCTTTAAAAATAATTAAACTACGATCGGGCTGATGTAAAACTTCAAGAAATCCCGAATACGTCGAGCGTGTAAGAGCTTATGTTGGTGAATAATAAAGACTCTTTAGTCGAAAGTGGCCTAGCGTCTTTAATGTACCCAAAACATTTAAACTGCTTTTTTTTAACAGATTTACAGTCACATCTTTCAAATGTCAAATGGTGCATGAATTAAGGACTCAAGATTATGCTCACAGTCTTCAGTTTACTAACGAAGGTTCAATAGCTTCAATAACATTTTTTTCTCAGTAGATGTACACTTCAACCAAAATGGGCAGAAGGCAGAATTGCAGCTATTGAAGTGATAATAATCCTAAATTGAAGCATCAAATGCTCTACATTCACCCAATGTTGCTGTGTGGACAGCCTTGTCAGAAAGAGGATAGACAACACTTTAAGGAAGGCCCCTAAAAATATAGCTAGACATGCCATCGTTTGGAATCTGCAGGGCAGCAGTAGACAAGTTCGTTCGGCCCTCACCTAGAGAAGGTAGTTTGACAAGAAAATTGGAAAAAGCGGAAAGAATCTAAGTGAAATTAGAAATCTATCTTTAAATATAATTTTAATGGTTTTATCAACGATATAAATAAGATGTGACACCTACAATGACTCTTTGGGTGGAGTTTGAGAAATGAGAGAAGGTGTTATTAACTGGCCAATTCACAGCCCAGACTTATCCTTAATTGACCTTTTTTCAAAAGTAAAGTTTTCAACTCCGACCTTAAGGAATTAAGGTAAAGTATTCGCGAGAAGTGCCGACTTTGGCATGATGGTTAGAAATCGCCACTTTCATGAGGGTTCGGTCTCTGTCACAGTCAAAAACATTTCTTAGATTGGTGCCTCCCTCGATGACTGTATTCGAGTTTATCGGATTGTCTAGTAAAAGTTTCACAGTCTCTAGTTTCCATCGATGATATATATAATCTTAAAAAATAAAATCCCTATTTGTATAATTTCATAATAAACATAAAAATTGTTGCTTTCATGTAACCAATTTCTTTTTTTATCTACGTTTAAAAAGTAAATATACTTGTGGGCTACCCAGTTCCACTATAGTAGTCACATAATTAATTAATTACTTCATAGCTCATAATCACTTCTTATTGATTTGTCATATGTATATTACATACACTATTAATATTTATTGTTGTTCTTGCTTATTTTATATTTGTCTATTGTCTATTTTTGCATTTCAATGAAATATTACGCTCTATGTTTCCCTGAACCTGAGAAGAACTGTCACACCTTTTCAAAACTGACACTTATCCATGAGTTTTCTTGATAGATTTGTAAGCCATGTTTTTTTTTTTGATTTTGCTTGTATAACTTTTTTTTTTATTTATATCAATGTCATGCGCTTGTTGGCTGTTCTTTATTTTTGTTTAGCTTCTTTCTACATATAACAGCACATACACGAGAGAAAAAACTGTTGTTGCGGTTTTGCATTTTCTGGGCTACTGTAATACTTTACGAGATGATGTGGTTTTTAGTGCATTTTTTTCTCTCTTCATTTTTCATTCGAATAATAATAGCAGCAGCAATACAGCAACAACAATAACAATATATCATTATACAGCAACTGTCATGTGGTCACTGGTTCACTGTCTGTCATATGCTCACAGTAGGGTAGTAATGGCTGGCATACTACGATGGCGCACCAGCAGCCCAACCAACCATGAGAATGTGATTGTAAATGTTTGTGAACGGTTATTATTTGTTGATATGTACGAAATGACATTAAAAACATACATAGGTAATTTAATATTTGAAATTAATATAAACTTAATTATAAAAATTAAGATCACTGGATTTTGCTGTTAAAAGCCATAGCGAGACAAGTGTTGCGGTTTGTTAAGGCTTTAAATTGAGACGAGAAAAACGCACACACACACACGCAAGTTATATAAATATTGAAAAAATGTTAAACTTTTGTTTTTGAACATTCTTTTATTTGTTAATGTAAACTTAATTAGGTTCTTGCTTAAGGGTTGCTTGACTCGTTTTCGGGTTCGCTTTTCTGGTTTGGCATAATGCCCTTTGTCATTTTAATCCTTTTGCCATATCCTTTGGGAGGGTTTCCATACACTTTGTGCTTTGTGGGCACTTTTGTTGTGTTTGAAATCATAATTTCTAAACAAACACCCGAAAGTTTTTGCTTATTTATAATTAATTGCTAAGGCTGCTGGGTGGCGGCACCAGGGTGCAGGACTAACGTATTTGTCAAGGCATTCTTCGATTACAACAATCCCTATTGCATTTGTCGAACCTTTATCAAAAGCTTTCTTTTGTTAATACTCTCTCTCTCTCTCCCTCTCTCGGCAAACAAATACGTAGTCGTTGGAGGTGTCCTTTGTAATCTTTCGAGGATTTGTTTGTGGGATTTTACCGTTAAACTACCAATTGTGCGTTATTTCGTTCAATAAATCAAAACTTTGTGCGTCGAACAAGAAATTATAGGAAATTATGTTTAGCAGCAATAAAATCTATAAATACATAAATATCTCTTTCTTTGTATAGTTTGTGGTAACTTTCGAGCAACAAAATGGGACTTTCAAAATAAATGTGTTCTTAGTAAGTCTCGGTAAAGGTGCCTTGTGTAATTATAATTAGCATACTCGTAATCTAATACAAGGCACGGGGTTTGTGTCTGTGTGTTTTTTATGGATTGCTTTGCCGTTCCTCCGATTGCAATGAAACTTTGCATAAAGTTGGTTTACTTGTAGGCCAAGGATTTAAAGGGACTATATACTTTATAACATTAGAATTGACAGGTGGAGTTTATGTTTAACATGGTTGCCACTTTGTTCTTAACAAAGTTGCAAAACGGTTTAAGGAACATCTGTAGTATTATAATTTTTTACTATATGTGGCGCTCGGTATCTTTATTCTGCATAATCTAATACATGACACGGGGTTTGTGTCTGTGTGTTTTTTTATAGACTATTTTGTCGTTACTCCGCTTGTAATCAAACTTAGCAGGAAGTTGGTTTACTTCTAGTCCAAGGATTTAAAGGGACTATATATTTATAACATTAGAATTGACGGGTTGAACATAGTTGGCAACTTAAACAATTATATTAAGCAAAGTTGCAAAACGGTTTAAGGAACATCTGTGATTTCATTGCCGCATTCGGTGGTGTTTTGTATATAAATTAGTATAATTTTGGTACTATAGGTGGCGCGCTGTATCTTTATTCTGCATAATCTAACACATGACACGGGGTTTGTGTCTGTGTGTTTTTTATAGACTGTTTTGCCTTTACTGCGCTTGCAATCAAACTTAGCATGCAGTTGGTTTACTTGTAGGTCAAGGATTTAAAGGGACTATATACTTTATAACAATAGAATTGACAGGTTGATATTAGGTTAAACATGGTTGCCACTTTGTTGTAAACAAAGTTGCAAAACGGTTTAAGGAACATCTGTGATTTCATTGCCGCAATTGGTAATAATTTGTATATATAGTAGTATAATTTTGGTACCATAGGTGGCGCGCTAGATGTTTAAATAAACGACGTAGTTATAATTTGCATAATTTAATACATTACACAGGGTTTTGTGTCTGTGTGTTGTTTATATACTGCTTTGTCGTTCCTCCGATTGCTATGTAACTTAGCAAGAAGTTTGTTTACTTGTAGGCCAAGGATTTAAGGGGACTATGTACTTTATTATGGCAGAGTTGCCGGGTCGTTTTTACCACTAACAGAGTTGCCACTTTGTTGCAAGCAATTTATCAAATCGTTTTCGTAGAACGTGTGTACATCCATTTTTGTCATTATTTCCTTAACCGTTGGTTCTTTCCTCATTCCCCGTGAATTCACCCTCTGTTGCTCAAGCTTGATGCCACTGAACAACTGCTTCTTATATATTATTTAAAACTTTATTTCCTAGAAATTTTCCCCTAGCAATAAAAACTTGCTAGATTTGAAATATTTCCTAGTTTGAATTTCAAATTGCTCTGGTTTTAGTCTGGTTTGCAATTGTTACTGGATGCTTAGGCTATATGAGAATGTACTAGGGTGATCAATTATTCGGGTTTTTGCGAAAACCGGTTTTCGAATTATTCGAAAAATGGCATTTAAAAAAAACCGGTTGCTTTTTTTGAAATTCACAAAAAACCGGATAATCCGGTTTTCAAAATTATGCCAAATAACAAATTAAAACACAATTTTTGGAAAAAAAAATTGTATTAAAAAATAACAGAAAACAAATCAATTATACCTATAAAAAGTTAACTTTTAGTTTAATTATAATTACAATGCAAAACATTAGTGAGATCAGTTTGTTATTTTAACAAAGACAAACGAAACAAAACAATTCATTTGTAAATACAGTACGAGCTCGATTTTCGCAACCGATAGCAGCCCAAGCCGGTTGCAGTTACCGAGATTGTTGCGCTTACCGAACCTCTATTGAAAATTGTTATTTTACTTTGTGCCAAATGCCCCACGTCACTAAAAAACTGTACTATAACAGTCATTTGCTCACTCACATTGAACAGTGGCGTAACATAGCATGCAAATAAAAAAAATATATAATTTCTGCGAATACATTGAAAAGTTGCGCTCATCGAGACTGCTTTTTTGAACGTGTTGCACTTATCAAGACTCATGTGTAAAAAAGAGCGGTTGCGCAAATCGGGGTGTTGCAATAATCGGTAGTTGCGAAAATCGAGCTCATACTGTAATTGATTATATATAAATATATTTAATTTAATCTTTAGTTTTACCTAAAGTAACATTTAAGAAATAAGATACAATTTAAGTGCTTGGGTGTATACCTATTTTTTTCTTTTGTTTTTGTAAAACTTGACATTGAAAATGCCCTTTCACTCAGTGTACTATTTGGGCTTATAGTGTACAAGGCGTTTAATATTGAATATTTTAGAAATGCGTCACTAATTGGGAGTTTACTCGTACTTAAATACAAAATGAGAGTATTCAGGGCTTGAACACGTCGTTCTGATATACGTCTTTTGAAAATTGCATATAAATTTATTGATAATTGGTTTTGAATTGTTGAAAAGTGTTAAAGTAAAAATTTAAAAATACCTTCAGCATCAGCTAAAGTCGAAGAGTTTGCAGAAAGTTTTTGTATAGACATTTCCAAAGGTTTAAGGGTGTCACTAAGCACAGACAAAGTTGCGATATCATTTTCACTAAATGGTGTCAGTTCTAACTCCAATGTATGATTCACACATTTGTGCAATTTTAAAAAGTGAGAAACCATATTGGTTATAGAATTCCAGTGGTGCTTAACATCATGGATAAGTTGAAGCTCCTTATTAAATTGGTCTTTTACAAACATTTGTAATTTCTTTCGCTTTTCAGCCGACTTATTAAACATTGAAGATTTATAAAACTAACAATTAGGTTGTTTTTCCGAAACACTGAAAAAAAAACAAGTACGAGAACACATTTAACACAATTATGAATAAATTTAAATAAAAAATATAGAACGCCAAAAAACCGAGATTCGACAAAAAATAACCGGATTATTCGATATTCGAAAAATAGGGATTTAAAAAAACCGACGGTTTTTATGGGTGAAAAAAACCGAGTAGCCGGTTTTTGAAACCCGAACTGATCACCCTAGAATGTACGTTTAGCAATTCTTAGGAAACCAAAACACTCTTTAAGATCTTTTAGGTGCTGGCAGCTGGCTGCTGGCGAAGATGACGATGATGATGATGGCAGAAATGACGATGACGCTGATGCTGAGGTTTGAAGTTTTTGTGGTTTCTGTCGTCAAGAGATTTAAATCTCAAGCCTTTAGCAAACATTGTTTTGGGTTGAAAAAGAACAACAACTACAAACAAAAAATACAAAACACAATGTTAAACGAAAACAACAAGTAGACAAGAAATGTTGCTACTTTAGAAGGCCAACAACGTTGCAACACGCTTGAGGAAGAAGTGTATAACCATAAACAGAGGCTTAACAACATGTTAAATATGGATGGATGGATGCCTGACCGAATGGATGGTGGAAGGCACCTTCCTTGCTTACACCTTAGTTACACATGGCAGAGTGCTTGGCTGGCTGGCTGGCTGGATGTTTGGTTTCTGGCTGCTTGCTTTGCCTGGCCATGAAGCCAACTCTCGTTTGACTAAGGCTCTTTCTTGGCTTTTTTGTTGTTTGAAAACTTTAAGCCCAGATCGTGCTTAATGATCTTGTTTCAAAGTTTTACAATCTTTGCTGGCTGGCAAATATTGTAAGCGCTCACTTGAGACTGGACGTACCGTACCGTACGTTGCGTTTAACATTTGTAATGAAGGGTCCCTTTTGGGCTCTTTAGGAATCCATCATTTCGTAATGACATTTTAGACGATGGCAACTGTTTAAGACCGCCGCCAAACCCAGCGTTCACCACCAGTAGTCATTTCAATATTTATTTAGACGTCTGGCTCCTATTGTAATTGAGTAAGCAGCCCCTTCCCCCGCCCCTCTTCGGCAACCAACGGGATCAACTTAATGAAGATCTTGACGTGGAAAAGAAAAAGAAATAATATGCATAAAGCCTTTACGTTAAGTCTGGGTCTGGGACAAAGCCATGTTTTGCCATGACAGAAATTGTTTTATTTGTGATTTGTATTTTTCTAAGTGCTTTAATGTTTATTCTACCATAGTGGTGAACAACGACGACGATGGCAACAAGAATTTCTATATTTTCCTTAATTATGGATTTCTTTTCTGTTGCTATTGCTGCTATTTTCCTCTTTTCTTGAAACGCAATCAATTTATTCAATATTTACATAGCTCTTTAAACCATCAACTAGCCAGCCATCCAGTTAGCAGCCTTACTTGCCTCCGCTTACACAGAGCTCTCCTTGTATGAAAAGGTGCTGTTCATGACTTGCATATGACGATGACAATGATCATATCTCTCTCACCCAGACTTTGTTTTCCTTTTTCCACTCCAAGCGGACTCTGAGCAGTATCCATACACGTAGCTGTTGTTGACTTACAGTTGCTGGCCTGCTTGGTGATTTCCAAGGAAATTTACACTTAAAACTCATAAAATAAACATGATTAGCGTTGCACTACTAAATACCTTCTTTGCAAGGCAACTAACTGACTGAGTGACTGCTTGCCTTGTTATTGTTACTCCAATGCTCCTCTCTTACTTGACCATATTTTGTAAATAAAATCTTGTTAAATGTTGTTCACGTTTACTTATGCCATGCCATGCCATGAAAAAAAGAACAATAAATTTGTACCGTGTTAAGAATACAGCGGAATAAAACTAACAAATCATTAAATAAACACTTGACAATTGCCACAAACTGGAGTGCTGGATGAATGGTGGAGTGCTGCAAGTAGAAACTTTGTTACTACAAGTGAAACTGAAATCTTTCTAGTCATGACAAGCGACGACTGCGTATAAATTTCGTGGCATTCCTGTGATTGTGTGTTTACTCTAACTTCATTAATATTAAATAGATTTCTTTGATAATTCTTAAGATTTATGTTAATTTAGCATAAATATTTCTTTCAAGCGGTTCATAGGAAATCTTAAGAAGAAAACTTAAACTGATGAATGCCACATTGTGACTTAAGCCAATGAATATACATTTTTGTTCTAAAGTATTTCTAAAGAACACTGGATATGATTAAGGCAGCAGAGACATTTAAGGTAATGACGGGTCAATTGGTGGCACCAAAGAGTTGCAGCTGCAGCAGCAGCAGTTCTTTAACAGGATAGCAACAATTAAAAGAATGTTAATTTATATATAAGTACTGCAAATGAGTTCCCACGTTATGTAAAAAGGGAGCGGAAAATTGTATCACTCTTGAGTTGTGACTGTAATACACTGAATAATGTAACATGTTACCATTTAAGCCAAAATTTGTAGAATTTTCTAGGTAAGACAAGCTTTACATGAGTGATATTAGGACAGAAGCTGCAGAAGACATACAAGACTTTTGGTAAAGAAGAAGTTGTTCCGACGGCCAGAGCGGCAATTATAAAAATATCGACGATTCAAACCTTTTAAATATGACACTTTTTGTAAGTCGAAAACGACGACACTTTTAATTTCTCACAAAAACTATTCAATCAGACCGATTAATTAAGGGTCGCATTTAGAACACCATTTATTGGGTATTAGGTATATTGTGCACCTTGTCTAATTCGTCTCATTCAGACATGACAAGATTTCATAAAGCAAATTCTATCAAAAGAGTTGAAAGTCATTTTCTGATGTAGCATATGCAGTCCTTTTCACAAGCACAACTAGTGGGATTAATTTGAAGCTCTAGTAAACAATGAACTTGAGCCTCCTGTAATCCTTGGCATACTTGTCTTATCAAGGTCTTATAAACCAAACCTTTTATTAGGAGTTGACAGCCATTTTCTGCGGCAGTACATCCAGTCTGTCTCATGATCTATTCTATGCAGTCGCAGTATTTTGAGGCACTTGGATACGTTTGTATCGGTATATAACAGTGCCAGGTATCTCATTGCCTCGCGAGGTCGCCAATAATCGTCTTTTTCACACAGACACTATCAGCAAATCACATATATGCGATGTCTAGTAAAAGCTTCTGAAACAGCTGACGTTCGAAACCGTCGGTTAACTGTAGGTCCCGTTTTGAAATAGAAGCATATTTACCTATATAAATGACAAGCTCTCACATATCATATTCATGGGATGCAAAGGAAAAATAAGGTTTGTTTAAGAAAAGATTTCTTTTCAATGCTTGAAAAGGCAGCTTTAAAAGATGCCATCTTCCACTAGAGCATATTCAATAATTTTCAGAATATTATGAAGCCTAAGTCTACAGCAACCTTGTATTTTGAACCTCTTCCTATGATTCCGATACCCACCCTCAAAAGGGACCAAATACTTTACATACTAGACACCATGAATAAACTTTGTCCGTCGAATCAAATAACTTGGAGTGTACATGTATTTACCATCAAGTCCACTTTACTTAATCGTCAGGTTAACTTCGAGAAGGTTGCAGTAACACCTTATGAGAATTGGATTTATTTTGAGATTTTTAAAGCCGAATAGAACTAAGCTCGTGAAGCTCTCCGATAACTTACTCAAGGAATGAAAAGGAAAAATATGTTTTTTTAGATCCGAATCCTTTTTAATGCTTGAAAAGGGTGTATCATATAACCATTCCTTTAAAAGGATATCATCTTCTGCTGGAGCATATTAATTTTTCGCACAATATTATGAAGCGTAAGAAGGTAGCTGTATTTTGAACCTCTTCCTATGAATCCAATAATTCCCCTCAAAACGGACCATATACTAAGCCTTTTCAAGACCCCATGCATCGACGCTTGGTCCCTTGATTCAAATAACTTGGTTTGTGTTTCTCTGACACATCATATCTGGTTTTACTGAATCCTTATTGAAAGCCTGCGAAGGCTGCAGTAACATTCTTCGGAAATTAGTAGTTTTTAACTATGAGAGTCGGAAATCAGGCGAATGAAAACTTAATTAATATAATTACGAATTTCTTTATTTGGTTCTTGGTTCAAAAAGTGGAAAACAAACATCCTTCATATTCTATAGTATAAGTAAAGTTTCAATGATTTTTTTTTTACAAAATCAAAAAATATTATTCTTGCTGTTTCAATTGAGAATAATTAGAAATGGATATTTTAGACGAATAAATCAGATTGAAATCCTTCGAATGTAAAATTTTTATCTGTATTTGGTTCAGATTATAGAACTGGGGGTGGAAAATAGTAATATCTTGGCAAATACCCGGGACACTGAAAATGCTTTCAAAGGAAGTCTCTGAATTATTGTGCTTGACGTCATTTCTTTCTCTTAGTAAATTGCTGTTATCTTCATTAAGTTTTAATTTATGTCGGTGTGTTCCATATAGACTTCTTTACGGCTGATACCTGGATGATGATGCATTTCAAAGTTGTAGTTTATGTGTGTCCAATGGTTTCTATACATATAATAGTACATTAAATGAACGATAGGTGGCGGAGCTTGTTCAAAATTAATAACAGACTATTAGTAGATGATAGAGGACAGAAGAAGTGTTGAATCTTTATTGATCTTCCCTATAGATAAATTATCATTGATGGCAAGAGTTTTTGCACTTGAGTATACTCATTGATAATGGCATCGAAATCTGAATATTTTGAGATTTTTAAGGGTTTGTACATTAAAAGGTTTTTGCCTAGGTATGGTGGCTTTTGGTGAGTTGTATCTCGATGACTAACGTTTTTTGTGTCATTTTCCCTGTTCATTGACTTTTAAATGTTTCCACTTGACTAAATTTTAATGTAGTAGCATCAGAAATTATTTTTAAAAGATCGTGATAGTTTTACCACTAAAGCTTTTCCAGGAATTGCACCTGGCATCTTCTCAGATTTCAAAGGATTTGAGACACCCTGTTAAACTACACTTCATTACATTTTACTATAGTAGTATCAGAAGGTCTCGAAAAATACTTTTCCAGAAATTGAACCTGTCATCTTCTGAGCTCTCGCAGGATTTGCGACATCCTGTTGCCCTACACTTCATCACATTTTACTGTGGTAGTATCAGGAGATCTCGAAAATATTATAAAAACTTCGTAAAAGTGTTATTACCGAAGCTTTCCAGGTATTAAACTTGACACCTTGTTGTGAGAAGAATTTGCAACAGGTTTTTCTCTAATGTCCTCCTTAGTTGTGTTATATATCCCTGCTTATGTCCTCTTACAACAAAATATTGTTGTTTTTTTCTATAGGTACTAGTCTTACCACCTTTTATCCTGCACGACTTATGTCACGCTTCTATTTATATGGCCTCTCCATTCTCTTAAATGTTAATGCCAGATATATCCAAAATATCGAAAGAACACAAAACTGTATTTTTTTTTTTAAAATACAGTTAAAAAGGTAAACTCATGTTAAGAGTTTTTCAACTGCCGCTGCTGGCGTTGGTAGTTGTGTTGTATGCAACACAAACATGCCGCCAAGTTCTATGACCTTACAATCAAAGGCAACAGCAAATAGTACAACAACATTGAGCAGAGCCAGGCGGCAACAGAGAAAACAACAAAAGGCTTTGGCAACAACGTCACAACAACTACAACTATATACACAACGGCATACATACAAATAATTGCAACTCCTATCATGATATGATGGATGGCGCGTTGCTGTTGTTGAAGTGAAGCTGTAGCTGCTGCTGCTGTGTGTGTGTGTGTGTAAGGCTTTCTCTTTTTTTTGCCAGGATAAAGGATAATACTGAATGAAGTAGTAAATGCCTTTACAGAAAATAATTCACACACACACACACACCCATTTCCACTTTTGTAAAATAGAATTTACATATGTTGTTTTGTACATCTGTATCTCTGTGTATTTGTATAATTTGTCTGTCCGTCCGTCTGTCTGCTCTGTTCCGTTCTCTGTGTGTTGCACTAGTGTTTGATAATGTGCAAGTGCTTACACAGAACTTTTTTTTTGTAGCTGCCGTCCTAGGCCTCTTTGTACACAGAGAGAAATGTTTATTAAGCGTGAAAATGCACAGTAGAAGAAGAGGAAAAAGAAGTCGTAGAGGCGTCATCAGAAGTCAACGAAATTACAAGCCCACATGAAAGCGATGGAAAAGAACGATTATGTTAAACGCCAAAGCGTTGACAGCCACAAATATCATTTTGACTTTGTAAGTGATTATCACATCATGCGATGATATAGATGATGCATTCTCACAGTCAGCAAAGCTGGTCTTTGTCAGTGTGGCGGCGTTGCTTTGGGCTTAGCAACATTATTAAGATGTCACTATTAACCTAAAAAATATGATAGGATACATATTTAATATTAAGCAGAATAAAGTTGCAAAGCAAAAATATTTAAGTTGCTTAGAAGCAACTATGAGAAATTACAAATATAGAAGTTAATGTTGGTGGAAGGGGGTTTTTAGATTGCGAATGCCAACGGTGGCCGGGAGGACCTTCCATATTCCTTATAAATAAAATCCTGCAAAAGATAGCCGAAGATAAATGGGGCGCTATTTCGTAGAAGTAGGGAATACAAGATGCGTCAGCATGCCTTTTTTGAGGAAGATATACGGCAGTACTAAGGTTACATTTTCGATGCCTTACGCGAGAATTTTCCTGCCAGCTGGAAGTTTAAAAACTACAAACGCAATCCTTGAAACCTGCAAGGTATATGCCTGCAAAAGACTTCCAAAAAAGAGTGGGACAAGATTCGTTCTAGATCTGAAATGTCATAAACCCAATACTCGATCAGTACAAAGTTAAGTTAAGTAAAAGATAAAGGTCATACGAATGAGTTTGCAATGTCTTCCTTACAAATTGAACAGGTCATAAATCATACATTCTGTGGTCGTAAATAATGCATTCTGGAGGAAGGTTTACTGGAATTAGTATAAGACTAAGCAATGTCAAGTTAGAATGCTTATTCCAAGAGAACATTTCACATTTTTCAGATAGGATCTCCAAAACAATATCCATGCCAATACTTGATAGAAACGGGGTTTGCTCATTGCTTAGAATTAAGTCTTATTTACGAGTATAGATGTAGGGAAATCAAATTCCAAATACAATTGATAGCAAGGTCATATATATAACGACACCTTGGTTGACCTGACCTTTTACAAATACCCTCAAGGAATTTTTTTGTATAATTCTCAATACGGAAAGAAATATGAATTGATAAAAATTCAGTCAGGTTGAGAATAATACCTTCCTTTAGATGGATTGATGAAAGTACAGATGCATTTTCCACGAAGCCGTCTAAGAGAAGACTTTATGAAAAAGCATCCTAATTTTCCTTTTGGATCTATCAGAAGAAAATTAGAAGGTTATGTTTAATTCCTTCCTTGAGAAGGTATAATGAATGTACCTAAACATTTCCCACGTTGTTTTCCAAAAATTACTTAAAGTGATAACAATTCAAAAGGGTCATAAATAACTTCTTCCTTCAGGAGGATCGATGTAAATACATACGGATTCCCAACAATGTCTTCCAAAGGATTCTTCCTGAAAAGCGTCATTATTTCGGATCTTCCATAAGAAATTAGAAGGACGTAAAAATGCAAATTACTGTCGGGTCTGAAAAAGGCTCTTTTAGAAGGCAAACGAAGTGTTCATAAAATTTTAGGAGACGAAAAACCTATTTTTGTATTTAAGATAACTGCCGAACCACTTTTCCTGTTGTATTCCAAAAGTAGGTATCATAAATAAAGTGAATTCAAATTCCTGTCGGAACTGTCGTCTATCGAATCTTGTCCAAGATTAGAGGCTGGTATTTACTTGGAATGGAATTAAGAATGACGCACTCATTACTC
This sequence comes from Muscina levida, assembly GCA_964034835.1. Classification (NCBI taxonomy): domain Eukaryota; kingdom Metazoa; phylum Arthropoda; class Insecta; order Diptera; family Muscidae; genus Muscina; species Muscina levida. The sequence goes on along the minus strand of OZ035883.1, from coordinate 146,446,503 downwards.
ATGTTGCCTTTCAAAAGAAGGCTTAGGTTAAGAACTACAATAAGTGAAATATAATGGGCAATGATCTTTTTGAGAGGGAACAATAGGACCTGATAGAATATTTTAATTTTAAAATAAACAATGAAAGTATATTCCAGGTTACCTTCTACAAGAATGCCTGCTCAAAGTCAGGCATGTATTCCATCTTTCATATAATAAAATTTCACAAACTAATATATTCTATTAGCAGAGTTTTTCGGACCGTTATATTGAAAAGCATACACATTAGGCATTAAAAAGGTAATGGGTACAAATTGTTGCTAAACCTTTGTCAACAAACAAAAATTCGCAGCATGTTGTAGCTTAGGAACCCACAGTCACGATCATCCTAATAAAAAACTTATTTTCCCTTTACATTCAGTGAAAAAGATACGTGATAAGCCCGTTTCTGTGGTTAACGCGCTTCCATTTTTAGATTCACTCTAATTGGACCTAAAGTTTAGCGACAAATCTGACCGTCTGCTGTTTGGGAGGAGGCTTTAACTTGACTGCCGATTCGCTCAACTACTGCAAAGTTGCTGTCGACAGCAACAAGGTGGCCGTCGATCAAAGAAATGAAGATGAATGTGACTGGGGTCGAACCCCAGTCTCCCGCATAATAGTCACGTTGTCCAACCATCATATCAAGGTCGGCCCCAATACACCTTAATAATATTTTTAATAGCAGCTAAAGCTCAATAACTGAATATTAACCAAAAATAAATTTTTTTTTATTTTTATTTCGTGTCCAAAATGATTTTATATTGTTGCAGCAACATTTTTTTAATACATATTTTGCAAATTTTATACGAAAGTGTTGCCGAAACATGGATGAACAAATGTTGCAGGCAAAATGTTGCTAAATAAAAGTAATTTACATATTTTTCGATATAAACAATATTTTGTAACAAAAAAAGTGGCTTAAACTTTGTTGCTTACTACTTAATTTCCCTTTGCACCCCATGAATGAGGTATGGGATAGCTTCTCGCGTTGTTGTGAATTAACACGCTTTCTATTTTTAGATTCACAACTAACGGCACCTACTTGTTTATCGACGAATGCACGCAATAGGCACGCCGATTGAATCGACGCTTAATGCTGCGAAGTTGCTGTCAACAACATTCGAGGGGAGCCGACAATGAAAGAAAATTTTTTTTTTTTTTTCTTTTTTTAAGATGACCGGAGCCAGGTTTGAACCTGCGATCTCCCGCATGGTAGTCGCGTGTTCTAACCACTATGCCACGGCCGGTCCCAAACTTTGTTGCTTACCATATGTATAATGTTGCTGAGCATCATATTACTATTAGCATAAAACAAATTCAAAAATTTGTTTAGGAAAAAAAAATGTCGCTTAAACTTTGTTGCTTAACATACGTACAATGTTGCTAAGCATCATATTACTATTAGCATAGACAAATTTCGAAATATTTCTTAATCAAAGTATAAAAAGTAACAAGTTTTTGTTAACACATTTTTCTACGAAATTGTTACTGAAACTTGTATGAGAAATTTTCTATTTCAGAATGTTGCTGAAAAAAGTTATTAATTGCAAGTAACATCTATGATGAAGCCACTATCATAATTCATTTGTAGCAACAAATGTTGCTGACATTTTGTTGTTATACATATGTTTCAACGACAATGTTGCTATAGCACAAAATTCATTATTGCATACATTAACTTTTTTTCCCCTTCTCCACAGCTTTGACCCCCCGCTAATTACCTTTGCTTTATATCACAGATTTGTAATAAATGAGCTCTGTGCTTCATTTCTCCCTTTGAGTAGTACTCAAAGAATTTCCTATATTTTAGGGCTTTTTTTTCACTCATGTAATTGCAGTTGCTTTTCTTTTACTGTATTCTAATTAAATGATAACCATCTCAACTACTCCCTCCACTTATCGGTCGTTAACGCTGCAATTGTGTTGACTCTCTTTACTCACTTGGCATTTGCGTAGCTTGTGTCATGATAATTTTTTTTTGCACTACGCAAATCATTGACATTTAAAACTGTCAGGTGAATTTTTGTGTCGTAAGGTGAGGTGAGGTGAAGGTGGTTGTGCCGTGTTTGTGTTTTTAGAGATTTTAGATGTACAAATGTTACAGTTAAATGAGTGAAACAGGAAATACATAAGGACACAGCAGATCCTTTTAACATCCTTTAGTTTGTTGCTTTGATTATGTTATTTACAAAAGTTAAACTTGTGTTTTATTTGGACTTTTGCAGCGCTTTGATGTTGTTTCAACTTTTCCAAATGAAAAAATAAACAACTTCCAGGATGCAAGCTCGTTTTTTCATCTTCTTCTCTCTAGCTGTTAAATCATTTGGGAACCGAAAAAGCAACAAAAAAAAAGAACTCCTTGATTTAAGCATCTCTGCTATCCATATTTGTTTTGATCATAATTTATATTTTGCATTTACAAATAGACAAAGTAATTATGTTTCATGTTGCAACAGAAAAACGAACGAACTTTAGATTGTTGGATTATTTTGTGTGCAGCATCTTCAAGTGTTGCTGTTTATGGGTGAACGTCATCACTTGCTTCGCCTACTGCGGGCGGTAGTGCTGCAGAGTTGCTGGCAACTGGCGTTGTTGCAGCATTTGAGTGAGTGGTTGTGCTTTGTGTAGCCAGATTGTGAAGGAGTTGAGTTCATTAATTAATTCCATGATATAATTTTTTTTTTGCAAACAAAAGTAATTCATTGTCGATGAACAGTTTTTGCCTAGATTTCACTCTTCTCTCTTTTTATTATCGTATTGTGCATAATTGGATTTCAATATTTTCTTTGTCTCATTAGTAAAGACAGTAGTGAGGAAAAGAAAATTGGCAAACAGGAAGCAAAGGAAAGTTGTTAGTGTTGTCGGGGTTATGCTGAGAATATTTAAATGATTAAGGACATTTTCAAGGCAACCTCTATGGCAGCTAGTTTATAACTAACCGACGTTCTCTTAAAATAATTCTTGTGAGGTAACTTTAATAGTTGACCTTAAATAAAGCTACAATTTACACATTTTTCTTAAAAATTGAATTCATGTACCTTAATTTTTTCGAAAATCTTGTTTGGCTTTGTTAATATCTATATAACCTTTAATTTACCAAAACTGTTATTAAGTGCCCTTAAGACATTAATTAGCGAATCTAACATTTACTAATTACTTGGATTATTAGCACGGTCGCAGGTGGCCAGGTGTCTTTAAATTAACAGCAAAAGTAATTTTACTTAGTTATTTGTTAATTTACTCATTAATTTGTTTAGCTCCTTTAATTGCTAAACTTGTTGTCAATTATAAACTAGCTTTGCTTTATTTATTTAAACTTTGCTTCCTACCTATTCGTTTTGCATTTAACACATGGTCACCTTTTACTCCCATTCTCTTTCTTCAAATCTCCTTCTCCTTGTCATGGCGAGGACATAAAAAGTCATTAGATTTTCTTATTATTTCCATTAATGTACATTTGCTGCCGTCTACATATCCTGTTAATGTCCTTTATGGGCTATGAAACTATTCCTATGATATTTGCCATTTCCTTTTTCTCTCTCTCTCTCTTTCTCTTTCGGCTTTTCTTGCTTCCCTGCTTTGCGTCAAGAAAATCTCCAAGTAGGAAAATAAGGAGAGAAAAAAAACCTCATTACAAGACTCATTAATTAAACACAATGTCAGCAACATACAGCAACAACATTCAGCAACATTGAGACAGCACCACCGACAAGGCAACAACATAAATTTTATGTTGAACAAAAATGTTGACATTAATTAATACGCGTAAGCATTACAATTACTTTTTTTTTTTGGATTTCACGTCGATCCATTTACGGTTCCAATATAGTTGCTGGCTGCTCCCTAAGTTTTCTTAAGAGGCGTACGTACTACTTTAAACGTACACACATGTGTTAGCTATTTAGTGAAGCAGAGCAGTGAATGTTGTATATTTAGGGGTGTGGGGGCAGTTCTGGGAAATTAAAATGCCCTAAAAACTGTCACGAATGCTTTAAATGTGTTGAAGAAAGAGAAAAACTGTAAAACATTTAGTGATTTTATTTTTATGATTTTGGAAGGCGACAAAAAATTGTTTTATAATATTTTAAACATTTCTAATAAAATAATTTATAGATTTTGTCTGCAATATTTTATGATATTATATATCTGTTTACTAAATTTAGTATGAGCCTTAATTTTATATGAAAAAATCTGATTTAATAAAAGTTAAGAACAGTTTAGCCATAAATATCAAGTGGACCAAAAGTTCGTTTCCATTTAAATCACTAGTCGAGTCAAGTAGCCAGGGCGGGGAGGGCCGGAAGGCATATGAAATGCTAGAGCAGCTAATGGGAATTTAGTGCTATAGCGTTAGTCAGCGAAGCAAAAAGTACGTGTGAATTAGTGATCGTGAATATGTGGAAAAACAAAACAAAAATAACAGCTGGCCTCGCGAGGCTATGGAATACCTATCACTAAATGCAGGAAACGTGATCGAAAGGAAATGCTCCGAACCTGTCAAGCTGTCATGGACAATTTCCGCTTCAGGTTGCTGTAGTGTCAATATTATCAAGGATCATGTAATTTGTAACAAATAAATTCCATATTTGAGAACTTTCATTACACATAGTTTTGATTCACCCTGTATTAACATTTCCAATTTGTTTTCGTATTATGCTCCTATGCTTTTTCATGCGTGCTGGAATTCTATAGGTAAAAGCTGAGGACTTAGTCCGATGGTGCCAATGTGGCCTAAAAAGTAACTTAGTCCAAAGGATGGCTGCAATGGTGATTACTGGGGCTAGAAGTAGCACAACCCAAGCGCCTTTGAATGTGTGCCTTTGCCTTCCGCCTCTGGACATATTCGTCAAAAGTACTGCGGCCCGAGGGGCTATTAGACTAAGGGAAGCAGGCGATTGGCATTGGACAGCCATTTATGACCATGCGAATATTTGACAGGTTTTGGGTAATGACGTCTCTTTTTCATCTGGATGTGGATTTCCCTCAGTGGCCGTTGAAATACCGGAAAGGTCGGAATAGAATGACGGCGACACTCCTTATGGTGGCTTCATTTCTGCCTTTACTGACGGATCGAATATAAAACATGGCACACGAGCTGGTGTATACAGCGGGGACCTGCAGCGATATTTCAGGCAAATGGGATAGGTCCATACTTCACTACTGCTATGTGTGAGGACGAAGAGGAGTCCGAAACGATGGAACGTCTTCTTTGTAACTGTCCTGCTCTTGCCCGTGGAAGATACTAAGGGGAATGTTATATAGAGGACGTTGAATCTCTCTCCACCTCCACCGAATATGGTAGATCCGGATCGGAATACATGTTAAGCCTATGTAGGAGTGACTTTAGACTGGCCTGTGGAATTTTAACTGGCCACTGCAATATTAGGAACATAACGGGTAAATGGGATATGTCCATACCGGACTACTGCCATGTGTGAGGACGAAGAGGAGTCCGAAAGCATGAAACCTTATCTTTGTAACATTTGCCATTCTGGCCCATAGAAGATTAAGATACTAAGGACAAGGTTATATAGAGTACCTTACTCCTCCCCAGTCGGAGTAAGCAACTTAATTGGATTCAAACGTTGCCTTCAATGGTTAACTGGGTTAAGATCTTGTAATGGTTCTCCACTATATTCTCTTTCTTCTTTATCTACACCTAGACCTTTCTATTGTTTTGTTTCATTTTCCTTTTCCCTTATCCCTTTTTATCGGACAATCAATAGATCTCTATATAATTAGGGCAAGGTTACATAGAGGACATAGAACATCTCTCCTTAGTTGGAGTAGGTAACTTAATAGGTTTCAAGCGTTATATTTAAAGGTTAACTGCGTCAAAATCTTGTAATGGTTCTCTACGATCGTCTCTCAAGTCTTTATCTATTTCTAGACCATTCTATCGCTATACATTTTTTCCATTTCCTTTCTCCCTCATTATCGTACAATCAATATATCTCTATATACTAAGGGCAAGGTTAGATAGAGGACCTAGAATATCTCTCCTTAGTTGGAGTAAGTTACTTAATAGGATTCAGGCGGTGCTTTTAATGGTTAACTGCGTCAAAATCATGTAATGGTTCTCTACGATCTACTCTTACTTCTTTATCTATATCTAGACCATTCTATCGCTATATCTTTTTTCCATTTCTCGTTTACCTCATTATCGGACAATCAACAGATCTCTATATATTTAGGTCAAGTTTATATAGTGGACCTAGATTCTCTCTCTTTAGTTGGAGTTCGCTACTTAAAAGGCTTCAAGCGGTGCCTTCAATAGTTAACTGAATCAAAATCTTGTAATGGTTCTTTACATTCTCCTATTTCTACTTAATCTATACATAGACAATTCCATCGCTATACCTTTTTTTCCTTTTCTCTTCTTTCTCATTATCGGATAACCACAATGGATCAATGGATCACTAAGTGTAGTGTAAACCTACCTAAGTTAGTTCAAAAACAGTACTATAGGTGGCACTGTATCTTCTTTACCCCATATTGACAAAACTATTAAATTTATGTTTGAAATGTTGCTGCAACATTGCAAGTGGGGAAAAATATCGTTAAATATGCGTTTCTTGAACAATTTTTTAGAAATAATTATGGGCACATATTTAATAAAAATATAGATATTACATGGATTTTTTCCCAATATATTTTGTTGTTTTTGAATTTTCATAGAATCATTTTATAAAATTTTTATCTTTCCCTTCTTCCTCTTTATCGAACAATCAATAGAAATGAAATGGTTTTTTTTATACCAGATCACATGAGTCCTAAACCTACTTTAGTTAGTTCAAATACGGTACGATAGGTGGCAGTATTTCTTTCTTACCCAATATTGACCCAACGTTGACCATGGAAGATCTTCAGTTAATTATTTCTACCGAAATATAAAAATTACTTGTTTGAAATGTTGCTACAACATGACAGGTGGCAAAAAAATAGTTGGCACATTGATTTGGAATTTATTTCAAGCTCTAGACCAGTGTTTTTGAAAGAAGTTTATAGCAGAATGGCACCTTAAAATAACTTCGTAGGTGGAAATGGTCTCTGGACAATGTTCTTTGAACATTTTTTAGAAAAAATTTACAAAAATTAATATTTTTGTTTGTTATTATTTTTTCTAACTTTTCATAGAATTTCCATCTTAATTCACAGTTTCGGCTTACTATAAACTTATGTATATTTTTTCACTGCTATAAATATATTTTTTTATTGCTAGCTATAATTTAGTTGTCCTTTTACGATACACAAGTCGTGAGACGGCGTTCGAATGCCTGTTTCCTTAATCCTTATTTTACCACTTCTTGTTTGATATCCCGGCAATCCAACAAGCAACACAATGAAAAATGTTCAATTGAAAATGTTATATGAGATCCCTAGGATTTTGTGTAGAAAACCACACAATGACTAAATTATTTTACTCGTTTATGCTGTGTAAAGGCAAACTTTTCATTTGGACTCCCCCTCCCCGATTCTACTGATGATGTGGTGTCCTGGCTGCTGCGGCTGGCTGATGCTTCTTGTGTGTAAGGCTGGAGCAACAGCAGCAGAGACAACGGGTCTAACACAAATCCTTCGTTTTAAATGCCTGTCATTCATCAAAATCCCTTTTCATGTACCGCAAAAAAATAAAAGTATTGAGAGAATACAACAAAACAAAAAAATATATAAAAGAAAAACCGGTGAAGCAACCCTGAATTATTACTATTGTCCTTTTGGCTCAACGAGAAGGAATATACAGAGAGAGAGAGAGAGGGAGAGCGCGCGGGGAACGGAAAGAGAAACTACTACGTATTACTATGGCCGTTGCTGTAAAGAAATCATAAAGGATTACTAGTGACACATTAGTAAGGGGGCGCAATGGGAGATTGTGACAGTAACCAACAGAGAGCTATAGAGAGAGAGGACGGTGATGAGAGAGGGGAGACAGTGTTATAGGTGTGAGTTGAGCACAAAACATAAGAATGAAATTTAATTTTAAGCACAATGACAACTGTGACGATGACAGAGTTGTTGTACCAAATGGTGGTATCTAAGGGATCTATGGTATCTGCCATACATAGTAGCACAAGTATGGGCTAAGATACGCAAAATGCAGTAGCATGTGTGCAAATATTGTACAACAACGCTGAGAGCCCAAATGACAAGTGCTTTCAGAGTAGCAATTGTAATAGTAGTGCAGAAAAAACACCCCCTTTCAACAAAAAAATTACTATTTTGACACATGTTCGCTAGAGCTCGTCCTGCTCGCCGCCCTCTATCAAATGACAGAAAATGAAATAGCGCTAGCAACAATGACAGCAAATAACTTAGTTGTATTTTTTGTTTTTTTTTTTGGTATACAATCTCTGAAGTGCTTAAACATTAAAATGCTTTTTATGAGTATAATTTAATAATGATTTTTTCTCGTATGAGCTGCAAGCATTTAAGCTAACTATGACAATTCAATGGATTATTAAAAAGCCATTACAAGCATTTAACAAATCGCATCGTCTCGTTTATGACTCGAGGAAAGCAAATGAAAACGAATCTTGTCAAGCATTCGATCGTAAATCACGCCAGACCAAAAGCCCACAAACTTGTGTGATATAGGGTCGCTACGCTGTTGTAGATCTGCGCGCCCCCTTGACGTGAAGATTTTCTTTATACGTATTCGTTTTTCTTTGACGAGAGCAACATGCGTTTTACGATGATGGCGTTGTCATTTCAAATGTTACGCGTGTTATGGCGGTTCATAAAACTGAGCAATTAATAGGTTTTCCTTTAACATTTTTATGGTGTATAAAAATCTGTGATGGAAAAACATGTTTACTGGCACATATTTGTCATTGGCATAGAGCAACAAATGATGGGGAAAATGAACGGAGATTTGTATTTTTGGAAGGTGGCAAGAGGAGCTATGATAAAATGTTGCTGAGTTTTTGTCAGACGCTGGTTTGAAGTTGTTGATATATATTTGTTAATATATTGTTGTTTACAGTAAGGATACAGTTTTAAGAATGGTACATTTACGTGACGATAGGTGGCGGTGCTTCTTTTTTAACTAAGTTGTTGTTTACCTGATGGGAATGAAACGAAGAATAGGGCTCTATGAAAAAAAGTCGCAATGAAATAAGACCCCAAAACGAAAATGAGATAATACCCCAAATATTTATATATAAAAAAAATTATCACACCAAATTATGTTTGTATACATAATTATTATACTAACAAAGAATACAAATTTGTTTAAATTTGTAAGACCATAAAATTATAATGAGCGTAAGGTTTTAATTTTTTAAGGCTTTATATCATTTTTTAATTTGGGGCCTTGTTTAATTATGAAATAAAGACCGAATTTCAGCCATGTTCTGGAAAACAATTCGGTTTGAAAACAAAGCAAAATCGGTAGAAATGTATTAAAAGTATTAAGTTTTTGTCCAGAACATGGCTGTTTGTATCAATTTTCAAAAATAAAATAAAGCCCCAAAATTGGAAAGTTGTTTCATTTTTGTTGGGGTTTTTTTTTCATTTAAATTTCGTTTTCGATATTGGGACTTTGTTTCGTAATGATATAAAGCCCCATTTTAAGGGCTTTATTTCATTTTAGATTTGGTACCTTATTTTATTGGGTCTTTTTTCATAAAGCTGAAGAATAGTACATTTAAAGAGCGATAGGTGGCGGTGTTGCTGTCTTTATACATATTAAAGCATCGTCCGAAAAATCAAATTTTAAAAACATAAAAAAGCCTAAATTTGTTCTTTTTATCAGATACAAATTTTAATTAATCAAATTCCATTACTAAAAACCAAATTAGTCTCTTGTTCGAGTTAACTAAATCACTGCCCTTATACCCCGCCTTCAGTTGCTATCAAAAGTTTATCTTAATACACTAGTCTAGAGTAGATGGCGCTGTCTAAAAGCTAAAACAAATTGAAATGTCATAAAATTCCAAAATGTTTCCCTGAAAACTGATAACCCCAAATCATGTTTGAATACATAATTATTACACTAACAAAGAATACAAATTTGTTTAAAATTTTAAGACCATAAAATTATTATGAGCATGTAAAGGGGTTTTATGTGTAATTCTTTATTTTTTTTATAGAGATTTTTATGAAGTGAAAATCCCATAAAAAAACTCTTGACCCCTACTACTCAAATCGACAGCAATCGACAGAGGGGAATGAAAAATTTAGAGAGTATACGAAAAGAAAACAAACGACCGTTAAATCATCAGTTTCTGCTGGTACGGAGTTCATAAAATCCTATTTTACAGCGCCATAAAAAAAATTTGTTCCTCAACATGATATATGTACATAGTGTTGTTGTTTTTCTTAAATTACAATATGTGTCCGTGTGTGTTTTTCACACATGTGTTTATAATTTCATGCAACTAAAGTACACGAAAAACTAAAACTCAACAATGAACTGCTTCAATCGGCTAGAAAATTTATTTATATTCCATATATACATTTATGTGAAGTGTTGAACTTCCTTTTCATCGTATGAAAAATAAAACGGATGTTGTTAAAGCAAACAACGACTTGGAACGCGAAACGAACGAACTAACGTCCATCTGTGGGGCCTGCCCATTCGCCATCCTGTAAATTAACATTTGGTAACCTTTTAGGCTGTAATGCCGTCAAGACATTTCCAGTCATTTTGTTAGAGGCCTACCCACACTGTGCCTGTGTGTGTGTGTGTATGTCGTCTTGTCTTAGAAAGAAATCCTAAACGTTGATTTCGAAATGATAGACATGTGTCATCTGCGTTAGGAGTCTGCCACTCTACACGTTGCACATATGTTTTAGGTTGAATGGTTTTTTTGCTTGTTGTTGTTTTGTATTATTTTAATACGTCAAGAGATTTCCTTGATGGCTATATAGTTTGCATAAAATGCAAGGTTAACTAATTAGAATTACAAATTTCACATGAACGCCCTGCCCTCCTGGTGGAGGTAATGTTGTTTCTTGGCGAATGACAGGAAACATAGAAATTTCCTAACAAAATCCTGGGCTGGCAGGGTAGGAATTCTCATTTAGAATTAGTTAGAGAAACGGAAATAACGTTTTCTAAAAAAAAACAAAGTTGTTTGTAGTGCAACAATGTTGCAGAACTTATGTTGATGGAGAGATAGGAAAAAATTTCATTACATTTTTTAGAGGAGTGGAAATACAATTTTACTTACAAAAGAAACTTAGGATGCAATATTGTTGCAGAAATTATGTTGGTAGAAAGAAAATAAATCATAGGGCAATATGCAGTGCTCGGTATAAAAATCGGCTCCGACAATACTGCTGATTCTTGGCCGCATCACGTAACTTTATCTTAAAGTTACTTGTATAACAAAAAGTAAAGTAAATGAAACTCACGGGATCCAAATATTACCTCTATGTTTTTTTGGGACTCCTCCCTTTTTTGTTTGTTTTACTTAAATGATAACAAAAGTAAAGTAAGGGGGTCCCAAGAAAACGGCAGGTGATGGGGGGGGGGGGGGAGGGGCAAATTGGGGTTATATTAGAATTCTGGATGTCATTTTATATAAGAATGGTGTCGGTGCCGCTTTTCAAGCAGAGCAGTGTTATCGAACAATGACAAGAAAGTAAAGCTCCGAGCAAACAATGAGTTATGGGGAAAAATGGGGGATTATACGGAATCAGGAGGTTATTTCACATAAGAATCAGCCTTTTTCTCGGGATGTCCACCACCTTTCAGTTTCAGTAACATACATCACTTACGGTGGGTGATAGGGAAAAAATTTGTTGTTATTTAAATTTAGGAGGTCATTTCACATAAGATACAGCTATTTTCTCGACACGCCCACATCCTGCCTATTCAATTAACGTTACTTACTTCACTTTTTGTCATTATTCAAGTAACTTTAAAAAATCAAGGGTGTGTTCCGAGAAAACGGTACGTGATGGAGCAAAATGCGAATGATATTCAGACTCCGGAGGTCATTTTACATTTCTTTTTGTAGAGCTGCGGTATTAAGAACTAAGTAAAGGAGTTAAAACTTATGTCAGGGTCAATATAAACTTAATTTATGTAATTGAAGCTAAACTGTCTTATTAATTTCAGTAGTTTTAAACAAAAGCTTTAGCCCACTACTTCTTCGTTAGATTCAAATCGTACGCCCCCTATCGTTTATTATTTGCACTAAATCAGTGTTAGACCTCCCTCTCTACTTGACTGTTGTGAAAGGTGTTGCTTCCACGCACACTTGCTTCACATTACCACACACAAACACATATTATTTGTGTGTGCATGCATTCGGTTTTTGCCTGACACTGTTTAAAATATAAAAAACAGCTTTGAAATTTTAGCAACTACTTTTTAACATTAAATCGCAAGTCTTCAACTTTAACATATAAGTATAGGATAAACCAAAAGTCAGTTTATATCGGAATTGGTAGCGGCGTCGATCGTAATGAAATTTTAAAATATTATTTCTGATATGTTTAGAATGGTTTCTAAAATAAATATCGCTGGATATCTGACTTAGCAGTTGTTTCAATTTAATACAATCTTTGCCTGAAGAGTAGGATTTTGCAAGAAAATAATGAATATATGTCTTTGTGTTAGGTATATACCCTTAAAGCATTCATGTGATGACAATAAAATAAAAACTAATTGTTTCTAATACGCATTATAAAAAGTATTATAACCGCACGATTGTTGGCGTAATATTTCCTTCAAATATATAACATTTCTTTCTGACTGATAATTGAGTTTTAGCTTTTCAATATCGAACTTATGTCTGTGTGTTATGTATATACTCTTACAGCAAGCATAAAATTGCAATAAAATTATAACATTTTGTTTTTGAGACGTTTATCAAGATTTCTAAATTAGTACAACTAATGCACTATAGGGGGCGTGGTATATTATTTTCAGTATATGCGAAACGATAAGATTTATCAATCAATGATGAAAGATGTTATTTAAAAGGCATAAATAATAATAGTCCAAATGAACAGTTATTGATAAACCAATTTTCAAATTATTATAAAACTAGTAAGATATCTTTATATTATCTTCGGTTATACCGAAACTCAGATACCCTTCACCATTTGCAAAAATGTTGACGAGACATGTTATTTGCACTATGTTTTATTAAACTGAGCTTGTATGGGAGGTAAGAGTAGTTTTTGTCCGATGTTACTCATCTTAGAACTTAACCTTCACTTAGTGGTTAAAAGCTAACATACAACATTTCAGCTCCATAGCTATTAAACAACGGCTGTAAACGCGGCGACATACACAGTACAAAATTTTTCAGCTCATAGTGGTTCTCGAGTTCCATAGCTTTTAAACTACGACTGTAAACGTGCTGACATACACAATACAATATTTTTCAGCTTATAGTGGTTCTCGAGTTATATCCAACAAAAGAGCCTTTAACGTGACAAATTCTCCTATACGATACTTACTAACTTCAAATCGATATTAAATTATTATGACATGTAACTTGACAAAACGAATGATGCAGAACTTCTTTTTGGGGCTACTTTCACGTGGAGTTCTCAGAGTTGAGTCCCAAAAAATGTTTTGTACTGTGATGTATGTATATGGCCGGACGGACGGACTGACTAACGGAAAAGCGAACATCTTTGAATCGGCTCAGAATTCGACCTTGATCATTTGTATATATATACTGTCATACCTAACACGCATTCTTAAGGGCTTTACAAATAAAAGAACAACGTGAATATACACTTTGGTATGTGTGTGCGCGTGGTAAAGGGTATAAAATGCATTCAAATGAGAAATTGATGTCATCCTTCCACTCTCTGCTCATAAGCTCTAATTCCCTTTTATGCATTCCTAACGCCTCCAACAGTTAAATTTTCAATATTTTTCATTTCCATTATTTCGTGTTATTATTTGTTGTTTCTTATGGTAAAATTTATTTAAATTTATGGTATTTCCATTTCATTCCAAACATTTTTTTTATAGCTTTTTGAAGCGGCTTCATTCTTTTGATTTTAAAATGACCACAGAAAAAGTCATCATGTCGAGCCGTGTCATTGAGGACGATAAGAAATCGATTTATTTATGACTATAGAAGATTTTTATGAACAGAATCGTGTGTGTGTGTATGTGTATGTGTTTTTTGGTACAAAAGTTAACATTTATTTTCAATTTCTTTTACTGGCTATCACTAATTATAAATTTTCATATATCAAACTTTATGATTAGTCAGTTATAAATTTCAATAAATTCGGAAATGTTGAAGCCAAATTGAAATATTGGTCATTGCTAAGTATAAATAGAATAATTTGAGATATATTTAGTGTCAACAATCACATAGTGGTGGTCACAGATAAGATATCTTAGTGCGAGAGTGTGTTGTAAGTTAAATGCAGCAAATATTTTCATATACAATATTTAATTTCTCTAAAAGCCCTTTTTGGCACAAAACTCTTAATAGGCATAAGGGTGCCGGGGAGGGTGCATAAAGCAGCAGCAACTAAATGTAATAATATATTTGGTTCAAAAAGACGTTAGTTGCTTGCTGTCGTATGTTTGTATATTTGCCGGATATTTGTTTCTATATTCTATTTGGGCTACTCAAAATACCAATATTTATCTAAGCGAAACCAACCAAATTGATTTGCTCTTATTTGGTTGGGAAATGTAGAACGGACAGACAGACAGACAGACCAACCCGTCAGCCAGCCAGCATCTCTTTAAGAGCTATATAGCTACCACCACCATTACCAGCAGTCACAGCACCATCATGCCCAATCAACGCATCTTCATGGTTAGTTTTTGGCCGCCATCGTAGATCTTCCTAAGTGGCTGAAAGTCAACAAACCTCTACAACGCACAAACGGGGGAAACAAAATGCCATTAAAAGCCATTAACTCTTAGAAAACAAAATCTATCTCAAATAGCCAACAAAAATTTCGGAAAATGTAACGGCGACCAAAGCAAAAATGAAATAACACAACCGACAGACGGATGGCTGAGTGTACGTAGCGAGAAAACCTCTATGTATGAATGAAACATATGAATAAACAATAACAGCACCAAAAACAAAAATTCTTAAAAAAACAATAATAAAATAATAATACTTGAAATGAAACAGAAAAACATAAGACCAAGCTAAGGAAAACACACGCAAGCAACAGCAACATAAAACATATTGACCCAAAATACTACTGCTATACTGTAGGCCTTAACAACAACAACACAACTCCTAAGGCTTTATTTGGAAATTTTAATTATAATGAATAGGATTTTGAAATTTTCAAGAATTTCATTTAATTTGAAACCGGAAAAAAGTGGTATTTAAAAATCCATTAATATGTTGTAATATTGCACTTCAAGTCAAGCAAAGAATGTGGAAAATCATTTCAAGTATTTTGCAATTTATCATAGGAAATCACTTAAGTGACTTTTTAATGATGAATTAATACGACCGACGACGCATTGAATTGGTAGAATTATTTCAAAAAATAAGCAATGGGCTATAATTTAATGGGAGTGGAGAAAAAAATGCTATAATTATAGAAATATGTAGAGAATTTTAAACATATAAAATATAGAGGATTGCCTTTTTCAATTCTTTGGCAAGGCTTGAATTTGTACGCTTCAGTTATTAACACACTGAAAGATACCTGTTTTACATAAGATGTGAACATCAATCTGTTTAACATTTATTTTCCTAAGAGTATTTTCTTGATATAAATAATATTACCTTATAAAAACTGACCTTCGATGAAAAATGTGTAATGAAAACATGGGAATGTGTGAATTTGCTAATTTAAATAATAACTACGCCACCTATCGTGAGAAATCTGTACTATTTCAGTAATCTTCTTAAACACATCAGAATTTAATAGCTAACTGCTATAGAACTTCATGCGTAATACGCAGTCAACAGAAAAGGTTTATTATTATTCAAGGTGCACCAAAGACCGTTTACTACTACGCCTCCTATAGTGTGATAACTGTACTATTACATAGACCAATCGTAACACATGAGAGACATATTGTTAACATTTTATCGTTATCGTTTGGTATAGCATTCAAACAGACAATAGTTGTCTTATAAAACAGGATTTTTATTATGTGTGGATCCAAAGTGTGTTTACTACTAAACCACTTGTCGTGTGATATCTGTACAACGCTAAAAACCTACCTTAACACATCAGCAATATTGCGTTCAAATTTCATTGTTATTGCATGGATGCTTTGGGAGCGCATGTGTAACATACCGACAACATTTGGCTTATCAAGGTGAAGCATAATACAAGGTACACTAAAAGTCCGTTCTTTACTACGCCACCTATTGTGAGATTTTTGTACTACTTCAGAAACCTTCCTAAACACATCAAAAACATTATGTTAAAATTTGATCATTATAACATGAATGCTATAGGAGTTCATGAGTAACACACAGACAATAACTAAATTTTGTTCAGAGTGGACCAAACGTCCGTTTAAATTTCAATCTGAAGCTTCTTCGAACAGCAAGGGGTAAAGGGGGAATTCAATGCTCTTACATTATTCTGCATACGCGAATACTATCGATTAAATTACATAAATTACAATATAAATTACACCGTGGAAGTTAGGGCTCCATAATAGGAGGTTCGGTCGATAGTAAATCATCCATAAAACTTCAAGGGGTCCCGAAAACGTAAACGTCTGATTGTAAACAACCAAGAATCTCTACTCGAAAGCTGTCTAGCTTTACAAATGTGCCCAGAACATCTTTCAACCGCATTATTATCAAGAATTTGCATTTGGACCCGTAAAAAATGTAAATAGTACACGAATTAAAGCTTCAAGATTCCGTTCACAGACTCACAGACTCACAGAGAGGTTTACTAGCTTTACCAACTTTTCTTTTCTCAGATGAGGCATGCAAACAGGCAAATATGCGATATTGCAGTGATACTTATTCTAAATTAAGGCATCAACACCTCCAGCATTGACCAAAGGTCACTATGGGCAGGATATTGCCATGCTACAAAACTCGATGGATTTTTATCATTGGGGATACTTTAAAAGTAAAGGTTTCAGCATCAACTCAGTGTCACTCAAGAAATTTAGGGACGAACTATCGACAAAATGTCTGAGATTTCACAAAACACCTGTCAAGATGTTAGTGATAATTTTCGCTTTAGGTATTAGCAGTGTCAAAAGGATCATTGATCTCATATGGATTGGGTAATGTTCATAAAGTAAAATCCCCATATGTGTGCTTTCATAATAAATAAACAGTTTTTATCTTATAATTCTGGATTTTATGTTATCATCATTACAAAAGAAAAAAAAAACTATTGGTCCACCCTGTACTTTTCATTATTTTTACAAAAGTTGTAAATATAAAAGTGTACTTATAAAAGAAAAATACTTGGATTTTTATTATTAGCTAAAAAATAGCATGCGGACTATGGTTGGCGCAATGGACTTCTGAATAAAATTTGCAAGAAAGAGTCGATTTAAGTACTTAAAGATTAATTGCATTACTATGTTGATATTTTTTCAAATAACTACTATGAAACCTATCGTGAGTTATTATGACTATGCTAGAAACTATTTTACTTATACCATAAATAATATGTTCAAATTGTAAAGCAAACTTATGAATGTTAAAAGAGTTTATATGTAACACACAGACGTAAACGTAATTTTTGCATATACATTTTGACATAGTAGAATTTTGGTTATATTCCACAGTTACATAAAGAAAACATTTCATACACTGGCCTAAACGAGTGTCAGGCAAACCCGAAGGCGCGCACTCGCAAATATTATGTGTTGGTGTATGTAAACTGTAGACTGATTACTTTGAATCAAACACAGCTTAGCGTACTTGTGAATCGTGACTGTGAGAAGAATTTGATTATTAGCGGGCTCGCGAGGCTATGTCATGCCTATCACTAGTCTAAACTGTAAACAAACTATTAAAAAGTAGACCATTTAAAAATTTTTTGTGTGTTGAAATGGTAGAAGTACTAAATGATGTAATGAAACTCCTTACACATCAAACTTAAATGCAAAATGTCAACATTTCATAGTTGATTGTGGAAACATATTGTACCATTTTCATTAATATTGATACAATCAATTTTCAATAACATTTTATTGATATGACAATAACAAATCTTTTATACTATATGCTATTTTTCGTTATTCCTCTACAATTCACACATAATTTATCGTCTACATTCCTCTCAATAATCCGATTTGGTTTTTTTTTTCAAACCAAATCCCAATACAAATCTGCTCTGCTTAATTCGTAATAAATTTTCTGAAAATATAATTACTAAAATCGTTTTCAATTTCCAAATAATTTTGTAATTTATCTATGACACTTGAATCTCTAATGTTTATTTGTGTATAGTACAAACGAACACAATAATAATTTTCATATCCACATTGTGTAAAATGCATAAATTTATTACAATTTCAATATAGCAAAATCAAATGCAAATATTAGATGAGATTTGTATATTTACAATATTATTTAGATTTCCAAAACTTTGGCGGTAGATGAGGCAAACAATTGCATGTAGTAAGTGTGGGTGTGCGAGAGAGAGAGGGGGAGAGCGTAAATGTGTATGGTGGCGTATGTAAATGTGAATATTTATAAATGTAAATCTGTGTATATCTGCACAGCTGTAAATCTCTCTCTGTAGGTGGGTGGCATCTCATTGCACATGATGTTACGGCCATCATATGTTACAAGCTACAAGGAGATGGGGTCTCGTTGTTTCACTAACGGTGCTGATGGTTTTATGATACGTGTCAATACTCGTTTCTGCTTCTATTCTATTCTAACTGTCTGTTTAGTACATGAGGTTTATACATTTTCACACATTATTTGTTAATCATCATCAAATTTGGCTGTATTGCTGTTGTATCCAAAAATACAATACATACATTCAACATATTTTCCATTTAATTTTCCTTTAAATGCTCTTGGTTGCTAAGAATGATCATTGAGCATAGGGGAGTTTGGGATATCTGTTAGCGTTTATGTTTACATGATGAGTTGGGAGGGTGGGGAATGAAATTAATTGTAGGTGAAATTGTTTAGGGGTAGAGAGAGCAAGAGAGTGAGGACAAGTTCCCACTGACATTGCTTATAGTACATACAGGTAGGACAATTGGGAGTTGATTGAAAGATTTAAGAGCTGTTGAGAAACTGCAAACGATTCAAAAGTTTAAAAACAATAATAGAGAAGATTAAGTGATGGGCAGGGGCCAAAAAGTTTGCTTAGATCAAAAATACTTTAAATACATTTTTCATCATGAATTCTAATATATAAAATCGTGGCACGTGCTTAAAAAAGCCTGCCACTACTCGTTACCAAACCGTTGCTATCATCATCATTGTCGTCGTCAACCTAGGCGTCATGATTATTTCACAACTCATGTTAGTTTTTCACGATATGATATGATATTATTATAACAAACATAATATAGTCGTCCTCACTCACTTACAACCCACAGAAAATCGCTAAAAATCCAATACTGCTGCACACAAGCCAAAATGTGGTTTATGACCGGGACAGAGGGACAAAAACTATTTGAAATGTTTTTTTTTCCCTGTGCATCAAAACAAACGGAAAACTCAATGAAACTGGATATATAAAAACCATATTTTTTATAGGCCTACTGCAGCCACTATTAAATGATGGAAAAATGAGCCTGTATGCGTTTGTTTGTCTGGGACTAAAGTTGTAAAACAAAACATCAGCACCAGCAACAACAATCGATTGGTTGGAAAATAGTGTTTTTTTGTTTAATGTCTGGTATTATTTTTTCCGTTGTTGTTATGGTTTTTTTCAGTTTTTTCGTAAAACAGCAGGAAAACGCATCAGACATTAAGTGAAAAAAAAGAAAATGCATCAACATCATCGGCTGTTTAATATTAAAGTTTTTTTTTGTCTTTAGAGTTTTTACAAAACGCTATTTGTGTAGTATATTCTAGTGTTTTTTTCGTTTTGATTTTTAGTGAGGGGGATATCATCATTATACCGGGGAGAGAGAGGGAGAAGAGCGACTGACTGACTGCAAGTACAAATCCAGCGGAAAAAAACTCCAAAAATAAACATTACAAAATTGAGTTGAAAACAACAGGAAAGCAAAACAAGCGATTCGAAATAAACGATTCTACTTTAAAAACACCAGGCGCAAAAAACATCGTATGAGTATTCACTTTTTTTTTGTGTGTTTCGTATCTGGGCAAGTTTTAAATAAGTTCATTGATTGCTGATGATGGGTGAAAAACGTAAATTACTTTGTAGGTCTACTAGTAGTGCTAAAACAACTTACTAGTACTACACTAGCAATGAAGTGGTGAGGCGGAGTAGAGGGAGGTGTGTTCAGAAGGGAAATTTGATTGTATAATATTAAAATTGTCTAAATGAGGGATAGACTCAGGAATTGACTTTAAATGACATTGTACAAGTTGTGTTTTCCAGCTGTTTTCAGTGAAAGCCGTTTTGTATACATTAGAAATTGTCGTCGTATATCAGCGTTGGGCATCCCATAGACTCGCGAGGCCGGCAATAATCGTTTATTTAACACAGACACGAGTGGCAATTCACACGTACACGAAACTGTGTTTGATTTAAAGCAGTCAGTCTATCCAATTAGCGGAATGTATATGTCTTGAAAGGCCTTTCATCACGCCTTCTTTAAGACGCTGAAAAGCATGCTAAATACATTGCCACTTCCTTTCCAAATTATATTATGTTTGCGATCAAGTGCTACTTCCCTCACTTCTGAATGAAGGCCTTACTTAAGGCATTCACATATGGATAATGTAATTTTTAAAAAATAAAATCCCTCTTTATGTACTTTTATAATAACTAAACAGTTTTTATCTCATTTGTCTAGTTAGTTGTTTATCACTGTTTGAAAAAAGAAATGACTTTTGGTCCATTTCATATATAATATTATTAGTTTCCTACAATTATCATACGCCCTGTCTATGCAACTATAAACAACATTGCAGCATTTCTATTAGCCGTAGTTGTTATTGTTCATATTATGGTTGCCGTTCGTGTTGTTGTTGGTGTTGTTGTTGTTTATGAGAATCTACTAAATAGTTTTTCTCCACTCCTTGAAAACATTACAGTTCAAAAAGGGACCCGATGATGATGACGATGATGATAATAATGATGCTGTAGCTGAGGTTGCAATGGTTGTTCACTGGCTGCCTGATGTTGTTAATGCTCATTTCGTAGGCTACTGCTGCTGTTGTTGCAGCAGTGGCAACAACAAAGAGTTGAAAACCTCATTGCTACAACTACAACAGTTGCAGTAGAGCATCAGGGCGATGATGCTGATGAGGTTTTTGCTCAAGCGACCATGCGTCCAGTCATCCATCCATAGCATCAGGCAGCAGCAAAAACTCTTTGCCTGGAAGCTAAAAAAATTAAAAAATCAACAACAGCCACGAAAACACATACCAACCATATAGCAACAACAATAAAGAATAACATTACGATAAATATATTTTGAAAATCTGAAAATTACATAGCCTGCTGCTATGGCCGAAGAAGAAGAAGAACAACAACTCAGAAGTCTTGTGTTGCAACATGTGCTGGGCTATTGCAGCATCATTAACCGCCAGTTGAACGAACATTGAAGATGCAGCAAAAGATTTACCAGCAATGCTTTGTGCCTGACGATGTTAAACATACGAGTAGTATTTCCCTTTGGCTTGAATATTTAGTTGTAGTTTTTGTTTCACTTTTCGTTTTTTTCTTCTTAAACATAATGTTGTGTTGTTGCCTTGATTGGACGAAAACGACGACGACGACGTCGTTTAAATAGTTAAGAATACAACTAGGAGAAAAACGATCGGTTGAAAGGATGGATGGATGATGATGACGGCATAACGAAAATTATAGAGCCTTTGATTTGCTGTTAAAACGCCCCCTTAGTTGAGGGCTTTGATGAGGGCTTAACCGACAAGTAACAGAAACAACAATAACAACTACAATGGTGCAACAACAACAGTCAGGATAATAAAATGTTGATGTTATGTACAAGCAACAACAAGAACATGTGAGACTTAATCCTTTTGGTGTCTTTATAATAATAACAAGGGCTGGGCTGCGAACATAATCCAAACACCTTAAGTAATTTGTAAGCAAAGGCTATGTGCGGCACAATTAAGTGACCTTATTAGCTGACTGTGTTAAGTTCGAGAATGGTTTTAGATACTAAAATTCTTAACTAGTTGAAAGCACACTCTTCTTAGTTATACGTATATATGTACATGTATTTTGTTTCACTATCCCACACTACTAAACACATTTTGAGGTGGCATTAGATAAGTAACAAAAACTAGTTCCGGTGCTGCATTTAGTTTAGGATGGCGGTTGCTCTGTTATATTCTTGTTACTCAGATATGACAAATGTTAAAAATTGTTTCTCTTTGTCATGTCAACTTTGGCCGTTTTGAATGTTCACAATGCATTTTTGGGTACATTTGGTGTAGAAAACTCTGTTAAACTTCAAAGTGTATGCCGGTTTTTTTTGGGGATCAAACGATATATTCCTTCTATGCTTAATATTTTAACCTATTCAAGTACATATAATGTCCATAACGATTTCCTTAAGACATTTACATAATTTTCCTGGCAATGGTAACACCCTTTATGGATTTTTCGACATCATAAGTTATGGCAATAATGTATAGTCGGTCGCTTAGACGAAACCATTCAAAAACTTGACAAGGTCTTACAGTATTTTATTTGAAATTTATGCATAATTTTTCTGTATAATTTTAGATTAAAAAAAAAATATTTCAAACCGTTAGGTTTTGTCAAATATTTGGTAAGTTGACCTCTTAATAAGGCGCCACCTAAAATATTCACATTGTTTAAGGGGGGGTGGGGTCTAAGGTATTTCTTACTCGTATTGTTGATATGTCTCCTTATTTAGTTATTCAAAGCTGTCATCTTCATCATTATTATAATTATTACAAGTAGCAGCAATCGCATTACAAAGCATTCTGAGCTAACAACTAAATTGTCTTGATGTTACAATTCATCACTGCAGTAGTCAGTCTCAGTCAGTCAGCCAGTCAGCGAGTCAGTTGTTTCGTATTCCTTTGACACTCGCACGTTCATTATGGATTTGTCAGATTTTATGATAAGAATTTATAATTAAATGCGCGATTAAATGTACATCGATATTTGTTGTTGTTGTTGGCGTGTTCGGAACCCTACCTCCCGTTTTAAAGTTGTTAACGCGTAGATTTACAATGTTTTGCTATGGCTACAGCTACGGCTGCGCTGCATTTGCGACAGGGAAATGTCCCAGACGGGGCTCGGTTCACTATGCGGAGGTGTTAGAAAATTATTTGTAAAATTGTTTCGGTTTTTTTCTTCTTCTCCTTTTGCGTTTTGTGTTCTCTACATAAGGTAAACTACGTTGAACGTGTTGACACTTGTTCGTAGAATGTGTTTGAAATTTCAATACATACATACAAATATTTTAGTTTAGTGATTTGTGTAATCTTTTGTTGTGAAGTTACGATTCTTTGTTATTAAAATAACATTGGAATTTGTCTATAAGCAATTTAATATAAAATTAAATAAATTTACATGCTTACAATAGGCAAGAATTTGAATTAAGAAGAGTTCATCGAAATGTTTAGTATATTTTAGTATTAACAAAAGAATATTTATATAGAAATCAATTATAGGAAATCGTAGGTTTTTAAAAATTTTATGACATAATGCATAAAAATCAATAATAAAGTTATATAAATCAAGCAGTAAGTAATGACCTTTTACAAATTCTAAGAGGTGGTTATCATTTAAACAAGTCTTTATGTATTTCAGTAAACAAGTTGATGGTTTTTTATATAAGAGTAAGCCCATATCCGTCTTTTGTTTCCAATTTTATGATAACTTGAAGTGAACAAGTTTAACTTTTAAGGTATACAACATTTTTTTTTTGCTAATACATACTAACATTGCTAAGACACTAATCTCATACATATCCATACTTTGACATCTTTTATCTTTGAGATCTCCCATTAGCCAAAATCTGGTATGCAGTCTTTTAAAATATGTTATGTTATAAATGTTATGTTGATATGTTATGTTCGTATGTTATGTTCTAAAATGAACAAGATCGGACAGAACTACTCCCACCTCCCATTGAAGTTGCCTTTTTTAAGGCGTGTCCAAGATTAAAGCAATAGTTTATGATATATCGAGCTTGATTTGATATGCAAGATCGGTCTACGACAACTCTCACGTCTCATACAAATTGTTCGCTTTTAAGGATGTCCGTCTGTCTGTCCCCAAGATTACGGGGCAGTAGTTAAAGAGCTATTGAAGTGTAATTTTATATGCAATCTTTAGTCCTCTAACGGGAGTTTAAGTTCCAAGATGAGCAAGATCGGATAAAAACTACTGCCACCTTTCATACAAACTCCAACTTTTTAGGTGTGCCCGTCTGTCTGTCCGTACGATTTCAGCAATAGTTTAAGAGCTATAGAACTAAAATTTGATATGCAGCTTTTATCCCTCGAGCGGAGGTTAAGTTCTAAAAGGCGCAAGATCTGAAACAAACTACTGTCACCTTACATACAAACGTACCCTTTTTGGGGTTAAAAAAAATCCATAAAAATAGTCACAGCTCATTCAAAGAAGTCAAGCTCAGTATTTGGCATTTTAGTAAAAAATTATCGACAAAAAAAAAAATGGATGTGGGAGGCAAAAAGTAACGTGCAGCTCTCATACAAACTACCCTTTTGTTTGTACAAATGGTGACGGGTATCTGGGGACCGGCCGTAATCGGCATTCCTAGTAAAAGCTTCGCAAACAGTGGCGTCCGCATTCGTTGATAAACATGTAGGTGCCGTTTGTTGTGAATGTTAAATAGAAAGCGTGTTAGTTCAAAACAACGCAAGAAGGTATTCCATACCTCATTCATGGGGTGTAAAGGGTAATTAAGTTTTTTTTGTTTAAGAAAGGTATATGAGCTTTGGCATAGCTGATTTGACCTGACATATAAAATCGGATTTATTGAAATTATGTGCGCAGCACCCTTCGATAGCTTATTGCGCTCACTTCAAAATTTTTACTAAAATATCAGCAAAAAGAAGTTCAAAACTTTAACTTAATCGCACGCTAAGTTTATAACTTACAAATGGACACACAAATGTACGTATATGAATATTTTTGCTACAGCTATATTTTATTGAAAAAACTGACAATATGTATTCTTATATATAACAATGTAACATATCGTGATTATTAAAATTAATTGCATACCACCCTCGTAAGCTAACTACAACCACTTTAAAACTATTCTCGAAATATCACCAACAAGAGTTCGAAATTTCATCTTAATCCCATGTAACATTTATACGTAACATACAACAAGCAACAAGTCACATGCAACAACTTCGTTAATAAACCCCCTTGCCGCTTAAAAAAGAAGAAGAACTTTGTCGAATTCCTCACCGAGCGAGGTAAAAGGAGTCGTTGATTGGTTTTGTCTATGCCTACGACATTGAGCAATCATTTTTTTGTCGAATAGCAAAAATATGCATCAAAAACATGGAATTATTATTATTATTTTTTAATTTGTTTAATTATACATCTGAAAAGAAAAAATATGCATCAAATACATGGAATTATTAAAAAAATATGCAAAACCACGTATTTTTCGTAAAATATGCAAAAATATGCAATAACAAATGGATGTCATTTTAAAGCAAATTTCGTGATTCGTAAAGATAACTTAACCTATTCTTTTTTAGGATGTCCAGTAAAAACATGCATTCGCATAAGATTCCTTGCCCTTTTCATAACTTTGTCTTATAAAATATCTTTAAATCTAAAGTAATATTAACTACTTTTAGTTATTCAGCGAACCAAATTTGTTGAAAAAAATTAAATTATTGTCATTAAAATATGCATTTATTTATTAAATTTTCCTTTGTGTTAAAATTTGCAACTGTTTTGATATATTTTTAGCTTCTTATAAAATTTTCTTTCTTTTTAACTTACCATTTTTTCCATTTTTTACAGCCTTTACTATAACGAATCTCACTGTCAGAGAGGTAAGTGTTCCTTAATATATTCTCCTTTATTGCCAACGCCTTTCCAACCACTCTGTAAATCTATAAATATATAGATAGACCTGAAAATATAAACAAAAATACAGAAAATTATATAAATATAATTATGAAATGTGAAAAAAAACCACACAAAAAAAAAACAAATCTCACTTTATTACAAATATTGACACTATGAACAATTGTAAACAGAAAAAAAAAATTAATTAACATTTTCTTACTCGCCCATAAACTATGGCAAATAAACAAATATTTAAATTCTGTCGTCGGTTTTTTTTAACGTCTCATTAATAAATATTTTATGACAGTGAAATAAATAAAGTAAAGTTTAGAGAGAGAGAAAGAGAGAGAGGGACAGACAGGGGGAGGTTAAAATGTAATTAGCAAAAGGATAAGTAACAAGTATACAATACTAAGACGGGCAACAAACAAGGGAAATAAAAAAAAAAACAAGAAATCAAACAACAGATGATACACAACAATAGCCTAAAGATGGTAAAATAAGAGAAATTATTAAAATAGTTAAACTGTTAAAGAAAAAGATATAGTAGAGGGTAGTCTTTTATTAATACAGTTAAAAAGTCAAGAGGTGAAGTAAAAAGGAAACGAAAGAGTTTAAAAAAGGTCAATGCATATAAGATTCTATAAAAACTATTTTGTCTGCTATAATTTTCAATAGTTGTAGAAGTAGCAGAGTTTAGATATTTCCTCGGGCTTTGAAACCCTGAGTGGTAGAAATTGTTTTTGTAATTTTTTTGGACCTATTTAAATATTTTTATAAAAAATTTATGTATTACATCCCCTTATATTATAATATTTCTTAAAATTAAATTTTAAACAAAAAATCGAACATCTTCGACAATATTTTATAATATTTTGCATAATATATTTAAATTAAAAATAAATTACAAAATCATCAAAAGAACAGTTATTTTAGACAAATTTAAAATATTTTCAAAAAAATTTTTAATAATTATAAAAAAAATTAAAAACGTTGTTTTTTTTATCAATTTGTTTAGTGTAATGAACCAAATTGGCTATCGAGATCAGAATATTTTTTATTGTTTAAGTTTTATTTTTTTTTTTAATTTTGAATTTTATTTTTTAGTAGATGAAAGATGAAAAATATTAAAAAAAATTTCTGGAATTGAAAATTTTTGGGCCAATTAAAATATTTTTTAAAAATAATGTAGATATTACATCCCATTATAATACATACAATATTTGACATAATTTTGAAACTGTTTATTATAATATTTTATGTACATAAAATAATTCAAGTAAAATTTAATTACAAAATTATTAAACGATAAGTTATTTTAGAAAAATTTGAAATATTTTCAAAAAGAATTTTGAAAATTTTATCAAAATTTAAAACTTTGTTTTTTTTTATTATATTTTAAATAAATAACATTTAGATGAAAGACGAAAAATATTACAAAATTTTTTTTGGATATACATTTCTTTTTGTTTAAATTTTTCTTATTTTGTTTGTATTTACGTCACGCCACACTTTTATAGTAATTTCTTTCAATTTCCTGACACAATTTCTCATATCTCGTACTTTCATTTAAACACTTGAGTTTTAATTAAACTTAAATTGACAACGAAAAATAAGAAAATATTCTTTTTTCTTTTATCTGACAATACGCCCCATATCTTGGGCTCTCTGTCGCTCGTGATTTTGCCGTCTAACATGTGAATGAACAAGCTCGACATTTTCTATGACAAATTAAATGAAATTGAAAAGCAAATGAAAGAGTGAAGATAAATCATAAAGAAAACAGCAGCGGCTAAATGATGGACGGCATTTTTCAAACAGAACGCCACTTCAGAATGGCAACAAATGCGTTGTTTACCAACACACAATAGTGTTACTACAATGAACCACCGCCACCTACAACGTTCTATGTCGATTGCCACAAATAAACCCCCCACCGCCACCACAAGACCTCTGAGCTGCAAGGCCTTGTGTTACAAGCTGGTAGTAAAGATCATGACTAAATACGTGCCATTCACAAAAAGTCATCCACCCACTCACGTGCGCTCATTTAGACAGTCATTCATTACGTTTACACTCATTTAACTTAAGTTTTAATAAAATACAGCGAAAAACTAGAAATATAAAATAGGTTTCTTAGTCTTTGCTTGCAAATCACATCCTATACATATATATAAATGTTGATGTCGTCAACTACATCTCTATGATTAAGTGCAACTTCCTTTCCAAACACACCACACTCTATATTAGTCAGTTGTAGCATTTGCTGCAGCTGCAGCTTTAAAAGTTTCTCATACCATGAAGACGATGAAGACAACATCGTCATCTTATTGAACGGCAAAGCGTAGCGTAAAAGTAAATAGCGAGGAAAAAGTTAATTAAATTGTAGAACTCAACTTTAATCTCATAATTCAAGCAGGCAATCTGTAAGAGCGACAGCAATATACAACAACATCGATAGCAGCGCAACTACATTGGAACATGTGCCATGACATTTGCAAAAAGGGTATAACATAAGGGACATGGTGGAAATTTGAGAAATCTCTGGAAAGAAGATGGTTATATCTAAAACGATTGAACAGTTGTTCTTATTTACTTATACAATGACAATTGTATCTAACTATCGTTGATGACAGAATAACACGGAATTTTTTAGGAGTGCAGATATGATATTTGTGATTGATACAAATTCTATAGTGTTCGGAGGGTATATTACAATATTTGTGGGGGGTTGTGTTAAATACAAATTTAAAAATAATTCACTTGCTCGAAATAACACACATGGGTATGAGTATTTAAAGGTTGTTAACTAAATATTTTAGCGAAGAATTGAGATGATTTTGGATGAAAATATGACATATTTAAAACGTAATAAAATCAAATAGAATTCTATTATGTGAGGATTATATTTGGTAAATGGTATCCTACTACAATTTGTCAGATTTTACTCTATGGCGTATGATTGATATTAATTATTTAGTGTATGGTATGGCGTATAGTAATATTAATTGTTTAACTAAAATGTATGAGCAATATTATGTAGAGAAAAACATGGAAAATGAATGGAGCTAATTTGGGTGAATTTGCGACTCATATATTTAGTTGTATTTAGTATTCAACCACTGTCTCTATAAATAAAGTCTAAAGTCGTGATTATTCCAAACTTCTAAATGTAAATGTAATAAAAAAAAATGATTTACTGATCTAGAAGTACTTCGTTTTTAGGGGAGTCACCAACGATATTAACATTGACTTGACATAGGAAGGAAACAGTTCATTTTTGACTTTCTTTACGTAAATATGAAGTGGTGTTAAAATATACTACAAATTCGATACTTCCAAATTGTTAAAGTAGGTTACTTTTATAACATTATAAAGTCTAAAAGGTTGCAGTTTTCACTGATCATTAATTGATACTAGGATAAATAGTAAAGATATTTGTAAACAATGTACAACTTTTTATTAATGACCAACATATTAACTTTCGCCCCAAATCACATGATTCAATTTGTTTAATATTAAAACTATTTAATGTTATTTAATTTCATTTTACACCCATATTATTGGTAATACTGAGAATTCGCTTTAATTTGGCTAATTTATGTGCTAAACATGTTTGGCATTTTTATAAGGAAACCAGGACGCGTTGCACAGCTGCAGTTTACCCAATGTCGTACAGTATTTCGGCACTGCTATTTTGTTAAATTCCACTAAACGAGCCATTAATTATCTTTTGAATATTCAAGACTCAACAGCGTGTGTTAACGTATTTTTTTTCCTCCTCTTCTTCTTCTACTCGTTGGCTGTGTGATTATTTGTTTTGGCTTTGCAATGTTTTTTTTTTATTTTGCAGGGGGTATATACTCCTTAAAAATGTTTAATTTATGAGTTTTTGACAACACAAAAATTTATTACTTCCCCCTCCTCCTCCTTGACGGCTTTAACCATATTTGCACATGCCAATAATGAATATGGATCTTGATTTTTTTTCTTGAAGGTTCCCTCTCTTGATCACATTGCTTTGCCAGTAAGAGGGCCAAAGGCGAACATTTGTTCATGTTTGTTTTGTACATTTTCAAAGAAATCAAACTAAACTGTATAGTAACATGATAAAAAACAAAAAAACAAAAATCGTACAACATGAAAATAATAAACACAAAACGCAAAGTCAAATCAAGAATTTTATTTTATGTTAGGGGAACGGAGCGATGAATCTGCCGCCGTTACGTTTAACAAAAACAAACAGAAATTAATTATGTTTCGATACAAGACGACCAGAAGTTTAAGCGAGCAAGAATTCTGTTACTTGGCTATTGATGTTTTATGGGTTGGCAATGGAACAAGGGGGTTTTACTTTGATTTTCGTGATGGCAGCAACAATGAACAATGTTGCTGGCAATATCATTGGGCCCACGACGACGTCAGCGTCAGAGGGCTATGATGAATATGTATGCTCAGTGGTAGTAGAACACCTTTTCTGCTATCAATATATATAATTGGTATATCAACGCAGTATTGGGTGTCTTGATGATATATGTAGGTTTTGTTTGTATCCCGGAAACCTGTGGCTGTATATGAAATTTATATCTTGTCGGTGGTGCTGCGTTTTAAACAATAATATTTGTTTTAAGTTTATATGCGGCCGCCGTGTTGTTGGTAGAATGTCTGCTCTGTTCTGCTCTTGATGATGGTGATGGTGGTGATAGTAATAATAACACGGCATTTCGATCGCAGTCAGCAGTCAGCTTTCTAAAACCATTCCACACTGCAATGCGTAGATTTTACAACGCAATGCGTTCTTTTTTTGTATTATTATTATAAAAGAACACACCGGGTATTTGTTCAGCAATCACTTAGTTAGACACCCAACCAACCAGCCAACCAACCAAACAGTCAGCCAGCCAACCAGGCAGTAATCGCAACCATGCAGTACTCGCATAACAGCAAAGATCTGTTTTTGCTACCCGCTGAAAACAAGATATATATCTTTTAATTTACGTTTACATACACAACAGCCATAGTCACAGCACCAGCAACAGCAATGCATAAAAATCTCTGCGTTATATTCAGCTTTCTAGAGGAAGATTTGGTGCAGCAGCCCCCAATTTCGTCATTGGTATACTTTTCCACTAGCAACATTTTAACGTTGCTATCTTTTTTGTTTTCGAAATTTTAGTTTCGGATGTTGTTGATGATGCTACTCATTTGGGCCTGTATAAATATTGCCTTAGTTCGTGTTTCTTAATGAAATCATATACATATAATCTTTAGAGGAGATACTTGAGGATTTTGTTGGCCAATTGGCTTATAGAAGGGAGCGAAATTTTAGCAAAATCTTACGTTAGAAACATTTTTAGAATTAGACTGACACATAATGAAAATGTTAACATATAATGTTAAGTTTACATAAAATGTTAAGTTTTCATATCAAGTTAAGTAAACATAACATAATAAGTTTACATAAAATGTTAAGTTAATATAAAATGTTAAGTTAACATAAAATGTTAAGTGAACATTAAATGTTAAGTTAACATATCAAGTTAAGCAAACATAACATAATAAGTTCACGCACATTTTAAGAAAGGTGATGTTGAGACAAAAAGTTAAGTAAACATGAAATGTTAAGTTAACATAAAATGTTAAGTTAACCTTAAACATTAAGTAAACATAACAAGTTATGCTAATAGTAATTGTAAATTGTCGAAAATGTTAAGTTAACATAAAATATTAAGTAACAATATCCATAATATGTAAACGTATTTTTTTAAGCAAACATAACGATCATAAAAAGTTAAGTTAAAACAAACGGTTATATCAACACGAAAAACCGAGTTAATATAAAATACAACGTTAACATAAAATGTTAAGTTTACATAAAATATTAAGTTAACATTGACTGTTAAGTTAACACAAACTGTTAAATTTACATAAAATATAAAGTTAACATTATATCTAAAGTTAACATAAACTGTAACTTAACATAAAATGTTGTAAATATAAAGAGTTGGTTTTGATAAAATGTTGTGAAAACAAAAATGTTAAGTTACCATAAAATTTTTAGTTATAAGTTTACATAAAATGTTAAGTTAATATAAAATGTTAAGTTAACATAAAATGTTAAGTGAACATTAAATGTTAAGTTAACATATCAAGTTAAGCAAACATAACATAATAAGTTCACGCACATTTTAAGAAAGGTGATGTTGAGACAAAAAGTTAAGTAAACATGAAATGTTAAGTTAACATAAAATGTTAAGTTAACCTTAAACATTAAGTAAACATAACAAGTTATGCTAATAGTAATTGTAAATTGTCGAAAATGTTAAGTTAACATAAAATATTAAGTAACAATAACCATAATATGTAAACGTATTTTTTTAAGCAAACATAACGATCATAAAAAGTTAAGTTAAAACAAACGGTTATATCAACACGAAAAACCGAGTTAATATAAAATACAACGTTAATATAAAATGTTAAGTTTACATAAAATATTAAGTTAACATTGACTGTTAAGTTAACACAAACTGTTAAATTTACATAAAATATAAAGTTAACATTATATCTAAAGTTAACATAAACTGTAACTTAACATAAAATGTTGTAAATATAAAGAGTTGGTTTTGATAAAATGTTGTGAAAACAAAAATGTTAAGTTACCATAAAATTTTTAGTTAAGACAATAAGTTAAGTTAACCAAAAATGTTATATAAATTTTACATAAAATGTTAAGTAAACCCAAAATGTTATATGAATTTTACATAAAATTTTAAGTTAACATAAAATATTTAATTACAATGTCCAGAATATGTAAACGTACAACATTAAGTTAACATTAAAAGTTAAGTTATAACAAAATGTTAATTTAACACAAAATGTTGTCAACAAAAAATATTGAGTTATTATAAAATGCAACAGCAAGATAAAATGTTAAGTTAACATAAAATATTAAGTTAACATAAATCATTAGGTTAACATAAACTCTTAAATTAAAATACTATTTAAGTAACAATAAAATGGTAAGTTAACATAAACTGTAAAGTTAACATAATGTTAAGTTAACATAAAATCAAAAGTTAACATAAAATCTAATATTAACACAAGATCTAAAGTTAAGGTACAACTTTAAATTAACATTAAATGTTGTTTTTATAAAAAGTTTAGTTGACAGAAAATGTTTAGTAAACGTAAAATGATTAGTAAACATTACTTAACAAATTTAATAAAATGTTAAGTTTACATAATATACTAAGATAACGTTAAATTTTAAGTTAACATAAGTTAACTAAACACAAAATATTAAGTAAATTACATAAAATGTTAAGTTCACATCAAGTATTAAGATACAATATCTAGAATATGTAAACTTCAAATTTTAAGTTAACATTCAACGATAAGTTAACACAAAATGTTAAGTTAATATAAAATGTGAAATTAACATAAAATATTAAGTTAACAAACAACATAAATTAGTGTAAAAAGTTATTATAAAAAGTATAATTTATTTGATATAAAAATGTTGATTTAACTAAAAATATTAATTTAATATAATTAAGTTTATTAGACAAAATAATTTAATTGAAATGAAAATTGTATGTTACAGTGTTAACAAAACACATTATGGTAACTAAACAGAAAATGTTAATGTATTAGAAATTATTTATTTAATATAAACTAATAGATAAAGTTTATTTAACAAAAATGGTGTAATATAAGCAGAAATGTTAACTGAATAGAAAGTTGTAATTTAACAGAAAATGTTGATTGTCGATGAAAAGTTATTTTAACAGAAAAATTTAAAGTTGTTTTACCAAAAAATTTGAATTTAACAAAAAGTTTTGTATACCAGAGACTGTTAATTTAACAGAATATGTTAATTTATTTGGGAAAATTTTTGGAAAACTTAAAATATTCCATTAAAAAATTCGAATTATCTAATACTTAAAAATTGTTATTCTTATAAACAGAAATTGTGAATTTTACCAAAAAATTTTAATTCTAAAGAAAATATTCATTTATCACCAAATGTTAATATAACGCTATGTTTTAATTTAATAACAATTTAACAGATATGTTAAGTTAATGTTAATTTAGCAGAAAATGTTAATTTATCGTTTAACTGCAATTTAAACGGTAATTTGTAAAAACAAAATGATTAAACAGTAAATGTTAGTCTAACAGAAGACGTTAAGTTAACAAAACACTTTAATTAAACCAATAATGTGAGTTGAACCCAAGAAGTTAAATTTTCAGATATTGTAAAATTAACTATGTTATTTCCTTAAGGTATTATAAATTAACCAGAAAAATTTTCATTTAGCAGAAAAAAAAATCCAATTCATCTTGGTCCAACAGATCTTGGTTATTTTATAGAAATGTTAGTTTAACAGAAAAATGTTAGTTTAATAGAAAATTTTATTTAATTCTAAAACTGAGTTTAAAACTGATCATTTTTAATTGCTGTTTACTTAACAGATCAAGTTAATTTAACAGAAAATTTGTTAAAGTTAATTTTACTAAACAGGTAAATTTAATAAATTCAACAGAAAAAAGTGCAAATATTTTCAGAATCCCTAAACTCTATGTTTATATTATGCGTTACACAAATATTTGATACAAAAGATTTCCAGCATGATTTGAACAAAATTTAAAATATTGGATTTCCCACCTAATTCTGTTAATTTAACATAACGAATTAACCACGACTAATAACTAAAGTATACTACAAAATATTAATAAATTTGATAATAAAATCTTTTATTCTAATATGATTTATTCATTGTACAAAGTTAAAGTATTTCATGCACAGTTTTTTTGCAAAGCAGCAAAAATTTTAGAAAATCTAAAGTTTTACAAGCATTATTAAAATTTTTGAGTTTTTTATTTATATTAAATATTACATTTGTTCAACATTATTGTCTACCGATTTATTACAAATTGCTAATTCTTAATTCTGCTAAAAATTTGCACCTTACTGCTCCTGTGTTAACTTTAGTTATTTTCTTTTTTTCTTATATTTTGTTTTGGGGTAAAGAAAAAGTGTTGTGTTCGTACTTAGTTAGCATCTTGTTTTCCAACTTGATCACACCCGACAACGACAAGGGGTTGCAGTAGTAGAATTCCCTCCGCAGTGCTGAACGAATATGTGTTGTTTTGGTAAGAGTATCTACAAGATTCTTTATTTGATTGCTGGCTGTTGATTATTATGCCTTAGCGTGCCCGCTCATGTTGTTGTTGTTGCTGTTGCTGCTGTGTTTCTCCTCTGGCTTAATTTAAATTAATGCTGCTGCCTTTGCTCAATGTAGCTTGTAGTATTTTAAAGATTTTTATTTAGTGATATTTTCAAGGGACTAAAGACTGAGTCTTTTATTTTGTTGATGATGTTTTTGTGTTGTTTTGTCTTCTTCTTGCTTTGAATTGTAAACGTTCGTTGCGAGTGAGTGTGTTTTTTTAATTAGGTTGACAATTTTAGTTGTCATTTATTGTCGTTTCTTTCAATTTTTAATTTTATTTTATTTCCTGGGCTGTTTTTTTTGGTACGGAAGGGAGGGGGATTTAAGTTTGATTGCGATCATGTTGTAGAGATATTTTTTAAGTTGAGTGTATGGTTGCTCTTTTTGAGATTTTTGTGGTCTTAAGGGGTTAAATTGTTTTCAAGATTGATATCTTTCAAGTTCATTAGTCAATTATTTTGTGTGGTTTTTATTTGTTGTCTTGGAGACAGCTAAAGCCCTTAAGGGTTAACCGAGAGTTGCAGAGATAATTAAAAAAGATGTTGTTGTTGTTGTTTTTTTTTCTTAAATTGGGTTAATAGGAATGTGCGCAAAAGATATGTTAAGAGATAGGAAGTAAGAGCAATTTATTGGGTAAAGGATCGATAGATTTTTACGTATTCTAATAAGGTTAACTTAACTTTTTTAGGAAAACATTGTTCTTTGTTAAATAAATACTTATCTGTGTTGTTTCGAGTTAAGTTTATGTGAAACTCTTTTCTGTTTTTCAATTTTAAATGTTGCCACTTATAATAGTTTGATAAATGTGTGTAAAAGTTTATCAATTTTGTATTTAAATTATTATTTTTATTAAATTTTTTCAGCTGATGTATGGTACATCTTTCTTTCGTTTTGTTGCATGAATCAGTTTGCTTTATGTTTTCTTTTTTTTTTGGAAAAATTTAAATTTTATTACCCCACACACATGTGATATATCACTAAACATTAATCATTATTAAAATGGCCACATGTGTTGTTTATTAAGACCCTATCATAATTCCATGAATACACCACGCTCACAATTTGTATTCATAATTCAAACAACAATAAATTGTCACACAATAACCAAAAAAAATCGCCATCGAAATTGAATTTAACTTTAAAATTAATGATATTATGTTGTTTAAAAACATATTTCTTCCCTCTTGCAAAACAACAACAAAACAAAAAGCTCTAATAAATTGAAAGAATTTTTAAAACCAAACACTCTGCCGATTCCCAGTCACCATGCCCTACACGAGACAAAACCACATTAAGTTACCAACAACAACAACAACAACACAGAGCAAACCTTATCGATGCCGTCATAAGATTCACGTTAAAGATATAAATTATATTATCTACGAAAAAAAATACGATATATCTCTTTGCTATAAACTTAAAAGTATTCAAACAAAACAACCTGTTTAACTTTACAATTCAATACGCCACTACCAAAAACACTTTCTGTCACCTCTCCTCTGGTACTTGGCCCGTGTGAGTATCATGTCTTTGGTCCAGCAGAGACACTTGGAAATAAATATTTGTGAACAAACATAAAAATGACTAATTAAGCACCCGCAGATGGTTTTCAAATTAATTTGGAGATAATTTATGACCATATCTCCCTATAGTGATGTATGGTAGAGGTTTGAGCAGAGAACGCACGAAAGAGAGAGAGAGAGACACACAGAAAAAATTGGCCATAAATTAACAAATGCATCTTGATGGAGACATATTCAAGCATATATCAAAGGAAAAGGATTTCCTGGGGTCCATGTCAGGCATAACAAATGGGCCAGGCGGTGGGGGAGGGGGAGAGAAGACCTAACCTCCGCACCTTATAAAGTTCTTGTGAATAATTTCACATAACCTTGGAAAGAAACAAGTCAGGGATTTGTGCGTTTATAGGAACATAAATTGGGGTAGAGATATATTGCCATTAAGCTTAGTTAGCGGCGGCACCCACTTAAAATTTAAACTGAAAATCGCCTATGACTTCATCAACTGTTGAGATGTGTTGCAGACTATGTGCGACGCAGCAACATTGTAGAAACCACTCTAGAATCCAGAACAAGATTACGGCAAAGTTTTATCGACATTATTTTAAATGTGTAGGATATAGTATACAACACACAGACATCTACCATTTATTCATATACATATACTAGGTGTACCAGAGCCAATGTACTTGCAAAATTACTAGCTTTGTTATCAATTGGTCAATGACATCTTTTTCGCCTAGTTTTTTCGCTTTGATCGCTCAAAAAAATCGAAGTTGCCCATGTCGTCAATCTTAACTGTTTGCCTCTCAAAGGGAATTAAATAATTTTTCCAACAGCCCTCATGTAATCATTACACTATCGAATAAACCATAACAGACATAAGGTCCATAGCATAGCAAAGTTTGATATAAATAGGTTTTAAGATCTAAGAGATACACATCAACACACAGACAGATAAGCAATAATTCCAACTAGCCACTATTATATACTAACATATACCTGTTGTTAAGAGTATAGGGTTAGATGGTAAGTTTTGCAGATTAACATAAATATTTTTTTATATAAAACATTAAAACCTATTCTCTGATATGCTGCTCTTCAAAAAATATTTACAGTTTTCTTAAAAACAGTTAAAGTACCAACATTTCCCTTCATTTATCATTAACTCCTTAGGCCCACCATCTTTCTATCTCAACTAACTAACGAACAGGTTTTCACTCCCTTTTTGTAGGTGTTGTTGTTGCTGTTGTTGGTGTTGCGCCTTTCCTACACAATGAGCGAACAGCTCCTTATCTTAACTGCTTTATTTTGGCCATTTATAGATATGAATATTTGTGATGGTTGCTGTTGCTGCTGCTGCTGCTGCCGATGTTGTCTTGTTCGTTGTTGCTAAGATAACCATTCATGTTAAAGACATTTTAAAAAGTTGTAAACGAGGCCTAAAACAGAATGAACAAACATAAACGCTTTTATGAATTTTGATTAATTTTTCTGTTGTTGTTGTTGTTGCTGGCCAGGTTGGATTCTACTGCAGGGGTCTTTGTGGAAATTTGTGATTCCAGCACTGATTGTAATTCATCAATCATCACAGCCATCACAAGACCAGTTATGGATGATTTATTTTTGGGACATTTGGTAACCAAAAGAAGGAGAAGACGACGTGAATGGTCGCTGCGTTGGGTTTGTGTTGGTGGACATCAGTTGGGTTCTTTTGGAGATGTAGTTACTGGCTCTGTGGGCCAGGATTGGCTCTGGAGCGAGACGGCGAGGCGTTCATGTTTTTTGTGTGTCTTGTTACATGTTTATAATATAAATGTTAAGTAATGTAATTTTAAATAGTAGCTAGGTGATTATTTGTTTAAGGAGACAGGGAGATAGAGAAGATGTTACGAGGGGTAAAGCTATAAGGCAGGAAAGGAAAAGTAATGAAAAGCGTGCCTCGGAGAAACGGACAATTCTAGTGTTGCCCCGTAAAAGATATGCTAGGAACAAGCAAAAAATATAAAGATATAAAGGAACACAAATCTTTTAGCTACATATGTGATGTAAGTCTTGAGCTTTATCTATACCCCACGTAAATACTTGCATAAGCAAGTACTTAGAGAGCTGAGAGTGACTTTAAACGGTGTGTTTGGGCTTCTCGATGGTTTCTTGAAGCTTTAAACACTTAAGGTTGTGATAATATGTGGAGAATGCACAGCAAAGGGTGCTGATGAGATAGTTTGGCAACTATCGATATAGCTATCCGCCCTGCCAGCTGTCAACATAATACATTTCACAAAACTTTTGTAAATCAAAAACTTTATCAGCGATAATAGAAAATAGATCTCAAACCGAACAATGAAAAACATATTCATATTTCTGCACAGATCGACAATAACAAGCAAGAGCAAAACATTCACGGAATTCTGTACCTCTTAGCAAAGCAAGTTCTTAAAGGGTAAAAGTATCCTTGGCAGCCTGATATTCTGTGAATCTATGTGTCTAATACTGCATCAGCTAAAAATGTCCCATTAATGTCATAAAGATAGTCATTTAATGTAGATTTATTCCCAGAGGCGATCACCTATTTCGAAATAATCCGGAAGATATTGCTGCGTTTAGTGATTTGTTGTAAATTATGTGCAGCGCCCCCTATCTAGCGTAATTTCTACTACACTAAAATCACCTTGAAGTTAGTTTTTATATAAGAATGGTTTCCTTCTTACCGGCTTAATTTTTTTTAGTATATACTGTATTCCTGCTTACTGATTCGAAATTTATTGACTATAATTATTATTATATAAATTTTAGTAAAGATTTAATGGAGCCCAAAAAAGACTCCACCAACAAAGTATATACGAAAAATGGCTCAATTGATATTAAGAAGACACAACAGTAGTCAGTTATCTAGAATAACTAATCTTAAATTATGTCAGCTTTAACTGATTTACTTAAGCTTACGTTCTTAGCATCAAGAGCGCCACCTATAGAGCGTTAACTGTACTACTTTAAAATCATCTAGATATAGTTTTTATATAAGAATCCTATACGATGTTTTTCTGCTTACTGGCATACAAATTTTTTGAGTTTAAATTAAAGATAACATGGAGCCAGCTCTACAGTTGGTTTACAGTCCAAAAAATATCTGGAACTTATGTTCTGAACCTAGTTGAAATCATTGCAACATTTTTCTTTATTATGTCTTATTGCTTACTGGCTTAGAATACTCTAGATTTTAAAGATTACAAAAGTAATGTTAGTGAATATTTTATTGAACCCAACTGATTGTTGATTTATCTTAACTTCGTTTAAAAAATTTGCTGTTGGAGTCTCCAAATTTTTTAAACGAAGTTAAGATAAATCAACTATCAGTTACCTTAAAAATAATTTCAACACTAACTGTTTGGTTTAAGCCGACGTTCTAGGTACCTATCGTGCATTAATTGTACTACTTTAGAATTGGCGTCTCACCACTTTTAATGATACTTTCTTGCTTACTGACTTACAATTTGTGCTGTTTACAATTTTCTAACTCAGGCCTGTAACACAAATTGTATCTAAAATATGGACTTTGTAGTTCAGTTACTATTAAGGTGAACTAACAGTCAGTCATTTAGTTAACAAAATCTGAAATAATTGCAGTATTTAATGATGTGTCTTAGTCTATGTACTTAACGTCTACAGCGCCCCCTATCGCACATTTAATGTACTAAATTAAAGAAATCGCAAATTTATTTCTAAATTTTCATTTCTAATCCTTAAAGTTTCCTAACTTTTTTGTGAGAAATCTTGTCATGCAAAAACGACACCAAGAAAATAGCCTATGTGGCTCATTTACTTTTAAGGTGAACCCATATTTACAACATCTGGCTAAAGATGAGTAGACGATAATTAGCCCAAACAAATTAACCAAACAAAAACAGAGATACACGCACACATACACTCTTAATTGACACTGAACGTGATTAATTGATCATTATGATGATGATGATGATGAACAACAGTACCATGACAATCATACAAACCAATGATGGTTTATTTCATTATACCAATACATGATGATGATCATCATGGTAATTTCGACTTTGTTTTTTGTTTATTGTATTTTGGGTTTCATTTTATTTTATTTATTTAAATGACTATTGGCTGAGTATAATTTTGTTATGATTGATTTTCTTTGTTAATATTTATTGAAATTTTGATGTTGTTCACTCAAGTTTGTTGGGGTTTTTGTTTAATGATTTTTAATTCTGTAAAAAAAAAGTTCAACAATGAAAAATGGCTATCCCTAACCACTGCTGACATAAACATATTTAATGTACAGCTTTTTTGATTTTGCGTGCGAAGAAGGTCGATCGCTTTACTTTGAAGATTGTTAGTTATGAAGCTGAACCCATAATTGCCTTCTCTTAAAACATTAGTAGATGATTTCAAATGCGGGTCGTAAAAGGGGGCCATTAACAATTAACATCTTATGGGGGGACGGGGATTTTGCGTTTTCGCTCTCGACAAACAAAAGGCGTGATGTGTACAAAATAAATATTTGTAGTAAAATTAGTTAACAAAAAGAGGAAAAAAATCAAATATTTTAATTTGTAAAAAACTATGTTTGACACTTGGGAAGGCAGACAGACAGAAATGAAAGTTTTTTTTAAGCTGAGACTTGACTACAATGCCAATATTTACATAAAAATACATTAAAAGTTGGCAAATGGGGGTAATTGTAGAAGTTTTAGCATTTTACTTCCTCACTCTATAAGACAACACTAGCGAAAATATCAATATATTTTTCAATAAATAAAATATTTTTGTGTATATACCCACAGTTTGTCAAATTTTCTCTGGTTTTTTAAAGTCGAGAAGTAATTTACTATCACAGAATTTAAAAGCAGTAAATTATAAAAAATACCTGGCACTTTAACAGTCAGCTTAATTGATTGCTAAGTATAATTTATAAGCGGTTATATAAATTTCAAATTATTGCAATTATTAACTAGCCATAACCTTAACATTTGTCGCTGCTGCCCCTCCCTAACCCCATCTAACCATTAAGTCGTAGTTGTAAAACACTGACTTTGAACTATTTACAACAAGTCATATATACCCCGCAAATTTCAGTTGGTAATCCAATAGTGGGTTGTTTTTCATCTAACATACACGTCTATCAAACAATCGACTATCTACCTACCTACCTGCTGCCTTCATATCAACTCATACACTGTATACGGACTTATACATGAAATAATCTATAAATGTTTTGTCACAGGTAGTTTAGATAATTCTACACCTTTACATCGATTTGACAAACAAAAGCAAAGCAAAGCAACGCAACGCAACAGCTAAATATACTATACAGATAATTCATAGTATTGAACTAAAGCGCAATCACTTATTTGTTATTCTTTATAATATTGTGAAAATATTATAAAAATCATAAAATGCGTAAATTGACTACCTCAGCTAATACCCAGTCTATGTAGTACTACTACAATTCCATTTAGTTCTGTTTTTTTTTATCGATGACAAAAAAAAAAAACACAAAAACCAAAGACAAATATTGTCTATCATCTTAGAAACGTAATGTCGTATGACGCTATTAAATGATTTATGAGTTTATTGAACAATTGAAAAAAAACTATATATAACAAATTGTCTAGAAATTTAAAAAAGATATGAAAGGAAACGGAAAGTTGGGAGGTATGGCGGCCGGCAGACTCAGAGAAATGTGTGCGGAAAATATGTTAGGGTGGACTGTAGCAAAATTCCTAAAAAAATTTTAAGAAAACATTTGAAATTTGTAGGAATTTTTTTAAGACAGAAAAATGCAGAGACTTCTATGTCATACGATGGCATCATTGCTTTGTTAGAAAAAAATAATAATCATATAACAACTAGAAGACGTCCTACAAGATTTCCTTAAAAAATATTGTTGTGTTTGTTAGAATGAAGAGAATGTGAAGTACTAAATGTCAATTACGCCCTCTATCGCACATTTAATGTACTAGATTAAAATCATCGCGGCTTTATTTCCAAATTTCCACAAGATTTCCTTAAAAAATTGTTGTGCTTGTTAGAATCAAGAGAATGTGAAATACTAAATTCCAGTGCGCCCTCTATCGCACATTTAATGTACTAAATTAAAATCATCGCGGCCTTGTTTCCAAATTTAAATTTCAAAACATTTGTTCGGAAAATTTTGTCATGCAAAAAAAGTTACCGAGAAAATGGCCTATATGGCTTATTTGCATTAAAGGTGAACCCATATTTGCAAAATCTGGCTAAAGATGAGTAGACGAAAATTAGGCCATACAAATTAACCTAACATGAAAAATACACTCACACATATGCTTAATTGACACTGAAAGGAAAACGAAATTAAGACGAATGGCTGCCGGCAGACTCAGAGAATCTGATGCGGAAAATATGTTACAGTGGACTATCGCAAATATCCAAAAAATTTATAAGGAAACGTTCGAAATTTGTAAGAATTTTTCAAGGCGGAAAAATGCAGAGGCAAAGGCTTCTTCATATCATGCATTGACATGAATCCTTTTCGTTTATTACATCCTCAGCCTACGGGTTGGAGCGTATATATGATTTGATACGACCCAAAAGTCGAACACATAGAAGAATGAGTCACTTTAAACCCTAAGTTTCTTTAAACAAAATTTGATTCATGACTTTTTAAGTCGTTTGAGCCGTCTGTCTGTATATCTGGCTGGTAAGCACGATAACTTTCGAAAGACAAAGCCAAATGTTTTAAAACACTGCACAAGTTAATATTTCCTCAAAACTACTAACGGTATTACAAATGGCTACGCCCCTTTTGTTACCTCCCATACAAATGTACCATTCCGCCCACTTTAGAAATCGATTAATAATATTACTAAATCCAATAATATTACTAGATCTATATTTAGTAAAACTATAACAGGATAAAGTTTTGCAGAAAAAACTGGAAGTCTAGCCACGCCCCTTTTGGTACCTACCATACAAATGTACCATTCCGCCCACTTTAGAAATCGAGTAATAATATCAACACACCCAAGGCGATCGTGCCCAAATTTAGTATTAAGTAAAAGAGTAGCAGAATAAAGTTTTGGAGAAAAGACTGGAAGTCTAGCCACACCCCTTCTAGTAACGGTAAACGCGTAAGCGGAGATTACCGCAGTATAACTTGATATTGTATAGGCCAGGTTAAAAAGTTGTTATCCAAACTTGCCCCGTAGATAGTTCGTCACAATATCTATGGAGCGCTAAAGACCGCTTGGAAGTGTTTTATACCTGCGGTAGTTGATGGATGAATATCTATTGTTCCTGTCAAACAAGAAATAGAATCTCGGCACTTAAAACTTATACCCCAAAAATCAGTTATAATATTCACGATATTTTTAAGACTGATCGCCTTTGTGTAGAGGTCAGAGGCCAGTGTGCGTATTTGTTAAGTTGCTCACTACATTTTGTCTCTTTACATACCATAAATGGGACATGGGAGAGCTCCTCTCATACAAGACGAGACTTCGAGTTAACAACGATCAGTCGAACGTGAGCCGAACGTGACTACTGCGAAGTTGCTGACGATAACATAAAGGTGGTCGCTGATCAAAAAATAGTTGAGGAATGAGACAGAGATCGAACCCTGGTGTTCCGTGTTTTAACCATCATATTAAGGTAAACGCTAATAGAGCAGTCAAATTGGGCCATTTAAAATAAAGT
Organism: Muscina levida; assembly: GCA_964034835.1. Classification (NCBI taxonomy): domain Eukaryota; kingdom Metazoa; phylum Arthropoda; class Insecta; order Diptera; family Muscidae; genus Muscina; species Muscina levida. Next base: position 146,401,958 of record OZ035883.1, on the reverse strand, counting down.
TAGACGCAAAGATTTCATAAGGCTCATTGAGGCTGATCATACATCTCAAATGGTATTTTGGCTGTGTTTAGGCAACTTTTGTATTAAGGGTACATGACGCTTGAGCCGACTTCGAGGATTCATTTTAAGAGCAATAGTAAATTTCCGATGCAAGAGAGGGAGACATTAATTACTCTCAACTCTTCTCAGATCTATTTTTTACTTTTTAAAGTAAATTAAGAGCTGTGATCTTGGCTCATGATAACTCGTGAACGATCCTTAGCTAATCACTGGGCGGTTTTCTATAAAACTACTTTCTATGCAACTACTGGTTATCTGGGTGCCGCGTTTGGTAACTTGCGACCATAATATCGGCCGTATACAGATCTTTAAATAATGTTAGCAATGTTTTCAGGTAAAATCTCTTAAACGAATACTCACGCACATTACAACGAAGATCTTTTGATTATAAAATAGATTAAAAACCTTTACTAAAATTCAGATATTTTCAAAGTTAAATTGCATTTAAACTGATCATTGCCTGAGCTCCATGACCAACCATCTTAGTATGGCATAAATTTTATCAATTCTGCTGGTCAGTTAATTTTCCACAGAGAAAAAAATCATTACAGAATTGAAATTCAATATACCAAAGATCTTCATACCCAAATTGAGATACCATCATTTTAATTCAACGACATTTTTTTTTCTTATGTCTCTCCAAAAGTGTACGCCTTTCTGTAAGATATTGCCTTTAGTTGCCTTATTTTTCTTAACTAGCCGCCGCTTCGTTCGAGTTAATTAATTCTTCATTTTGTTTGTTGGTTTTTTGTTCTTTCAACATTTTAGTCAAAAAATCAATAAAAATTTTCCTTATGAGGAACTTTAATGAAAAGAGGCGTTTGTCACCTTTACGACAAACGACAGTTGCACAAACGCACACACACACACACACACACAAGAACAACATTAACAACAACAATCAAAAAACCCTTAAGAGACATAATTTATGGTTTGATTTTCGTTTCAAGTTAAAAAGTTAAACAAAAAAACAAAAAACGACAACACAACACAAAACAGATCGAAAAGTTAAGATAGTTGAAATTAAACAAAACCAACAACAACAACAGCAACCACTAACGACCCAGAGAGACCCGTACAGAACATAAAGAGAAGACAGGTAACAGAAAATGACCGACTGGGCAGATCACCTGTTTCCACAAAAGGAATTTCTGTTACCGAAAAGAAATCATAAAGCAAAATGTTAAGGACCGAAAGAACGAACGGCAAAGAGAATGGACCGAAGAAAACCAGCGGGAGTTAAACAGCCTAAGACAGAAAGTACTAAAAACGAGGTGATTCCATACCAAAAAAAAAAAATTCCACATGACAGACAAAGGAACGCAGAGACGCCTTTACTTCGCTGATATTTAACTGTTCGCCAGCCTGGCTGCTAGTAGCGCTGGCTGGACGGACCAACGATAGCGATGTGACTGGCCCAGCCCGCGACGGCCTTTCTTCCTTGTAGAATTTCGGTTAGTTTGCATATGGAGGCTGAAGTTTAGCTGTGGCCGCCATGGTTCGATGCCTGTTGTGAGATTTTCGAAGATACTGTGTGTTCCTTGGCAAAAAAAAACACAGCATGTGTTCTGTTTAAAATAAACGAGTGTGTGTGTTAGTGTGTGCAGTGAAGGCTTTTTCAACGGAGTAAAAGAATTGCAATATATCGTGGATATTTTTAAACTTAAAAGTCATCGTGAAGGACTCTAGTGAAGGGAGGAAGGGAGTTTTAGCGAATTTGTAGTTAGGTAAATTGATATTTTTGGGAAAAGGGATGGATTGAATATTGTGGACATATAAAAAATAGTTTGTGTAACAATTTGAAACTCAATAGCAATATAAAGAAGATTAAGATTTCTTACAGTGTATTCAACAATTAAATCTTGAGTATTCTTACGAATTTAATGAAATATTGGAAAATTATTTTTAGGATGGTTTCCAAAGCAGCTCTGGTTAATAAATAAATTGATATTCATATGACTTGGAACATAAAGTGTGTGTTTGCTACATATTAACTTCTATACTATCCATACGATTTTGCTGAAATATTGAGAAGTTATTCTTAAGGTATCTGAAATGGTTTCTAAAGCAGCTCTGTTAAAGGGCGAGGCGTAGATCGCTATTTATTTCAATAAGTATGACATTCATATGAATTAGAACATAAAGTGTCTGTGTGTTATGTATAATTTCCTATTTTATCCATACGATTTTGCTGAAATTTTGGGAAGTTATTCTTAAGGTATCTGAAATGGTTTCTAAAGCAGCTCTGTTAAAGGGCGAGGCGTAGATCGCTACTTATTTCAATAAGTATGACATTTATATGAATTAGAACATAAAGTGTCTGTGTGTTATGTATAATTTCCTATTCTATCCATACGATTTTGCTGAAATTTTGGGAAGTTATTCTTAACGTGTATGGAAAGTTTTCAAAGGTCGCTTTGTTACGGTGCGAGTTCAATAAAAATGATATTCATATGAATTAGACCATAAAGCGTCTGTGTGTTATATATAAACTCTTAGACTTTTCATACGAATTGAATAAAATTTTGGATGGTAATTTTTAAGCTGCCTAGAATGGTTTCTAAAGTAGCTCTGTTACAAAGCGAGGTGTAGATCGCAACTTTTTTTTCAATAAATATGATATTCATATGAATTAGATCATAAAGTGTCTGTGTGATAAGAATAAGCTTCTATACAATCCATACGATTTTGATAGAATAGTAGCAGGTTATTCTTAAGGTTGGTATGTGGATTTTTAAAGCTCGAATTTCGAAAACATTTTTTGTATTTAAAAGAAAAGTAAATGTTTCTTAGAGAGTAGTTAATAATTAGGTCTTGACTATTTAAATTACAGGAGCAATTGAGCACAAATGTTTGAAGTCAATAGTGAAGCTTTTTCCTGTTGGCAAAAACTGCCTGAAATAACAAGTTTTGTTGTTTCTTCTTCAGCTGATTGAAATTATCATTCTTTATTCTCAAACAATGTGAAACCCATCATTTTGTCATTTGAACTAATGAAACTTATATATTTTTTTCTATTTTTTTCAAGTCACTTCTACTGCATATCTTAACTTAAATATCTTAATAAATACCTTCTTTTTCGCTGGTTAATTAATTGTTATGGACAACAAATTTATGTGCCCTCCCGTATAAAAAACATTGAAATTTGATCTATTCTTGGTATTTGAATTTTTCCAATTTCATTAATTCGTGTTGAAAAAAAAAAATGTTTTTTCGTAACTTTTTTCCCCATGTCTGGCAAAGTAACAAGCAAAACCTGTTAAAATCTATTTAACATGTTGTCTCAACAAGAAAAAGGTGTCACGTTACGCATAATTTATGTGCACCACAAACAATCCATAATTTTTTTGCCTCTCCCCACTTCAACTCCACCGAATGGGCCAAACAGCACAACACGACGACGACGACGACACCACAATCCAACAATCCAACAACTTCCACCTATGATGATGGCACTGTGCTGATGAGGATGATGATGATGATTCGCTCCGTCTGCTCTATGAGCTAAACAACATGCAACATGTAACCCTTCCTTTTGCACCTAGTCTGTCTTTAACATCTGCTTCATCACAGTCTTTTTGAGGTTTTTGATTAAAGGCTTGTAATTTAAACCTTTGGCAGGAATTTCTATGCATGTGTGTGTTTGTGTGTGTGAGTATCTTCTGTCTATCATAGACAACAACTGTAGGTAACTGATGATGCGAAAGCAAACGCACACGGACGAATGGACTGCGGCCTTAGGAACGCACATGTGAGAGAGTCTCATGTTAGAATTATGATAATGATCTGTCAAAGACATGGACCGAGTTGTAGTTACAATATGGGGGGAAAAAGTACAAGATCTTCGACAAGATAAATTAAATCACAAGAAAAAATGACAGTTTTTATATTCCTAAGGAACACACCAGCAACTGTTGCTGGTCGGTTGGGTCAGGTAGTACAAGAAATCTTTAAGGCCTCAGGTGGTGCAGAGATGCAATGAAGAGCAGTTTTATTGTCGATGGTAATGTCTTAGGTTAGATTGATATTTTAAGATAGTTTTAGGGATAAGGTATCAAGTAGACACTTACTATGTAACCATATTATCAAGATAGAAGTGGATATTCTTAAGAATACCGTTACAAATAGCAAACAATGTAGAATAAAGTACTGGGAAGGGAATAGTAAGAAAATATGATACTAGGAGACGTGTTAAATTTCCTTGGATTCAGTTATATTAAGCAGCAAATGACTAATTACCAGTTTCAACTCGCACATCATAAAATTTCTTATTAAAGTAATTTGAGGCTGAAATTGTCTGTGTGTTCTGTATTAGCTCCTTTACTATTCGTATGATTGTAATAATATTTTGGAAGATTATTTTTAAGATGCCTGGGATGGTTTCTTAAGCAGCCATATTACAATGAGAGGTTTGGAGCGCTACTTATTTAAATTATTAAATTCATTTATACAAAATTAGACCACAAAGGGTCTGTGTGTTATGTATAAGTTTTTATACTATAAATACAATTTTACTGAAATTTTGGGAAGTTATTCTTATGGTATATGGGAAGGTTTTTAAAGTGGCCTTGTTATTTGGCGAGGGGTGGAGCGGAACTTATGTCAATAAATATGATATTCAATATTCAAACGAAAAACAATTGTGATATAATTTTAAAACGTTATTCTTAAGGTTGCTGTTATAATATCTAAAGCACCTCTGTTACGTGCCAAAGAATGAAGTGCAACTTATTTAAATAAATATGTAATTAATATTAATTAGACCATAAAGCGTCTGTGTGTTATTAATAAACACTTAAACTATCCATATGATTTTGCTGAGATTTTGGAAAGTAATTCTTAAGGCGTCTGGGTTGGTTTCTAAATCAGATCTGTTACGGTGCAGGTTGTGAAGCGTAACATTTTTCAATAAATACGATATTTACATGAATTAGATCCTAATGTGTCTGTGTGTTATTTATAAACTCCTATAAAATACATACGATTATGATACAATTACGGAAGGTTATTCTTTAGGAGTCTGGTATAGTTTCTAAATCAGCTGCGTTACGGTGCGGGGTATGGAACGCAACTTTTTTCAATAAAAATTGAATATGAATTTACATGAATAAGACCATGTGTCTGTGTGTTATTTATTACTTTCTATACTATCGGTTAGAATTAAATGCAATTTTGGTAGATTGTATTTAAGGTGTCTGGATTGGTTTCTAAATCAGTTTTGTTACGGTGCAGGGTGTGAAACGTAACTTTTTTTCAATGAATATGTTAAGTAAACATAAACTAGTCACATATATGTTATACTACTATAGTGATGACTCTGAGCTAAACTTTCACTAAGCATTAAAAATCAAATCAAAAATTAACTGAAAAAAAACTAAATAATAATTGCAAAATTTTTATCTACCAGATTAATCTAATATCATAAGCTGGTCTCATTATGTGATAGAGAGAGTGAGTACATTGTTTCGTTGTCGAACCTCCGCATTATGCTTGCTTTCGTCACGATGTTTCAAATATGTTCTAATTTCTTTGCTCAGCGAACTGTTGTAGGCATTTCATAGACTCGCGAGGCACACAGGCACGAGCTGCAAATCACACGTACGCTAAGCTGTGTTTTATTTAAAGCATTCAATCCCTGCTTAATTATTGTGAACGCAACTTCATTCACGCTGGCTTCACATCCACATAGACATAACATTTGTGTGTGTGCATTCGGTTTTGCCAGACACTGATGATGTGAAGCGTTACTCCAATATTTTTTTTTGAACACTCTCAAAAACAGGTGTCTTTCACATACAATGATTCTCATTGAAGACGATATTTTAATTCTACCGACAACCGATCACTATTATCGCTAATATAAAATGTCCAAAAATCTTTCAATGCTGTCACCAACAGTCAAAAGAAAATCCCCGTGAGCCGAAAATCAAATATCCAAATATTTTTCATCATTTGCGATTATATAAATAAACAAAACTCAAAGCCGAAACAAATGTAAGAAAACAAAGCTAAATGAAAATATTGATAAGGTTGCGCGCTCATTTGGTTTTTTTAAAGGTCTGGGGTTATATTTCATATTTTGGACTATTTTGGTGAAAGAACAAGAACTGCAGGCAAACATAGGTAACGTAGCAAACCGTTATCATAAATAATTTTGACACAAACGCTTAGCGATATCAGTTATTAAACAAGCCACACTAATAGTAACAAAAAAAGAGAAAGAGAGAGACAGCGAAAGTTAGAGTGGAAAAGAGAGCTAGAGTACAAGCGTCTAGCACAGCACCAGCACGGTGTAACACATGTTGTTGTTGGAATAAAATATAATCATTAGGTTATTTGTTTGGAGTATCGACAACAAATGACAAATTGATAAGAATTGAGGAAAATTGACAAAGCAGATAGGCTACCACAATCTGCTGACTGTGTAATAACCAGAAATCATTGGAACTTAGATAAACGCTAACAAATCACTATATACATTTAGGTAGTTTAACAGAAGGAACTTCCACCAAGTTTGTGTTTTTATGTTTTTCCACCAATAGCTATAAAAAGTCATACATAAAATATGGGACAATATTAATGGAAACAGGTAAATTATTACTAGTGCCTTTTAGAAAAGTTGGGAGTAGGAAAAAATGTTAGTAGTTGTTTTTTTTTTGACAGTAAGTTTATGCATCGTGAGATTAGATTAATATGGTGACGATTTCTACAAGGGACATTGAATATGTATCAAGTATATAGAGGGCGGAAAGGTGAATGCATCTAAATGTTACAGATGGAATGACAAATAATGTATAAAAGATATCTATGATATCGCGAAAGAATGATTCTTAAGAGGGAACTGTTTGCATTATTTTACTCTTAATGGTATTTCTCTTCCTTTCCTAAATCTTAATATAGACAAAACTGACAGCTCTATATAGATATATATTCCCGTCGACCCTATAAGGAGCGTAGGGCCTCTAGTACCAACTATGTTTATAGCTATGTTATCTAGACCACTAGTTTTGATGTAAAAGTGAATCAGATTTTTGTACAGCCTCAAATTATATTTCCGACACCGTGATTCATCTTGTTTTCAATTGACTTTATTGTTAGTAAATCTGAAACCGCTTATATGGTTTTTGTTATCTAAGATTTTGCATCAAGCCAAAGTAATTCTGTGCGATTTGTATTTATGATTTAGTTGCCTATAAAGCTGGAAGTTGTAATTATTAAGCTATAGCCCTAGAGAACCTGCAAATCAAGTTTTAGTATAGATATAGTTTACCTCTCTACAGACTGGAGTCGAAGCTTCGCTGTATCTGAAAACCTAGTAATTGATACTGTGCGTTTTGTATTGCTGATTCAGTTGTCTGTAAAGCTGAAACTTGATTATGATTTAACTATTGCTCTAGTGAAACTAAGACTCAGCGTTTAGTATAGACATAGCTATGCACAGACTGAAGTCGAAACTTCGCTGTATCTGATAACCTAATTTATAGGAATATGGCACGATACTGTGCGTTTTGTATTGCTGATTCAGTTGTCTGTAAAGCTGGAACTTGATTCTGATTTAACTATAGCTCTAGTGAAACTAAGACTCAGCGTTTAGTATAGACATAGCTATGCACAGACTGAAGTCGAAATTTCGCTGTATCTGGTAACCTAATAGTTAGGGATGTGGCTTCAACTTAAATAGACCTAACGGCTCTGTTTAACTGAAGGTGAAACTCAAAACATGCTCTCGCTAAAATTATAACTTACGTGAAGCTGAGACGGTTCTATTTATCTAGGCTCTGGTTTCTGTAAAGTCTGAATTATACACCGACCGGAGTTAAAGCTGTGCTGTATGCAGTAATTGTATAGATAAGGATACGGTTACAACATAGGTATGACCTCTGTTTATCTGAACATGTAACTCAAGATGTGGTCTTGCTGAAATTATACCTCAAGTGAAGCTGAGACTGTAGTCTCGGTGCTAAGACTCAGATTTCTGTCTTGTCTGAGTTATGCATAAACCGAGTATCTGGTAACTTTATAGTTAGGGATATGACCTTAACTTCGATAGGACTTAGGTTTCTTTTAGCCTGTATATACAACTACAATTTTATATCACTGAAATTGTACCTCATGTGAAGTTTCAGATTACAGTTCTACCTAGGGGGAGGTCGTTAGAGTCAGATTGCCTTAGAATGCAGCCTTAGTTTAACGGAGACCCTGATTTTTATGTGACACATGGCCCAACGTATCATATGAGTAGCTTAGACTATAATACCAGTATGTGTGATATATTGTATCATCAGTACGCAGTTTGTCAGCTTATATCCCATCAGATAGTTTGTCCGGTAACTATTTGTCAATAATCTCAAAAAAGGCTATCATGGGGGGAGCTCCGTGCGTCTTTAAGTCGGAGGAATATATACCTATTTATACCAGCTTACTAAACAGATTTTAAGATCTCGGGTACGGTTACATGTTCTCAGTTAGTTTGAGAATATATCATGTTTGCCTCAGTCCTTATAAAGAGAGATAACACAGTGCAACACACTTTTTCGGGGGTGAACCAATATCAAACGATAGCATTTGACCTCAGTAACAAAACCCTAAACTCCATTTTGCTCCACTACGTCACAATTTTTTTTTTACAGTGGTTTAAAGACCACTAAACAAAATGTTTCGAGGAAATATTCCCTGGAAAATTTTAATACCCCAAACGTATTTTTACAGATGATTTTTCATATTCTTCGATTCGACTTTTGACCAAAAAAATCAAACTTTAAACCACTGTAAAAAAAATTTGTGACGTAGTGGGGCAAAATGGGTTTTAGGGTTTTGTTACTGAGGTCAAATGCTATCGTTTGAAATTGGTTTGGTTCATCCCCGAGACAATGACCATCAAATTGTGTCATAGTGTAATTTACTTCTAACCAGTAAGTATTATGCATTATCAACGCTGATATTAGTTCGAAAGTTCACTCAATACCCAATGGAAAATACCAGGGACTGATCGTTTCAGGAATTATACTGCCTACGCAGTATATAAGATGACTTCGACAAAGCCAATATGTTAGTACCTTTATACTTTTTTGTATCAGAAGATAACTTCCTTTAATATCCTATAGAGGGCGCTCTCAAGGTATCACTTTATACTGTAGAATGTCAAGAGGAATTTAATAGTCATTTACGCTCAATAGCGATAACTACTCAGTGTTAATGAATCTTTGGAAATAAACAGCCTTAACATAAAATTTTTTTTCAAATATTGGACAAATTTAATTCAATCTTCTTGAAAAGAATCAATGTAAAGTGTGTATTCCTGACTGTTTTCCTTACATCTATTCAACTTTTGGTGCAACTAGTTTTGTACGGCACAGCTATGTATGTATGTGCCCTGAACAAGTTTTATCTCTTCTAAAAAGAGGTGTGAAGTGAACACACGAGAAGATTGCCTCAAATTTGGCTCTTCCGTGTGAGTGAACGATGGAAAGAGACCCAAATAGAGTAATAAATTTTCTGTTTTGTGGTTCTTGTACGATGTTGGAATTAAGCCAACTGTCGAAACAGATTCCCTTCGCACGATTTGTCTTAAAAGTGACAAAAGTCACATTAGAGTCTTTGTGCTCTTTTTATAAATCAAATGTGTTTCAAACGCTCTAGTCTCTTTTGGAAAACCGGTTGTTCTTTTTGTGACTCATCCTTGACTATCCTTGTTGTGTCAACTGTGTACCTTATAAGTCCTATTAATATATCTTCAATTATAAGACTAATAAGGTATACAAGTATTCTATATTCGGACTGCCAGATATGGTAAAATAAAAAATAAACGATCCAGGATGAGATCAATAGAAGATTTTGTGTGGGAACTCCGCAAAATATAGAATAACCTGACCAAACAGTTCATGATGCCCAGTTTTCCCTAAATAGGGTACCCTTTATAGAATCGACTCTACTATTCAAATAAAGGTTGTAAAGGTGAAACAGATTTAAACCTGCGCTATCCACTACAGAATTCTGTATGTGCTTACATTTAGTATCATTTTGACGGTCTGATCAGATGGTGGGCTTCATCTCACTAGAACATACTATATTGCCGCTGTTAAGGTCCGCATCCATGTCCTCGCTTGGAATAATGTTCAGTATATTAGGCTACATGCATTACTATTGCCTTGGAATTGCATCAGAAATTTTTTTTAATTAACTTTTACGATCGTTCTGCTTACGTTCCAGAAGGAGTAGAACAGGCAGGATCCCTACGAAGATATATAGGACTTAGAGAATGACATAAAATGTACATTCAAATCTTTTTAGAAACTTATCTTCCTGACCCAACAAGTAATGATACTGAGTGTTTCCCGATTAAGTGACACCTTATGGGACCATTATAAGACATACGCAAAGACCACGAAAGTATTTTGAGTTGAGAACTCGCAAGTTGGCCGTCGTTTTAGACAATATAAAGTACAATCGTATAATGGATAAAAAAAGCAATTTTCATATAATTGAAAGATTTTCAAACAATAGTTAGATATACTCCTACTTCTCGAAAGTGTTACCAGCAATTGACGGATTAGGTATCATCCGTTTCGAATTACTGTTAAGTGTTGCCAGCAATTGGCGGGTTATCCCGGTATGAAAGCTGAATGTAAGGTCCATGTAAAATACAACGGAAGGTCAAATATACTCCAGCTAAACGAAAGAGATGCCTTCGATTTAGTTAAGTATAAATAATCATCTGTTGCATTCTGCCTGAGCCTTGCCCATAACTTCCAAATACATCGGGACATCTGAAATTTATTGAAGAGTACTGATTGTACTTTAGGTTTAACATATACCAATTTCCATATGATGTAAACTTGAGTTCCGATAATATACTTCATGTTGCTGTTGTGTATACTTTTTTACTTATTTTTCAATATAATTTTCAAAAATATTTCATCTTCTCTACATACCTTCGTGCTCGTTCAGATATAAATTTAATCCACTGGTTTAATCCAAAAATATATGTGTGCGGCGGCAGGCACACTCTTCTCTGCAAGTTATTTTGATTTTCACACAATGTCGAACTTTTTGTACATTTATTTGTTAGAATTATGTTTCTATTGTTGTTTTTGCATTTAGAGAAAAATAGTTTTTTTTTTTTTTCTTTAAATTTGGCACTCTGCAGCATTAACGTTAGTCAACATTCTTGAGATTTTTTTCTTTTATCAGATAGGTATTCTGAGGTTTCAAAAAAATCTCAGAAGTTTTGCGCGTTAGCGTGTTACAAACTAATTCAATGGACACTTTACACATGCGAATAGGAAATTCCGCGAAGATGCTGTATTTTGTTTGAAGAAATTGTATTCAAAGCTAATTTGTTTTTAGATTTTGTTTTCATTCAGAATTTCTATAGATAGTTATGTGTCGTTTGTTGGATAATGGCCAGCAGCAGCAGTAGCAGGAAGGAGGTATTTGTTGCCGATAGTGCCATAGTGCTGTGATAGCCGGTTTTGTGCGAGTGTCAGATGAATTGTAAAGGGTTTGCTTTACATTCTAACGGTTATCAGGTTACAATTTTAATATAGGAACTGTAGGGTTGGGGTTAGGGTTTTATTGAATTTTTTATTATTATTTTTTTGCCCAGTAATAAATCATTTATATTTAACAACAAATAAAAACTTGTTTTGTTTTTCTTCAAAATTTTTGTTGGTATCACTTTTAAACTCCTCTATGTGACTAGATAGTTCAATGGTTGGTTCGTTGGGTTGTTGTTGGTTAAGACCCCACAACACTGAAATCGTGTCAACATTCAGCCATTTACTGCAGCAACAACATTAAGGCGGAGAGAGAGAAAGACATACACAAAAACACACCACCAAACAATAGCGATTTTAATTTTGTTTTCAGATTTTCTTTTACTTTATGGGAAATCATTAATGGAAATCATAAGACTTTTCACAAATTTCTTCGGCATTTTATTAATATTAGAAAATGTTTTTTTAGAAAATTTTGAAAAAATCCATTTCATTACTTTTGAAAGTTTTTTTTTTTAAACTCTCCAATAGAGATTTAACAACGAACGCGATTTCGTTAACATTTGTATCGTTTAAAAATTTTTTGTTGCTGTTAGTTTTAGTCCGTTCAACACCACCATGCGACACGATCGCTCTTTAGAAACTGAACTAAATTAGACAAGACTCCGGCATGGCGGCATTCAAGCAGCCAGTAAACAACAACACCAACTATGTACTCACAAATCAATACGATTTGTAACAAGCACTCTCTTTGGGCCAACCATACACACAAACACACACGCTCTCTCTCCCTCTCTTTAAAACCAAAAAAAATCCATCAGATACAGATACTCGCAGTACTTCTATACTTGTACCAACACCATCGCCACCACCACCCAAATATGTAGAGGGACGGACAGACAAACGATTTGGAACGACCGTAGGACATACGAGACGGGACGCAACGTAAATTTGTAGCGTAAAAACCTGATATGATTTGTTTTCATTGTTGTTGTTGCTGCGCCAGCCGTTTGCCGCACTCGCTCTGACTCTGGTTGTCTTAAGTATCTGTGAGATATAAACAAAACAAAACAGCCAAGAAAAACACAACACAACACAAATTTAGCGTCATCAGAGTCTCCGGTCCAATGTTACACACATGGAACTCACTCTGCCTTACGTAGTGGCGGGTACAAAACCCGAATGGGGTAAGTACATATTGGCAGCATGTGTTTTTCGAAAAACAAACCTCTAAATGAGAGCCACAGAGAAATAAAGAGTGCCAGTCACTGGCATAAGTATTTTACATGGCAGTGCAAGAGAGTGTAGCCTAACCTGAGATAATGTTTCTTATTGCGAGATTTAATTCTCACACCACCTCTCTACAATTGTACAATTTTTGTAGCATACTAGAAAATTTATTTTAACTTACCTTTTATTGATACTAATTGAATTGATGATTTCTGGTTTTCAGGTAAAACGAATTGTTTCGATCACCTGTAATAAAGAGAGAGAATAACGTAAATCTATTGTACATATAAATCAATGGCTATTAAGGAAATGTCATAACATTAATATACAGCAATGTTATTGATGGTAAATAATTAGAATAGGAAAATTATTGTTAAGCAAACAATTGAAGGCATGCCATACAAATAACTGAAGGAAATTGAAACAAATAATCAACATGTATTGAGAAGTATTCATAGAAAGAAATAATGTTCTAAAACTGAAAGCAAAACCGCTGTAACACAGTACAAAGGTAGACAAGTAGACTGTTTGATATAACTGTATGCCCAAAAAATGTTTCATTACAGAAAGATTTAAACTAAAAAACTTAATTTCCCTTTACACCCCATGAATGAGGTATGCGATAGCTTCTCGCGTTGTTGTGAATTAAAACGCTTTCTATTTTAGATTCACAATAAACGGCACCTACATGTTTCTCGACGAATGCGAACGTCACTGTTTGAAAAGCTTTTTACTAGACATGCCGATTGACTCGACACTTATACCGCGAAGTTGCTGTCGACAACATCGAGGGGGCCGCCACTGAAAGAAAAATGTAGATGACTGGAGGCGGGAATCGAAACCGGGATCTTCCGCATGGTAGTCGCGTGTTCTAACCACTATGCGACGTCCGGTTCGAAGCATGATGGTTAGACTAAGCTAAACAATTTGAGGTTGACCAACGGCATATGTTGTCAGTCACGTTCAATTTAATTTAAGACTCTTTAAAATAAAATATTTTCTGCATTTTCTAATGTACTCAAATATATTATGAAGTCAAACACAGAGTTAAAATTAATTTTATTAGAAGCACTATTGGCAACCCACTGGTATCTTTATCTGATATTTTGTGTTGGTTCTTAGCTTATCTGACATTCGAATCCCTGTATTTTAAATACTATACGAATCTTTGTGTATCAAAAACTTGGATCTATGTTTAGCCCTCAGTTTTGGTGAAGTTCGTCTCTCAGCTCATCTTTCTAGGAGCCAGTTTAAGACCAGGGTATCTGCCAATTTTGTATTTGACATCCGACTTCCACAGTCCTTTGTTTTGCTGAGACTCCACTTTATGTGAGGCTGAATAAAACAATCATTTTTATATTTATAGGAGGCCTTCTTGTATGATTGCGAGCTAAGATTCGGTTCTTAGTTTTATTGAAGCTCTCTGCATAGTTACAGTAGGCCTCTCTGCATGTCTAAGATCAGGTTATTTGTATCGGTATGGCTAAGAACATTTTGGTATTTGACATCCGATTCCCTGTCTTTTCTGAGTGAGATTTATGTGTTGTTCCAGTAACATATGTAGCAAATCTCATCTTCAAACCTATAATGGCTCGTGAGATATGACCGATTGAAATTTCGATTTATGTGGGCGGTGCCGTGACCCGATGTCTATCTATGTTTTCATGTAGCCTATAATAGAAGTCCTATGGAGTATTTTTCTTGTTCGACCAACATATCTATAAAAACTCGACTTCGTATCCATAATGGTTTATGAAATACAGCCATTTTAAAATTCCAGTTGTATGGGGCGGTGCCACGCCCATTTTACTCCCTTGCAGTCCGAATTTCTAAAAATCCCTTCTTAGTGCGCGCCTACGTCAAAAAAGAAACCTACATTCTAAATTTCACGGTACTAGCTTTAGCCGTTAGGGACCGGCCGTGGCATAGTGGTTAGAACACGCGACTACCATGCGGGAGATCGCAGGTTCAAACCTGGCTCCAGTCATCTTAAAAGAAAAAAATAAATAAAATTTTCTTTCATTCTCGGCTCCCCTCGAATGTTGTTTGACAGCAACTTCGCAGTATTAAGCGTCGATTCAATCGTCGTGTCTCGTAAGAGCTTCTCAAGACAGTGACGTTCGCATTCGTCGATAAATAAGTAGGTGCCGTTAGTTGTGAATCTAAAAATAGAAAGCGTGTTAATTCACAACAACGCGAGAAGCTATCCCATACCTCATTCATGGGGTGCAAAGGGAAATTAAGAATTAAGTAAGCTTTAGCCGTTTGGGCTGGGGAGTGATCAGTCAGTCACCCAGGCCTAGATTAGATAGATTACGGTCTATTTATAACTAATCCTCTAGTCGAGTTGTAGTTTTGATTCGTGAACCTATTTGCGAATAACAGTAATGATATATTCCATCAGAAACATAGGTTAGAATCTCCTTGCCTGTTCGCTGCGATGTATCTGAGTTAGTTGAACGATATCCCATTTCATTTAAAACACTGATAGGCATCCCATAGTCCCGCGAGGCTGGCAGTAATTGTTTTTTTTTTCACACAGAAACGATCGGCAATTCACATGTACTCGAAAGTTTTGTTTGATTCAAAACAGTCAGTAATTGATGATTGGTAACGCAATAAACTACCAAGAGCAAAAAGTTGTCACAAAAATATTTGGAAGCCTTATTCTTAGAATTTCGTGATAAGTAACGCAACTTAGTAGTGCCACAAAACACATTTTAAGGCAGTTTCATCGAATAGTTGCAAACGCCAATAGATTACCGTCTCTATGCCCGCATATGCTATTGGTTCTGACTAAAACATTTCAATTTTGCAACATTCAACGACATTAACGGTTTTTCGGTGAAGTCAACCTCTCGCATAAGCTGATGATGCAATATGGAGCACCCACGGTCAAACCGTCACAGGGTATAGCAGTCGAGCATCTCCTTCTATTTTGTATAAAATAAAAATTATTCGATGTTTGTATCAGTTACAATTAAATTAATATGAAAGTAAACTCGTAACAAGCGCCCCCGAAAAAAAACGAAACTAAAATAAAAAAACAACAACTGAAACGACGAATTTCCATTGTAAGTTCATTAGCGCGGTGCCGCACGATTTCCACGTTATAATGTCTAAACAGTAACAACAACAACTCGATTCAAAACAAAACACTAACAACGCCAACAACTAACTGCAAGAACGCCAACAACAAAGAAGAACTAACAAACAAAAAGCAGAAGCCATCACAGCAACAGCAACAGCAACAACAACAGCGACAACTAAATATATAACATGCAACATGTACATGCGGCAGATAACGAAGTAACTGCAACGACTGACTGAATGCTGCTTCTGCTGCCGCTGTTGTTTTTGCTGGAGGAGAACCCACCAACTAGCAACAATCAAAAGTCAAACAATGGCTGTATAAACAGAATTCTTCAACTGTTTGGATCGTGTTATAGAACATTCATGAAAGAGTTGCTATATGACGAGATACGAGTACCAGAAGCAACAACAACTCCACGAATATCCCAAAACAAAAAAAAAAAAAAATTACAACAAGATGCTACACGTGTGCCGGCGGAAAGGGAGACGTTGGTGGATCCCAAACAATTCCGGCAAAATTGAAAGAAAACATTTTAAAATAAACAAAGGCAATCAGTAGTTTGTGGAGGGAGACGTCTTCTGCCAGTTAAATGGGGAGCACCCTGTTGCTTTGCTTACAGGAGGAGGGGAGGGAGGAGAAGGTGAAAGAGGTCGATAAAAGGCTGGAGATACCTGGTTTAGCATTTTGCTAAAGAGTATCTCATGATAGAAATATTGATTCGAGAGCTGAGGGTTTGCATGGAGTAAGAGAGGCAGAGAGAAAGAAAGATGGTGCTTTGGTCATGTTGTACTTAGAGGGAATAGAGGGAGAACTGTTGGTTGAAGTTCACGCTTCGATTATACTGGGTGTGTGGAGAGTATTGAGGAACTGCTACTATAAAAATAGGCAATTGAAGCCAAAGCCCGCTACAAAAGCACCGGAACTTACCGATCTAATACGAAACAGATCGATAAACAACCGAAACAATCTAGAACTTATCAAAGAACTTTCTCAATATCGAATATGTACTTGAAAAACTCAATCCCGAAAGGACCGATTTAATTCTGCTGCTTTTCTAAACAGATCGAAGAACAACCCATAAAATTGAGAAATACTTTGAATGATCACGATTCTATACTGAAAAACTCCATATTTAATCCAAGATAGGTTTAAGAAGACCAATCCATATTACTGCTCAAGAAATTATGGATTCAACCGAGGTAAGGTCTAAAAACTGTTGAGTCAGGGGAAACAACCAAAAATTATACTCCTCAACAGAAAAAAGGGAAACAAATGTCGATCAATTCCAGAAAAGATCAATAAGGTGACCCATTTATAGAAGAATCCATCTCAGACTTTCTATTGCATTTGATGGCTCACCAGGTATACACAGTCTCCAATAGCCCCAGAATTGAGAGATTCAGATTCTAATATCCGTAAAACTGCATATTTGGTATAAGATAGGTCTAAGAAGATCAATCTATCTTACTCCTCGAGAAACTATGGTTTCAACCCAGATTAGGTTGGGAAGCTGTGGATGATATTGAGCGAGTGGAAACAACGAATTATTATACTCAACAGAAAACAATGGAAACAAATGCCGATCAATTTCAGAAAAGATCAATAAGGTAACCCATTTATAGAAGAATTCTTGGGGTAGATTATCCGATTTAATCAAAATATTGCTTGACAAACTGAAGATCGAATCCAGAGCAAATTAAGAAGTTCCAGCCATAACACTCCTCAAGGAGTTATGGGTCCAGCCCAGAGAGAGTCTTTTTAATGCATTTGATTGCTCACCCCGTATACTAAGCCTCCAGTAGCCCCAGAATTGGGACACAAACAGAGTTACTTGCTGCGCATTCCCCACAGCAATAACATCTCTTTTTCTTACTCTCTCACTCTCTATCGTTGTCTCCTTAAACGAGAGTTGCTTGCCCGAAATAAATGTTAACCTTGTTAGCCATATGTTATGGCTGTACTCATTTCTCCCAAAACAAAAAAAAAAACACAAAAACCCGTCTTGTAATGTGTGTTGCCTGAAATCTTAACGATTCTTTGCTGGTTCCATCCGTCCCTTCACGCTCTTCTTTTTAGCCGTGCGCGCATACTTAGCCGCCTGTTGCTTATGTCTCTTCGTTTTCTTTACGTTTGACTTGTTTATGTTCGTCTTGTCAGTTTCGAGCCAGACCCTCCTTCTCTCCATTGGGTGTGTGTGTGTGTGTGTTGTTTTCTTAACAAGCTCCGTGTTTAGCCTTATGGCGGTTATTATCTGGTAACAACGTGTTACGAATTACTTTTAACAAGACCCTTAAAAAGATAACAACAACGCGCATGCGCAAAGGCGCAAATGTGATGAAAATGTGGACTTGGCCAAAATGAAAAAAGGGAAAGAAAGAAGAACTCAATACACAACATGCAAAAGGAATACATTAAGGGAAACAGGAAGACGGACGGCACAGGGATCATCATCAACAATATCAATAATAATAATAATAAGGGTAGTGCTGAGTGGATTGATTGGTTAATGATTTGATCTGATGTCAGGATGGAAATTGGTTTAATGTTAAGACAACGTCATAGTGTTGTGAAAGGAAGATGGGTGAGTTGAAGCTGATTCAGTGGTGGAATATGGGTATAATGTGAATTTAATTAGGTGTAGTTTCCAAGCGTAGAACAATTGGTTTAAATGCCTTAAAATTAAGGGATAATTTCTTAAAGAAGGTAAATAGTTTTGTATTGAAGATGTCATATACATATGTCTTAAATAATATGTGCTAAACACTTATGTGTTACAACTGAGAATCAGTCTAATGGTAACATTTTAGTAAAACTCCGATTGCAAATACACCTACTAGGTATTAATATCCATTATAATGGTTCGATATTTAAAGCGTCAGCTCAACTTTGTTCATTTGTGGGTAGAAGAATTTATTGTTTTTTTTTATTACATTACATTGTTACCAAGAATTACATAATTTAAAAAAATAAATTCCTATTTTTGTACTTTTAAAATAAATAAACAGTTTTTAACTTATTTTCCTAGTATTTTTTTGATCATCGTTTGAAAACTACAAAGACTTTTGGTCCAACTTGTATAAAATAGTTATATTTTCTAAATAAGAAATGCCATTTCCTTAACTAAAGTAAGTGCAAAATTTTTTACCATAAACAAGTACAAGTATGTACTATACTATATAGTATACTTAAGGCTCGTATCTGTACTGTTTTTCGCAGTACTGTACTGTTTTTCGACATCATAAACCGCGTACTGCTTTTCTCCCTCAAAGTACTGTTTTTCGATACATAACAGAAATATAAACGGCGAACAGCGAATTCATGCAATAATGTTGTTAATGTCGATTGTGGATCGGTGGGTGGATATATTTATTCATCTCAATAACGCTGATTGCGAATTCAAAGAAATGGCCACGATCGTAAAATATATTTTATGTTTGCCAAGAACTTCAGCATCAGTGGAGCGAACCTTCTCCGCAGTGAATAAAACTTGGACGTCAGACAAAACCCGATTAGATGTGCAAACATTGAAGGCGATTCTGACCGTCAAATGTAATATGAAGTACAAATGCGCTGATTTCTACAATTACCTCAAAACGAAGCCGGCATTACCCATTCAAATTGCTTCTAACGACAAATACAAAACAACCACAAAAGTTGATTCTGGAAATGATTGTTATTTTTTTTTTACATATTTAATAAAATATATATGCTTTGTAAAAATGTACTGCGAAAAGTACTGCTTTTCCAAATCGATGTACTGCTTTTTTAAAAAAATTTCAGTAAATGTACTGTTTTTGTCCAAAAAAAATATACGACCGTTAAGTATACTATATATTAGGGATGTAACGAACGTTCGCATTCGCATATGCGAATGCGAATTATTCGCATCGTTTTGTACATTCGCTTTCGCATTCGCATTCGTATAAATATATATTTCAATATTCGCATTCGCATTCGCTTTCGCAAAAAAAATATTCCAATATTCGCTTTCGCATTCGCATTCGCTAAAGCACATTCGTTACATCCCTACTATATATACTAAGTCAATGCTTCTTAACCATACGATCGCCATCTATCGCTCATTAAATGTACAACTTCAAAAACTACTACAGATACTTGAACAACAGTTTGTCGAAATTCAATAGTAATTGTTAGAACGGTATGCATGCCTAAGTCAAACACACAGACACACTTTTGGAGAAAAAGACTAGTTGAAATATTAGTACCTATTAAAAATAAAATATGCGGCAATTACAATGTTATTATTTTTATTTTGTAGAAAGTGTCTTAGTTACATAAACACTGCGGTTACCTTATTTCTGTCACTGGCTTTTGCTCGCTCAGTGGTCTGCAAAAAGAGAGAAGAAAGTATTGTTTGTTGTTACATTAGTTCATAATTTTTAATGTTATACTTGAAATAGAAATAATTCATAATAATTTTCATGAATTATGTTGCATACCTATTGTGAAAAGTCGTTTGTCTTTAGCCTTCGGTGGTTATGGTTGCCGACCGCTGATCTAGCTGCATTTTCAACAAAATTTTAAACTACTTAACTTAAGCTCATTAACAATGTCGATAAGACCTCATCAACAATTATTTTAATATTTATTATAATAACGGATATCGTTAACAATTGTCCTCAACAACTAGTACCAACCCTCCCCCTGTACCTCCTTATCTTTTAAAGAACGTGTGCTACCAGTCATTTGGGTAAATGATATGTTAACAATTAAAACATAAAACCCTTCCTGATGGTTAATATTGAAACCATCAAGCATTGATAATGACACAGGAAGCAACAATACAAAACTACGACTCATCATCGTTGTGATCTCAGTGATAATGATAATGATCATCGTCGTCATCATCATACGACCGACAACAGTGACAGTAAAACTGCCGAGGGGTTGAGCGTTCACACTTTAACTGCGGGTTTAAAGTGTTTGCAGAGGCTGCTAATGTTGCTGTTACTGCTGCGCCGTTGCCTTAAATTGCCATCATAATTTATGATAGTGATAAATGTTTTTCTAATTTGTTTAAATTTAAAAATAAAAATACCACATAAAACGCTCGTGTGCGCACCATCAATGAAAGCATAATTATTTTCACACGTACCCGCAACCCTGGTCATCTGCCCCAACTCTATGCCGTGTGGCACTTTAAAGTATCGCGCTATTGTTAAGTTTTCATTTTCCAACATAAATTGTTGAACATTTTGTTTTTCGCCTGCCTAACCCGCTGTAAAGCGGGGTGGGGAGGGGTGCCATAAGTGAAGTTTACAGTAAGCAATTTCGTTAGGCAATCAGAGAAAGATTTAAATATTTCATCGTTAGCTATGGGAATGAATGCAATGCCGCTCGCTCGCTTGTTTATTTATTCAAGGTTCACAACAATTGACACCCCGAGATGGGTGTTCCAGTAGGCAGAAGTGCCAACAGAGACTACCGCAAACCCCAATGCCATATGCTTTCTGTTGCACAGCCACAACTTTCTGTCTCTGCTCGTTGCATTACTCTTGTGCGATGTGTGTTGCACTGCCACATGCAGCGCTAGTCCTGGAGTTTGTGCAGCCAATTGCCTTAGAGAGTCTGTGCATTAATAGCAGCAGGGTGCTGCCATAAATTACGCACGTATTATAACAGCCAACCGAGAAGTAAAACCAATACGTGCGTAATGCATTTTTTTGTACAACTTCTGTGGCATTTTACATATACGAGTATATCGAGGTGATTTTTCTATGCAACTCACATAATTGTTGGCTTGTTTGGTCGGTCGGTCGGTTGGTTGGTGGTGTTCGATTTTTTGTTGCGCTTGCTGTCTTTGCATTGCATTCTTGTTAAAATCGGGCAGGCCAAAACAAAGGTGACCATATTGATATTTGGAACATTTTACTTTTACTTTACATCGCATGTATGAGATAAAAAAGAGCTTCTCGCATTGTGGGTATTAACACGCTTCTATTTTTAGACTCACACAACGAGACCTACTCCTTAACGACGAATCCGAATGTCAGATGTTTGAGAAGTATTTACTAGTCATGCCGTTTGACTCGACACTTCTGCAAAGTTGCTGTCGGCCATATCGAAGCAGCCGCCGTTGAAAGAAATTTAGATGATTGTGACAGGAATTGAATCCTACTTTCTTGCATAAAATCACATGTTCCAACAATCGACCCAGAGTTGGAAAATATTGAGTATGTATATGAGTTCACAGCAACGAAGCTCTTTTTAGCAAGAACTGTAGTTTTACATAATTTTATTTGCTAATTCTAAGAATGATACGAGTTTACGAATAAACTGATGCCACCCACAGTGGTATTTCGGTGGAAAAAATAGGGGTTTAGGGACAGCTTAGTCAGCAAAATACATTATTGGTCCTTACTTTTGTGAAGAACATTTGATACAAAGCGGACTTTTTGTCACAGTGAATACAGAGCAGGTTATTGACACGCTACAGAGCTATTTTGCTAAACTTAAAACTTAATTTCCCTTTACACCCCATGAATGAAGTATATCTCCTCCCGTTGTTATGAATTAACACGCCTTCTATTTTTAAATTCACAACAAACGGGACCTAATTGTTTATCGACGAATTCGAACGACACTGTTTAAGAAGTTTTACTAGACATGCTGATTGACTCGACACTTATACTGCGAAGTTGCTGACGACAATATCGAAGGGGCCGGTAATGCAAGAAATATGTAGATAACTGGAGGCAGGTGTCGAACCTGGGATCTTCCGTATGGTAGTCGCGTGTTCCAACCACTATGCCACGGCCGGACCCAATTTTGCTATATCACTATATAATTTCTCTAGTTTTGATCAACGATCGTGATTTCAGCAAGATGGTACATCAACGACATATTGGGTACACTTTGCGAAAGTTTTGAACAAAAGGTGTTATCCACAAAAGCTGTCTTTAACTGGCCACCTCATAGCTCAGAATTATTTCTAATAGACTTTTCGCTTAAGAGCTACCTTAAAAGTTAAGTTTTCAACAGAAACTCAGCGCCGCAGTAGGAATTATTTGTCGTATCAGTTCTATTATACAAAGAGCGGACATATTTCTAAAGGAAACTATTATACAAAGAGTGAACATATTTCTAAAGGAAACTCAACCTTGAGAAGATCAGTAGGAGACACAAAAAAAAAACTTAAACTTAATTTCCCTTTACACCCCATGAATGAGGTATTGGATAGCTTCTCGCGTTGTTGTGAATTAACACGCTTTCTATTTTTAAATTCACAACTAACGGCACCTAATTGTTTATCGACGAATGCGAACGTCACTGTTTGAGAAGCTCTTACTAGACATGCCGATTGACTGTCGACAACATTCGAGGGGAGACGACAATGAAAGAAATTATTTTTTTTGTTAGATATCTGGAGCCAGGACACAAAAGGCACACACATTCAGCCCCAGGCATTCAAACATTTTAACAGGCCATCTGGATGTGTCTTGTAGATCTAGTTAAAATTGTGGTATTGGCCAAGGATTCCCTGGTTTGCGAATGCCAGATGTTTGTAAGAAATATTTCTCATTGTTTTAGTACCGATTAAACTATCGAGACTAAATATAGTTCCGTTCTGCATCTATGCCCGGTATCAATTTCTATTGTAGGAGAACAGGAAGATTTTACAGGGCTCTAAGGGGATGATCTGTATCTATGGTTCATAGACCAATTGAAATCGACTGACTGACTAATGGGAACACACAGAGGGACTTCTAAGTTTTTATATGTGAGCGAGCAATTTGAAATAAAGTAAGCTGATTACTAAAGTGTAAAAAAATTCCAAATGCAGTATAAAATATTAATCTTATTATCCATACACAAGCGCCATCTATGGCACATTAAATGTACTACCTGGAGACTACGGCAGATACTTGAACAATAGTTTAATGGAATTCAATTATAATCGCTAGAATGTTATGGAAGCCTAAGCAAAACATACAGACTTACATAAATTTATTTAAGTAATAAACTTATTGAACAGTTCCCAGCGTTTTACAATTGCGAATCCAGCGACTAAGATGTAATTTCTTCACTCTGTTAAGAGTTTGGCCACCTTATCACTGGCATTCACTCGCTGCATTTGCTGCAAGGCATTTCTTGTTGCCACAGAAATCTCAATATCTCAATTCTTGCTCATGCTGCTTGCTGGTGGCAGTGTCTTCGAAATTTGTTACGTTTTCACTCTCTACTCGTATCCAGAGCTTTGTACGTCTGTGTGTGCGTCTTCTAAAAAATTCACTGCTTGGGTTTTTTTTCATTCTTTTCTATTTTGTGACAAAAATTTGCGTAAAAAATTGCCATACTTTAGCGTTATTCGTAAATCTTTGTCTTGTGCTAGCACTGCGCTGGCTGTATAGAGTCTTTGGTAGTTTTTGGTATTTGTTCGTTTCGTCTTTTTTTTTAGTTTTTTTTTTGCCTTCTCTACAACTGTCAAAATGACATTATTTGCGTAGTTGTCAGATTTATGTGACATTGTCATAGGATCTGTACAGGATTTGTTCGTTCGCAGTGCTTCGCTTATGCTTTGTGTGGCATTCTCGCAGTTTTGGTTATTTTGCTGTTGTACTGCTATGTTGTGCTTTCTTGTCATTCAGTATTTCGGAGCTCTTTCTCCTTTATGTTGTTTGACAAAAGACGTTTTTCTGAACATATTTCTTGTGTATTATTTTATTTAAATTGCAGAGTGTGTGTGTGTGTGTGTCGTCCATTGTCTGTTCTGTGCAATTTTGCGGTTGACGTTGCGTTACGTTACATTGCGTAGCGTTGTGACGTTACGTTGGCTGACTGACTGGCTGCTGGTACATTCCGTAGCTAAGCGTAGTGAAATTTATTTTTAGTGGATTTAAATGTCAAGTTTAACATGATGGGGTAATAACTTTTGTCGTCGTTGATCTTCGCTTGTTCTCTTGTAACGGTAAATGGGATTTGTTTGCTCAAAAGAATGGTGGGATTAATTAAACAATCGTTGGTCTATGATTGCAATTTGTGGTCTGTGGTGGCGTTGTTTTGCCAGCATCTTGATGTTTGGACAGATATAATAGACAACTGCTTGTATGAGTTACTAATCGATGTCATATTAGTATCGTGCGAATATGAGGGCAGATCTGAGTAGAAGATGTCTTAAGAAATGTTTGTAATTGATACTATGAGATTAGAAAAGTGGCATAGAAGAAAGCAAGATCTTGCATTGGTGTGACGATAAAAGACTTTACTGGAGGTAAGGTAATAAGCTGGGAAACCAAGTGACAGTAGCTTAAAGTGATAAGTTAGATAATAAGTCCCGCGAAAAACATTTATTTAGGTAATACGATCAGTTTTTGAAGGTTCTTCCATTTGACTAAAAAATAGAATGGTTGACATTTATTTTTCGTTGGCTGTAAGCCGTTCTTGTATGTCTTAGGCGCCATCTATCGCGCCTTAAAAGGATTATTTTAGAAACCATCGTCGATTTCTAGTTAATATTCTGTTAATATAAAATCGTAATCGGATGAATGTGATAGAAACCTATACGGAACATACAGACGTATGGTTATTGTACGTTCAAGTGTCAAAGACGAAATAATACGTCATTGTCCTGACTAAAGATTATACAGAATTTTCTGTTGTTCCTTAGTTCATCAGTAATTTTTGTTGTGTAGGCATTTCTTTCTAGGGAAACTGAGGATCTGATATCTTAAAAAATATCGCTATTAATTTTATCCTTTGCGTATTATTAAATTTGATTTGTTTACAACATACCCATGCGCCACCTATAGATCAATAAATGCACTAACTTAGAAATCATCACAGACAGCCATTGGATGAACAGATTTAAGAAGTTTGAGCGCAATTGAAAAAAGGATTTGGAACTAGTACGAAATACACAGTCAATCACAGATTGTTTTTATATGTAAGCTTACTTTAGACATATGTAATATTTACTATAAGAAACCAACAACCAAAAGGCTGATCGATATCTCCTGACCGGTATTAAAACTTTTTCAAAAACACTTTCTGAAAAGCTTTAGACCAACAGCTTTGATGACTTTCTAAAGTTCTTATGATTAGAAT
Organism: Muscina levida; assembly: GCA_964034835.1. Classification (NCBI taxonomy): domain Eukaryota; kingdom Metazoa; phylum Arthropoda; class Insecta; order Diptera; family Muscidae; genus Muscina; species Muscina levida. The sequence continues at coordinate 146,376,014 of OZ035883.1, read as the reverse complement.
ATATATTAATCGCCTGTTGTAGACTTAACAAATCTTTTTTTAGGAAAGATTAATGGGCCTGGTTTCTCGTGTTAGCTATTTTATCCATTAAGCGGAACATATTTCTTAAGTAACCACAACACTCGGGAAGATCAATAGAAAACAATAGTCATAAACAGGCGACGATTTGTAAATCATATTATAACAATGGGAAGAATATTGTATGAGCCTTTACCCAACACACCGACAAGACCTGATTATACTATATCATTATTATACCTTGGGATATTTGTGAACCTTATCAGGTCTCCTGAATCTTTTTTTATCTTCGAAGTGATGCTATAGGTTTCTCGAGTTTGTCAAGACTAATCATTTGCAAAGAAGATGTCCTGTTATCTTGCTTTCATCCTCATTTCGTATACTGAATTATGTCTCTGAAACTCTTTCTGCGATCTCTAGTGTGATTTTGTGACTTCTGGTATAATTTTGATAAGACGGATCAACCCCAAGATATTTAGATACTTTACCAGGTTTCCTTTATCTTTCTGCATGTTCGGAACTAAGTGATGAACTAACGTCTTTATGTAGCTAATGCGGGACATTTGTGAAGAAGGTGTCCTGTAATCTTAGGCACCATTGAATAATCTTCGTCCTTCTATTCGTAAAGATCAGTGCAACACAAAATATGGTCGAACCAGAAACAGTATGGTACCTTAAGAGGTCTCCTGGATCTTTCTGCGAGATATATTAAAAGTGATCGATAAAGTGATGCCTTAGGGTTCTCAGTTTACCAATACCATCCATTTGTGAAGAAGGTGCCCTATAGTCACCCTATTTTCCTCATTTTGCATACTGTAATAGGTTTCTTGGCACTCTTTCCGAGATCTCGAAAGTGGCGCTTTAGCCACCTTTCCATTCTCATTATTTAAAAAAAATGCAAATAAAATATCAATTTAACTATGAGAAAGGAAAAGAGTTCTGTTATACGTCCTAGAGCTAGGTTATGGAGGGATTTTTAGAGTATGAATCCGCAGTGTTTTTACGACTTCCACTATGATCATAACGAATATTATGCGATTTGCACTCCGTGAGCATAATCAGAAAGTTCTTCTTATGTGGCAGCAGCAACAGAAATGTATCCATTAGTAGTCACACGTAACAAATAATTCCAAGTGCTTCTGTCTTTTGCGCTCCGTAGATAGTTCGTCACACCAAGTTTAGATAGCAGCTCTTTCACCTGGCCAATCCAACGAAGTTTTGGTCGCCACCTCCTGCGCCGCCCATCGGTTTTATTGCCGAAGACTTGACTACGTCGATGTAGTTGTACAGCTCATTGTTCATTCGACGACGGTACTCGCCGTTAACGATGATGGTTACAAATATCATGCGAAGTAGGATTCTGCGCTGTAGAGCAAGACCGGTAGGATCAGTGTCTGGTACAGTGGATTTTTGTTCTTCGAGAGAGGGCTTTGATCAGAGACTATAGATTAAAGTTATAGGTCATGTTTCGAAGATATCTCTAGATTAGTACAATAAGTGAGCGATAGGTGGCGCCAGGCTGACAATATTGTAATGCAATATATGACTTTCAGTATTTCTGCAAAAGATCTGTAATAGAATAGTCTCAAAAGAAAACGTGTACATCGTTTTTAGATGTTGGATGCAATATATGCGAATCAAAATTTCTGCAACAGAAAGAAAACATGTAGGCTATTTTTAGAACTCTTGTACGATTTCGAAAGAATCTAAGTCATTGGATTCCGAGTAATTATAATGCCTGGAAATCAACTGCTCAACTTTGAAAGAAACAAAGTTAACAGATTCGATCAAATTTGAGAAAATTAAAAAAATTACGAATATTTGCAAAAATAAGAGCCTCTAAAACAAACAATCGCTTATTTATATATACTGGGGCCTTCTTCTGAGTTAATTTCCCTTAGAGATATACTGACCCCGTGCATTAATTAGCTGCAATTTTCGAGTTTCCTCTGCATCTTCAATTCTTCCCTTTCTATTAAAAATTTTGTGTCATATAGATAATATCTTCTCCGCAGCTGTTTAGTATACAATTTCACTGCTTTTCATGTTTTTCCCTTTTTTGCTAGTAATCCCTTTGGATTAATAACTCTATTAACAATCAACAAGAACTAAAACATTTCCGTTTCCTTTGTCACATTAGTTATGCTTTGTTCGCTTGGAGCTTTTTATGACAAGCGTATTTTCTTACCAGTCCTCTTAAATAAGTCATAAAACAAAAACAAAAAAACTGTGAAAGTATAGTAATTTTGAAACCTCCCAACAAATTTGAATTTATGACACATTTTTCGATGTTATAGTTTAGCGCTTAAGGGAATCATATAACAGCGTAGATTTGAAATAAAACAGAAAATGCATAATATTGAAATGAGAAACCCCTTTGGTGAAGTCATTAATCATGATTTAATTTAATTGTTTACACTAAAAACTCACTTCGTTGGCTGCAGCAGTCGAGGGTACTTCATCAGCTTCGCGTTGCACACTGCTCGTCTAACATGCACATGTATACGCTTAGAGAATTGGAAACCCACGCCTTTTTTTCGTCATCTTCGTGATTGAACAAAAAAAAACAGATGAAGTTTAACATCAGAAAAACTTAAAAATAACTCATTTAGAATTCCCCAATGCTTAATAGCAACATGAGCAACAGCAGCAGCCACAGAACTAACTAGGTACTGTTCGGTGTCATCATGCTGCGCTCTACAGCAGCCACTATGGACCCAGGCCCGACCGGGTACTCACTGCACTCACTATGGAGTACCACTAGCCAACATCAATGTCAACCAAAGTGAGACTTTGGACAACAAAACGACATGATTAAGTGCAACTCTAAGCAAATATTGTGAATGATTGTCCAGTCAGAGTCTATAAAAAACGCATCACACTTTGCCACAAGATGTCAGCGGAGTGCAGAGGAGACACCTAAGCCCCACAGCAGAGCGGATTAAAGCTGCAGCAGCCAACTAAATGGTCATACACAATGCACAAAATTGTTAAACCACAAATCGTGAGGTTCGCGTTTTTTTTTTGTTCATTCTGTTTTTGTGTTTTGTCGTTTTCCAACATCGCCAAATCGCTCTCAACACAATTTGATCCCCAGGTTATGTAGTGAGACATGAAACTTTGCACACAGACTTCACGAATATATTTTAGAGCTCCACCACAATAGCGACCACACCACCAGCAGCATCACCGTCATCTTCATGTACATGACGATCATCACGGTGGTTTGCTTCAATACTTGAGGCACCATCGGCTGTTGTTGCTGTTGCCATCAACAAATGCTGCTGCATCATCATCCTCGTGTTCCCGGAGCCTGCACCGCCATCGTCGTCGTCATCATCATCATCTACCAACTCGCAGTTAATCTTTAACAAGTACTGTGGAAATGAAACATGAACAACGGTCCGATGATCATGCCTTACAGCTGCTCTTGGCGAAGCGGGGCCGGGAACCATAGCATTCAATGGGGGGTTACTTATAACAAGAGTCACTTGGTGAGACAACAACAACATCCATGGCGGCGGCGGCGACCACTGCCACCATTCGGAGATCAAGTACAGAACTTACTGGGCAAAAAAGCGAAAAGTAACTGCCAAGATCAGTAAAACTAACAAGAGGTGTTACCCCATGTCGTTAGGGATTCTTGTTTGGCAGAGGAGAAACAAAAAATTCAAAATTATTTGACAGTGAGTCAAAAAGTGGCAAAAATTTAAAGGGAAATTCGATTTGCATAATAGGAGGAAAAGTTAATAGTAGTCATCGTTTTCTTCAGAAATAGTAGTTAAGGATACATTTTTGATAAATAAAAGTATGACGTCTACATTTATTTTTCACATGTTGGCAATAAAGCAAAGTTAGTTGGCACATAACTATTTTAATAACTAACATATTTCTATAAAAAAATTAATTTAAACTAGTTTTCTTATACAATAGCTGACAACTTTTCTTGCTAACATAGGAAGATAACTTGCCCTATTGGTGGAGGATGTTCTCAGCTATTGAAAATTTTGTAGGAGACAAACTTTATTTATAGCATAGTCGGGGAAAGCCAATTTCCCTCTATTAATGATTGTGCAGGACAACTTTTTCTTATGATCGACTTTTCTTATAGAAAATTTTGAGAAAGACAAATTTTCATTTGGAAAAACTAATAAAAGACAACCATGAAAAATTGTTGAAAGATTAGTGGCCGATTTTTCTTAAAATATAAGTTTGTTAGAGAATCTTTCCTGTAGAAAAGTTTCGAAAGAAAATTTGCGCGTACAGACAGACACTATCGTCATACAATATTTGCTGCTTGGCAACATATCCTGTAAAAATGTTTGTAGTATGGATATTTCCTTAGAAAGATGTCTTATCTTATAGTATAGTTTCTGTAAAAAAAAAATAACGAATATAATTTATGATATAGATGATTGGATCGAATTGGTTGGCAACACATTTTTTTATAAAATAGGTGAAAGTCAACTTTTCGCATAGAAAAATAGATGGTTGGCAACTGTTATCAACGAAAACGTGGAGGTTGGCAACTTTTTTATGAAGAGGTTGGTAGTCGATAACTTTTCTCGTAGAAAAGTTAGCGATAATTATTTTATCTAAAGAATAGTCTGTCGACATAATTTCTGATATAGAAAATTTGATCCAAAAGGTGGACAACTTTTTTTTTATAAAAGTTGGGTGTAGGCACCTTTCACATAGGAAGTTTGGTGGCAACTTAGCTTATAGAAAAATAGTGATAGGTTTTTTGTGTAGACAAGTCTGTCAAACCTATTTTTGGATATAGAAGATTTAATCGAATTGACAGGCAAATTTTTACATTAAAAAGTTGCTGGTTGGCAAATATTTTTATGGAAATGTTGGTGGTTGGCAACTTTTCTTTTAGAAAAGTTAGCGACAGATATTTTTTGTGTAGAAAAGTCTGTTAAACGTATTTTTGAATATAGATATGAAAAGTTGATGGTTGGCAATTTTTTTCCATTGAAAAGTTGCTGGTTGGCGACTATTTTTAGAAAAAAGTATGGTGGTTGCAACTTTTTTCAAAGAAAAGTTAGTGATAGGTATTTTTTCTGTAGAAAAGTCTGTCGAATATATTTTTGGACATAGAATTATTTGATAAAATTTTTCTAGGTTTATTTGTTGGCAACTTTTGCCACAGAAAAGTTAGTAGTAGGATTTTTTTTCTGTAGCAAAGTTTGTCGAATATATTTTTTTTCTTATATAGAAGGTTTGATAGAATTGGTTGGCAACACTTTTTTTTATAAAATATTTGTAAAAGGCAACTTTTCTCATCGAAAACTTGTGTGCTGACAACTTTTTTATAGAAAGATTGGTGGTTGAACACTTTTACAGTAGAAAGTTTGTGATTGTTAACCTTTCCCATAGAAAAGTTAGTGATAGGTTTCTATTCTGCAGAAAAAGTCTGTCGAACATAATTTCTGATATAGACTTTTTGCTTCTTATAAAAGTTGATGGTGACAGCTTTTCTCTTAGGAGATTTAGTGGCTATGAACTTTTCCCATAGAAAAGTTGGTAGTTGGCAACTTTTCTCAAAGAAAAGCTAGTGAAACTTTTTGTTATAGAAAGTTTGGTGTTTTCGGATATAGAAGATTTGGTCTGACTCGCAGACCACTTTTTTTTATTTTGTTGAAAATGTCTGTCGAACATAATTTCTGATATAGAAGACTTTTTTTTTCTTATAAAAATTGGTGGTGACACATTTTGTTATAAGAGATTTGGTGGCGGGGAACTTTTCCCATAGAAAAGTTGGTAGTTTGCATCTTTTTTGTTATAGAAACTTTAGTGGCTGAAAAGTTTTTTCTTTTATCATAGAAAAATATAGCGAATATATAATAATTTGATCGAATTTTTCCAGGTGTGGAGATTGGCAACTTTCCCATTGAAAAGTAGCTAGTTGCCAACTTTTCTCAAAGAAAGTTTGGTGATTGGCAACTTTTCTCATAGAAAAGATAGCATTCGTCATTTTTCTGTAGAGCAATCTGTCGTATATTGTTTCTGATATTGCAGAATTGATCGAATTGGTAGCCAATTTTTTTTTGAGTTGGTTGTAGGCACCTTTTCTGATAGGAACTTTAGAGGTTGGAAACTTTTCCTATGTAAAGGTATTTCTTCTTTAAAAAAGTTTGCAGAATATATTTTCTTATATAGAAAGTTTGATGGGTTTGGTAGGCAACTATTTTTGTGAAAGTAAATAGTTGGCAACTTACTCAAAAAAAAAAATCCTTGGTTAGCAATTTTTCTCAATGGAATTTTGGTGGTTGACAACTTTTCCTTTAGAAAAGTTGGTGTGTTGATAAAAATTGGTTAAAAAGTAAGTAGTAGTTATTTTTCTGTAGAAAATTCTGTCGAATATATTTTCGGATGTTGGAGATTTGAGGGAATTGGCAGGCAAATTTTCTCTGATAATAGTTGAAGGAATGCAACTTTTCCCAAAGAAAAGATGGTTGTTGATAACTTTCGTCAGACAAGTGGATGAGGGTCTTTTTTTGAAGAAAAGTTAGCCAAATTTAGAAAGAAGGTTGAAGAGAATTTGTCTTAAAGAAAATCCTTACTAATTAATAATAACGAATAAAAAATTTCTGTATACGAATAGTCAAACATATTTTTTATATATAACAATAATACGATATAAAAAGTTATTGCCGAAAGGTTTTTCCAGGATATACAAATTGTGTGAATACAGCTTTACTGTAAAAAAATTAAGTCAAAGATCACTTTTTTCAAAAAAGTTGGTCAATAGCAACTTTTCCTAAATAAAAGCTTTCTGTTCAAAATTTGTTATATTTTTTATAGTAATTACATCTTATAGAAAAGTTAATCATAAAGTATTTGATAATTTGTCATAGAACGTAATTTTTTTAATACAATTAGCACTAGAGACAGATTTGCCATTTTCATACAAAAAAATTTTTACATAAATTATGGGATAATTAATCAAGCGGAAGAATTGTTCGAACATAACTTTTGTTATGCAAAATGTGGACAACTTTTTGTGTGGCTAATTTGGCTACAGACAACTATTTCTATGTAACTGTTCTGATAGAAAATTTGTCCAATCAAATTTGTTAATTGATTGTAGGTTCACAAGCAACTTAATTGCTCAAATTTCACAAACTTGGGTAAAATAATTTTTCGCCTATGCAAATTTTGGCTTTTCCTGTACGCATGTGACAGTAAACGAAATATACGATTAGTTATACATTTTCTTACCCACTGTCCTCTACATTATTTTCCAGCAGCGCCATCTGTTGATGCATAAATATTTAATCAAATCAAAACGCCTCAGGCGCGTCATTGTTTTCACGTTTGATTTATTAATTCAGGTTTTGTGTTTTTCTGGCTGGCTGGCTGACCGTGGCTTTTTACAAAGTTACACCCACTGTTAATTGTTTTGTTTATTATTTGCTATATTTTTTTATATAATATGGCCATATAAATCTCTTAACTTATTAACCTGAGGTGCTAGTTGACCAAGTACATTATTGTTTAACAATCATACAGATATTTAAAAGAAGCAATTGATTGATTAAATTCTCAGAGTAAATATTTCTTTGTCCACATTTCAAATGGCCCTGTCTTGTGTAATTCAAAATCCTAACCTGCAGTAATCATTACACCTAAGTTCTGTGGCATTAGCAGCAATTATTATTGCCTCATAATTTTGTTTAATTCATGTGGAATTGTGTAACTAATTCATGTCGTTCCGTCGACGTCTGTTTTTTGTTCTCTTTCTTCTATGGGAGTAAATCACTCCTTTTCAATGTTCACCTCCCTGAAGAATCTGAAATCACGAAAACATTCGCAACTTTATGGGTGGTTTCCATGAAATTCTTGTACCTCCGTGCTGCGCTGACTGATGTTGTAACAGACTCGACGACTCGTCTTGGATTACACCACGTACAACACAGCCACGTTTGGTTTGTTGCAAATGTTGTTAGTTTATTTTATGAGGCATATCATGTTTCTTCCACATTTAGTTGCACTGCCGGATTAAGCAAACAACAACAAGCGACAACAACCAGCAGTAGTAAGTAGTAACGAACAACCAGTTGCAGATGCGGAGTACACACATAGCAATACTCGTAACAACAACATCATGCTTCATTAAGTGTGGCAAAAACGAAGACGGGCGGACGTTCGAAGCAATACAGACTCCAATAAAATCCCACAATATTATGGACAAATGTCATGAGAAGTGTTGGAGAGATGAATAAATGTGAACATAGAGGAGAGGATCGTTTCGAATGAAATCTATGCAACGGAAATATGACATATTTCAAATGATTATAGAGTGGCTGGCTGCTGGGCCAAAGATTATGAAGGCAATGGATTGAAAATATACTCAAGATTAAGATAATACGCTTTTCATAATAGAGATATTCTAGAGGAGGCTTAAAATTCTTGGTAAAGACAAGTTGGGAAGGAGGATGTAAAGATGTCATATATATGGAGTTTCAGATTCAATTAGAGTTGTTAGAGTTAGGTTGATAAGTTGCTTATTGAATGTGTACTAATGTGATTAGATGGCATGTGGGTATGTTTATGAAATATAATATGAGACAACTGGTTAAAAAAAAGGCCAAGAGTTACAGGTGTGTGCTGTTAATACAGACATCATCAATCGGCAACTTTGTAATGTTTGTAATGTTACAATTTGGGGGAAAAAACATTTAAATTTATATTTTCTATATATTATCCCAAATATAGTCCTAATCGTGACCTAAAGGACATTTTAAAGTTTTTTAATTTTTTAACAGTAATGTTGGATTATTGGTATATCTTAGCAATGAAACTGATGTTTAAAGTTTATGTACTCTCTATTTCTTATGTGTTGAGAAGTTACTGCAGCCTTCTCAACAATCGAAAAGGACTCAGAAAAAGTGAGTTTATTATTATTTAAGATGGTTAGGCTGCCTTTTCATCCATTAACAGATAAACTGTACAAATATTGTTAAAAAAAACTTACAAATTAAATAAAAGTTTCTCAGTTGCTGCGGGTCGTTGTTGACAGCCTGTGGCGGCCATGTTGTTTCAGCGGCAACTGTCTAACAAATATTTTATTTTTCAGTTGCTGGTGCCAAATATCCATGACACGTTACGCGATTGGGCAGCACGTTTATATGATGAAACTTAATTATCAAAACAAATGTTTGTTAATGCAAACGAAATTATTGGCGAAAAATTATATTTTGCGACGAGGCTCTATTTTCGATGATTAGCTATAATAACAAGATTAATTGCCGTATATGGCACGACACCCAATTCAGTAGGTAGCTTTGAATCTATAATATATAACTCTTTGGTTTGATGTAAGGCCGACGGCGTAATTGGTCCTTACTTTCTCAAAAACGAAACGAGTGAAAAGATTCCTTACAAAAAAATAATTATTTCTATGGCGGATAAACTATTTTTTTATTATTTAAGGGGCTTCACCCTCTATAATGTCCTTGAACGTTATCTCAAAATATCAGACTATCATTCACAACAACTAAACACAACCCATACAACCCACGATGTTGTCGTCAGCAACTTCGCAGTATTAGTGTCGATTCAATCGGCATGTCTAGTAAGAGCTTCTCAAATAGTGACGTTCGCATTCGTCGTTAAACAAGTAGGTGCCGTTAGTTGTGAATCTAAAAATAGAAAGCGTGTAAATTCACAACAACGCGAAAAACTATCTCATACCTCATTTATGGGGTGTAAAGGGAAAATTAAGTAAGTAAGGTAACTTTTATAGTTTTTTGTTGCTTCTTTAAGGAACTTGGTCACTTTTAAATATTGTGAGAAAAATTTATAAAATTTCAGTTTATTACATAATCCTTATAAAGTCCTTTAAAATATCTTTATAATTTGAGTTCGCCATTGACTTTAAAAAACCGGTAATTACATCAATTGGCAAATCCTGGGGCGAAGTGAAGATGTTAGCACAAGACAATATCATGTACAGGCCTTACGCTCCTCATAGGATCGATGAGCATATATACATAAATATATTACCTTTAAGATAAATTGAGTGAAGTAGTAATTTTTATGTCAGAAAGACTGTTTTTGTTTAACTATTTAAAGGACTTTGGTCACTTTCAAACTTCATGAATGAATTTACCAAAACTTATGTTTATTTCTTAGGTAAATATTCTTTTGACAACTTTTTAAAGTCTCTATCTCTCATAACTGAAGAGTAATACTTTGGGAGAGAAGTTTAGTTGTAAAATTCCTATCATACCTCCGTGCGATGATTTGGAGAATCACCTAAATATATAGAATCCTTTGGATTTCTTCTAAGTAAATACTATTTCTTCTTCTAATAAATATTGAATTCATAACTTGAATGACTTCTCAAACAAATGTTTCTTACTTTTGCGAAAAGTTTTAATACTAATACGTATTATTTTTTGCTCAGTACTCTAATGCTATTGCTAGGCATCTCATATCCTCGCGAGGGTGACAATCATCGTCTTTTTTTGTACGGAGATGATCGGCAATTCACACATACGCAAAGCTATGGCCAGTTTCTGCTTGAACGTTGTCAAAGCAGCTCCACCCACGCTTACTTCACATTCGCATACACAACGACATAATAATTGTCTGTGAGGTCGTTCACTTATGACTGGCACTGTTTTTAACTATTTCCAAAATTACCTCAATTGACCATAATTTAAAAAATGCCAACTTTTAAACCATTAATGAGGCATTTCATCAACCAAAGCTGTGAAACCACAAATCTGCTAGCCTTTGATCTTATGATAATGTTTCAAATATGCTCTTGCTAACCAATCCCTGCTATAAATTAATGGTGTTTAATTATTTGCTCATAGTTGAAAATTTTGACGTGTGTGTGTGTGTGTGTTCCCTACGAATTAAGAGCAACTGTCAGCACTTAAGCAATTTAACAATGTCAACGAGGAAATTTATCAAATTGGTATTTACCACCGACAACACCTACTCCTCCCTCCCAAAAAGGGGACTGCTGCCTACAAATTGTTAATATTTGAGGGCAAATTCTTTTTTTTTTTTTGGCCCGCCATATAAAACAATCAAACATCTATTAGTTCTCCCTATTGGGTATATAACAAGGTGAGGGCGCAACAAGGGCCAGTCTATCGATGACGAAAATATAAATGTCAAACGAAAATAGCCAAGTGAGAAATATCTTGTTGAAATTTGTTTGTAATATATACAATCCATTCATCTTCCGCCTTAAACATAAAGATAAGGGCCAAGGGAAAAGTGTAAGGAGAGGGGGGCTTTAGCCTTCGGTGATTACAAGAACTTTGCTAAGGCCATAATGAAGAAGCAGAGTAGCACAAAAGATGAATGACGTTTTTCGAATATTTCAGACTCAGTCACACACACGCGCCAATCAAGGGCCGGCATAGACACAAAGGCTGACTAAGCGAGTATGCGGTATGGCCCGCTATGGAATGGTGTGACATAGAGGCATGCCATGAAGGAGTGGTGATGATAGGTGGCGGTGGTGGTGGTGGTTCAGTTATTGGTGTTGAATTTAGGTTCATTGCTGCTGCCGCGGTCTCACATGTTGCTGTCAATTTACGATGTAATAAATTTTCATATATATTTGTATATATGCTCTCCAATGAGTTCAATGATAACGTCCATACTCTCTTTTTCTATGGCATGCATTTGAGATGTTGACGACTAAACTATAGTTTTACTGTAAGCGTCAGAGTAAATAAAACCATATCAAGCTTTTTTTGTTTTGTATTGGACTTCATTGAGCAAAGAACAAATCGAATCGATTCGAATTGAATCGCATGGTGGCATACAATATACAATAACATCCGCTGTACGCTGTCTCAAACAATACTAAGTATTCAATTATCAATGAGGGTTTATCACCAACAATGGATCAAGGGAATACTGGCGAGGTTATCAATTTAAATTGGAATTGAAATATGCGAATTTTTCATTTATTTATTTATAGTAATGAGTTCATATGGATAATACTTAGTCAACAGTATATATTTGATTTACATGGCAAAATAATGAAATGAGAGAAAATAAAAGTAAAGCAAAAAAAGGGTAGATGAGAGCTGCTTTTCTTAGGTAGGAGAGGGAATTTACAAATCAAAGGTCTAATTGTTTTAATCCAAAAATTGCATCTGGATTTAAATTTCAAAAACATTGACAGATATGAAGCTTATTTATAGATAGAGCCATCCTTATACTTATGTAATTACACAGTACAAATATTTTCACCTTATTAATTTGGGACTCAATTCTGAGCACTGCACTTGAAAGTAACCCCAAAGAGAAGAAGTTCTGCATCATTCGTTTTGTCAAGTTACATGCCATAATACGGCCGCGGCATAGTGGTTAGAACACGCGGCTACCATGCAGGGGATCCCGAATTCGATTCCCGCCTCCAGTCATCTACATTTTTCTTGCATTGCCGGCCCCCTCGATGTTGTCGACAGCAACGTCGCAGTATAAGTGTCAAGTCAATCGGCATGTCTAGTAAAAGCTTCTCAAGCAGTAACGTTCGCATTCGTCGATAAACAAGTAGGTGCCGTTAGTTGTGAATCTAAAAATAGAAAGCGTGTTAATTCACAACAACGCGAGAAGCTATCCCATACCTCATTCATGGGTTGTAAAGGGAAATTAAGTAAGTAGTAGCACATGCCATAATAATTTAATACAGATTTGAAGTTAGCAAGTACCGTAAAGGGGAATTTGTCCCGTTTAAGGCAACATAAGCCAAAGTTTCACATTTCCATTCGTCAAATGATTTTGAACTGAGTTTATTTTGTAGCAGTAACAACAAAACTGTTGTACTCCGTAGCGTATGATTTACGTGGAATATTACTTATGATAATCATACGCCATAACAAAAGAGCCTAAAACGCCCCCTATACGATACTTTCTAACTTCAATTCGATATTAAATTATTATGGCACACAGTGGGGAAAAAAAAGTTTTTTTGGACATTTGAAATTTTAGGCCGCAATTCTTGACCGATTTTCAAAATTCTTTTTTTGTATTATTGGAAACAAAATTGTGCACAGAATGTACGTTTTTTTTACTCTGAATTCCTTACCGTTATTTTTTAAAAATTTATCAAAGTCGATAAAAAAATAATTTTTGACTTTAATGTCAAATATATTTTGGATTACGTGTCCTAAAAATTTCGAGCTGACCTCAGTTAATGTGAATATATGTTACGAATTACAATCAGTGAAAAAATAAAACTAAAAAAATTTTTTGGCTCAACTGCAAGCAAATATATGGAGGCACTATTTTCACACTTTAACTCGGTGTCTTGCTCATAATTATTATCCGATTAGAACAAAACGTAATTTACAACCTGGAAAAGTTTTAAGAAAGTCGTCTGTAAAAAATAAGCCAAATTGGTTAAGGTCGCCATGCAATTTTTTTGCATATGTATCAAAATAATGCAGTTTTAAACTTTGATAAAGTACAGTTTTGTGCTTGCTAGTAGGGCTAAGTGGTGTGCTTTTCATTTAGAAAGACTAACGCCTTAATAGGTTACATCATCTGTCAAAATAAGGAAATTTGTGAAAGGCTTAAAAACTTTTTAAATTTAAATACTAAAGTTAACCCAAAAATCGATATATATTCTGAAGAAATTGGAAAAATTTTAGTAACACTCTCTTATTTTCATTTATGTATCAAAATATCATAAGACATACAGAATTAAGCCTACTAATACATATGAAATGTTTATATTGCGATTTTAGGCCCCATATATTGCAAATATATTTTAATTTTGTATATGCGTTTAACAAATTTCCAAATTTTGACAGATGATGTAACGTATTATGGTATTGGTTTTTTAAATGGATAGCACACCACTTAGGCTACTTGTAATAACAAAATTTTATTTTATTGGAATTTTAAAAATGCATTATTTTGGTGCACATGCAAAAAAATTGCATGGTAACCTTTACCAATTTGGCTTATTTTTTACAGACGACTTTCTTAATACTTTTCCAGGTTGTAAATTAATTTTTGTTCTAATCGGATAATAATTATGAGCAAGACACCGAGTTAAAGTGCGAAAATAGTGCCTCCATATATTTGCTGGCAGTTGAGCCAAAAAAATTTTTTAGTCTTATTTTTTCACTGATTTTAATTTGTAACATCTGTTCATATTAATTAAGGTCAGTTCGAAATTTTTAGGACACGTATTGCAAAAAATATTTGACGTTAAAATCAAAAATTATTTTTTCTTCGACTTTGACAAATTTTAAAAAAATAACGGTAAGGAATTCAGAATAAAAAAAAACGTACATTCTGTGCACAATTTTGTTTTCAATAATACAAAAAAAGAATTTTGAAAATCGGTCAAGAATTGCGGCTTAAAATTTCAAATGTCCAAAAAAACTTTTTTTTCCCCACTGTGTGGCATGAAACTTTACAAAACGAATGATGCAGAACTTCTGCTTTTTGGGTCTGCTTTCACGCGCAGTGCTCAGAGTTGAGTACCAAAATCGTGTGTTTTACTGTGTTATATAACGTATATAAATGTAACCGTAAGTCTACATAGTATCTTAGATTATGATTCGAAACGAATTAAATTAAAATTGAAAAAATAGAATGCGCAACTATTGTTGATTAGCAGCCTAACAAAACAGAAAAAACAACCTACTTCAACAAAAGAGTTTCCTCGCATCCTCTTCGGTCTGAGCAACATACAACCACAGTGGCAACAATTGTTTTTTTGTTGGTGCCCTACAATATTCTTTTTTTCCAAAATTTTTTGTCGATCAGAGTTTAAAAAACTCTTAAACCACTTAGGCAACATGAATTTTATATAAAGCATCAACATCATCATCATTCATTCATTTCAGATGTTCGATGTAAAGAAACCATCAATGTTGGCATTGGTTGTTGCTGCTATAAAATACTGTTGCTGCTACTGTTATGACATAAAACCGGAAACTATTGTTACTTCCGTTTGTTGTTTATATTTGCATTGTATGTAAATGTGTGTGTTTGTGTGTGCGGAATTCTTGGGCTGACTTTCATCTTGCTGCTTTTTGACTAAATTCACAATAGTTTCAGGATTCGGTGGCTCCTTGCAAAACCGTTTAACTAAAGTGAAAACTTTGGAATATAGTAGTTTGTGGCCTGTAACACGCTCGCCTCTCTCCCTTCCTATGTTATGTGGCAAGGGTTTAGTTTTGGATCGCCTCACAACTTGATTTGGCTCGAGTTGAATTTCCATTCACAGTTGGTTGTATAAAATCAGCAAGTGTCTGAATGCAAATGATAAAAAGAGAGTAGGAAAGAGTGGTTGTAGCAAGATGAGGAAGTCAGCGGCTACAGCCTTTCATTTCGATAACCATAGTTTAACAATGTAATTGTTGTTCAGCTTTTATGCACAATTTCATATTTGTTGCAGTTTTCTGATGGTGTTCCATTATTTTCCTGCTTCTGTTGTGTGTTCTGTGTTGACTTTAGTGGAAAATGCTAAAGTTTTCTTTTTCTTATTTTTGGTTTTGCACTTGTTGTCCCTATTCTTAAATGAGAAAAGTGTTCTTTCCTGCTCTCTCGTTGTCGTCGTCGTCGTCCTGTATTATTCTGTTATATTGTTATGATTGACATTAAGCAAAGGGAAGAAGGAGAGAGCAATGCGAAGAGAAAAAGTTGGATAAACAGCAAAAAAAGCTTTTTAGTTAATGAATTGGAAAAAAGACTACATTTACAATTACATTAGAAACTATGAGCCATAATATTTAAATAAAGTAGTATACAGTTTGTAGAACATAGAAGCCAAAGTAGATTGATTGAGAGATGTTAAAGTTACTAGAAGTTGTAGCAACAAAACTGGGGAGAATGAATTGTTTTTTGTTTTTAAAAAGAACAGCAATAATTGTGGTTATAGCAATGTAAAGTAATATGGACTAGAAATTAGGTTAATATTTAAAGAGCCAAGTGTTTTATATTGCAATAATATATATTACAAGTTTTAGTAATAAAGAATCAGTTCCAGACATGTTTAAATTATAATCGAAATACAATAACCAGAGAAAGAGCTCAAAATTGTAATGAAATGTTTACAAGTGGATGTGTGAGTATAGACGGAGCAGTACATACATGTTCAAATGAAACCTGAAATGCAAGATCCAGAAATAAATATAATTTACATTGTGATGCTCAATTTAGATTTTCGATCATTCAATTAATTATATTTGTAAATTTAAAATCGACCTCGAACTTACAAATAAAGGGTTTTTTTAGACGTAAAGATATTCCCATAGGCATAACGGCAAAACTAGCTATCTTACAAATGAAATGTGTTTGACTGTTACGTTGTGCAAAATCTTCCATCTAAGCAGCGAAAAATCAGTACTATGAATCGATTCATGACAAAATTTACTCTTTTGGATAATATTTAGCCAAATCGAGACCGTAAATCAATGCTAAATCTTTGAACATTTATATAACTTTAGAAAGCGGTTTGGAGCACTTCTATAAAGGTATAGAGTTGCTTATAACCTATAAACAAATTACAAGTATACAGATTACTTATGCGCCACCTATAGTACTTTTATTGTACTATTGGGCAACTATTTTCCTGCTGTTTGTCGATAGATGGCTCCAGCAGTAAGTGCTGTTCGGTTCTGTCATAACCTTAACGTCAAAAAGCAAGCTTAGGTATGTGGTAAACAAACCGCTGCGATACATTAGTGATTTTGCTCTGACGTCATATTCTTTTGGTTGTGTGAAAATCAAACGATTTTGTGCCAAATAACCGTCATATACGGGAAGCATTGAAAATCTTGTTTCATTTGAAGAAAATGGCAGCTGAAGCGAATCTTAACTTAAACTTAATTTCCCTTTACACCCTATGAATGAGGTATGGGGTAGCTTCTCGCGTTGTTGTGAATTAACACGCTTTCTATTTTATATTCACAACTACGGCACCTACTTTTTTATCGACGAATGCGAACGTCACTGTTTCAGAAGCTTTTACTAGACTTGCCGATTGACTCGACACTCATACTGCGACATTGTTGTCGACAACATCGAAGGGGCCGGCAATGAAAGCAAAATGTAGATCTCTTGCATGGTAGTCGCGTGTTCTAACCGCTATGCCACTGCCTGAAGCGAATCAAAATCTTAAAAAAGCTAACAGAGATACTGCTCTAAGTGAAACAATGTGCCAAATATTGGTTCCATCGCTTTAAAGACGATGATTTCGATGTTGACGACCATCTGCGTTAAAATAGGCCAAAAATCTGCGAAGACGCTGAACTGGAGGATTTGTTCATTGAAGAGTCGTGGTAAATGTAAGAAATGCTTGCTTTAGTATTAAGAGTTACATGCCTAGCCATTTTCAAGCGATTTCAAGTCCAGCACTAAACGAAAAACAGAAGCAATATTAGGAAAGGCACAAAAAAGTGATTCAACAGCATAACAACATATTGGTAAACCCGTTGAAAACTACCTGGAAATTCTAAAATGGAAAATCCTACCCCATCCGCTATATTTTCCAGATAATGCGTTGTTCGATTTCACTTGTTCCGTTTGGTGACACATGGTCTGGCTGATAAGCAGTTCTACTCATATGAAGCCTTAAAAAGTGCTTAATTTGTGAATAGCCTCCAACGATGACCAGTTCTATCATGACGGTATTCGAGCTCTACTAGAAAGATGGGACAAAGTAGTAGCTACTAGCAAGTAAGGGAGAAATACTTTGACTGTATCATTTGTAACCATTTCATCACAATAAAGGCTGGTACTAAGTTCAGTACTTCGTACGAAATGTTGTCAAACCTCACACAAATTATTTTGCTTCGAAATAAATGTGAAAAAATTTTGACGAAGAAGTACTCAGTTGTTCGCACAAAAAGTTGAAAATGTTTACATTTTCATAAGAAATTAAGAACTTGCCAGTTAGTTCACAACGAAATGTAAACTTGACCAAAGAAAATACATATATAGAATATAAAATTTGAAATATTGAAAACAAAATTTGAATATGTTGTGACACATTACGCAGCGAATAACTCGATGTTGATCTAAAATTTTCGTGTGAACGAACTTAGTACCAGCCTTAAAGTTACATTTTCATCTGGAAAACAGCGTGAACTTAGTAGCGTACCTAATACAGTTAATAATACACAGTACAACACATGATTTTGGGACTCAATTCTGAGAACTGCACGTGAAAGTAGCCCTAAAAAGAAGAAGTTCTGCATCATTCGTTTTGTCAAGATACATTCCATTATAATTAAATATCGATTTGAAATTAGTAAGTAACGTATAGGGGAATTTGTCACGTTTAGGCTCTTTAGGTATATTGTGATATAGTGGCGTATGATGATCATAAGTAATATTCCACGTAAATCATATGCCTCGGAGTACAACAGTTTTATTGTAACTGCTACAAAATAAACCCAGTTGAAAATAATTTGAACAATTGAAAAGTGAATCTGTTGCTTATGTAGGGATACGTTATATGAACAGATTAAAGGAATTGTAATTCTTAATTTTTTTTTAAACGGTCAAATTCAAATAATTGGTACTGGACATTTTCGGCCGATATTTACATCGCATGTACATGTTTGACATAATTGTAGATATATATACAGCTGATGATTGTACCATTGTGCATCAGTTCGTCACAAAGGGGTCTGAAGATGAACTCGTCATGGAGTTCGAAACGCGTCATCCTAGTGGGTGACAGTGTATTTGAACATAAATATCAATAATAAAACACTTTTCTGATCGTTTAGCCAATTTGACGTATCATTTGATACACTAACACAAAATTTATAAATTTGTTTTAGCTAAATCTGACTAGTGGTTCTTGAGTTAAGTCAAATAAAAGAGCCCAAAGCGTAAAAAATTTCTGTATACGATACATACTAATTTCTAATTGATATTAAATTATTACGGCATGTAACTTGACAAAACGAATGATGCAGAACTTCTTCTTTTTGGGGCTACTTTCATGTGCAGTTCTCAAAATTGAGTCCCAAATCAATGAGCTTAAAAATGTTGTACTATGATATCTATGACAAATTTGAGATATACAAAGTGACTGTCAATACAACGAAGAATTCCAACTTCAGCTTTTTGAGAGGCATTCTACCAGACAAATGTTGATTAGATCCACGACACGAAAGTTGCTGTAAACAATATCGAGGGCGCCGTCGTACAAAGAAATGTACATGGCTGTGCCGGGGTCGAAACCAGGTTTCACTTCGCGATAGTTGCGTGTTCCTACTATCACGTCCCGGTAATTAACTCATCAAACATTAACATAATTATCAATGTCTTCTTATGATTACTGTACTCATAAAACATTACTATAACTATCTTAACATTCTAATAATTTCTTTTGGATTTTCTCTGTTACTTTGACATTACTCCAACTTTACTGGCTTACACTTAATTTTTCTCGCCTTAAAATCATTCATTTTCATTATAATAAACTTGTATATTACGGCCTTCATCCCTCTGTCCTCTCTATCTCTCTCTCGTTCTCTCCCCTACGAGTCCTTTTGCTATCAAGTGTTTGTGTATTTTTTTCTCAGTAAATCTTGTGGTTTTGCACTTGTCACATTCAAGTACTCCCTGTTATAATCAAGTTCGCTTTAACAAGATTTTGTTGTTCGGTAAATAGTTTTGTGCCTGCGCCCACCCTGAGTCGTTTCTTCGTTTCCAATATAGGAACAATACAAAGTAATCAAAAAGTTTTGCTAAAACTTTCGTTATTTTTTTGCTGAATACAAAGTTAAAGGAAAAAAAACATTACTTCAGTTTGACATAAATTCACGAGGAATTTGGAGTTCAGTCAGTGGTTTAGCCAAGTGGTATGGGGATGCCAAGGAAACTGAACTAAATTACGAGTGCATGGCAAAACTAATTTTGAGCAGTTTTCTAGCAGAGTGAACGTCGGCAATTTCTCTTTGTGTTGTGGGTGAGATGGGGCCTATTAAGTAACTCGATTACGTTGGTTTTAATAGTGTTACAACCGTTTGTTATTAACTTTTAAAGAACTTTGTTAATCAGGATTAAAGTAAAGCTATTATTTGTGGATTGAGCAGAGATTGGTGATATATCATATCTTGTGAAAATACTTAATTACAATTTATTTCAAGCAGACATATACCTCAGGCAGGAATCTATAGAGTCGCCTGAGAGTTGACACTAACGTGTAGCTGCTATAGCATTTCACACCTGGGTGACAAAATTGACAACTCTGTTTTTGACCAGAGTCATAGAAAAAAGTACACATTGCTTAACAAACAATTAAGCGCCTGACAAATTACTGGCTGTCTTAGCAATTGGAAAAACTAAACACACAAGGGCTAAGAATCCAATACCCGGGAATTTTCATATTTGCCCACAATTTCCTAGAATTACTGAACTGAATGGAAAAACAAAACAAAGGGTTAGTTAATATGTGTGTTAACATAAAAATATATATATGTGTGTATACAAAATATTTTACAGTTCAATGATTTATGCAAAGTAAAAATGGATTTTCAATTTTCAAATTTATTTATGTGAACAGATTTTCATTACTTCTGCTACTACTGGTTCTGCTTCTTAGTCGTTAGTTTTTTTTTTAAAGACTAATGTTTGCTAAAGAGCCGTCCCTCCAACCTCCTTTCGTTCTTTGACTGTCACTACGGGGAATTACTTTGTCAACTGTTCGTACATATCGACTAGGAATCTAGCATGTAACCACCACACTATCCTTCCATAGATTCCTTACCAATCTGGAGTAATAAATTTCAATCTGTATGCACAAAGTAATGATTTTATTTTTCTTTTTTCCTTGTTTGCGTTCATCTCTCATTCTTTGGCAACATGGTGCGAGTAGTAACATTTCACATTTCCCTTTGGCCGAGGATCCCAACAAATCAAAGGCAAATTTACAATTTGCTACAGCTCTTTGGCGAAAAGTCAACGCAGTAAAAAAGAAACCATTTACTGGTTAGTAAATCATGTGAAAACGTAAAGAATAAAGTGTAAAAGTATCACAAGATATTATTTGTTGTAATAAATCTCAATTGTACATGTAAAAATGGTATATCCCGGTAGGGGAGTGAGGGGAGTGCTACCACAATTGTATAGAGGAAACAATAAAACGCAAAGTTGGGCACACAATTTTCTACATAGTTGAAGTTGAATGGAAAATGCACTCTTTTGGACATGAGCAAAGAAAAGGGATTAACATAGTGCCATGAATTTGGACTATGAATTGCTGCTTTTCGCAATTTAAATTTTAGGATATATTTTTGTTTTTATACCTAAGGAAATGATACGGCAGTACGAGATAAGTTTTCAAAGAAGAATTAAGAGCTTAGGCAATCTGAAGCTTAACTTCGATACCACATGCTGTAAAAAGCTCAAAATTGTCGTTGCGCTTTGGTCAAGGAATCATTGTTGCGATAGTACTCACGTTTGCAGAGCACCCCATGGCACATAACGAAATAGCACTGAATTCCTATTAGTTACTCTTGCATTTGTAATGCCTCTGCCCTAATCCGACGTGGCTGCTTGACGCAACTACCGATTTACATGTAAACAGACTTGTGGTCCACTATGTACAATAAATCGATTTTAATCAAATTCATCCTGCTTGAAAGTTTCTGAGCATTTCCGTAACTTTAGAAAGATCTTTGGAGCAATTATATTATGTTAATGAGTTGTATATACCCTATAAACAAATTACAAGTATACAGCTTACTTGTGCGCCACCTATAGTCGTTTTATTGTACTAAATTTAATGATATCTATGACAAGTAAATTACAACTAGTAATCGCATTCAGCTATGCAATTTTATATACAGTATGCAACAAGCAAACACACATTGATATCCATGGCACAATCAATTGCTAAGTCAAACGTGTTTTTCGGGAGCACCTGAAAGTCAATGGAAGTTATGTTAGTATAGTTTGGCCAATGTGGCAAGTTGACTAATTCAACAGTAGGTCACCGGCTCCTTGAGCCACTATCTATATGTAAAATAATATTTTACAACAAATTACCACCTCTGTAACTACTCCTCCACAGTAGTTAAAGGTTTATATATCGTTATGTTTTTTTTTTTTAATTTTTAACCAATTTAATTTATATCGATTGCAGTCCACTTATGTGTGGCCCAATGACGTAGCAGCTTTTGTGATTATATTTTTTTTCCAAAACAATTAATTGTAATTTATGTATAAATAATAAATCAATTTTATAAGCTACTCCATTTGTGCATGATTCTTTTATTTCCATGATTTCCATGACCACAAAAGACAAAGAGTTCTAAAAAAAATAATTTTTTTTTTTCATTTGATCAATCTACGATATTGGAAATTGTTTTGCACAATACTGCCTGACTGCCTATACACATGAAAGAACATATGAAGAGCATAACAACAACAGCAACAACAATAAGGAACAAAAAAACAAAGTATACATGTGAATTCAGCTGCAGAAATACATAAAAGAACAAAACAACCAATTACTTCAAATGGTAATGAAAGAGGAGCGTTGAGAAAGTTGGTAAGGCTTAAGCAAAAAAAAAAAAGCAGTGCATACTGAGGTATTAACAATGGGGCAAGGACTCTTAAGTTAATTTAGAACATCTTGATTGGAGCCTAATTGAGCATATTGCGATTTTTTGTATTTGAAAACCTTAATCAGAAAATTTAATATGTATGTATTAAGGCTGACACAAGTGCCAGTTTCAATTAATGCCATTTATTGACCAAATGTCAATTTATGCCACACCATGAAACGACATCACCAATTCATGCCATGCCATGCTAGCCAATTGGTCAATTCATAGTATGTCATTAACGACTCTAAAGTATTGTTTTATTAGTTTTTAAATCATAAAATGATTTTTGTCATTTCTAATAAACTATAGACTAATAAGGATCTTCTATATTTTGGAAATTTTCCATATTAACTTTCAATGCAATGGATGAAAATCAAACAGTAGAATGACACCAATTCATGTCTGATGACATGGTGTCATCAACTCGTATAACCATGGAACTCCAGAGCGATCCGAAGAAAATATTTTCGCTCCCACTCCGCTCCACACTCTGGCCGCTCTACACTCCGAATTCATGCATATAATTTAACATGTTCGAATAACATAAAACGATTTGCTTGACTCATGCCTAACATTGTAGTCACATGTCTATGTCCAACAAGTATAAACAAACTGAGAGGACTTGACAATGAATTGGATGACTTGACAATGAATTCAACTAATTCGTCTTGCGCTGGCTTCTAGTCTGTATGACGCTATGACATTGTTTGGTATCCTGGCAAAGCTGAAAAGACTTGAATGAGTGACAAGATAGCCAATAATGGCGCAAATGTAAAAAAATCGCTTTAACTTATAATGGAGATGAAAGAAAAGAAATGTGTTAGAGTATATGCCACCTTATTTCCTAAGTGTCCTTCCGAAGAACATGTCTTACTTCCGGTTTAATAAAAATTTCAAAACATTAAAACTGAAATCGTCAGATACATTTAGAGACTGTTCCAGATGGCTTTATACACCGAACAAAAACTCTTTCATTCACAATTTCCCATTATTTGAGAAGACTGCAGTAACAATAGCAAATTCCCCGCCAATGTGATACCTGTCTATGGCATAGGCTAGGAGTGTACGGCATACTCTCTAGAGATACCGAAAGAACTCGCAAGACTTTGATGGGACTCACTACACTTCTAAGGACTCCCAGGATATAAGTGCCCTCATGCGGAATATTGTCTATGGGCGTAGGGATCACTAAAAGGCTCACAACTGGGACTCGCAGGATTAAAGTCACCTTACACTGAGCACTTTTTATTCGTATAAAGATTACAAAATGACTCGTACGTCGTCACTGGGTCTTACATTCCCTCGTTAGTATATGGGTGACATTACATGGCACACTATCTATTTACATAGAACCGGTAAGACTAAAATGGAACTTACACCAACTCTAAGGACTCCGAGGATATGAGTGACAGGGATATGAGGGTAGGGATTACTAATGGGCTCACAGAACTCTATTGAAACTCACAGGAGCCTGTCAGGATCCCCAAAATATGAATAACCTTACACGGCACACTCTCTATTCGCGTAAGAATTGCTAGAGTACCCGCAAGACTCTGTTGGTACTCACAGCTCCTCTAAGGTCTTCCAGAATATGAGTACCCTCACACGTTATACTCTGTATTGGCGTAGGGATTCCTAATGTGCTGACAGAACTCTACTGAGGGTCACAGGACTATTAAATAACTTGTAGGACTTCTCTTAGACTCACATATCCTCGTCGGTAAATGAGTGACCTTACATGGCAAACTCTTTATTCGCGTAGAGATCAATAATTAACCCATTATTAACCCACAATTAAGCCTACAAAAGGTTAATGAATGTTAATAAACAACATAGACTATCTTCGCATCAGCATTCTTAAGGAAAATTTACATTAAGGTAAGGTTAGGTACAGGATCTGATCTAATAAAAACCATCTCACACTACACTTGGTGATCT
Organism: Muscina levida; assembly: GCA_964034835.1. NCBI lineage: Eukaryota > Metazoa > Arthropoda > Insecta > Diptera > Muscidae > Muscina > Muscina levida. The sequence continues at coordinate 146,351,484 of OZ035883.1, read as the reverse complement.
TTTGAACCGTTGTGATTGTCCTAGTAGAAGAGAAAAGGATAATAAAACAAGGAGTAGAGAAATAGAATGGTCTAGATACCTAGATAATGAAGGAATAGCATATTGTGGAGAACTATTACAAAAAAGCCTAAGTCAATCAACTTGACCCAGTCAACAATAAGAGACACAGCTTGAAAGCTGTTAAGTAACTTATTCCGACTAAGGAGAGAGACTCTAGGGCTTCTATACAACATTGCACTAAGTACCTTAACGTCTTACGGGCTAGAGCGGCATAGCTACAAAGTAAATGTTTCATCGTTCAGACGCCTCCTTGTCCTTAGTATGGGTATTTTATTTTTCTGTAAGGTAACTAAGATTGCAGTGGCCAGTTAAAATTCCAGAAATATATGTCATTTTATTTAAATGCGGTACGCGTTAGAGCTAATCGACCACTATATAAAGCTTATCAACACCCACGGGTCGATTTAATGATTCATGCCTTACAACATAATATTCCGACTTACTACTTTTTCTGTATTTTTTTATATTTCATTTCTCTAATTTCCTATCTACCCTCGTTGGGGGCTTTTAACGCCACTTGCAAAATAATAGAAGTGCGTATTGAATACACTTCGCATGCCTCTTCCTATCCACACCACCCCAGTAGTAGTTCATAAAGGAGAAAGAAGGGCAAAAAGCTTTGAGCAATCAAAGTCATATCAATTAACCCTTTTTAACACCCTGACGATGATTCTGATGCTGATGCCGATGCTGCTGATGCCAATGATGATAATGATTCCGATTCGTTTTTCTTTCTTCATCTCTTTTGTTGTTCTTACGTTTCTCTGCTCTCTTTTATGGTATTTTCAATTAAAATGTATTTGTACACAAAACGTTAATTTAAATTGAAAAAAAAAAATGCATAAAACCATAAAAAACAAAGCAGCATTAAGAAAAGAAACAAAAAAAAAACCAACACGACGACCATATCAAACAGAATGTCATACAAAAAGAACACAAAGTAGTTACTCTCTCTCGTTAATTTGTCTGTTTTGAGCCGGAATAGGAAAACCAAACGAACACACACAGGATCTATCAGCAAAGTATTCATGTGAATGCAAATTTGTGCCTTTGCAACAACTGCAAATCAATAGCAATTGATTTAAACTAGCTAGACCTCTAGGGGCTGCTTGGACTGACTTGAGTCGAGTCTCCTTTGCGCCCTGTAACACTAAAACAGTTTATCGTTCATCATCACACTTTTCAAAAGGCAGCAGCAGATCTTAGAGTATTGCCCTCACGGCTAAATGCAACAATGGCAACAAATGCGAATGTACTTAATGTAATGACGCCTAATGGAGGATATCACACCCCAGAACAGTCTTCGTCCTCTCTCTCTCTCTCTCTAGCTCCTCTACTTGCCTCCCCTACTTCTTCTTTATAGCCTTGTCAACTCCCTATAGAGTGTCTGGCTATAATATTCAATGCAGTGCAATGCAATTGAATTCATTTCAATTGCTTTGGTGCTTTACTTTGGCTTTTTATATCATTTAACACTTAACAATTACAAGAGGTGTTAAAATGTTTAAATCTATTCAAATGCAAAAATTTCACTATGTGTATTACGAGGATGGCTGCTGGTATATGTACGTTTCAGAGCGGATTGAGGGGAAAATTGCGGGTAGAATTCTAGCGAAATTTCAATCAACTTACAGGAAATGTCACATTTTTTGCGCTATGTTTGCGTTGTACGCCACTTTCCACCGGATGTGTTTGGTGTTTCCGTTGTGATTAATTAGTTGTTGTTGGATTTCTGGCAGACACCAAATATTGTTTTTTTTTATATGTGTGTGGATTTGTGTGGAATTTAAATTGAAAATATTTGCGGCAAAAAATTAACAAAAAAAATTTGGAAAATTCTATGGGAAAAATTAGGAGTAAATTGTTGCAAAAGTTGATGTTAAAAAAATTCGTTTGAAATTAATGTATTAGTAAATTTAAGATAGATATCACTAGATCTTGTCCAAACGGCAGAAAGTTTCCCCAATTTATTTAAGTGAAGTTATACACAAAATAAAATTTAAGTAGCGGTGTTTTTATATACTGGTTCATATCTTAATATATAAATATTACGTGTACTTGTTCATACTAATCTCCAAAACCGTCTAACCGATATCAATGCAATTTTGTGGGTGTGCATGATTGTGGGTGTGCAGCATGAAAGTTGGTATACATTTGGATCCGAAAGGTAGCGCTGTTGTCGTTTTTTAAATATAATCTTTTCTGAGCTCTTGGGACATATGATTTTTAGGGACAACAACGTTTGTCGGGCCAGCTAGTCTATATTTATCTATAAATTTCCTTGTCTAGAATGATAGCTACAAAAAACTAAAACAACATTTTTCAAAAATTTGTCTTATTACTTATATATACTTCACCAAGCGCACACACGGACCAGAATGTATATTCAGTATGTTCATAAATATATATGATCAGCGTCGAGTTCTGGGTTGATTTAAAAATGTCTTTACCCACGATTATAGCCGTAGTTTAAAATATATAAAGCTAAGGTTAAGGATAAGTTCTAAGATAAGCAAGTTTGGTCAAAAATTATTCCCGTCTCCCTTATAATGTGCCCCTTTTGGGGGTCTTAAAAAACTTAATTTCCCTTTACACCCCGTTGTTGTTGTTGTTGTAACAACTGGTGGAAGTAGCTGGGGTGATAATTTTTTATACCGATTTTGAATTTTATCGGCACTCAATCGGGCACATAATCCGATTTTCAAACGATCATTGTTGGCAACTCTGTTTTGTTCCTGTGTAGATAACAAGGTTTGTGTCAAGGATTGTTAGGTGTTGTTGTTATGAGTTTTAATCGCCAAATTCCACCAAAGATGGCGCCAGATAGTTTTGTTGATTTATTTGCGATGTTGATAAGTCATTTTCCTTTTTTCTTGGTTCTAGCGCAATCTGGTTTTTTTTTAGTGGAAGCATCTAGGATGAGTTTTGTTGGCTGGACAACTCGAAAGTATTTGAAAAATATTTTTTTTGTCGATGTTGATTTTGCCAGTGCTCCGGCCGGGAATCAAACCCGGCACCTTCGGATTGCTAGTCTACGTCTCTTCCTGTAAGCTATCGAAGGCCACTCTTTACACCCCGTGAATGAGGTATGCGATGCTTCTCCCGTTGTTGTGAATTGACACGCTTTCTATTTTAGATTCACAACAAACGGCACCTACCCGTTTATCGACGAATGCGAACGTCACTGTTTGAGAAGCTTTTACTAGACATGTTGGTTATTTCAACACTTATACCGATATTGTCTGCGTGAAAAAGGTGGTTATTGCCGGCCTCGCGAGGCTACGGGATGCCTAACACTGGTTTAAAAAGTAGGCTTAAATTTTATGTAAGAACTCGAGTATATCCTAAAATCTATCTATCACAGATAAAAATTCTCTCAAAACCATATCTGTTGTATTCCATTTTAAGTATTTCTATAAAAGGTTTAGAAATATAAATATAAAATTTAATATCTAAGTTTAGTAGTTAAAAATTTCACCGCTTTTTCTTTTGCAATAATTTTCCTGACATACTTACTTACTTAATTTCCCTTTGCACCCCATGAATGAGGTATGGGATAGCTTCTCGCGTTGTTGTGAATTAACACGCTTTCTATTTTTTTAGATTCACAACTAACGGCACCTACTTATTTATCGACGAATGCGAACGTCACTGTTTTGAGAAGCTCTTACTAGACACGACGATTGAATCGACGCTTTATACTGCGAAGTTGCTGTCAAACAACATTCGAGGGGAGCCGACAAAGAAAGAAAATTTTATTTATTTTTTCTTTTAAGATGACTGGAGCCAGGTTTGAACCTGCGATCTCCCGCATGGTAGTCGCGTGTTCTAACCACTATGCCACGGCAAATTTATATTTTCGATTTTGAGTTCCGTAATAAAAAATATGGAATAGTGAAAACAAAATTTCCCTTCATTAAATACTAACGGCCTTATTCATAAAAACTTATAAGAGGTTTATAAACCATTTTTAAGCAATTTTCGGGAAAACAATATTCATAAACGATTCACATCTTCAATAAGTTAAAGTAGGGTTGTCTCTACTTTAAGCATGCTATAACTTGACGTTTGTACAATTTATTGCATATTTATGAATTTGAGATCTTTATTTTGAGTTTTTCGGCATTTTTCCTATTGAAAAGAGTATTTGCATGCATTCATTGTGTAGGCAATTTTCTTCTTAATCAGTGCGCACATAGAAAAGTATCTAAATAGACACTTTTCATTCATGAAAACCATTTTGAAAAATATTTCTCCAAAATTCTTCAAAAATAATTTGTAAATAATGAAATAATATTCGTGATGTATAAACAATCAAAACAAGGAAACAATGTAATCGGTATCCGATTATAATTTTAACATGAGGAAAAGAAAATCAAATTTTTTAATATAATTTTTTACTTTAACGTCTTTCTTATCATCATGAGAATCGTAGTCAATGAAAAATTGTGCTACATTAGTGTTTTAGTTATTATAAGTGCAAATACATATTTGGTATCCGATTATAAAGCTTTTGTATCCGATTATAAAGCTGTTTTTGTGCATCATTAACGACCAATAACAGTCGGCGTTGCCACCTGAACACATAAAGCTAAAGTACTGATAAAAAACGTTTATGAATACAATTTCTTATTAAAGGTTTGTTAGAGCTAAAGAATACTTTACCTAGAGAACGCTTCATACCTACTTTAGAAATTTTTTATGAATATGGCCGTAAAAATATAACTTGGTAACTTAAATTTGTCTCCGTTCATTTCCACCCCACCCTGCAATATATACTAAAACATATCAAATTTTAATAGTTAAATTCCTTCATTAAATTATAACACTACAATTAATTTCTACAACTAAAACTTTCCTTTAACTTTCCATTTTCATTTTATCGCTCGACCTCCAACCACTTCCACCCTGCAGCACATGCAACCGATTCTACTTTTAATAGAAAAACACAACGATTTATAGTTATTTGCGATAATTTTGACATATACGCCAAGATATGACCGGTAATGTGATGACAAACAAATATGAGACCAATATAATTCTGACATTTCGGTGACAGACAGTTTGCCTAAAACTGTCAACGCCACATTTTCAGGTAAATAGTTTATGACACTTTTAGTTGTACACAAAAAACAAAAACCTAAACATTTTCTTATCTCGTCTATTGTTTAAACGCAATAAAAGCAGACTACTATGTGAATACAAACGGGCGAGGGCGATAGTGTATTTGTTTACAATCACAATATAAAGCAGGGCAATGGGGGAAGGGGTCTCCGTACAGTTATAGGAAAATCATGGATAAGGTAAGGTGAGATTTATGAATGAAGATTAGGATTAAGATATCGTCATAGGAAATTATGATGGATGATGAATTACGATGGCATTTCGAATTTCTAAATACAATAGTTATGATGTATACGAGCAGCAACAAAATCCGACGATGTTTCCTTAGGGTTTTTCCGTTTCATTCATCTTTTGGGAACATTTAAAGATTTCCTTTGACCTTTAGCGTAATTATTGGCCTTTGTTGCCAAAATTATTTTAGGGCGAAAAAAAAATAACAAAAATCTTCTTTACAGCTGCAATTAATGCAATTTTGTGTAATAGGATTTTCCGCCTTCATTTAATCTTTGCTACAAAAGGCAAACGTCTACAACAATGTTATACATACACATGGTTGTTGTTGTGTACAAGGGAGGTTCTTGTACTCGTACTCATTTCCAAAGCAGGTCAAAATTGTTGGGTTTGTTTATTTGTGTTATTTTTTTTTGTTGTGCTTCATTAATTTTCCTGTTTGTGAAAAATTGCATTGTTTTTCTTTCAATGGCCGTCCGACAGACAGACAGACATCAAATGTTTTGCTTTGTTGGCTTAAGACCACCACTGAAGTCAGATTAACCCGGATTGTACGAAACACCAATATTGTTGTGCCATAATCGCTGTATAATTGGTGAAGGTTTTCGGTAAACAAACCATATAGAACTGTGTCCTTTTCATAGATTGTTTGGTATGGAGTTTGGTTTTCGTGATACGGAATGTTAAGAATTTGACAAGGCCCACATGTTTGAAGGTGGGAATAGATTTTTAAGCTGAGAAACTATTGCTTATAATAAAGCTTGAATATTACTGCTCTTGTCCAGTGGTCACATGCAATTTAAGGCCAAACCAGTTCAGTGAGACAAATTTTAAATAATACCTATCCCTATTAATATTCTTAATGTGAATGCTTGTGTGTCTGTTTGTGGCTCAATCACGTCTGAATGGTTGAACCAAGTATCGAAATTACCGTAGCCTATATATTTTCTTTTAATTTTTGACCTAATGGGCGGAGTGGGAGTAGCAAAATTTTATTTAAGAGCTAGAGAACTAAAATTTAATACCCAGACAACATAGTGCTCGACAACGCGAATATGAATAAGCAGACTAATTTAATTTTTGACTCAATAGGCGGAGTGGGTGTGGCAATTTTTTTTTGGAGCTAGAGAGATACAATTTTGTACGCAGATAGTACTCGTCAACGCGAATATGAATATGCAGAAGAAATTTTAATTTTCGTTCAGTGGGCGGAGTGGGTGTGCCAAAATTTAATTTAAGAGCTAGAGAGCTAAAATTTGATACCCAGATAGTACTCGACAACGTGAATATGAATAAGCAGACAAATTTTAATTTTGGATTCAATAGGCGGAGTGGGCGTGGCAACATTTTTTTTTAAGAGTTAGAGAGAAAAAATTTGAAACCCAGATAATACTCGACAACAACGCGAATATAAATAAGCAGACACATTTTAATTTTGGACTCAATAGGCGGAGTGGGCGTGGCAACATTTTTTTTTCGAGCTAGAGAGATAAAATTTTGTACGCAGATAGTACTCGTCAACGCGAATATGAATAAGCAAACAAATTTTAATTTTGGACTCAATAGGCGGAGTGGGCGTGGCAAATTTGTTTTTTTGGAGCTGGAGAGATATAATTTTGTACGCAGATAGTACTCGTCAACGCGAATATGAATAAGCAGAAGATATTTTATTTTTTTTGACTTAAAGGGGGAGTGGGCGTGGCAAAATTTTATTTAAGAGGTAGAGAGCTAAAATTTGGTACAAAGATAATACTAGACAACACGAATATAAATAGGCAGAAGATATTTTATTTTTTTTGACTCAATGGGCGGAGTGGGCTTGACAAAATTTTATATAACAGCTAGAGAGAAAAAGTTTTGAATATAAATAAGCAGAAGATATTTTATTTTTTTGACTCAATGAGCGGAGTGGGCGTGGCGAAATTTTATTTTAAAGCTAGAGAGATACAATTTGATACTCAGATACGTAGTACTCGACAACGCGAATATGAATATGCAATAGAACATTTATTTTTTGATTCAACAGGCGGAGTGAGCATGGCAAACAATTTTTTAGAGATAAAGAGATACAATTTTTTACGCAGATAGTACTCGTCGACGCATATATGAATAAGCAGAAAGTATTTTAATTTTGGACTCAGTGGACTCAATGGGTGTTTTTAGAGTTAGAGGAATAAAATTTAATATCCAGATAGTACTCGACAACACGAATATGAAATTTCAATGTTGGACCCTATGGGCGGAGCGGGTGTGTCAAAACTATGTTTAAGAGCTAGAGATAAAAGCTTCAAAACCCAGTTAAAGTACTTGACAACACGATTATGAATATGCAAACGCATTTCCAATTTTCAATCAGTGGACGGATGTGGCGGGCGTGTCCAATTTGTATTTTACCCATAGAGAAGGAACATTTACTGACCAAATCGTTATTTTTAATCATTGGGTGGAGAATAGTGTTAGTTAGCCCTAGAAAGATAACATTTGACAGCACTTGGAACTACAATGAAACTATGACAACCCCATGTTAAAGTAAACATTCTATCACATGGAAAGTAGATTGGATGGTAATAACTAGTGCTGGATACTAATGGATAGTGAAAGTGCGGCACTAGTAACCCGAACAAGCGGGTAGCGAAGCATTATCGTGTCTACTAGTTTTGTTAATAATTTAACTCTTCAAAATATTTCCTTGCTTTTACTCATTAACCTCTACCCTGTCATCTATTGATTGCAATTATTACAACTAAATTGCAATTTAACATAAACCTATCAAATTGTCAAGTACTTTGTGAATATCCTAAGGCTTTTTAGCCAAGAAATAAAGAAAAATAAAACCACTTATATACTGCGGCCAATTGTTTTGCCAAATGGAATTATCAGAAAATCAAATGTATCTGGTAGGTTCCTTCGATTGCATGTCTATCATTATCAACTGACATGAATATTCCCTACATTTTGCATTTACCTTTGGAGCAGACGATTACCATGCCGATAATTTGCAAAACAATTTCCCCAATGAGAGCCATCATCATCAATGACGACGACGTTGATGATGGTCGCGACGAAGATGGCTACGATGGCATATGCTAAGGATCTGTGGGGAATTTCTTGCAGGCATTTTGGGCCACAACATCTGCAGTAACAATATCGTTGATTCAAACAATGATTGAGTGATTTGATTTTATGGCAAAGGGGTATCTGTTGTGTTTTTTGTTTTTGTTGTTGGTATGGGTTTCTCCTTATGCCAAATTGCATTCGATTCGTTTTGAGAAACGCTAATGTCTGTTTGTCATTTCTGTCATAACTTGTCAATTTTAGTTTTGTGTTATGTTTTGTACTTTGTTAACGTTTTTGCTGTTGTTCAATTTTCTGCTGATCCAATCACTAAAGACATTATTGAGAATTTATTGTTTATGTTTGTACAAAATTCTAAACAAGCTCATGATTTTGAGTGAGTGAATGACTAGTGCAATTTGTGTAGATTGTCGGATTGTGGAAAGCAAAACAAAGAAAAAAAACGATAAATAAGAAGTTAGGTACATTACTAGAAAAAATGTAGTAATAGAATTCAAAGTACTTATTGGCATAACTTTTATAATTTTACCATAAATTTTTTTCATTATAAGTTGGAACAAATTTTTAACTAACACAGTACACCACATGATTTTGGGACTTAAATCTGAGAATTGTACGTGAAAGTTGCCCCAAAGATAAGAACTTCTGCATCATTCGTTTTGTCAAGTTGGCTGCATTAATAATTTAATGGCCTGGTACCTGGTTCGCCAGAGGCGCTGGTCTACGCATTGTATTCACTGGTGTGCGAAGAGCTCCGTGGAATTAAGCCCTAACGGGCAGGCATCTACGTAAAACCATAAACATCTGTTTCTTAGTGATTTCCCAACTATCATATAGGCTGACGTTTTTACAATCGAACACTTAGTTTTGGAGATAACTACACTTCAAGCGTTTTATATGAATATCCATGGGTTCTAAACAGAGCTGTAAACTCAAGTACAAGTAATCATTACCTACCATGTTCGAAAGTATTTAAAAGTTAACTACAATTCTAATTACATGAGGAATTGGAATTGAAACTAAAAGTCTCAACTACAGAGGTAATTGTACTTGAAAGTAATGATTCCTAATTACTTTTCAATTAGCTCAATTACTTTTTAATTACAAGGAATTGAAAGGAATTGACGGAATTGGGAGGAATTGGAAGGAATTAAGAGGAATTGCTGCTATCAGCTGTCATCAAATAACATGTGAAGTGTATGTAAACATTGCAGTGTGACGTCACAAAGAGAAAAGGAGAGTGGGAGCAATATATTTTAACATAACGGACCTTTCCAAATTGCAGCAATTCCTCTAAATTCCTTCCAATTCCTCCCAATTCCGTCAATTCCTTTCAATTCCTTGTAATTAAAAAGTAATTGAGCTAATTGAAAAGTAATTAGGAATCATTACTTTCAAGTACAATTACCTGTGTAGTTGAGACTTTTAGTTTCAATTCCAATTCCTCATGTAATTAGAATTGTAGTTAACTTTCAATTCCTTTTTAGATGTACTTGTATTTGTAATTGAGCAGTAATGAGTACAAATTGTAATGATTAGTTTACAGCTCTGGTTCTAAACCATTTCAAGGTAAGATTCAAACTTATTTCAAGAGATTCCGACTATATCGTAGTGATTTCCCAACTATCATATAGTGTGATGACAAATTAAGATGACAATTTGCAATCGAACACTTAGTTAATGAGATAACTGTACTTCAAGATTTTCTTATGAATATCGATGGTTGCCAACTTATTTTAAAGTGAGATTTCTGCGGCAGAATGGCCACGAATATGCTGACACATTTATATTCTTTTAGATACATAAATACAGTAAGATATTTGAATAAAACGCTTTAGGAGCCAAAATAATAGATGGTTATTCAACTATAATTCAGAACAAAGTTTGCCGGTTTAGTTATTAAAAAAAAACATAATATAATAAAGTCATTTTATCTAACTGGTGTAATATTTTTTAAAAAAAAACAATGAAAAGAATCACTACTTATCAACTGCAATCTTTATTGCAAATTGTGTCTTCTTTGCATTTTAAAGAAAACATACTTGTGAGATGTCGAATTTTTTTTAATTTCATTAAATTTTGTTTTGATTTCAAGAAGTTTGACTAATTTTCCCGTTTTTGTTTTCTCTTTCTTTGCTCAGGTTATCCATCCAGCACCAGTTCACACTGTTTACGCTGCAACAGCGAGGGCTTCATTTAATGCCCCGCCTACTTGGTCACGGTATACCCGGCAAATTGTGGAACGCTATACGGGACCTTCAATGACCACCTTAGCTGGATTTTTTGGGGTGTTTTTTCGTCGGTCTCTCGATTTTGGCCATGTAAATATCTCTAATACATAAATATAGTTAACGAAATAAAAATGATATAATGTTAATGTAAATATATATTAAAGTATGTGTAAATATATAAACTATAACATATATTATTATTGCTGTACTTGCTTGTACTAATCAAAACAGTAATCAAGATACACTCAAAGAAATTTTTTTGTCGATATTTAGTTTATAAAACAAACAACAAATAATTTACAAATTAACTGTAATTTTTGCATTAAATGAAAACAAGAATAATTAAAACACAATTTTTAAAAATAAACAAAAACAAATTCAAACAAAAAATAAATAATATTTCCCCTGTTATTATTTAGTAAGGAATCAGCATTAGCCAGTGTACAGATAATAGATCGCTTGAATTTTAGTATGTAGAAATTTGATATTCTTCAAATTATCTGGTAAGTTACGGTGGTACTCCTCAAACTTTAATAATGTTTAATGAAAGCGAAAGCCTTTTATTTATCCATTGGAGAATTTTAAATTAAAATTATTTCATGAGTAAAGATTATTGTGACATCACGATACTATGGAATTCCGTTCGGCAGCCCACATGGAAAACGAAGACATTTAGTATTGTATAAAATTAGTCGAAATGGCGAATAATTTTTAAATAATACACAAATGATCATATTTCAAATTTTGGCAAGGGGTTAAACCTATACTTTTTTTAGCACAAACATATTTTTCTCTGAATTTCGTAACATTGACTTTGGTTTTAGATAGTACTTCAATAATGTAATAATTTGAAATTTCGACCAGTTTTCATTGACTTTTGAACGTCTTTATTATGGTGATTTCTTGACAAAAACAAAAAAAATAACTACTTTATAACACTCAAACGATCATATTTTAGCTGTCCATGCCATTTTAAACCAAAAATTTTTTTTATCAAAAATCCAAATTTTGGCAAGGGGTTAACCTATACTTTTTTTTGAACAAAAATATTTTTTTGCGAATTTCGTCGCATTGACTTGTGTTTTAGATAGTGCTTTAAAAATGTAATAATTTGATATAGCTTTTGCCTATCGTGGGCCCACCTGTTTTGGTATAAATTGAATAATAGAAAAATCCGACCAGTTGTTAACATCTTTTTTTATGCTGATTTATTGATAAAAACAAAAATGAACTACTGTGCAATACTCGAATGATCATATTTTAGCAGCCTATGCCATTTAAAACAAAAAAATTTTTTTATCAAAAATCCAAATTTCGGCAAGTGGGTTAACCTATACTTTTTTTTGCACAAAAATATTTTTCTCGGAATTTTACCACAGCGGCTTTGTTTTTAGAAAGTGCTTCAAAAATGTAATTATTTGATATGACTTTTGCCTATCGTTGGCCCACCTGTTTTGGTATAAATTGAATAATAGGAAAATTCGACCAGTTTTTAACATCTTTTTTATGCTGATTTATTGACAAAAACAAAAAATTAACTATTTTGCAATACTCAAATGATCATATTTTAGCAGCCTATGCCATTTAAAACAAAAGAAAATTTTTATCAAAAATCCAAATTTTGGCAATGGGTTAACCTATCCTTTTTTTGCACAAAAATATTTTTCTCTGAATTTCGCTATGGCGATATTGTTTTTGGATAGTGCTTCAAAAATGTAATAATTTGATATGACTTTTGCCTATCGTGGGCCCACCTGTTTTGGTAGAAATTGAATAAAGCGAAAATTCGACCAGTTTTCATAGACTTTTGAACATCTCTTTTAAGCTGATTTCTTGACAAAAACGATAAATTAATAACATTATAACACTCAAAGGATCATATTTAAGCTGTCTATTACATTTATAATATAAGAAATATTTTTTATCAAAAATCCAATTTTTGGCAAGGGGTTAACCTATATATTTTTGTTGCACAAAAAAATTTTTCAGCAAATTTCGCCACGGCGATAGTGTTTTTAGATAGTGCTTCATAAATGTAATAATTTGATATGACTTTTGCCTATCGTGGGCCGACCTGTTTTGGTATAAATTGAATAATAGGAAAATTCGACCAGTTTTTAACATCTTTTTTTATGCTGGTTTATTAACAAAAACAAAAAATGAACTACTATGCAATACTCGAATGATTATATTTTAGCAGTCTGTGTCATTTAAAACAAAACAAAAATTATAAAAAAAATCCACATTTTGGCAAGGAGTTAACCTATATACTTTTTTTGAACAAAAATATTTTTCTTTGAATTGCGTCGCATTGACTTGTGTTTTAGATAGTGCTTTAAAAATGTAATAACTTGATATGACGTTTGCCTAACGTGGGCCCACCTGTTTTGGTGTAAATTGAATAATAGGAAAATTCGAACAATTTTTAACATCTTTTTTTATGCTGGTTTATTAACAAAAACAAAAAATTAACTACTATGCAATACTCGAATGATCATATTTTAGCAGCCTATGCCATTTAAAACAAAAGAAAATTTTAATCAAAAATCCAAATTTCAGCAAGGGGTTAGTTAACCTATACATATTTTGCACAAAAATATTTTTTTTCGAATTTTGCCGCAGTGATAGTGATTTTAGATAGTGCTTCAAAAATGTAATAATTTGATATGTCTTTTGCCTATCGTGGGCCCATCTGTTTTGGTACAAATTGAATAATAGGAAAATTCGACCAGTTTTTAACATCTTTTTTATGCTGAATTATTGACCAAAACAAAAAATTAACTACTATGCAATACGCGAATGATTATATTTTAGCAGCCTATGCCATTTAAAACAAAAGAAAATTTTTTATCAAAAATCCAAATTTTGGCAAGGGGTTAACCCATACTTTTTTTGAACAAAAATATTTTTCTCTGAATTTCCTCGCATTGACTTGTGTTTTAGATAATGCTTTAAAAATGTAATAATTTGATATGACTTTTGCCTATCGAGGGCCCAACTGTTTTGGTGTAAATTGAATAATATGAAGATTCGACCAGTTTTTAACATCTTTTTTTATGCTGATTTATTGACAAACAAAAAAACAAAAAATTAACTACTTTGCAATACTTAAATAATCATATTTTAGCAGTCTGTGTCATTTAAAACAAAACAAAAATTATAAAAAAATCCAAATTTTGGCAGGGGGCTAACCCATACTTTTTTTTGCACAAAAATATTTTTCTCTGAATTTCGTCGCATTGACTTTGGTTTCAGATAGTGCCTTAAAAATGTGATATTTTGATATGACTTTTGCCTATCGAGGGCCCACCTGTTTTGGTGTAAATTGAATAATAGGAAAATTCGACCAGTTTTTATTATGCTGATTTATTGATAAAAAACAAAAAAAAATTAACTACTTTGCAATACTTAAATAATCGCATAGAATGCTATATGTCATTTAAAACAAAAACAAAATTATAAAAAAAGTCAAAATTTCTGCCCAAAAATATTTTTCTCTGAATTTCGTCGCATTGACTTTGGTTTTACAAGTTGTGAAAGATACCTGAGGTTCGGTATAGCCGAAGATATTTATCATACTAGTTATTTTTGCATTTCTAGGCAACCCATAGCCTCGCGAGGCCGGGTATCTGAGAGTTTTGTTTGATTCAAAGCAGTCAGTCTCTGCTTGAGTGTTATGAAAGCAAGGTTTGTTTCGTATTCAACACAGACAGATGAACAACGGTTCTACGATTGTTAGGACAGCATAACATTTTCACCGTGTAGAATTTGACAGCGCTCACGCTTCTTCTGCGACCGTACTTAAGCACACCATATTGTTGTTTGCGTGAGTTTTGATATGCCACCACTCATGTAAAGTCAAAAGTTTTCGGGGCATAGTAAAGATTCCGACATCCAATTCTATTTTACATGGTGTATTTAAAATTAAAAAAGAAAGCTCATAATAAATCCCTTATTACAATGACATACAAATACTTTTAAGATTGTAATGAACTCAGCGAAGTAATATTCTTATATATATATCGGTTGAAATAGACGGGAACAACTTACCTGAAATAAAGAAAAGATAAGAGATTTTTACAAATTGAAAAAATATAGTAAAGTTCTAAAAAAGTTTAAAGAAATGTATATTATAAAAATATTCATGTCTGCCCTCTGTTCTCAACACTGATTTGCTGGACTTTTGCAGCATTATCTATACCAATCTGGCAACACTTTGTCAATTATCGATTTTTGACAAACCAATACGTCTTCGTTCTGTAGTACAAAAAAATATATTATAACTGTATTCATGTTTGCTATTTGTTTTCAACACTGCTTTGCTGGACTTTTGCAGCATTATCTATATCAATATGGCAACACTTTTATTATATTCCAATAATTAGGAGAAATATCTATATCCAACACACAGACATAGTATTAACAAAGAAATTTATTTGACAATAATAAAGACTTTTGGAGTTGCAATTTACATTAAACGACTTCGTAAATACTGTCTGCATATTGCGCCACCTATACACTACTTTTGTAACTAAGCCTATCCTAAGCAAAAACATAAAAATGATTGTTATTGTATTGCATATATTTAGAAAAGTTTTAAAGCTTATAGAAAAAAATCACATATAATATATACAGATTTTCAGGCAATTTAGGTACTGCACACATTCTATATCTCATGTACTCTTCATTGGCTTAAACTTAAAATAATTAGACCTAATGACTTTATATTGTTCTCTTCCCATTTTGCTTTAACAATTTTCATGTCTCGGTCATAAATTTCTTAGTCGTCGTTACAAAAATCCAATAATGATTCCTCTCTGTTCAAATACAAATAATGTGTGTGATATTTATGTAATATCATGACGATGATGTTGTTGCGCTGGCGATTAGAACAACGGCTATCATAATAATAATAATACTAATACTAAATAGTAATAATGTACAATTGCAACTGTTTCTCTAACAAATACAAAATGTGATATCGGACACGTTTCACATCGAGCAATAGAACGTAGAGCGCACAAATATGTAGCTGCAGTGTGTGAAACCGTAACGTCAAACGTATGACCAAGTCGAAAAATGTTACATTTGTGCCACAGCAGAAAGTCTCTGGCAGTGGCTGGATGGACGGATCATGTATTTGCTATAGATATTCTAAATTCAACAGGAATTAAGCACAGCCAATGCTATACAATATACCATACGTTATGGCAAATATCGATAAAGGAGAAAAAAAATCAACAACAACAACTACAACCCGAACAACGACTAAAAACATAAATAAATATAAAGCAAATGCAATTCATGATTTTGTATTAAAACAACCAGAGGAGGACTGAGTGAGGAATGCCAATGTATGTATGTATACCATGGTCTGTGTAGTGGTATTTGTGTGAACTCACAGTCGAGTGTTACAACCATTTGTATTTACAAGATACTTGAACGTGTGGTGCCTAACATAGCACATAAATCAATGCTTCGATACTTGAAATCGTATCAGCAAAAAACAACAACAAGAACAACAATTTGTATATAATATAAGCATACTAAATGCATTTATTGGTTTGTTGTATTTCTATATATAGCTTACAATGTACTCGTACTCGCACTCGTAGTCTTACTCTGCTTTATGTGTGCTATGCGTTACAGATATTTGTTTGTTTGATAAGCTATAGATTTCTTTTTCAAGAAGTCTGAGGAATCCACATAAAAAAAACAACATCAACCAAACTAACTGTATGTGTATGCAGGCAGCCATGGAAGGCCCAGTATGTTTATTTGTTGTTTCAGCAAATACTTGATACAACTTCCAGGTTTTTTTTTACAAACTCTCTAGGCTCATTCATGGACACTTTAGTATCTTTTGCTTGAATAGGAGAAATAATAAAAAAAATATAGAAAAAAAAAACATAAAACATGTGTTCTATAGGCCATAGGCAGAATCATGTCAATATTACGGCAAACAGACCACATAACTACATAAGTATAGGCAAATTGAGAGGTCATCTTCGATTAGCCAATAGGCCTAGAATTATGAGATTATGGCGGACAGTGGGAAGCTACCTTTTGTAATTTAGTAATAAAAAAGGGAATCTGTAAAAACTTTTAATACAAACCATATACTGTTATTATATAACATAATATTTACTATACTATGCGATAAATCGATGCACTTTTTACTATTGCTTTTTACGTGCTTTTATAAAAATTTTATAATATAAACAGAAGGGTGGATCATTTTAATTGTCGGCAAAAAGTATCCAACTAGATCGGTAGGTAGATCCATTCCGGACTACTGCCGTGTATGTAAGAACAAGGAGGAGTCCGAGACGATGGAACATCTTCCTTCTATCTAACCTGCTCTAGACATTAGGATTCCAGCGATGAATTAAACAATGTATCTAATTAGTAATACATGACATCAGTATGGCATTGTAAGCGAGCGATCTAAGTACTTATGTAAAAAATATCGTCCACTCATTATAACTTCGATTATCAAGCTCGCCACTTACATGACACTTACTGACACTTACTGAAATTCTCGCTTACAAAGTAAGTAAGCGAATAAGGAATATAAGTGAGAGAATTATCACTTATTTCTATTGCTGACATCAGCGATTACGTAATGAGTACTTTTACCGCTGGAATGCTAAGAGTTTTAGCACAAAGTTATATAGGAGACCTAGAGAGTCTCTCCATAGTTCGAATAGGAAATTTGACAGGTTTCATGCGGTGCCTTCCATGGCTATCCGGCGGTAAACGTAACGAAGTACCTGTTTAGAAATCCATGACATCAGTATGACATTAAAAGCGAGCGATTTAAGTACTTAAAATATCGTCCACTGATTATAGCTCCGATTGAAATGGCACCTACTGACATCGTCGCTTACTTCGTAATCAAGCGTGTCATCAAGCACTTACTGACATTGTCGCTTACTATGTAAGCGTCACTCCTATGCTAAATTTAGGCAGAAATGTAAGCGAGAGAATCATCACTGATTGCTACTACATATAGCTGACATCATCGATTACGTAATGGGTATTTTGACCGCAGACGTTTGGGGTTCCCACGATTTTCTATTCTTTTCTACCCTCCCTCTCTCCTTTCTTCTCCCCTTCCCTTTCTCATTTTTTAATGGACAATCACCATGTATCAGCAGATCTCTGTGTGTAGTATGATGTGGTTTATACCAGATTACACGTGTCCACAACCTGACCTAATCTAACCCCCTGAATCCGAATATCATCCCCATTTTGTCGATTTTCACTCTTTGTTATCATTCTAGTATAACAAAGAGTGAAGTTAGAAACTGAACCTGATATGTGCGGGCGTACCAAGAAAATGGCTGATTCTTATGCAAAATAATTTCCTAAGTCCAATTTTCACCCCCATTTGTTCCCACCGCCTACCGATTTTCATCGGGACGAGTCCCCATCCCCCCATCCCCCCATCTTTGTCGTTGTTTGTCTATGTTCGATAACACTGCTCTTCAAAAACAAAACAAAGTGTGAGCCCACTATTTTTGCTGGTTCTAATGAAAAGCAAGAAAGAAAGTTTCAGTCGGGTAAGCTGACCCAAATTTGCAAGTATATAAATTTCAGGGGGGTGCCAGAAGGTGCGTTGTTGGACTTCCAAATTTTTTATCGAAAACTTTTCCCTGTTATTGCTTTAGAAAATACTGAATTTGGACACGATCGCTTTGTGTGTATTGATATTATTGATATTAAAGTGGGCGGAATGGTACATTTGTGTGGGAGGTTCCAGAAGGGGCGTGGGTATACTTTCAGTTTTTTCTTCAAAACTTTATCTTATTATATCTAAACAAAATACAGAATGTGGGCACTGTCGCGTTGGGTGTATCGATATTATAACTTGATTTTAATAAAAATGGATATAATGGTACATTTGTATGGGACGTACCAAAAGGGCCGAAGCTGGACTTAAAATTTTGTCTCCAAAACTTTCCAAACTTTACTAAATACATAATTTGGGCACTATCGCGTTAGGTACATTGATATTATTACTCGATTTCTAATGTTGGCGGAATTGTACATTTGTATCGGAGGTACCAGGTACCATAAGGGGTGTGGCTATACTTTCAGTTTTTTCTCCAAAACTTTATCCTTTAATAGCTAAACAAAATACTAAATTTGGACACAAATGGGTTAGGTCTATTGATAATATTACACGATTTTAATAAAGTGGCCAAAATGGTACATTTGTATGGAATGTATCAGAAGGGGCGTGGTCATCTAGCCCATATGCCCATATGCAATCCCGTAGGTTTAGGATAATATCTACTCCTGCTAAGTTTTAAAACAATTGGTTACGTCTTTCGAAAGTTATCGTAAGAACCAGCTGGGCAGACAGACAGACGGACATGGATCAGACGACTTAAAAAGTCATAAATCGAATTTGGTCCAAAGAAACCTAGGGTCTAAAGTGACCCCTTCTATGTGTTACACTTTTAGGTCGTATCAAATGATATATAACCGCTTAACCGTAGGTTTAGTGATCCGAGTGATATTCGTTTTCAGGAGGTAATTTTACATCAGAATCAGCCACTTTCTTGGGACAAGTTAAACCACAAACTTCCCTTAGCTTTCGATTCTTACGGCCTGAGCTGTTCATCTTTTTCTCAAAACCACAAAAAAGTATCAATCTTTATGTTCAATTTGAATTTATCTATAAGTTGCTTAGTATTCTAGATCTCCGTTTAATATTTGTCTGACTTGAATTTTTAATATTATAACATTTAAAAACAAATTTTCGGTTATTTTCATATTAATATTTACCAATAATAATAACAAAACCACAACAAACACAAATCATAACAAAAATAAACCAAAGCAGCCAGACAGTGTCCGTTCGTCCGTCCGTCCGTCTACACAACCACCAAAACTTTTGAGACATCCATCTGATGTAGTGTTTGGGTTTTGGGGGTGACGACGACGACGACGTTCACAAAGACAAGAAAGAATGAACCGTCGTTGTAGCCAAATCAAAAGAAAATCATTTACATGTTGTTGGGAGACCAACAACAGAATTTTAAAAATTCTTCCGAATAAGGTTTATACGTGTAGTATGTGTAAGCCCAATCAACGAGCGATTTTTTCGGGTTTAACTACAACGCAATATCAACACTCCGCACTCAGGTTACTATGTTAAGGCTAAACGCCTGTAAGTCCAACCACCTCCTTCTCATCTACTCTTTGCAGTACCTTTGTCTGCTACCAAAGGCAGCAACACCACCGCCACCGCCAGAACGTGACTCACATAATTTTCAAAACTGTTGAGTTTTTCAGCGGTACAAGTACTTGTACGTCTGACTGTTTAACGCTGACAGTCCACAAAAAGAAGTCATTCGGTTCAACAACAACAAAAATCAGAAAAAACATTTAAAATGTCATATAGAAATATACAACAAACAATCAAAATATTGAAATTTCTTTTTAAAAGCCACATGCGCTTAGCTTGTTATTGTGGTTGTCGTTGTTGTTGTAGCCTTTTTTTTTGCTGGAAAAGGTGGAGTTTTGGTCTTAAACTCAAACATGTAGTCACGACTTGCTTAATGAATTACCCCAAAATGGTTTTTTGAATTTGTTTGAAATTAACAAATTGTCTCTGTTCAATTTACATAATAATAATTTGTTTTATGATTTCTTAACGAGAAATCACAGCCGGAGTCGTGTGTTCATATTGATTTATGTATCTTTAGAAGGAATCTGAATGATTGGTAAACTCTCTTTTGGGGGAAGGTGGGATTAAATGGCATTTTGGCGCTCCTTTGAGATTAATTAGGTTAATTAGCATATGATGGTCGCTATATGAGCTATATGCTAGCCATGTCACAACTGCTTAACAACTTTTTTTTAAAATTAAAATTGATTTGTACAACTCTCCAAAAAAACGGTCTTTTTAAAAAAAATTTCGAATATAAACAATACATATAGATACACATAGTATATATACTCATCAGATTATGTATATATATTTCGTATTTTTAAACAAAGACACTCCTACAAGTATGCTATATTCTCGTTGGCATCCCAAAGCTTTACTCAATCTCTCACAAGATGTTATACAAATTTAAGCTTCTATTTTTATCTGCTGAGTGTTTCACAAAATGAAGGACTGTATAATAATTACTCATTATTGCTCATGTTTGCGTTGGTATTTATTTTTTTAAATATATTATCAGATAATGACTTTGCTACTCCTTTGGGGGTTCTGCCTTTTCCTTTACTGGTAAATGACATCTTCTTTATCTTAAAATTGTCATCAGAATTTTTGAAATAACCAACTATTTGGTAACATATTTATTTAGTTTTGGTGAAACTTTGATAGTTTTAATTTTTGTTGTTTTTTTCAGTTCTTTTTGTTTTTGGTTATTTATCTCTCTGGGGACAAGTGACAGATACTATATTAATAAATTAATAAATCGAAATCCCCCAACATTGTTCAGGCATTCCTCTTATCTTGATCATTTCCCAAACAATGATCATCAGTTAAACGTTGCAGCAACACTGCAATGACATCGTACGATGAAGCGTACCTCTCCTTCATCTTCTTGAGAAAAATGAGAAAGATGCATCGCCGCTGCCACAGTCATACATAATACCCACACACGACGATGGGAATCACGTAGCGCAGCAAACACGGAGTTGCAGCCAAGAATTCCAATAATTTTACAAAAGCCATATACAAACTGTATTTTTACTCCAGCAACAGCAACAAATAAAATTAATAATAATAATAATTTTGTGTCACATGAGCTGAATGGCGGTCTGTCTGTCTGTCTGTCTGTCTCAATGTTTTGTTGTGATCTGATGTGGTATAAAGGAAGGAAACCCACGGAAAACACAGGCCCACACATACATACATACATAGACTCTCGACACCACCAGTCACACTCTACGACAATTTCTCATGTAATATGAGACACACAATACCTCCTAACTAACACTCGGCCACAGTAACATGCAACACCGTCATCACTGGCTTCATTGCAAGGCATCCCAAAGATCTGTGGAACCCAGCTGAGCACGCTGGCCACAGACCCTGAACACAAAACACACAAATTTATTTCATTATCAAATCAAAAAGAACAACAACAACAACAGCACCAACACTAGAGAGTATACAGGCTTTGCTCCCCAGGACAACATCCAATGA
Source organism: Muscina levida (assembly GCA_964034835.1). Taxonomy (NCBI): domain Eukaryota; kingdom Metazoa; phylum Arthropoda; class Insecta; order Diptera; family Muscidae; genus Muscina; species Muscina levida. Next base: position 146,329,587 of record OZ035883.1, on the reverse strand, counting down.
ATGGATGAATGAATTGGGGACATGTTGCTGCTATGCTCTGGCTGCTTTATCGCAGGCTCATATGCTGCAACTCCCTCACCCCGTCCCCCTCCTTGGAGCCAGTCTTAGGTGTCTGTCACACAGTTGTAGAGAGTTTTGTTTATAATGTTTTTAATAAAAAATCGAATAAAGTGACATTAAAGTAACTGTTGCAAGTAACTGTCGGCTGCAATTGCTATGAGCGTGTGGTGTAACAGGGGTTTGTAGGGAAAAGGCTTTAGGTAAAAATGGGGGGAAATTTGAATTTTGGCAAAGACTTAAGCATGAGTCCATAGTTTGCTAAAGTACGAAATTAATACAAAACAAAACAAGTAAGAAAGTTTCAGTCGGGTAAACCGACACCCTCAGTAAAAGCATAAATTTTCCAAGTATATAAATTTTATTACTCGATTTCTAAAGTGGGCGGAATGTCACATTAGTATGGGAGATACTAGAAAGGGCGTGGCTAGACTTCCAGTATTTTCTCCAAAACTTTATAAAGTTCAGCTTTACAAAATACCGAATTTGGGTACGATCGCGTTGGGTGTATTTATATTACTTATTTGTATGAGAGGTAGCAAAAGGGTCTTTCATCCAAAATTTTATACTGTTTTAGCTTTATTTAATACAGAATTCGGGCACAATCGCGTTAAGTGTATTGATATTATTACTCGTTGTCTAAAGTGGGCGGTATGGTACATTTGTAAAGGAGGTACCAAAAGGGGAGTGGCTAGACTTTCAGTCCTTTCTGTAAAACTTTATCCTGTTATAGATTTACAAAATAAAAAATTGAGGAACGATCGCGTTTGGTGGATTGATATAATTACTCGTTATCTAAAGTTGACGAAATGTTACATTTTTATGAGAGGTACCAAAAGGGGCGTGGCTAGACTTCCAGTCTTTTCTCCAAAACTTTATCCTATTATAGCTTTTCTAAATGTAGAATTCGGGCACGATCGCGTTGGGTGTATTTATATAATAACTCATTATCTAAAGTGGGCGGTATGGTACATTTGTATAGAAGGTACCAAAAGGGGAGTGGCTAGACTTTCAGTTCTTTTTTCCAAAACTTTATCCAGTTATAGCTTTACTAAATACAGAAATTGGGATTATTTATAATTTGGTATAGGAGGTACCAGAAGGGGCGTGGCTAGACTTTGAATTTGGGCACGATTGTGTTTGGTATATTTATATTATTACTCTTTATCTAAAGTTGCAGGAATGGAACATTGGTATGGGAGGGACGTGACCATATAGCCCATATACAATCCCGTAAGTAGTTTTGGAAAAATATTATCCCATTATCCCAAGCTTCAAAACAGTTGGTTACTTCTTCCGGTTGTTATCGTGCATTCCAACAGGACAGACATGCGGATAGACGGGCATGGATCAAACGGCTTAACAAGTCATGAATATAATTTTTTTCAAAGTAATCTAGAGTCTAAAGTGACTCTTGACTTTTCGGTCGTATCGTGAGGTTATACCAAAATAAGTTAATCTGCCTCTCTTTCAGTCATTATACAGCAAAAATTACTGAAGGATCAGTTTTTACAAAACAGTCATTCGCAGCATATCTACTATTGGATGGAAGCATGATTTGCAGCATAGTCGTACATACACTTATGGCGCACTTCGGTCGGGATTTATAATTTCGTCTGAGGCACCAGAAACCATCGCTGATGGGCATAATAATAATAAGACTTAGAAAGTGACAAAGCCAGTTGATATCACTGCATATTGGATGGCTTAGGGGTATTAAATTGTTACTTACATAAACGAAGACCTTGAGGGATATGTGCTCTTTAAATGTTGGAAAGTTTTTTGTCACTCCTACTTGTTTGATGACGATCTTCTATTTCACTATTTTCTGCAGATTTTGGAAGTGACTTTATAAGCTTTAACTTCATTTGCTTGTATTGATAGTTCATAATCCAAATAGAATGAAAATACGTGATAAAATTTTTATAGCCATCAAGCGGGACGCAGGTTGTGATTCCAAAGCGGTGACTAGATACCGGTCTGCATAAAGGTTAATATTAAGGTCATGTCTCTGGCATTAACCCCCAAATCTAAAATCCCAATCCAATGTGGGATGCATAGGTCGATAAATGTTTTATGGCTATAGGGGTTACATATTAGTTGTTACTACCACAAAATCAGGTGAGGGCGCACAACGGTTTATATGCAATACCTCTAGCGCTACAGGGCTCTGGTGTAAGCGACGAATTAGTATCTCTTTCATTTCATTAGATCACGACGGCTTCTAGGGCGGACCACAATGAATAAACTTAAACAAAAGTAAGCCAGCAAAACGGAACGACCTTACGATCGCTGCTACCGTGACTGTCGTAGAGCCATCTATATACTGTCAACTGTTGACAAAATCACCAAGGATCACAAAGATCTATCCTAACCGAACAGAAGTCTTCTAATTTGGGGAATACACTTTCTAGAATAAAAGAAAATGCATGACAAGTTACATCAACATTTTTTTTGATACCAAAATTCCCCTGTGAGCTGTATCGATGTGGGTTGACATCAGGGCAGACTATAAAGCTCATGGCTTTTGACGACTTCCGCCCTGTGGAGTTGTGCGCAAAGGCTCTGACGGTCGTTGGAGAAGAGAGAGAGAGAGAGTAGCGCGATATCGCTGACAGGCCTAGGGGTCGCATAACAATACAGAATAACATAGCCAGTGCCCATAAGGCGGTCCTGGAAATTCAGGAGTCCTCAGGGTATCCGAACGGCCAATTACATTCGTCCACATCACTCTCCTTATCTCTGATGAAGGCAGCACCAAGCAGCATTACCACCACTGTGATGTAAATAGGTATGTCAAGACAGGATCCATTAGCTAAAACCGTGGACGCGCCTTCCATATGCGGAAAGCTGACTTCAGCAGACTTAGCACTCACCGTATAAACTCGAAAACAGGTTGAACGATCTTTTTAATATTATCACAGAATGTAGCTGTGTGGTCGATGGTAAAAATAGGGTACTTGCATTTTTGTTATATTAAGTGCGCGTGTCCCCTATCATAGAACCCTACTTGGGAACCGCAATATCTGAAAGACTGTTTCTTCAATGGCCTGGAAAATTTGTGTGGATGCATTTGGCAGCAAAGTTCGTGATCCAACAAAAAATGGGCGGGATGGGATCAGTGGGCGTGGTATAAAACGGCTGTATCTCATAAACTATAAGAGATATAATTCTGATGTGTGGTACTTGTTGTTGGTACATAATGTATAACAGTCAGGGTGTATGTGGGCTGTGCCACGCCTTATTTAAAAGAAACCGTTATAACAGTCATAATAATAGTTTAAACTCTTAACAATTCCACAGTATAGTAGCTCAGCTTTCAACCCATTTTATATCTCTACCAAAATTCTCTGCCACCACTGTCTTCAGCCTGATTTCCCTGCTGTTATAGAGAATCCCAGTGCTGCGAAACATTATCATGTTCATGGCACCTTTTTCCTCCTTTTTCTATTTCATTCACACCATGCGACATTTTCATGTGAGCGCAATAAACGAAATGAAATCTTTATAAAATTGCAATACTTGAGCCATAAACTTACATCCAAGACAGAGTCACATGCACTAACTCCATGTGTCTACTGCTGCCCTGAATGCCTACTTGCCTGCCTGGTGGATGCGATAATCTTATATACATTTATTGCTACATTTAAATGTGTGGCTATGTAAGATCTGTAAGTTTGTTTGCCTTTTCTGTGTTGGTTTTTATTATAAGTTTATTTGAAGTTTTGTGATTAAAGTCGGTGTTAGCAGCGATGATTTTGGTATGATTACGAATAAAATTTATTACAAATTTTGTGTACATTTGAGAGTTCTTAAATTAAAAGTGCAACTGATGTGAGTGTATAAACTTTAAGATTTATAAACGATGACAAAGGAATCAATAGGGAAGGAATGCTAAGATGCGGCAAAGAAGAAAGCAATAATGATAGTGACGAAAGGCTTATAGAAAAGTCAAAGTACGAAGCAATGTAACAAGCCTTTATAAATATATATTTTTTTTAAATCAATTTTCTTTTCCTTGAAATATTATTATTTCTCTTGAAATTTTAAACAACTTGAAATTTTAGAAAATAAAATTCTTGAAACTTCTCTCCACTTTCTCAAGAATTTCTGAACGACAATTCGTTATTTATGAGTGTTTTGATTTGAAAAATGTCTCATAAATTGAAATACGTGCTAGCATCCTTTTCTCATAATCTGTGTCCGCGTACGTGTTGCATATCCTGTGGTTGTCCTTCCCTTGAGTCTACATTTGTTTATGTTGTTGTTGTTGTTGCTGTAGCCGTTGTTATCCCTGCCTCTTTCATCTCCTTTCCTGTCGTACACTTGAAACTTGCTGGGATGTTTTGTATTACAAGAATTGTCACACTACACAACAAGAGGTGACTGACTGTGTTAATATTTCCTTTCAAGAAATTTGTTCATTTTTCAGTTGTTGATTCTGGATTTTTTTCCCCTACATTTTGTTCATTTTCATTCTTCTCCTTTGGTTCGGGGAGTATTGTATGTGAAACGACAGATTAATGTGCTGATGCCAGAGATCCTATGGCAGATATCGAAATAATAATAACAAAATACTAAAGACACCTTCGCATACATATGCAAGTAAGTATGATTACATGTATGTGTGTGTTGCATATGCGCCGCATATATGTATATTTTATGAATCTGTCTCTTTATATCTCTTATGGAGTTCAGCCAAAGCTGTTGATACTGCTGGATTGCTGTTGCGAAGGAGATGCTGGTGTGTTTATGTTGCTGCTGGATTTTCAAGTAGAGAAAAAGGATCATATTTACTTATGCCTGTGCCTCTTTTGAAGCCCATATTTGGTTGCTGTTGTTTGTCGTTTGAACCTGGTGGAAATAAATGTTAAAGTCAGTCATAATGTCAGGTAGTTTCTCAAGCACTCTATTCACTTCGATGGTGTTGCAAGACATGCGGGTCATATGCAAAGGCAACTATTTGGTTATACGAAACAACTGCGCGACAAGGCAACAATACCATGAAGATGGAAAGTTACAGCTTTGGGTATATGGTGTGCGACATGTAAAGGCGTGTTGTCATCAATACAAACACATTTAGTAGAGTGTATGAGTCGATTTTTTATTTGGGCTGAGATACTGATGAAAATGATAAAGACGGGGGTATGTTACAGTGGTTTGAAGGGAAATGTTTAGTCAAAGAGATGATAAATTTTAAATTAAAAATTTGTTATATAATATTTTCTTTTATGTATAGGCTTGTATATCACCCATTTTACGCCGACGAACCTATACTTTAAATTTGTGTCAATAACGGCGATAGTTTCTAGGGTCTAACGATATATGTTAGAGGTATTATACATGTAAGTGTCTGTGTGTAATGTTAAGACTTATACACCACCCATTAGATTCCTGCCATACTGCGCCAAGTTTTGGTATAATATAACAGATATGGTTTGTAGGGTACGACATACGACATATAAACACAAATAAAAAGTAGATTACAAATAAAAAGTAGATTCACAAATAAAGTAGCAAGTTAGTTCCACCTATCGGTCATTAATTGTACTAAAGGCCAAGTAACATTAGGAATCTAACACATTCTTCCGAAATCTCTTTTTCTAAACCACTGTGCCAGATACTATATATTCAAATATGCTGTTATAACGTTATGCTGTCACATGCATTCGAAAAATAGCTAAGATTAGTGTCCCCCAACAATCGGTTATTAACTGTACTATGGCCATACAATATTAGGAATTTAACACATTCTTCCTGAATCATACCCTCTAAACCACTGTGCCGAATTCCATACATATTTAAATATACAGTGCCATCACGTTGTTGTGCCACATTGCGTCTCTCGCAGTCTTAGTACTTATGTGTTATCCTATTTGATATTGAATGAAATTGAATTTAGATGGTGTTTGTTGTCTTTGTTGATGATGATGATGACTATGATGGCGGTGGCGGCTGCTGCATTTACACATGAGACCTGAGTAAACCAAGGATATGCCCAAGGATATGTAAGGCGAGAGCGAGAATAAGTAAGGCTAAGTGCGTGTACAAAAATGTCTCGAGACTTCGCAGTATTTCTATGTGTTTACATTGCTGGGCTAAATGTTTGTTTTATTGAAATTTCCAGTGCTCGAATCGCATATTGTTGACGCTATCGAAAAGACACTAGATACGAGTACGAGTATGTAGGGAAAAAAGTAAATATTTACTAAAAAAAACAGCAGGCGCTTTATCAAAATATTTACATGAGCCCTCTACTTGGGTGCTTTTCACTCCTCCGGCTCTGCATGCTCCTCTGTGTCGCAACTACTTCAACTATGCCTGGTGTAATTTTTGCTGTTGTTTTCTGTTGTTGTCGGTCCTTACTATAAGACTGTGATTTTCATTCTTCTCCGTTTTACATATTGATATTTGGTTATTTTTCAAGTGCTGAGCGTATTAGTGTATTGAAAATCATTGATTATTATTATTACTACAAATAAGCAACAAATATTATGCCACCCTGCGACAACACCAGGCCTTACTACCCGCACACACAACACAGTTGATAAGTGTTCCCGTCAGCAGGAGGGGGTCGGGTGTGAGTACGTCCCAATGGGCACACATATTTGTACATTGAGTCATTGGTTCTGGTGTGATAAGAGAAAGTAAGTAAGTATTTGTTACATAAATCATTTAATATTGACAGATTTATAATGAAAATGTGTGGAAATATAAAAAACAGCGGAGTTAGTAATTCAAGTCCATGGAATTGAAAAAAAAAAAACAGGAGAAGGGGAAGGGGTAGGGAAGGAAGAAGTGTATGTGTGTGTTTTGATGTCCAAAGGGAGTCATGGGTAGTCATTTAATGAATTGTCTTCCTGGTGTGCGACTGGAGACATATATGTAGGCGAAGGGACATCAAAGGCAGTCTAGGCGAGGTATTGCTATCAGACTGCAGGATGTTTATATAATTTTCTGTGCTTATAGAGCGATTTTGCGAGATGCGAGTATAATGTTTAAGAACCTAAGATACCAAAGCTATATCCCAGAGGACTACACATTAGGTAGTGTTGATTTCACACGTAATGTACTGGAAGTTCTTAGAAAGTTTTGCCAAGAAAACATAGTTCTTAACTACATACAGATATATGTCTGGAAGCAACAATAGGCAACATCTTGATGAAGTGGGCGGGGCCCTTCATAGGACCTAATTCTTGAAAATGCATTATATGGGAGTCTATTGTGCCAATGGTTCCGAAATTTGATATGGATTCATATAAGATCGGTATACGTTTTCTAAAGGAATAAAGGTACGTAAAGGATCCAAGGGCTTGGCCCCATTAAAGTGCGGCGTAGTCCCGCAGCATATGGAAGACTCTTGCGCCTATGCAGCATATGGAAGACTTAAGTGGTCTTGAAATTTGGTTTGGATTCATTTAAGATCAGTATATGTATTCTAAAGAAAAATGGTGCGGATAGGATCCACGGGCTTGGCCTCATTAAAGTGGGCGTGGTCCCTATAGAGGACCTAATTCTTGAAAATGGAAGATATGGAAGACTATTCCGTTGCGCCACTGGTCATGGAATTTGGTGGGTATTCATTTAAGGTTAGTATACGCATTCTAAAGAAAAAATGGTACGGATGGGATTCACGGGCTTGGCCTCATTAAAGTGGGCGTGGTCTCTCCCGCCCACTTGCGGTACTTGGAACTTGGACATTGGTCATGAAATTTGGCGTGGATTCAATAAAGGTAAGTATAGGTATTTAAAGATAGTTGGGCGGAATTAAATGAAGGGTTGTGACCCCGCCTATACCGACCTATTAACAACAATGCAATATTAAGAGTAAAATTACTCTGAGCAACTTAAAATTAGTTGTGGATGTATTAGTAAACAATATCCATGGTAAGAATAAAAGTGGGCGGGATTATTTAAGTAGGTGTGGCAACACCACTAACACTAAATCTTTTAAAAAGCTATAGAAGACTATAGAACCATTTGTTTTCAAATTTGGGGTGGATTCAGTACAGATCAGTATCCGTACTATCAAGACAAATGGGTGAGATCGGATCAAAGCCGGTGTGGCCCCGCCCATACGACCCCATTACTATCAATGCAATATCTGTCATACTATTACTCTGAGCGACCTCAAATTAGGTGTATATACATGTAACAGCAATATTGGTGATCACAATAAACATAGGCGGGATTATATAAGTAGGTGTGGCCCCGTTTATAATACCCTATCTTTCAAAACGCTTTACATGGAGATCTATAGCACCATTTGGGGTGGATTCATTACGGGTCAGTCTCCGTACTATCAAGAAGATTGGGCGGGATCGAATAAAAGGGTGTGTGCACCTCCCATACGACTCGGTTTATCAAACATGCAATATCTGTCGTATTTTTACCCTGAGCGACTTCAAATTAGGAGTGGCTGCATTAAACAGCAATAAAAGCGATCAGGATAACAATGGGTGAGATTAGAAACGGAGGCGTGGCCCCCAATAGGATCTAATACGCAATATCTGAAGGACTGCAGCTTCATTTGTAAATTTGGAATGTATTCATTATAGATCAGTGTAGGATCGAATCAAGGGTTGTGGCCCCGCCTATACGGTCCTATTAACACAAATTTACTCTGAGCGACATGAAATGTGTAGAAGCATTTATCAGCAATATCCGTGATCAGGATAAAAATGCGAGGGATAAGACACCAAATGGGATTAGGTGATGTGACACAGCCAATAAAAAAATTCATTTTTTAAACAATTGTCCATAGATTTTGTTTTTGCTATACGCTCATACAAATCGACCCCTCTGCTATACATATACATATATCTACTATAAGATATATAGAGGATTTGTTATACAGCAGTGGTAGGCATAACAGAACACACGCACACAACAATGTGGTGTGCTTGTGTGCGATCGGACAAGAAGCGGAAGCGTTGTCGATTTGTACACGGTGTAAATGTTGTACTCTATCAACCATTGTGCTCTCATGCTCTTCCAACAATCGGGGCACATTTTTCCTCTGTCTATACTTGTGTCTGTTTTTATGTTGAATGACAAGCAAGCGTGTGGTGTGTTGCTTTTATAACACTCAAGCAGATACTGACTGTTTTGAATCGAACTAAACTTTCGAGTACGTGAGAATTACCGATCGTATCTGTGTGATCAAAATAATTATTGCCGGCCTCGTGAGGCTATAGGATGCCTGTCACAATTATATAGAAATACAAAATTGCAAAAAAGGTACTTAAACCAAACATTTACAGTAATTAGCAAATATAACATTGTATATATAAGAAATATTTTAGAAAACTTTTGCGAGTGTACCCGTGGTATGTTTTATAGATTAGTGAATGAAGTTTTTGTTCATTTCGAAATTTTTAGATGAAGGTGTATCAATTGGACTGTTGAAAAACAAAAGCTATTGTAGGCTATTGTAATAATGTGTAAGTTTTAAAAAAATTTGTACAAAAAAAAAATTTAATGTGGCTGGGATAAAGTGCGTCAACAGTGGTCTTCAGTAGACAAGTGCTGCATCAATCAAGTGTGAAATAAGTTAAATACGTCTAGTTAAATACTGAAAATGTCTTTTTGCAAAAAAAATTCATAAATGTGAAATTTTTAAAAAAAAAAATTATATACTTCTATGTGGCTTGTATAAAGTGCATCCATAGTCGTCATCTGAAAAGGTATGCGTCAATTGGACTAGAGCCAATTAAAAGCTATGGCAGTGTAGTTTAATATTGTATAAGCCGTTATCCCCAAAATTGTTTATAAATATAGAATTTTAAAACCTCTATGTGGCTGATATGAAGTACGTCCACGGTGGTCATCTGGCTAGGAGTCCGTCAATTGAACCAGAGCTAAATAATAGCGATTGTAGTCCAGCATAATTCTGTATAAGCTGTTCTTAATAGACAAATTACGAATAAGAAATTTTTCAGATTTCTAAGTGATATTGGGAAGAAGTGCGTTCATAGTGTTCATCTGGAGAGGGGTGCGACAAACAGACTAATGCCAAATAATAGCTATTGAAGTCTAGTAAAATACTGCCTATGCCGTTTTCAGAAAAAAAAAATTCAAAAATAAAAATTTAAAAAAAAAAATTTAAAAAAAAAAATTTAAAAATCTATTTGGCTTTGTTGTAGAGCGCCAAACGGACTAAAGCCAAATAATAGATATTGTAGTCTTGTTTATAACTGCATAAGCCGTTTATCCTATCCTGTGTTTTTTTCAGTTAAGGAAAAACCATTTTGATTTTGCATGTACGAACACGTTTGAACTATGCAATATACTTGAAGTTACTTTTTAATATATAAAACTTATTGTATTTGCACTTTATGTGACCAAAAGTGTCCATATATTAACTTGTTGTTTTGAACTAAAATTTTGCCTCATATAAAATGCTGAATTCCTTCAACATTCGAGCTTTTAACAACACCTTACCTCTCTTATCAAATTTTCCAATTTCTCATCAACATGAAATATTTTCATAAAATTCAAATAATTCAATTGAAAACACCTGATACTCTCAGCCATTAGGATGGCACATGCCGTCTCTACCTAAGGCATCACTTAATGCAATGGAATATGATACAATGTTGTGTTATTTTCTATTAAATTTTCTAAAATTGAATGTCTCTACTATACTTTATCACCTTACTAATAAATCGAACCCTCTGCATATGCTATTCGTTTCGTAAGCCTCCGCCCGCCTATCCTTTCCTTTATAACCACACGATATTTGATATTTTATTGAATGTGTCTACACGAGTTTTTATATAAACATTTGTATTTAATTTCAATGTGTAGTATATATATTTTTTTAAGTGTTCACCTCTCTCTCTCTCTATCTCCCTCCTCACCTACCTCTGTGGCCATCGGCCCTTTTTGTGTGTATGTCGTCTGTATGCTATTGATTAGTGTCTTTCAATAGAATTTATTTGATTTTAATATTTTTTATTGTCGTTGTCGTTTATTGTTGTTCTTGCTATTATTGCAGGTTCTTGAATTCATTTCGAATACGGTGTCGTTATTGGCGCTGCTGTGTAATCTGATGCTTTGGGATTCTTGGAAAGAAATTTAAAATACATTGGGAGTTGTGTCTTCATAGTGTAAAAAGTTAATTTTATTAAGTTTTAGGTTTTTTTCTTCTCTTTTCTTATTATATTAATGTGATTAAAAGGGATAGTAAATTTGAAACATGAACACTTCAATGGAGCAGCATAGGATCGTGAATGTAGTGGTAAGATTCAGGTTTCCTTCGCTTTTGTATTAACAAGAGGAGTGAGTCCAAAGAAGAGAGTTGTTGCCAGTAGAGAATAGGAGCTGCATTATGTTGAAGGCAAATTGATGTTAACTAACATACAAATAATAAGTTGTTAAAATATTTCCAAAAAAAAAACTAAAACTTTTCATAAGAACAAATAAACTGTTTGCTATCACACTCCAACTAATCTACCAACTTCGCATCATGTCACTTCCATAACTTTTTGCTACGACAATGTTAATCTTTGACATCCTATTAAAATTTAGCTAACACCCAACATTCCTTTGTGCAACATTCGACTATCGCTTGTTCGTTTCCCTTGCATACTTTGCCGCTAAGTACTTTCCAATTATTATGTCAAATTAATAAAGTTAATATATTCATGATTATACAGCACAAACCTAATGAGCCAACGATAATTATGTCGTTTTAATCCCAAATCCAACGCTCCCCCCGCTCATCCTGCTATCAACATAACACTCATATCAAAGGATTTCAAGGATTTTGTATCCTTGTCACTAACTAAAGTGAGACATAGTTATCACAAAGGTTAACTAAAGATACACTTTGCTATGCTTTGAATATAAAACAAATCATTAATAATAACCAACCAACCAACCAACAACTTGAGCTGGGAATCCTTGCGGAGACCTTCTTGGGCTCCACTAATTTGAAAAGGGTAGTTTCATAAGTTATGTAATAACAGGGGAGACAACTCGGAATAGCAGTTGAATGTAATTTTAGTTTAGTTTACTGCCAAAAACATAATACCTAACAATTGCTTAATATTATGGCTATATCCTGGCAGCAGCATATTATGTTTAACACCAAAATCAAAGTTCACTAACCTTTATTATGTATAATCGCAGTAAAGAGGCTATGGCGGGGTTTCCTTTTTTTTAGATGGAATCACATAGGAAGGAAAATGAGGCTTAATAAGGATAACGTTATGAAATATGAAAGTTATTTTGTTTTTGCAAAATAGTTATCTAGAATCAAAGTGAGAGAAATGAGAGAGAAAGAGAGACAGTAGTGAAAAAAACGAAGAAGGAAAGCGTGTCTGCCAAAAGGGAAACTAATAACAAAAAAATTAATTTTATAAAGATAAAAGTTAACAACAAACATGAATCGCGTTGTCCTCTATATTCACCAACAAATACTGAAACGCTTTGTTGCTCTCACACACAAACGCATTGTATGTGCCATCATGCGTTAGGGATGGCAAAAAAAAGACATCAGGAGACAGGCCAAAACTGGTTGAATGACAAACCAGAATACTTATGGAGCTGAATAAAAAGTTTGTCAGGTAACTACTATGCGTATTTAAAGGACACTGTGAGGTTAGGCCCTTAAAATCAATTTGTGAGACAACACAAGTGGAATATTATAAGCTGTATGACTATCAGGAGGACATTGAAACTATTGAGCTCTGACACTAGCCGGTTCTACATAGAAGAGCAATTCCATCTTATTTTTACAGCATAATGGACTATAACACAGTACAAAACATGATTTTGGGACTCAATTCTAAGAACTGCACGTGGAAGTAGCCCCAAAAAGAAGAAGTTCTGCATTTTTCGTTTTGTCAAGTTACATGACATAATAATTTAATATTGTCAAAACATGGGGTATGATAGAGTTTACTGACAAGGAAACCAAGATATTTAAGACCAGCATACATCCACGATAGCCACAAATTTCTGAATTGATGACTCAAAAAGTCCATATCTTGGACAGATTCACTTCGATTGAAACTATTACTAAAACATAGAGTTTAATAGAGTGTACTCAGACAAACTGCTTAGAAATATATATGTGCTGAAAGTTATAATGAATCAAGCTGTGAGTAAGAGTTATAAAGCTAAATCCGTATTTAAATGTAAGAAGCTGTTGCGGATAGAGTGAAATGAGTGTGATGGTACCATCGGATACCGCCTCGGATTCAATTTCAATTTCAATATACGTTTGGAGATATTAATGAAAAAAACTGCAGTAAATTCAACTGGCACCATACATAATTAATATCACATGATACTTGCTTATGGCGATAACATATAATTCGTGCAGCGAGATGTTACTGCAACCTTCCATTGACATTGGCAACTATTACTTGGTGTGGTTACTGATTATGAGAATTTTTGTGAAAAAGCTGTAGGATCAGCTCTTTTGACGGCTCGCACACGTTTCACTTAAAGCAGTGATACACATTTCATGGCCTCGCAATAATCGTCTTTTTCACACTGACTCGAAAGTGTTGTCTTCGAAAAGAAGAAACACGTCTTCGAAAGTTTTGTTTTCTTCAAAGCAGTCAGTCTCTGCTTGAGTGTTATGAAAGCAACACCACACACGCTTGTTTTGCACTCAACACACAAACAGACACAAGTACAGAAACTAAACATGAAAAATCCCCCCCATACGATACTTATTAACTTCAAATCGATATTATATTACTATGGAATGTAACTTGACAAAACGAATGATGGAAAACTTCTTCTTTTTGGGGCTACTTTCACGTTCAGTACTCAGAATTGTGTCCCAAAATCACGTGTTATACTGTGTAATGCTAATCAGTTTCCATCTCATTTATTTAGTTTTTAGTTTTTTTCATTACAATTTGAAAAGTAGAATGACGTTTGCATCACCATGTATACTTGCTTTTATTTACAACAAATAAATACCATAAAAATATCAATTCATAACCTCTGCATAATCATTTCCCTTGCCGGCCCAAACAATGTACCATTTCGTCATTAACTCTTCCCCACCGTAACACAACAACCATCGTCACAGCAGACACACTTTGAGTAATTCACTGCTAGCTGATGGCCGCCTCATTGGGGTTTCCTAGTTAAGGATTGGGTCTATGGCATCCTTTTTAATCTCCCTTATTTTTTTTTTGTAAGTTTAATTATTGTACTTTATTAAGCGGAAATGAAAAAAGCAACGGCAACAACAAGCACGACAATGCTGCAGCACAATCTTTGACTTGAACGCTCGCACAAATTCAGACACACAATACGGTTTACCTTTATTTAGTTAGTAGTAGACTGCTTTTGTCGTTTGCTTCCTCTCGCTCTTTCTGATCTTTGACTGCTGTCTCATGCGGTGTAGTCAACCCTCTCTGTCTCGTGCGGCTCATTTAGGTATACAACAACATTTAACTATTATTAGCGGAAACGGAAATAACTGTGCGTTGTGACGTTGTTGTAGAACGTCTGTGCTAGAGTGTAGAGTTAGTGTAAGAGTGAGCGCGAATATGGATGTACGCTTAAACAACCGAATGTTTGTGACAGGCTAGGGTTGTTGATGATGATGATTATGCAAAATGTTTTCAAAAACCAAAACTTTAAATATAAATTTAACGCAAATTCGTAAGAAATTACAAAAACATGATTTAAAAAAGAAACAAACAAACTTACTTTGGTATCAAAGGAATTTTTCGAGTCTTTGTTTCGGTGTTGTTGTCTACCCTATGCTTCAGTTCTTTATGAAGTATACAAATCTGCAATTAAAAAAGGGAAAATGCAAACTGTTGTAGTTGAAATGAAATCAGTTAGAAAGCAACAAAAAAAGAAAAAAAAAACAACAATTAGAATATGTAAGAGGCAAAACAGGTTAATTAGCTACTTGTTTTTGCGCTATGCATAGCATATTTCCTTTCCATGCTTACGCAAATTACGCCACTCTTGTCAGGAGCAGTGAGAAGGCACAACAAACAACTGTAACTGTAAGCTGTAATGAAATTTCTTAAAATAAATAAAATGTGAGATTTTATGACAACATCCGTTGTTGTTTTCGGTGCTACGGTTTTTTGCAGTTTTAATTTTATAAGTTTTATTTTGTTTTCTTGTTTAATTCGTACTACGTTTTTTTTTATTGGTTTCTTATTTATTAAGCTATTTAAGCAACAAAACTTTTGTTGTTGCTACTATTAGGTTTTATTTTGTTTTGAATCCTTTAACGATGAAACTGTTGGCTTTTACAGTTGTCGTTCGTTATCCTTTTCGTTGGTTTCGATAGAGAAAATATGAATACATATGTATATATATTGTTATATACGTTCATTTACAAACAGTAAATGGTTTCCATATTTCCTGTATTTTGGTGGTTATTCATGTGTGTGTGTGTTAGTATGCAATGTATTTTCTTGGCATTAGTTTCGTTGCTCCAATTTCAAACTCATAGCTATGTACATTTTTGCAAATTTACTTTTTGGATTTACTCCAAAACAACATTTGTTGATTAAATTTATGTCTTTTTTCGCTAAACGACTGAACGACTTTATCCGGCGGCGTATAAAAAATATACTTGTGATGTGTTTGTAAAGCAGTACAACATAAAATTTATAGCACAGACTAGGAGCCATTGCAGTAAGTTTGGTATTGAAACATGAATTTGTTTAAACGAAAGGTCAATGATTCGTAGATGTGGATAATTTAATCAAATTTTTAAGTATTTGCAATGGTTTTCAACAGACTTGAATAGTGTTAAAATCTAAAAAACCTGAATTAAAGTTTACTTTCCTTTGTTAGAAGAAAACCTCATATGGTAAATTCGAATCCTTTTTACTAATGATAGTTTCTGTGTTTCCTCTTAATATTCAACAAAAATATCATAATATTTGGACGCACATCTGTTGTATAACAATATATGACACTATCTGCCAGCAACGTAAGACAAATCGGCAATCTTGTGTGTAGCCAACAGAATAATAATAATATGTTGCCTTACCATAAGACTTACAAAGCTATCAACACTTTATTTAAGCGAATACATATTTAAAGGGAACATGTAATATTTTCTCCTTGGTTTCCTACTAGGGTAGCTACAATCAAATATTTATAAGTGATTACATAAAATAATAGTATTTTACTCCTTTCTTCCATCCCCAGTAATGCCATTAACGGTAAAAAGCCTTTAACACTTCCTTACTGTGCAACTTCAATGTAATGTTATGGCTGGAGAGTATAATTGAAATGGTGTCAGACCAGTCGCTCATGTGGCGGATGGTAGGCCCATTTTACCATGTCGAACCTATAAACTCCTTAGCCCACGTAGTGAGTGCAGTTATTTGTGGTAATGTAGGGGGTGAACAAAAAACGAAGAAAAAAAGTTTTGCCCCAAAAATAACATATTACAATCGAAAGAGCAGAGAATTTGTGGGGCGCATTGAGGAAATGTTGAACTGTTAACACACAATAGAATACACTGGAAGAAAATAGTGTGGGATAAGATATTTAAAATGCAGCAAAAAAAAAAGTTATGCATAACTTTCACTTTTACTTACAGATATCAGAAATTCTTATGATTTATTTCGGAAACGTGGGGTAGCAAACAATTGTTATATAGAGTAGAACATTTATCAATCATTACCTTCTAGAAATCGCTAATTTTTGGAGATCCCTTATATTACCATATAAGAGATAATCACACAGTATACTAAGCCAGGACGGTGCGCAGTTTTTAACATCGTGGTATGAATTTAAAGCCATTTTGGTTGAACTATTTTTTACCGCTCCCTATCTATCTTTTTGAAGCCATTTTGGTAGAACTATTTTTTATCTATCCCTGCCTGTCTATGTGTTTCGTAACCAACACTTAAATCTTAGACTGAATGTGATTAATCTTTGGAGGATTGTTGTCAACATGTGTGGTATTGTTCCTATAGTAGTAAAAATTTTGTGCTATAGATGGCAGCCTTATAATTTCTGTTATCTGATTTACCAATAAGGTTAAACTATTGGCAGATTAGATAACAGCTAAGATTAGATTTAAAGAGTTATTTTGTTTTATAATCCAGTCTGCAGTATTTTTTTTGAAAAAGATGTGGCTGGGATTTTGTACCATTTTAGTAGAACTAATTTTTTTTTACCTCTCCGAGTGTGTCTGTGTATTTCGTAAGGAACACTAAAATGTATGTCTGAATGTGATGAATCTTTGGCAGTCTTTTGTCAACATATGTGGTACTGTTCCTGTTGTAGTACAAATGTTGTCCTGTAGATGGCGCCCTTAGAATTTTTGTTATCTAATGTACCACTAAGGTTTAGATTGCACAACCTTTTTGGTAATTTAGATAACAGAAATTATAAGGGCACAACATTTATACTACTATAGGAACATTACCTTATTTGCCTTTCCATTCCATGAATAAAATATATCAACTGGTATTTCATGATTTAAAGTAATTTATCTATTAAAATTCGTTACATTACATTATTTTTCTTCTTCTTATTTGGCAGCAACAACAGAAATTCATCCATCAGTAGCTGCATGTAAAAAAGAATTCCTGGCGCTTCGGTCTTTTACGCTCCGTTCCTCACATCAAGTTAAGGTGAAAGCTCTTTCACCTAGTCCCTCCAACGATGTTTTGGTCGCTCCCTCCTGTGCCGCCCATCGAGTTTTTTGTCGAAGACTTTTCGAGCTACAGCATTTTTTATCCGATCGTACAACGTGACCATGCCAGCGCATTCGGTTTGTTTAAAGACGTTTACCTACGTCGATGTTGTTATACAGCTCATTCAGGTTATGGTCCATTCGACAACGGTACTAGCAGTTAACGCTGATGGGCCATATATATGTATATATTTTCTCTCAAGAATAGATTGATCTGCCTGAGACATTAGACAGGATTTTGCGCTGTAGAGCAAGACAGGTAGGGTCAGTGTCTGGTAGAGTTGGTTCATTGTTCGTCGAGAGAAGGCTTTACGATTAACTCGCCTTCAATACTCGTCTCTTGATTTCCAGGCTGACAAAATCATCTACCACTTTAAAGTTATATGTAGTTTTCAATGTACACATCGTGCTTCTCAATGCTTGAGAAGGCTGCAGTAACAAGATATCTTTATCATCGGCATACGCGAGCATGACTTTTGTGAATTTTGTTAAAGATGATACCAGTCGTGTTTACTGCATCCTTCAATATCATCATCTCCTTTATGATGTTAAAGAGCCTTGTCTACAGCTCCGTTTTGTAGAAAATGGCTCTTTCTTTCACTCGTCTCTTGATTTCCAGGCTGACAAAATCATCTACCACTTCAAAGTTATATGTTGTTTTCAATGTACACATCGTGCTTCTCAATGCTTGAGATGGCTGCAGTAACATGATATCTTTATCATCGGCATACGCGAGCATGACTTTTGTGAATTTTGTTAAAGATGATACCAGTCGTGTTTACTGCATTCTTCAATATCATCATCTCCTTTACGATGTTAAAGAGCCTTGTCTACAGCTCCGTTTGGTAGAAAATTGCTCTTTCATTTTTGACTATTTTCACTGAAGACTTCGTGTCATTCTAAAACCACACTTATAAGGTTCAACCAGGTTTTCTAGGATGGGCTTTAGTCTTTCACAAAAGACACCAGACAGGGCCTTGTATGCCATAGGTAAAAGGCTGATCCCAAAAAAGAAGAAGAGAGGGGAGGTTTAGAGAAAGAAGGGAAAATCGTTCGAACCCCAATCGTTATAATGGCCCAGTTAGCCATGAAAAGCACCGCATGAAACATATTAAATTACCTACTCGACCTGAGTAGAGATACTCTAGATCCTCTATATAACCTTTCCAAAAGTATTTAAGTCTCCAATGGACTAGAGCGAGACAGCTAAAAAAGAAGACGTTTCATCGTTTCGGACTCCTCCTCATTGTATTGCAGTGATAAGTTAAAATTCTACAGGCCAGTCTTAAGTTTCTTCCACATAGGCTAACCATGTGTTCAGATCGTCTGATCCCGCGATAGTTGCTACACACACTTGGAAAGCCTTTATTAAGCTTAGGACAGTTATGATTATCAATTACTCAAGGAAAAAAACAGATTCTTGTTGTACTCAGCAGCACCTACCAGCAAAATAGTATCATTTCTCAGTTATTTTCTTTGTCACACTGTGTTGTTTTCGTAAGGAACGCGTAATATCTTCGCTACCGGATAGTTTCATGGTTTTCTTTAAAATAATTTATAAATTTCCTATAGACGACACCTATAGTACATAACTTGAACTACTAGTGAAACTATACCTCACATGCTGACAACAAAGCGCCGAAGATTCGTCGCAATCAGACTAACAGTATAGGAATATTTACGGAACGCACAGACAAACTAAGATATAATAAATTGATTCAAAATATATATTTGTAAATAACAAATCACACTATCATAATTTTTTCAACTAAAACGTCAGCTAGAAGATTAATTTCTTTGTTTACATTCATTTCCGGTAAAATAACTATATATTTTCCAATGTAATTTTTCTTACTGTGTATCCCTTCACCCACCCACACTAACTTTCATGAGAATACTTAAATTCGTTATTACTTGTTCATATCCTTAAACGCTGCAGTTTAGATGCCCATTGAAAGCAAAACAAACAAAGAGAACAACAACATTTACTTTTCAAAAGTGTTGCCATTGTGGCGATTTCCAACTGTGCTTAAGCCATCAGCCATTCATCAACCGCCTGCCTGCCTCAGCTGAGTGTTGCTGTGTCGGTTATGGTGGTTTACTGCTGTGTTCAATTGCTTTCACGCTCTTGCACCCTCTCTAATTTTGCTGCCACACGCTTTCAGTCACATCCGTGCGCACATTACGAAAGATTCCCTAAAATAGGTTTTCACTTGCCGATTCTTGCCGCTGCACAAACACCCGAAATGTATGTAATATGGTACTTTACGCCGCCGTTTACATCATTTCTTATCGTGAGCTCAGCTGTGGCACAAAGTAGTAATCGTATCGTATTGTATGGTTTGTTTATGTATTCGTTCCAATGTGTACATATAATACTTTACCACCCCGCTAGATCTATGAGCAATTTCATTTCTAAAGGCGGCCGTATACCCAACAACCGACCTAAGGTTAAACATTTCATTTTCATTTAACCATATCGGAAGGGTAGACCATACCCATCAGCACTTGTATTGATTTTCTATGATATATACATATATGTTGAGGCATTTAGTGTATTCGGTCTAACCGGGCAATACCTTTCATCGTATGTTGGGCAATTGTGTGGATTTTAAAAGGAAACTTGCTAGTCCATTGACGTTAGCTCAAGTGGCTGTGGCGGAATTTAGTCAAACATCCTTTCATTCATTTCTTTTGCTTCCTTTTTAGGAGGCGGCGGCATGTGCGGCATGTGTTGAATGAGTTATGGGCCATTTTCTTTATTAGTGTAACAATCCACCATAAGTGTTTCGGTGTAACCTTGAGATTTTTTTTTTGTGAAGACATTTTGCGTAGGAGCAGCCTTAGCATAAAGGAGAAATTATATTTTATAAAATCTTGAACAATTCTGAAAAACTTTGTTGGATAAGGTTTGATAAGGTTAGGATGATGGTAATGAAGTCTTAGTAAGGGCGCTGGTGGTGATATTTAGGCGATAATATAAAAGGGAATATGACTAGCTAGCAGTACACATCATCTATCTCATAGGTATTTAGGCTAAAAGTAGGCGTTAGTATTACTCGGGCGCCATCTATAGTACACAAATTAACCTAGTATAAAAACATGATTCAGGATGTGGACAACAATCTATCCAAATGGCTTTGGAAAAGAATTGACAGATAAGGTTGTGGACACGTGAAACCTAATAAAAACGATATTACACTTCACACCCATATCTGCTTTTCCACTGTGATTGTCCGTCAGAAAAAGGAGAATGAAAAGGGGAGCAGAAAGGGTAAATCGTTGAAACTTTAATCGTCATCTTCGACCAGTAAGCCATGGAAGACACCGCATGACACGTATTATATGTGTGTATATAATCTGGCCCTAAAAAAGAAGATGTTTCATAGTATCCGATTCCTCCACAGACGGCAGTTGTCCGGTATGGATCCATCCCAATTGTCTGTTAGGTGCCTGATATTGCAGTGTCCAGTAAAAATTCCATAGGCCAGCCTCAAGTCACTTCTACATAAGGCTAACCATGTGTTCCGATCGGGATATGCTAAAATCGGGCCCCAGCGATCCAGCAGTTATACAGTCAGTTATACGTCTTATTGACGTAAGCAGACAGTTCTCCGCTAAGCCCACAAAGCTAACAAATGAGCGGGTGATCATCGAAATTTAAACTTATTATTGAACTGATTACTTTCCTAAGGAAAGCGTAATAACTTTGCAACGGATAGTTTCATGGCTTTCTTTAAAATATTTTATAAATTTTCAACGGGTGACATCTATAAGACATAACCTGAACTACTATCGAAACCATACCGCACATAATGACAACAAAGCGCCAAAGATTCGTCGCAATCCGACTAACGCTATAAGTGTCTTTAAGAAACACACAGACACTGGAGATCCAACGTCTGCTGGCTGTTTTCTATAACCAGTCCTCCGGTAAGCCTACAAAGGTAACCAATGGGCTGGTAAGCAACTACCAGATATTCATAATAGTTCTATAGCCAATAAGTCTGCTAATTCGCTTCCAGACATATCGCATTGCTCCACGACCCAACCGAGGCTGACATCCAGAGGCTTTGGCCCATCTAATTTCTTCTTACAGTTCTTTACAACTTTGATTAATACCATTTAGAGTTTGTAGCTTTAATTGCAGCTTGACTAACCACACAGAGTGTTTTTCCGCCAGCTAGTATCGGTTTTACATCCTATTATAATATCAGGGGCCAGTATCTCAGCTTGATTATGTAGCCGAAAAAAAAGACTTAACTGCTGATCCTCTCTGTATACTCCAGTACACCAGCTTCAGTGCTTTGTTCCATCTTCGATCTTAAAAAAAAAAAAACTTAATTTCCCTTTGCACCCCATGAATGAGGTATGGGATAGCTTCTCGCGTTGTTGTGAATTAACACGCTTTCTATTTTTAGATTCACAACTAACGGCACCTACTTATTTATCGACGAATGCGAACGTCACTGTTTTGAGAAGCTCTTACTAGACACGACGATTGAATCGACGCTTAATACTGCGAATTTGCTGTCAAACAACGTTCGAGGGGAGCCGACAATGAAAGAAAATTTTTTATTTTTTTCTTTTAAAATGACTGGAGCCAGGTTTGAACCTGCGATCTCCCGCATGGTAGTCGCGTGTTCTAACCACTATGCCACGGCCGGTCCTCCATCCATCTTCGATCAGTTTGTAAAAAAAAAATGGAGTCACTATAGCTTACAAGTTAGTATACGGAACATTTTTTCCAGTATATATAAATGATGATAATCGTGTGTTATAACCAACATGACATGGACTGCCCCAATGATTAAACATTCGGTAGTTTACCCAACATTAAATTGATTTTCTGATAAAACTTATTCTCTATTTATTATATAACATGACCTATTTACCATAACTGATTTCCTACGTCATACATTACGATTTTTCTTCTCCTTCTTTTCCTAGTTTACATTCACTCTTACTACAACCGCATCCGTCCTCCTTATATACAACTTCTAACGCATATAAAAAGGAGCAACTAAAAATTTGTCATTTATAATCTTTAAATGATCTTTATAAAAATCCTTTGGTTCCTGGCAAAATCTTGGCGCATTATAGCCTGACTTATGAGTATGAGTAGGTGTTTGAGAAATTTGGTGCTCTTCCATTTCCAAAAATTTATCACATCATACTTAACACTAAGAATTTATTCTATGTTCATCGTAAATCCTCTTTTAACTAATTGCAATAAAATATCCTTTGGCAATTTTTGCTTTAAACAAACACCCTGCTTCTCCAGCGTCCTCGTTGTGGTGCTAGTGGCATGTGCCAATGTTGCTTGCTTCGTGCTGCAGAGAAACAATCATTGAAATATCCTTGAAAGCTTTGGTTGGCAGCCTGGAGTCAGGCATAGGAGGTTTTTGCTAGCGTCACAAGCGTGTTGGCGGAGAAGAAAAAAGGAATTTGGAAATCCTTAACGACACCTTAACACACAGTAGGACTTCAATGGCATTTAAGCATTCCCTTTTTGGGGTAGAGGTTTATGGACTTTGTATGCAAGTCACGTAGGTAGTGATGCTGCTGCTGTTGTTGTTCGTGGTGCTGGTGGCGGTGATGGTGCCGGTGTTCGCTGCATCATCGAGGAGCTTGAAAAGGTTGCTACAAAGGTTGTTTATGTGCAGTGTATATCCTTGGCTGCTGATTTACTTGGATTTCCTTTGCCCCTTTCTCTTTTGGGCTGCACGACCTTTGCCAGCTTGTGATGTTGGGCCAATGGCTGGCTGGTGGCGTTAGAGGCACAACATCATTGTCAAAACAGTAATGTCAACGTTTGTGAATGGAAAACATTTGTTTAGCTTAAGCTCTATGCCGCCGACGCAACATCAGCCAGGTATCTCTCGGTGGCAAAGCGCGTCCGTGTCTTTGTCGCTGTGTGCTGGTATTGTACACCATCTACTCATGTGCTACAGTACTTCGATGAGTTTGTCGAAGGTGTACATTGTACACGACGGTTGTTGTGAATGTATGCGTGCCTATGTTTTAACATTGCCCCAAAGTTGTTGACATGTCATGCTAACATAGCCATCCTTTTTCGTTTTATTGTGAATACGCCATCAAAGCGTCAAAATACGAAGACGGTGAGAGAAGTCGAGCATAGGAGGCAGTGGATTTTGGAAATCTGGATAAAGTGTGGCCTTACGTCCATGGCATATCAATAAATCGAATGTTTTGAAAAAGTTGTAAAATCCTTACCGGAAATCGGGTGTCCATTGTCTAAAAGTACCTGTTTTGAGATTGGTAAAGAGGGCATGTGTCAGGTTCTGAAGTGTTGAAAAGTGTGAAATTAACTTAAGTATCGAATTCCTGCGGCGTTTTTTATAAATTTACTTTTACAAGATTTATAATAATCTGAATCCTTGATACACCCCTTATAATTAACAACAACAAATTTGTTTAAGGACTTTGTCTACTGAAACAAAACTACACTATTACAGAACCAGTTCTAGTTCAAGATACGTCACAAAGTGCCAGTCATTGTCAATTGACTCTTAAGCGGCCAACCCCATCCAAACTCACGGGTTGTCTACATACAAAGCATTTGGAAATAGGACCGGTTCAATAACCCCAGGGAAAGGATCACGTGCTGCAACTGTTCCCGTAGGGATATTTTAAAATAACGATATTCGAGAACATAATCAGTCAAATATTGATACTTGAAGGTAATCTACAAAAGCATTTCCTTTCGAAAGCTTATTTTTATCAAAAAAAATTTTGTTTCTTATTCCTTTTTCATATGCTTCACCTTTGGTTTCAGCCATTTACCCAGCTGCAGTTTCCTAGTCCAGTTAGTAAGCTACAGCTCGATTCATAAGCCAACAAAAATCAACCTCGTAAGACATGTAAAGCCGCTGGTAAATTCATTAGAACCTTCTCACGTAAATTATTAGATAGCTTCCCTAAATCTGCATACCATTCATGTTGTTGTTGCTGCCTCCAACTGTTTGATGTCCTTTCATCCCTACACAAAACACCCACACACAGGTATCCAAACATCAAGAGTATAAAAGCGCTTTTTCATTCAATCACTCTATGAGTTCGTGAGTTTATGTCTCACGACCTGGCTAACGTGTGGGATTGTGTTGGCCTGTAACAAAGTGTATATGGCGCAGGTATGTTAGTGGGTGTTTGTCTTCCTCTGTATTGGTGTTTACGCACTCTTAACAACAAAGTGACAACACAGCAAACACATACACACAATTGGAAGCACACACACACACACATACACCGGGGACCAAGTGTTGGACCATCATACCGTTGCCACCGAAAAAAAGCACAAACACACACACACCAAACAGCAAGTACACCAAACATTTGTCTATGTGCAAGTGTTTGTTTAACAATTGTGTAAAATCCTTTTTGTTGTCGACTGTCGAAGAGGGAGAGGGGGGAGCCTGATGCTGTGTTTGTCACCAAAGCCCTTCCTCTACCGCTGTCACCGTTTCCAAATGAGAAAATCATCAAGTGTTTGGGGGGCAAACGACAGCGGACGAGTTTAGTGTTACTGTGAACACAAAATCTCTGAAGTTTTGCGACCACATGACGCAAATTGTTTCACAATTTACTGAGTCTTTTTGTTTTCATTTTCCTCTGATTTTTTTTTTGCCGAGAAAACATTGTGGAAATGCCGCCACTAAGAGAAGTACGTGCTTTGAAAATAATTTCAAAGCTCAAAAGGTGAAAAAACAAATGTTAATGTTTGCAGTTAGAAGCAACAACAACAACAAGAAAAAACAGCAGCAGCCAAAGAACATGGGGAATGGGACAGGTGCCTTAACGGCTGGCGCTGTTTTAAGGAAGCATGAAGGACGCCATCAAACTAAAGGAGGATGAGGAGAAGGTGCTACAAGAGTTAGTAAAAGCCAGAGGATGCAAAACAAAAGGTACTCAGGGGAAACAGAGTGATTTTTTTTTTGTGTAGGAATATGTAAATTTCATTATGACTACTAGTTTATTTTTTGCTTTCATTAAGGTATTTGCGAAATATTATGCATTTAACAAAAGAGTAAATATTTGCCAAACATTATGACGTTTTCAATAATCAATTATCGAAAAATAACCAACAGAAGATGAATAAATTAAATGTATATGAACTATAGCGAATGGCAATATGATAAACCATAATTGAAACAAATATCGTCGACTTTCATGATAAAGGAGAAAAGTTTGTCCTATAACTCTCAGTTATGTTTATCTACAGTATTTATTAATTTTTTTAAATGTGTATAGGTTTGTAACGGGTAAACTCAAAAACTACCTAACCGTTTTTGAAAATTCTTTCTTTAAAACATCACAAATTGTATAAAGAACAGATTAGTGTATTACATTTTTTCCCAAAAAAAAAAATTTTACAAACTTTATCCTGAAAAATAATATTCGAGACTTTTTTATGTTTATAAATTCACCGGTAGATTCAACACTTAGTCATATCAACGTGTTCCTATGCACGAAGAAGTAATGATGTTCTCTGAGTATTTACCCGAGTTTGGATTTGTTGGTTATATGGAAATAGATTATTTGGGTACCGTATGTAACGGATAGTCTCAACAACTTCTAAACCGATTTTAACCGATTCTTTTTAAAAACATCCCAAATTTGAAAGTGAACAGAATAGGATACGACAAAAAATGTATACCCGCTTGTTATCTCTATTAGATGGAGGATTTTTTAATTTGAGTTATCTAATCGTTATTAAATAACCAAATTCTTTGCCAATGTTCCTAACTGCTCATAGCGCCCGATATATAACGTTTTTTTCTCGGCAGTGCCACAGGACATATTAGGATTAGATCCTATGAAAATAGATAGAAAATATATGACTTTCCGCCCAATGTTGGCACCCCCACAAACGTTATACGGAGCATGATTTATGGATATGCACCTGGAAAGTCCGAACTCTCTACAGAGATAGAGAGGCTCATAGGCTCTTTCAGTGGCGTTGTATTACTAAGATATTAGGATTAGATCCTATGAAAATACCTGGAAATTATAAGACTTTCCCCCCAATTTTGACACTCCCACAAACGTTATATGATTTATCGATATGCACCTAGAATTTCCGAACTCTCTACAGAGATAGTGCCTCTATCTAATTAATGGTTGTCCTTTATATATATATAAGACTTACATAATCGCCACACAGGAAATGCAACGGACGGGAGATGGATGTACACGGCGAATTAACTGTGATATCTTTCACAGCTTACACGTAGAAAGACACGAATTTGAATGTGTGTTAATAGTTGGTATGAGACTTAAACAAAAGGTCTCCCGGTTTAACACTCCCGGTTTAACACACAAAGTCAAGGACTTTAAAAATGCATTTTACTTGCACCTGAAGTAGAAATATATGGCCGCTTCCCTGCCTATGATATTAAACTTGTTCTGGGAGATGTTAATGCATAAATAGGAAGGTAAGATGTTCTTGATCCTTCGGTTGGAAATTTCAGTCTACACAGCAATACATTCGTTTACGAATTCAGACTGGTTACCTTCACGTCGGTACGAAACATAGTAGTGGGTGGAACCAGATTTCCACACAAATATATCCACTAGGCAACATGGATTTCCCCTAAACAAAAAGAAATCTAATTGATCACGTGATAATGTATGGAAGGCACGTCTCAGGCGGTATGGAAGTGGATGGATGCAGATATAGACTCAGATCAACAAATAGTTCAAGGTATGCACGAGCATCAGGGGTGCCAAAATCGTAGCAAAGCTACATAACCTACGAGGTAGCCAATGCCTATTGGTACTAATTCCCTTATAAGGAACATCTGGGAGAACCTACTATGATAATAAAGATAATGCAATACACTTTGGGGAAGATTTCATCCTAATTTTTACGGAAGGATCGCAAGTAAGAGAAAGAGCGACTGTAAAATCTTTTTCGGTGGAGTTGAAATTGTAATACAGGTCGAAATAGTGATCATTAGAATAGCCGTGGAGCAAATGTTCGTAAACGCAGGTCGTCTCTGGAGGAGATAGCGAGGCATTTAAAGGTTATGATCACAAGGGTTCCAGGACATGGGGACTTATGTATGTGGTAACCAAAAAGCCAATGTATTGGCAAAGGCCGCCATCATCGTGAATTCTGGCGATTTTTACGGTCACATTGATGTTCCTCTCATAAGGGCAAACAGCTCATTGCGGGGAAACTGAACCTTGTTGCCAAGAAAAGATGGGTGAAAAAATATATTTGCAAAGCGACCAAACCGATTTGTCCTATCATGGTTATACAGAGGACATAATCTGTCTAGATCCATATAAGGAACATCATAGCTGTAATAACCGATCACTAGTCGGTTGGCTTACACGCTAGGACGATTAAACTTCTCTACAACGCCGAACAAGGGGAGAACACGGAATTTCTTCCATATCTCTGCCCTGCTTTTGGTGACCTGATAATAATTTAGAAGTTTGATCATCGTATACTAATGGACAATAACTGTCTATCAGTAGTCGATTTGCGGAACATCTATGGAGCAACGAATCGGATTTTTAAATACTAAAGCCCACCTTTATGATTGGATCATATCAGGGTAGCTTTAGACCTGGTAATTTCATGACTGATCAGATATTCACACTACAACAATTCCTGGGGAAGATACAAGAAATGCAGACCGACAATAACCATTGTCTGAGTCAAGTATTCCTGTGAATCTGATACGATTTTGAACTCCCACGATGTCTTTAGTGAAATAAATCAAACGCTATTGTGTTTCAGGCTATCTTCTAAACATCCTTATAGAAATTAACATGCGAAAAGCTGGAACCGTTTTTAAGAAAAGGACATGCTGTTTGCTCATCATTGGCTTGGCTGAAGAATGGGCTCATACTCTCTCCACGAACGATAATCCAACTGTACCAGACACTTGTCCTACCTGCTTTATAATGTAGAATACAGGTTATATAAGACTCTTAGAACTGATTCATTCGCTTGTGTGATGCGTCCATTCTGGGGTTCTTCAAGGGTAAAATATTCCCAAAAATATTTGGATTCGTCATCGTTAATAGAGAGTACCGTCGTTGTATGAATCTTGATCTGTATAACAACATTGATGTAGTCAAGAACGTTCAAATATACCAAATGGACCACTGGGACATGTTGCTCTTCAGATCGAGTACTTTTAACATTGTTTTGTTTGTTGGGTTCTTACAAGCTAAACTAATAACATATATAAATAACTTTTTAATTATTTCTTTAATTTAACTGAATATGCTATATATGTATGTCACGAGTCGTTCGTTCACTTCCGTCTTTTTATTATGGATGTAACTTTAAAGACAACCCTAGGCTCCTGGACAAATTATAAGTGTGAATCATACATTGCTGTCCGAATTAAGAATATTTTATTATGCTTACACTATTTATATCAATATGATCACCCGCCACCTATCATTCATAAAGTGAACTACTACATTCCTGAATAGAAGGAAACAACGTGAAACCGCCTTTTCTCCATCTGCTGATCACTAGCTAAGTAACTAACATACTGATAGATACATAGTCAACAGCTTTACATTGTCCAGACAATCTTTTTTATAAATTGAACTACTTAACAAAAACTATTAGCCTTTAAAAGTAAGCAAACATGCTCTGACTCTGCCTTCATCTTATGTTCACTAGATACGTATCTCATATAACAACGTAGAGTGATTTATGTTATATAAATAAATACTATTCATTGTAATCCTTTACCTACCAACTTTTAACTCGACTTTCCAAAATGAAATATTCTCACTTGTTACAAATACAAATTCTTCGCACTTCCTTACAATTTGTGGCATAGCAATTTTGCTATGCCAGTATTGTTACTACCACTAGCCGGCGAAAAGTAAAATCATTTTTGTCTAAGATACCGAAAACATAGCGATGAGGAAGATGATTCTCCCTTGCCATCATCTTGAAATATTCTCAGCGAAATGAACGAGTGAAGGATGTGTGTGTTTTGCGGTTGCTTGAAGGAACCTTTTAAATTAATTGCAAAAACTTGGCAAAAGAGGTGATTACAGTTACCGGCATTGGCATTTTCATGCGCACACATACAGATCTATACGCAGCATCCCAGTGGCTAAAATAAGGACCCAGTCAGTAGGCCTGCACTCTGCATTCCCTCTTCCTTTCCAAATAACATCGGATGTCGTGTCGAGGCAAGGCCTTCCATCATCGTTTCCTATAAGAAGGCCTGATGGAAGACCTGCATACACATGAAAAAAGAAGGACTTGAAAAATAAAAAAAATATTTTTAGATATTTCTGACTTCTGTATATTTTTCTTTATACTTCCTGGAGTTTGAACTCACTACCTCGCGATTGTTAGTCAGCCATGGTACCATCTAGCCTACGAAGATGCATTCGAATTGTTTGATTGAAACTAATCATAAACTGTTTTAAGAAAAACCCACGAACACTTTTTTCGTAGTCTTCTCTTTTCATTCCTTCTATAAAAAGGGAGACGGAATGTGTATGCATACAAAATGGTGGAATAACAAATCATCGAAAACGTTGATTCTCCCTTCTTAGCAGTGGTCTTGAAAGAATGGAGGGAACTTGAGCTCGGGATATTTCAGGCGTTGAAGTGTCTCAAAAGGCCTTGTTTTATGCCTGCTTGTAGAAGCCCTTGCCAATTTCGCCGCTGGGATCTTCTACCACAACCTACCACAACTCAGCGTGTGAACACTTCCTTTTTCCGCCTTTCAGTTTTAACATTTTCTTTGGCCTAAGAAAACAAGCATTGGCATTCGCATTCGCAAATATATGTAGAACTGTGAGTGTGTGTGCCTACATGCAGTATACGCTAAAGGCTTAAACATGATGATGAGCACAACGAATCTCCTACCAAATTCATCAACACTGTCGTTTAATGCATCCTCAGGAGGGGGCGTCGTTAATGTATCCAAACACTTTTAGCTGAAACAAGAGATGGCGCAAATGAAGACCCGCTACACCAGCATTCAATTTTTTCAAAAGAAAAACAAGCACCGAAATACCACAAAAAGCATAAGGCTTAATGAATCACCCACAAAGGACGTAGTGCTATTCTTTAGCACTAACAACCACCCTCACGCATTTGAGCTACTCTGTTTGTCTTCCTCTTATCCTCTCTCTCTTTCTCTTTCACGGCAAAAGGATCACATGAAAAAGTAAAAACGAAACCCGCAGAAAGTCCCTTGAAATGACATTAAATGCAAATACAGGACTTTTGGGATGCCGGAACTTTCTTGTTGTTTCGGCATCGCTGACAATGAAAAAGATGATGAAAACTTTCGAGGGAGAGAGTGGAAATAGACTGGGGTATGACGAAAATCTGATTAAAACAAAATCATAAAGTATAAATACTTTTGGGCTTTTTCAGGCAAACTACATTATTTACTTAAGACAGTAGTTTTTAAGTAAGATCAAAATTTAATTAAGTATGTAAATCAGGAAATATTTAACAGAGATGAGTAAAAAAGTGTCAAGGGAAAATATTAGCAGTTATGGTTATGGAATGAGATATGGGAAAGTTTATCATAGTTGAGTGAGTAAACACGTTTCTAGTTTTTTTTAACTTAAAAAGCGAAAATACAATATATTTACGTTTTCCGAGGATGCTCACAAAGTTTTGCTGAGCTTGAAAACTATTTCGTACTGAAATGTGATATAGGTTAGAGAGGCAATCAGAAATTCGGACTCTCTTAAACTATAAAGTCCATTGTGATACAAAAAATTACTCTATATACAATGTCAACATAACCCTACTTTTATTAAGATGGGTACAATATCAAATGATCCACCAGTTTCTTTCATACTTACACACCTCATTAAGTCAAGCAGACGATAATTGAGTATGTCAATCCAATCATCACTCAGTCTTTCAATAATTTATTATTTTAAGTATTTCGTTATAAAAATTATTGTCATTTTGTCATGATATTGCGATTGTTCTGGAGAGCTGATTATTATTATTTTCAACAGAGATCACAGAGCATCGCTTGTCGTTGTATCCTCACGCTTAATCAATTTGTTTAATTGCATAATAACAAGCTCGAAAAGACAAATAATCATCTTAAATTTCGGCAAGACATAGAGATAACACCTTTCAATACCCGAAAACCAAGTAAAATCAATCGAATTGCTATTCAAGCATAGCAAAAAAGGTCGACAAAATATTTACTTTTAACTGCGATAGCTGGACAATGGAAATAACCTCTACGGGCAAAGATAAGGTCTGAACTGTCTGTCGCAAAAGAATGGTATAAAAAGCAATTTCTTCGCTACACCAATTGCAGTCACTTGAAGTTTGTGTTCTATTCGTCTGGTGTACAATCGATACAACAACTCTAAAGAAGGAAGGACTTTCTTTACCAGGACAATATTTAAGTCATGGACAAATTAGTAGTATTACTTTGTCTGGTTGGTCTGGTGGCGAGTGGCCTGATTGATGGCCGACTACGTCAGGATGCACAAGTTATACAAGGACACCAACATCAAGGTATGTACAGAATCAAAGCGGAAGTTCACTTTAATTCACTATTAGTGATTTCCTCAGATGTGCAACGTCTGCAGGCTCTGACCAGAGATGAACTGCTGTGTCAAAAATTTCTACTGGAAATTTTGCAGCAAGTTGAGTTGCCTTTGCAGAACCGCCAGCTATTGGAAATTAGCACTGAAGGAATAACAAACGAGAACTTGTATATAGGGGTAAGCTTCCTCATATCTTAACTTCTATCATATAATTACATCACTTGAATCCTGTGCACTTTTCACCAGCCCATCGATGATGATATGCGCTTGATGCTCAATTTGATTCGCACGAACATAGTATTAGGCCGAAACAGCCACTGTTCAATGACCAACGAACAGGATCTTCGTCAAATGCTGGGCTTGTATCGTCTCCTGGTGCGCAGCCGCGATTGTGATACCTTTAAACGTCTAGCGGTCTATGCACGTCAAAATATTAATCCTGTGTTGTTTGTCAATGCCATTACTTTGGCCGTACAAGACCGCGTTGATACCAGGAATCTTATTGTACCAGCTCTGCATGAAATTCTTCCCCGACTATTCCATGACAATGATCTCATAAGACAAGTGCAAAACCTCAAACTGAGCGATATATCTGACAATGAAACCAATAGGCGTCAAAATATATTGGACATTATTGGTATAGGACAACAGACCAGGCTGAATTCACAAACCTCTGGGGTAAATATTTTGGATCGCTCTCAGTTGTGGAAGCCATGGCAGGAAATGCATCGACGATTGGCTCTGCAAAACGTCCTTGGCCGTCAAGCTATCATGCGCGACCAGGATAAGCAAAATGTCATAGTTTTAACTTCATCGCAGAGAATTGGACGTGACAATGGACAGATTAGTCTTGTAGCGAACGATGTTGGCTTGAGATCTTTTCTCAATGTGTTGGTCGATGAATTGATTTTGACCCAAGGCATAGTGCGCAACTCCAATGAAGGCAACCAAATATTGCAAAGATCAGAAATCCGAGTTAACAATTTGCAAAACAGACTAAGCGAAAGAATCCTTAACAACCGTGATCGTTTGTTGAACATTAATCAGCGTCAGAATAACCAAAATCAGGAGGACATAAGAGGCGAACGTATTTCGGACGCTGACAATATTGATCAACAATTAAATAATAGAATTAACCAAAATATTCGAGGATCGTCAGCTGAAGATGACTGGTTAAACTCTCGTTCAGTCAACGACAATCAAAGAGAACGCCAACAATTAAACCACGAGTTGCCCACAACTTCCCTAAATAGCGGACGTCTACTACACATCAACAATCGAGTCCTTAATAAATTGCGTGGTAATCAGCAAAATGATAAACTAGACAATACTGTCATCAATCGAGGAGGTGGATCCCAAAATCACCGTATTGAAATAGACTCAAATGATTTGAAAAGGACAAACATCAATGATCAGCAACGGTTGGCAGGCCTAGGACTTAGAGGTCATAGCTACTGGGATGATATTATAATGAACCGAGGTGGTGCTCAAACTCAAATTAACTCCAATTCCTTGGGAAGAAACAACATCGATGATCAAGGACGAGTTGTCGGCTGGGGATTAAGGGGACACAGCAATAGTGGTGAACAACATGATGACTTGGAAGATAGTAACACGAATCGAGGTAGAAATCAACTTCGCGGTTCTCAACTGAACTCAAATGACGACGATGATCAAGAGCGCCTCATTGGCTTAGGAATCAGGGGCCGACAGAATTCTCAACAAAATGATAATATTGACAATATTGATATGAATCAAGGTAGATCTCAAATCCGTAGCAACTCTCGTTGGCAAAACGTTGACCAAGACTCAAATGTTATGGGAAGAAACAACATCGACAATCAGGGACGAGTTGTAGGCTGGGGTTTAAGGGGTAGTCAACAAAATGATCAAAATCAAATTCGCCGCACTCAAATAAACTCCAATATTTTCGGCAGAAATAATAATGACGATGATGAAGACCGCCTTCGGGGCTTAGGAATTAGGGGCCGTCAAAATTCTCAACAAAACGATGACTTAGACGATATTGTTAGGAACCAAGGTGGTTCTCAAAATCGTGGAAGCTCCCGTTGGCAAAATCTAGAACAAGACTCAAATATAAGGGGAAGAAACAACATTGATGATCAAGGGCGAGTTGTAGGCTGGGGACTAAGAGGACAAAATAATAATGGTCAACAAAATGAAGACTTGAACGACAGTATTTTAAATCAAGGCAGATCTCAAATTCGTGATAACTTGCTGAACTTGGGACACAACTCAAATATAAGACAAAAGAAAAGCATCGATGACCGGGAATTGGAAATTGAAAACAACATCGATCGAACTCGCCTATCAAACAATGATGCCAGAATAACGACTGGTCATTTGTTGTTGCAACAACTGCAGCAACTTGTGGCTCGCCTCAACATTGAAGATATTTCCCTAAGAAGAACCGATAATTTGTTGGATTTGCCAAGGAACATTGGTCAACAGCTTTCCAATCGTGTTGTCAATCCTTTGCTCGACAATATTGGCATAGACGAACATCAACGTCAGGTGGTGCTCAACAAAATCAATGAAATCACTAATCGTCTTGAGAGGGTACTGCAAACGGCCACTTCCCATCTGTCCAACCTGCTACACATCGATGTTCGCGGCAGTCATGTGTCCCAACAATTGGATCATGTCTTGCTCCAGGAGATCCTAAATGAAGTACTAAGTCTATCCGACTACGTGCGCGATGGTCAAGTTTCCAGCATTTTGGAAAATCCCACAACACGTATTTTACTGCGCCATATCGTAAATACTGTGGACAGGCAATTGCAAAAACTCCAAAAGGGTCGCAGTAACCAGGAAATTCTTTTGAATACAGTTCACATAAATGACGTACACATCGATAAGCTTCAGACTTATGTGGAATATGCCGATGTTGACCTCAGCAATTTGATGGATTCCAATATTGTTGCTGACAATGGTAAGAACATCCATACAGTCATTGGTCGCATACCCCGTCTGAATCATAAGCCCTTCGCCATGAACGTGGACATTACTTCTGATCGTAATCAACAAGTTGTAGTGCGTGTTCTGCTTGTACCCCAGGGTGAGGCTTTGGGAAATCTTCAATCGTTGGAAAACCAACGTCAGAATGTTGTCCTTTTAGACATTGGCCAGATTGATTTGAAACTCGGACGCAACCAGATCAATTGTCAATCTCACGATGTTTCATGGACTGGACGTGACAGCACGCTGTACTCGGACATCTATAAACGTGTGTTGGGTGCTTTAAATGGTGATATCAACTCGTTGCAGGATACAGTGAATGTACGCAATGACTTGTTGCCTCATCGTCTGCTGGTACCACATGGTCGTGTCGATGGTTTGCCCATGCAATTGGTAGTTGTTGTTACGCCAGCAGAGCAAAATATACGTGGAGGACTGCAGCAACATCAGGGTGCTAATCGCTTGGGACTGAATTCCCTTATCTTGGATAATCTGCCCTTAACATATCCATTGGACCAAGACATCAATGATATCAACACTTTGAACTCTCTGCCAAATATTCACATTAAACCTGTACTCATTTACCACAACGATCAGATCTAAATGCTTTCACAGTGATCAAACCCCTGCCAGATGACAATGATGATGCCGGACCCAGTCAACTTATGTACTTTTTGTAGTTTAATCTCGATGTAATGTGTTAATTTTAATATTAAATAAATAACTGCATATTCTAAAAAAGAAGACAATGGTTGTGGTTTTATTTTATCATAGAACATATTTATTTCTGTATTTCAGCTTATGACAGAGTTTAACGAAAAAGAAATCGTGGAAAAAGTCTTTCTTGGCTGAAAAAGAGCATTTTAACCAAAAAAAATCAACTATTCTGATAATATTTGTTTCTGAAAGACACATTATTGAATAAAAATCTACACATATATCCCATCTTCAAGAAGAAACTAGGTCAGAATAACAATATGAAATCCTTTCCAATATCGGTAGCACTCCCAATGTAGCTTTATACCTGATGAATCTAAAACTGGCTAGTAACTCTTAATCTAAACTTATTTTCCTTTTACATTACATGAATAAGATATGGGAGAACTGCTCGGCCTTGTGTACGTTAATCCGCGTGGCACAAACGGCACCTATAGTTTAATGACGCATCCGAACGTCAGCTGTTTAAGAGGCTACAGCAGTAAGACTAAGAAATATAACGTAATTGTAGAACAATGGTTATGATCACAGTGTAATCTATAACATTATTCCTGACACTGCAGGACATGTTGTCTAAAACACTCTGACTTAACCACTGTTCGACAAGATGTATTATATACTTATATCAGATAGAGATGCGTGGAAATGTAGAACTTGAGGCACAAGATTGTATGTCGACTTCTATATGAACGGTTAAAAATTGAATAATTAAGGAGATGCGGTGTCTACTCCAAAGACTTAGAGCTGAATATAGCACATAGACTACCTGATCACTGTAGTGTTTACCAGGCGGATATTTTGGCCATTAGAGAAGTGGCAAAATGGCTGAGATAATACGTCCACACCACAGTGCGGATTAATATATTCTCCGACTTGTCTTGTCTCATCTGTCTTCCTGAACTGAACATCAGCCCGGGATTGCCGCATAACTCTCAACGAAATCGGTAAGCATTTCAGCAACCACCAGCGGGTGCTGGACCACAGGGACATACCAGAGATCTACACTACAGACGAGATCTACACTACGGTCTTAGAGGTTACAGTAACCGGGATAATATTGTTATAAACCGAGATGGTGCCTTAACTCAAGACAGCCATGAGCTCAAATGTTACGGTAAGCAAAACCATCAACGATCAAGGACGAGTTGTAGTAAGTGACTGAGGACAGCACAACGATGTCTTGGACTATATTAACATGAATCAAGGTAGAAATCAAATTCATTATAACCGAATTAACTCAGAAATTTTAAAAATCTGGGGGCGATAGAATTCTCAACAAACAGAATTCTCTCAAAATACTAGAGAGATGCAGAGCAGACGAGTAAGCAAGACTCAAACATACGCTACAGATTTCAGCGGAAGTGGGATCTGTTAGTTTCCCTGAAGCAACTTGCAAGCATCTCCTGTGTGGGATGTGAGCGTCAGTCCTAGGTTGTATTCATTTCAAACAGAGCTAGCAAGACATGGACTCAATTTCTCTGAGGGAGACAAACATCAATGATCAGTATCGATTGGTAGGCTTAGATCTTATAAACCGAGATGGTTCCAAAACCTGAAAAACGACATAGACGATCAGTGAAAAGTTTTACGTAGGTACATACCCAGGAAAATATTTTGTTGCAAAGAAACAATTACAGAATAGCTTTTACTCACAAGTAACAAGTTCCACTTTCGGTTGAACAATATATTATTTTTGTTTGAAATTGTCCCAAAACCAACATGTTCTTCGGAACCTGTTATGAAATGAATTGCTTCATAACTGAATTACATATGCTGGTTTTTGAAATTTAATTTGTTTTCAATTAAGTAATAACTCGAAGTATATGTTAACTCTGATTTTTGCGTTTTTCTCAATAAATACCCTTTAAAAAAATACTTATCTCGAATACAATCGGTTTAACAAGCTTTTACAATAATTCGATAGATGTAAAGTTTCATAAACGGACAAATAGAATATTGTTTTTATGTAATCTAAGCAAAAAAAAAAAGTTTTATTAATTTTCTGTTCTACGCAATCTGTGGTGCAACATGTTCTACATAATCGGTTATATGGAACCAGAAACAGAATAGAATGTCGATTTAAAAAGAAACGATTCTAGTATCAATACCATTCGTAACAAGTTCTGAAAAATTTTCCTGGGTAAGGGGACACAGCTAAATTGGTCTGTAAAACGATGTCTTGGACTATATTAACATGAATCAAGATAGAAATCAAATTCATTGTACTCAAATTAACTCACATGTCGACGATGATCAAGACCGCCTAATGGCCTTAGGAATCTGGGGCCGACAGAATTCTCTCAAAATAATAGAGAGATGCAGAGCAGACAAGTAAGTAAGACTCGAAACTACGCTACAGATTTCAACCAAAGTGGGATCTGTTAGTATCCCTGAAGCCATTTGCAAGCTTCACCTGTGTGGTAAGTGGGCGTCAGTCCGAGGTTGTATTCTATTCAGACAGAGCTAGGAAGACATGGAATCAATTTCTATGAGGAGGACAAACATCGATGATCAGTATCGATTGGTAGGCTTAGATCTTATAAACCGAGATGGTTTCAAAACCCGAAAAACGACATAGATGATCAGGGACAAGTTGTATGTAGGGCACTAAGGGGACACAGCAAAATAGGTCAGTAAAACGATGACTTGGACAGTATAAACTTGAGTCAATATAGAAATAAAATTCGTTGTACTCAAATTAACTCACATGGCTACGAAGCTCAAGACCGCCTTATGGGCTTAGGAATCTGGGACCGACAGAATTCTCAGCAAACAGAATTCTCTCAAAATACTAGAGAGATGCAGAGCAGACGAGTAGGCAAGACTCGAAACTACTCTACAGATTGCAGCCGAAATAGGATCTCTTAGTTTTCCTGAAGCCATTTGCAAGCTTCAACTGTGTGGTAAGTGGGCGTCAGTCTGAGGTTGTATTCAATTCAGACAGAGCTAGCAAGACATGGACTCAATTTCTATGAGAATGACAAACATCGATGATCAGTATCGATTGGTAGGCTTAGATCTTATAAACCGAGAATGTTCTCAAACCCGAAAAACGACATAGATGATCAGGGACAAGTTGTACGTAGGGGACTAAGGGGACACAGCAAAATAGGTCAGTAAAACGATGACTTGGACAGTATGAACTTGAGTCAAGATAGAAATAAAATTCGTTGTACTCAAATTAACTCACATGGCTACGAAGCTCAAGACCGCCTTATGGGCTTAGGAATCTGGGACCGACAGAATTCTCAACAAACAGAATTCTCTCAAAAACCTAGAGAGATGCAGAGCAGACGAGTAGGCAAGACTCGAAACTACTCTACAGATTCCAGCCGAAGTAGGTTCTCTTAGTTTTCCTGAAGCCATTTGCAAGCACCTTCTGTGTGGTATGTTGTCGTCAGCTCCAGGTTTTATTCAATTCAGACAGGCTTAGAGTCTAAACAAATAAAATTCTTTCAAAATACTAGAGAAATGCAGAGCAGACGAGTAAGCAAGACTCGAAACTACTCTACAGATTCCAGCCGAAGTGGGATCTGTTAGTTTCCCTGAAGTCACTTGCAAGCATCTCCTGTGTGGTAAGTGGGCGTCAGTCCGAGGTTGTATTCAATTCAAACAGATGTGGCACGGACATTGCTGTCGCTATCAAGATCCGACATTTCATAACTTGTGTCCGTTAAGACGAAACACTGTGTGATTGGAGAGCACGCAATGAGGCTTAAGGTTGATTAAGAGAAGAAGGATACTTTATTTGCACTTCTTATGTCTGATAAAAGTTAAATCCGGGCTCTTATTTCTCTAGGAACCTAAGGACCTATCTGGCAGATATTGATGTTAGCTAACCCAAGAGCTTTTTGAGATTTCCGCGGTAACTTAACGGACTTAACAGTCTCAGTGAGTCTGATTTTCATACTGCCACACAAATCTAACCTAACCTTTACTAGACATACTGATTGACTCGACAACGTACGCTGATTTACTCGTACCAGATCGATACTACATCTTGTCACAGCCGTCTACATTTCTATGATCAACTGTCAATACAACAAATAATATATAATAAAATACTATTTCATAAGGAATCTAGGTTATCTTGCGGATACTCATATTAGCCGACTCAGGAGTTTTTTGAGCAGATCAGATTGATTCACCGGGAAAAAGCAGGAATCTTCGCCAGTTTCCGTGGTATCTGAATGGACTTAACAGTCTAAGTGAGTTTGATCTTCATATTGCCACAATAACCTAACCTAACATTTACCAGATATGCTGATCGAC
This sequence comes from Muscina levida, assembly GCA_964034835.1. Lineage (NCBI taxonomy): Eukaryota > Metazoa > Arthropoda > Insecta > Diptera > Muscidae > Muscina > Muscina levida. The sequence goes on along the minus strand of OZ035883.1, from coordinate 146,289,350 downwards.
TCGACTACACAGTTGTTGTTGACAACACTGAGGGGACCGCCGATCATAGAAATGTAAATGGCTGTGACATGATCGATATCACAACAAAAAAAAATACTAATCTCTTATTTCTTTAGGAATCTAGGTGATATTGATATTGTCCGACTCAGGTGCTTTTTCCGTCGCTCAGGATGCTTCAACGGGGGAAAGTAGGAATCTTTGCTAGTTTCGTGTTATAGCAATGAACTTTACAGTCAAAGTGAGTCTGCTATTCAGACTTCCTCACTCTCCTAAACTAACCTTTACTAGACATGCTGATTGACTCAACGACGCCCAAGTTGATAAAAAAAATGTAGAGTTCCTATATGAATCTGAATTTGAAAAACATATACGGAAAAAATTATTCGTAACAAGGAAATATTTTGTACAAATGAGAAACTGAAACGCCTACTTGACTTTAAAGGCCGATAACCGTCCATGTTAATACAGCCTCCTCAATTATACTGTTTATAACAGAAAATAGTGAACGTGGACAATAGTCTACTCATTCTGTGATTAGTCTACCCATTTTGTTGGAGTGGTAAATGATTTTGACATCTGTTTGATATCTTGTCCGTCTGATCCGACCTCGTTTAGAATTTTAAACAATCCGTTCTCCGTCTACACCCTGATATCACAAGTCTTATTGCTTTTGGTCAGAGTGCTAATGTATGACTCGAACATTTCTTGAGTCAGTGACACAATAATTTCTTGTGCCAATATTTTACAATATATACTGTTATCGGCATCAGCAGCGCATTCACATATATTGGCGAATCTTCTTGGGAGGTAATTGTTCTTTTAATATTTGACAAAGATCACAGAGTATCGCTACTCATTATATGCCAGCGGTTAATCAATTTGTTTAATTGCATAATAATGAGCTCAAAAAGACAAATAATCCACCTCAATGTCGTCAAGACATAGTGATAACACCTTTGAATACTCGAAACTAGAGGATCGCAAAAAATGCAATCCAAACCGGTGCAAAAAGGTCAAAAGAATTTACACCTTACACTGATGCCTGAACAATGGAAATATTCCACGGGAAGAGAGATAACACCTGGGATTGATGTGACAAAGAATGGTATAAAATGAAATTTCTACGAAGCACAAATCACAGTCACTTGAAGGTGGTGTTCTATTCGTGTGGTAAACAATCGCGGAAACAATCTCAAAGAAGAAAGGACATCATTTTTTAATAAGAACAATAATTAAGTCATGGACAAATTAGTAATTTTACTTTGTCTGGTTGGTCTAGTGGCGAGTGGCCTGATTGATAGCCGACTTCGTCAGGATACACAAGTTATACAAGGACAACAGCATCATGGTATGTATGGAAACATTAAAAAAAAAAATCATCACAAATCAACACCAGCAACCTTTGCAGACGTGCAACGCCTTAAGGCTATGACCAGAGATGAACTTCTGTGCCAAAAATTCCTGCTGGAAATTTTGCAGCAAGTTGAGTTGCCTTTGCAGAACCGCCAGCTATTGGAAATTAGCACTGAAGGAATAACAAACGAGAACTTGTATATAGGGGTAAGCTTCCTCATATCTTAACTTCTATCATATAATTACATCACTTGAATCCTGTGCACTTTCCATCAGCCCATCGATGATGATATGCGCTTAATGCTCAATTTGATTCGCACGAACAAAGTTTTAGGCAGAAACAGCCAATGTTCAATGACCAACGAACAGGACCTTCGTCAAATGCTAGGCTTGTACCGACTTCTTGTGCGCAGCCGCGATTGTGATTCCCTCAAACGTCTAGCGGTCTATGCACGTCAAAATATTAATCCTGTGTTGTTTGTCAATGCCATTACTTTGGCCGCGCAGGACCGCACCGATACCAGAAATCTTATTGTACCAGCCCTGCATGAAATTCTTCCCCGTCTGTTCCATGACAATGATCTCATAAGACAAGTAGAAAATCTGAAAATGAGCGGTATATCTGACAATGATATCAATAGGCGACGAAATATTTTGGATGCCACTGGTTTGGGAAAACAGTCCCAATACTCTGGTGTACATATTTTGGATCGTTCGCAGTTGTGGAAGCCATGGCAGGAAATGCACCAACAATTATCAGTCCAGAAAACCCTTAATGGTCATGTTGTTATGCGCGACCAGGCCGGTCAAGATGTAATTGTGCTCACTTCATCAAAGGGAATTGGACATGACAAAGGCCAGAAAAGTTTAGTAGCGAACGACGTTGGCTTGAAATCTTTCCTCAATGTGTTGGTCGATGAACTTATTTTGACTCAAGGCATAGTGCGCAACTCAAATCAAGAAAATCAGGTATGGCAAAGATCTCAAATCGAGAATAACTCTCTGCTGAGCAGAATGGGAATAGGTAACCTTAACCACCGCAATCAAATGTGGAGCGTCAACCAGCACCAGAAACATCAAAATGATGATGACATAATGAACGACAATATGTCTAATGAAAGAAAATGGCGCGCCAATGCTCTTCATCAACAATTAAATAGAAAGAACAACAATGACCAAGGATCTATAAACGAACATAATTGGCAGAACTCTCATTTAGTCAACGACAACCAAAGAGAGCGCCAGCAGTTAAACGACGAGTTGCCCACAACTTCCATAAATAGCGGACGTCTACTTCACGTCAACAATCGAGTTCTAAACAAAATGCGTGGTAATCAGCAAAATGATAACCTAGGCAATATTGCCGGCAATCGATGGGGATCCCAAAATCGCCGAAGTGAAATGGACTCAATCGAAATGAGAAGGACAAACGTCGACGGTAAGCAACGGTCGATAGGCTTAGGTCTTAGAGGTCACAATAACTGGGATGACAATATTATGAACGGTGGTGGTTCTCAAACTCACGACAGCCAAATGAATTCAAATGTTATGGAAAGAAACCACCTCGACTATCAGGACCAAACTCATGGTAGTTCTCTTTGGCAAAATGTAGGACACGACTCAAATGTAATGGGAAGAAATAACATTGACCATCAAGGACATGTTGTAGGCTGGGGTTTGAGGGGTAGTCAACAAAATCAAGACGATATCAACATGAGTAGAGACAGAAATCAAAATGATCAGGACCGCCTGAAGGGCTTAGGAATATGGGGTCGCCAGAGTGTTCAACAAAACCATGACCTAGACGATATTGATATGAATCGAGGTGGATCTCAGATTCGTGGTAGCTCCCGTTGGCAAAATGCAGGACACGACTCAAATGTAATGGGAAGAAACAACATTGACCATCAAGGACATGTTGTAGGCTGGGGTTTGCGAGGTAGTCAACAAAATCAAGACGAAATTAATATGAATAGAGGTATAAATCAAATTCACCGTCAGCAAATGAACTCAAATGTTATGGAAAGAAATAATAACGACGATGATGACGACCGACTTATGGGCTTAGGAATTAGAGGTCGCATGGGTCAGCAAAACGATGACCTGGACAATATGAACATGAATCAAGGTAGATCTCAAAATCGCGGTAGTTCCCGTTGGCAGAATGTACGACACGACTCAAATATAATGGAAAGAAATAACATGGACAATCAAGGAGTAGTTGTAGGTTGGGGACTTAGAGGACATACAGATCAGCAAAATGAAGACTTGGAACAGAGTATGATGCAACAAGGCAGATCTCAAATTCGAGGTAATTGGCAAAATTTAAGACAAGATTCAAACATTAGACACAAGAAAAGCATCGATGACCGGGAGGGTCTAATAGGGCTAGGAATGGGAATTGAAAACAACATCGACCGTACCCGCCTATCAACCGATGATGCCAGAATATCGACTGGTCATTTGTTGTTAGAAGAATTGCAACAACTTGTGGCTCGCCTCAACATTGAAGATATTTCATTACGCAAAACCGATAATTCGCTGGATATGCCAAGGAATATGGGTCAACAGCTCTCCCATCGTGTTGTCAACCCATTGCTCGACAATATTGGCATTGACGAACATCAACGTCAGGTGGTGCTCAACAAGATGAATGAAATTACGAATCGTCTTGAGAGGACACTTCAAATGGCCACCTCGCATCTGTCCAATCTACAGCACATTGATGTGCGTGGCAATCGTGTGTCTCAACAACTGGACCATGTCTTGCTGCAGGAGATCCTAAATGAAGTGTTAAGTCTCTCTGAATATGTACGCGATGGTCAGATTTCCAGCATTCTGGAAAATCCTACAACTCGTATTCTGCTGCGTCACATCGTAAATACTGTGGACAGGCAGCTGCAGAAGCTACAAAAAGGACGCAGTAACCAGGAAATTATCCTCGACTCAGTCAGAATAAATGATGTACACATCGATAAGCTTCAGACTTATGTGGAATATGCCGATCTTGACCTCAGCAATATGATGGACTCCAATATTGTAGCTGACAATGGTAAGAACATCCATACAGTCATTGGTCGCATACCACGTCTGAACCACAAACCGTTCGCCATGAACGTGGATATTACTTCCGAACGCAGTCAACAAGTTGTTGTAAGAGTTTTGCTGGTACCCCAAGGTGAAGATTTGGCCAATAACCAAATGCAACGGCAGAATGTTGTCCTCTTAGACATTGCCCAGATTGATTTGAAAGTAGGACGCAACCAGATCAATTGTCAATCTCGCGATGTTTCTTGGACAGGACGTGACAGCACGCTGTACTCGGACATCTATAAACGTGTGCTTGGTGCTGTAAATGGTAATATTAATTCAATGCAGGATACAGTGAATGTACGCAATGACTTGTTGCCTCACCGTCTGTTGGTACCACATGGTCGTGTCGATGGTTTGCCCATGCAATTGGTAGTTGTTGTTACGCCAGCAGAGCGCACTATTCATGGAGGATTGCAGCAACATCATGGTGGTAATCGTTTGGGAATGGACTCCCTTGTCTTGGATAATCTACCTTTAACATATCCCTTGGACCAAGACATCAATGATATCAACACCTTGAACTCTCTGCCGAATATTTATATGAAACCTGTACTCATTTACCACAACGATCAGATTTAAATGCCTTTACAGTGATGAACCATCCGTGCCAGATGATAACGATGATGACGAAACGAAAAACTATATTCTAGACATAATTTAAACTATGTAAATTTTTATAATTTTATTACTTAATAAACAATTGCATTGCATTTAAAATGAAACACAGCCAGTGGTAATCAACTAACTCAGGAAGTAATGGAGTCTAGCGATTTGTATGTTACGATTGGTAAAGTTTTGTATAATAAGAATGAAAAAAAAAACTCATTCACACCCCATTAATGATGCATGGGATATCTTCTCTTGTTAGTGTGAATTAACACGCCTTATATTTTAAGACGCACAACAAACTGCACCTACTAGTTTATAGACGAATGCGAACGTCAGCTGTTTGAAAAACTGTTACTAGACATGTCGATTGACTCGACACTATAATGCGAAGTTTCTGTCGACAACATAGAGGGGGCGGCCTACAAAAGAAAATGTAGATGGCTAGAGACAGGAATCGAACAATGAATCGATCTCCCGTATGATAGTGGCGTATTCTAATCATCATGACACGGCGATGGTATTGGAATTCATAACACGAACGTTAATTTGTTGATGTTTTCAAATCCTATTCCGACATCAAATGGATTCAATCCATATAGATCCCTTTTCACAGAATCTTTAGAAAAAGCTATATCCAACAGTGTTACTTTTTTACTTTAAAGACATATTGAATCATTTCCAATTCTTCTCTTAAGTTCTGCTCTGTGGCTAAAAAAAAAGTTTACCTAAATATTTGCCCAATATCCTCCTACCGACAGCTAACTAACCTCTTCCTGCGTCTTCAAATATTGCCACTCAAACCAGACCAGTATCCCCAAAAGATATTGGCTTAAGCAAATTTATATCATTTTTATTTCTTATTTTTTTTGTCAGTTGCTCAAATACAATTTTCTTAAGATAAACCAAATTGTTCAGCTGCTGCTCTGCTCTCCTCTGATCCCTCTCCCTCGCGGTTCCTTCGCCCATAACCAAAAAAACATAAAGATATATCATTTTTTTCAAAGGAAATCGTTGTTGATGTAAAAGTACTAAACTGATGCCTGCAAAAAGGAAAAGAAGAAAAATGATATGAATACCTTTGAGGTCTGTCGTGAAAGACGATGGCAACGATGGCAAGGAATTTAATAGAATGATTGATAAATTGCTAAATTGATGTACAACAAGTGTGGACGGCCGGGCAGGCAGGCAGACAGTCAGCCGGGGATTACATGGATGTCTGGTGGCACAGGATGATAAACGATTATCGTCGTTACCATTTTATGCTTACAAAAGAGCTGCCACCACTATACCAATTGGAGAGATTAACTTGAAGCTGGAGCTGCCGTAGTAGGAGTTTGGTGTTGTCAGGCCAAAGAAATCTTTCATCGGTATATTGCGCAAAAAAAAAGCTCCTCGATATTTCAAGAGATTTGCAAATAGCAAATCAACAAAAGCAAACATTTCCCCACATCTCAAACAAATCGAGACATAAAAGAAATTGCGGTAACATTGGCTGTGTTGTGAGACTCTAAAATGATGGATTGATTGCTGGCGGAGTTACAAGGAAAGCAACGATAAAAAGAAAACACTCACTCACTCACTCACTCTCTCACTGAACCTCAAACGTTTGTTTTAGTTATTTGCATTTAAACTCCATTCCCAAGAAAATAGAATACATGATAATATTTAGAGTGTTAATTGCTATACAATCATGAACGCTTTGTGCAGTGACAAACTACTCTAGCTACTCTACTTCATATGTAGAAATAGTATATATTTATATGTTTTCGTAAGAAAACTAACAAATTTTTTTGCCTTCTCTACTCATGGCTTGGCGCAATTACAATGCAATGAAAATTAATGAAATTTCTGGGAAATATCTCTTGGAGGAGCAAAAGACTCATTTCCATAGATAAACATTGGCATGGAAATTGTCAATATAATTAACGCTTAACATAAACTAAGAGGAGGAGAAAGTAGGGGAGTGATAGAGAGAGGAATGAAGAAAGACAAACAAGACATTTGCATAAGAGCCAATATGTGAAATAAAAACGCCCTCACGATGTCTTAAATAAACTATACAAGATGATGGTGATGTTAAACCTTCGATGGTTAATGTGTCACATTAAAGCTACAGAATGGTGGGAAGTCTAAGTTAGTCATAAAGTTTGTAACTTATAAAAAGAGGTTTCTGAAGGAGTCCAAGATTTTTTTTAGAGCCATTGGTATTAATGAGAAATTACGGTAAGAATACGCAGATATGAAAGAAGTTTAAGGTTTGTAAGGGTCTTTTGTAGTAGTTAAATATTTTGGTACATATTATTTTCAGTTCCTTACCTACCCCGATGACAATTTTCTTAGAATCAAAAATCATACGTTGTAAACCGCATTTAGACAAGTATTAAAGGCCCTTCGATCTGTACACACAGATGAAAATGCGTTGGTAAGTCTACAATCGTCAGAATGTTGTCATCTTTAACATAGCCCAAAACGATTTAAAAGTATAATGAAACCATATCAAATGTCAATCTCTAAAAGTTTCCTGGACAGGATGTGGCAGCAAGCTGTTTTTCCATATCTACATACGTGTGCTGGGAGTCCTAAATGATGATACCAACTCCAGAATACGGTGAAGGTACTACGCAGTGACTTGTTGCCCCATATTATTTTGATACTTTCCATGCAGTTTATAGTTGTTGTTACCCCTTTAGAGTTTAATATTCGTGAGAGCACTGCAGCAACATCAACGCGCTAGTAGCTTGGAAATGGACTGCCTTATCTTGGATAATCCGTCCTTAACATATCCCTTGAACAAAGGCATCACTGATATCAATGACTATATGCGGTTCTATCATGTATACAGATCGAAGCGCATATAATACTTTTCTACGTGCGGCATGTAATCGGTAATTTATGATTTAAAGGAAAAACACCGGTGCTCGGACATAACCCCCAAAGGACATGACACCCACACTAATTTTGCGACGAAAAGTAATGAAAAAGCTTGATGAAGTTGATAAAGTAAATGAAAAAGGTGTGACCCCCACCGCATTCGACTCTCGCTGCAATAACAGTAACAATATTTCAAATTGTTCTCTTCTTTTGTTAAAATACTATATGCAACAAAAAAAGCGGTCATAATCCCCATTGGGGCTTGCGCCCGCAGATTAGTATCGGACATAATCCCCAATGAAATTGGGTGTTATGTCCGGGAAGTTGTCCGGACATAAGTCCCCAATTTTTTTTAGGGTTCAAGTTCTTTTCAACAGACGTTTGGTCGCAATCTCCCGTGTCATCCATTAAGTTCATAGTTGAAGAATTTTCGAGCTGATGCATTTTCATCCATGTGTATAACATCACCTATCTAACTCGCATTTAAAACCCGTATTTTCCCTTGACACCCCATGAATGAGTTATCGGAAAGGTTCTCACATTTGAGTAGTTAACGCGCTACTAACACTCATAAAACGAGACTCAACAAACGGGACCTATAGATGAACGACGAATCCCAACGTCAGCTTTTACAAGACAAGCCCATCGACTACTGCAAAGTTGATGTCGACAACATAAGGAGGCTGCTGGTCAATTAAATTTAGTGGTATTTTTAAGGGATCGAACCTATGTCTTCCGCATAATAAAAGCCAGGAGTAGATTAATGAATACATTGGCGATGATGGGTCCATATATTTTGCGCTGCCAGAATCGCATTATTCGAAGTAGTAGTTGTCAACGTTCCACACGAGTAGATTCTTTCTTTGTTCGAAACTAGCACATTGTTTTGTACTTGTTCGACATTAGACCCTCTACGGCTAACATAATTGCTACAGCAGACCTGAGAAGGCTGCAGTCACATTTTGCAAAATTTGATTATTGGTGTCTATATTATCAACTTACGCAATTAGCATATGTTATATACCGTGAAGTGGTGTTTACTGCAGCTTTCCTCCATAAGTATGTTAAGAGACCACACGATAGGTTGGCGCCCTCGGCTAGGTCCTTGTCAATCTTCACTGAAGAGTACGTGTCGGCCAGGGTCATTTCGCAAAGGCATATCAGATTCATAGGAGTTAAAGTTATTTCTGCAGCATCGGGATGTCGAAGGCAGCTACTCACAGAATTGTACTCTATGGAAGGTATTTAGGAATTATCGGCCCCCGAATACCTGAGACAACCACCGTTAAACGGCTTTGTCGGCTCTTCATTGGCGAAAAGCAGAAGTACAGGGCGTATATCTTTTGCAAGCTCTGAACTAGGAGTCAAAAGACTATAGCACGTTGCTCAAGGTAGCTTGCTACCTGTCCGGTCGGAGATGATCTGTAAACTTCTTTTGTGAACCCACGTGCTGGATGTGGGGAAGAGAAATACTCCCAGACGAGAAGCCTCGCAATTCCCATTGTGAATTAATAATCTTTTTGGTTGAATTGCGTTGCATTCCCAACGAGCATGAGATGACGAAATGTTCGGAGTCAGTTAGTTGATCAAAATATGTCAAACACGAATGGACCACGATTGACCTTTGTTCCTAGTTGGATGATGGCAATATGAGAATTAACACTTACTAGTTTGACGGAATACGAATTTCTGATGCCGTATGTATTTGCTATAATAATACTATAATAATAATAATAAACTGAATATTTTACCATACGGGGATACGATTGCGGATCTATACAGCGGCAGTAGGCAAAAATACTAGTTCGGAACTAGTTTGACGGTTCCCTAATGGGATGTTTAAGTTGGGTGGAGCCCACCAATTAGTCAGACCGTTAAGATGATACTACAAATAAAAAAAAGAATTCTGTCGACGGCAGCCTTGTAGTCTACGTCTATTAGTTTTTCATGGGTCTTTTCCTGGATTTGTGAATATTTAGTCGGTAGTGTGATTTACACTAGTCTAAAACCATATCTCCTTGCCGGAGAGGAGCCCAGTACCACAACCTTTGTGTTCGGGCTGTACTTGTATCTCTGTACCTCTCGATATCCTCGCTCTCCCATTCTTTCAATGGACGATTATTCCATTTAAAAAGTTGGTTCGCCTGTCTGAATTTTTCCTTATGCCGTTCTCGCCCCGGCTACAATTGTCTATAACGTTTTCCCTGTAATTAGCCTGCTGTTATTTAGACACTATACTATATTCTTGAACGTACCAGTACTTGTCTGAGCGCCGATTTTCACATCTCCATCCTTGACCTTACCGGAGAGGAGCCCAGTACCACATCCCTTTTTAATTCGGGCTTTATGTCTATCTCTGTACCTCTCTATATCTTCGCATTCCCGTTCCTTCAATAGACGATTTTTTAGCTAATAAAGTAGGTTCGCCTGCCTGACTCTTTTCTTGTGCCGTTCTTTAAAAGCCCCGGTTACAATTGGCGGTAGGACTTCCCCGTAAGCTGCATCCTTTTCTTTAGATACTGTGCGACATTCTTCATGGTACCACACTTTGTGTGAGCGCCGTTTTCATATCTCCATCCTTGACCTTACCGGAGGGGAGCCCAGTACGACAGCCTTTTCAATTTCGGGCTTTACGTCTATATCTGTATCTCTCTATATCCTCGATTTCCCATTCTTTTAATGGTCGATTCTTCCGCTCACAAAGTCGGTTCGCCTGCCTGACTCTTTTCTTGTGCCGTTCTGTAACAGTCCCGGTTACAATCGCATAGTTTCTTCAGACACTATGCGATATTCTTCAACGTACCAGGATATGTCTGAGCGCCGTTTTTCATATCCAAGTACGGCGATTGCCACAGTTGTCACGGGATTGCGGCAGTTGTCATGAAATAAGCAATATGCTGCAACTAAGTACTAGGAACGTCAGCAGTAAAAGAGTTGTGTCGTAGTAGTTGGCAGTGCTGCTTGGAATAGGCATTGGCTATCTCTGTGGTATGTAGCCTTCTCAATGTCCAACTTACTTTATGATTGGTTGCATGCGATTATCGCTCCCTCTGTGCTCCTTTTTCATTTAAATAGCCGGTTCACTTGCGTAACTTCCTCTTGGTGCAGTTCACCAACAGACCGACTAACATTATGGTGTAACGTTGCCTTGTTAGCAGCATTTTTCCTCAGACTTTATGCGACATTCTTCAGCGTACCAGGACTTGTCTGTCCGCCTTTTTTATCAGGAAAGTCAGCTACTACGTTGTGTCCTAGAAGTTGGCAGTGCTGGTTGGAATAGGCTGTGGCTATCTCTGGGATAAGCAGTATTGCGATGCCTAGCTTTCTTTGTGATTGATTAAATGCGTTTTTTCGCCTTGCTCAATCTGTAATCCGAAAATGATCCATATCAAAGTAAGAACGATGGATCACGTGCACTTCCATAATACTAGATCAGTGACAGGCAACCCCGAACGCACGCACACACAAATAGTACGGTATATAAAAGTGAGACAAACGCGTGTGGTACTACTTTCACAACGCTCAAGCAAAATGATTGATTGCTTTGAACCAAACATAGTGTGTGTGTTTGTGAAAAATACGATTATTGCCTCCCTCGCGAGGCTATGGGATGCCTGACACTTCACTAAATGTATGCCTTTCATCCATTACCACATGATCAATAGGATTTTTGGTATTTTAATCGTGTGAATATTTTTATGCTGAAATCTAATGCCAGTCACTACTAAGTTCCTTGCCAAAGCTCACCAGTTTAAGTCCGTTGTCATATGTGGTGATATGTTAGCTAAATTGGAACAATTTTAGTAAAGTTCTGAAGTTGCTAAGAAAACTAAAGCTTTCTACTATTACCGTAGTTCTCGTAGCCTAAGACTTTACACAAATTTGTTAAAACTTTCTAATAAAAATATAATATAAATATAAATATAAATATACAAACTTCCAAAGAAATTTTTGTAAGTGAACTTAGGAAGTTTGTGTTTATTGTATTTAAATAAACACTTAAACTAGCAGAAATATTTGCCACTACTCTAAATGAAAATAAAACATCATTTTAGCATCTCTAAATCTAAAAGTTTTCCCAGAAATCCACACAGCCATCATAAATAGAAAGGCGAATAGAAATAAATTATTCACCCACCGGAATAAAAAACAAACAGCAGCGTGAGTTAACAAATTATCTCCATCACATGTGTGCAGACAAGGAGGGCTTCCTACCATCTACATATCGATGTGCAGACCATAAAGCAAGACATTACAAATAACTCACACATTCTGTAGTTTCACATGAACTCTCCGTCTATACACAGTATCCGTCATTTAAGTTAATGCCATCCCCCACAATAGCCTTCATCATTGTTGTTCTGCATTCAATGTTTATTTATTTGTATTTATTTTCCAGTCAATATAAACGTCGTGAATATAATCAGTAAACAAAATAGTATAGAAATGAAAAAAAAAACTATAGCAAAAGATCGGAACAATATCAACAACACCATAAAAAAAAAGAAAAACAACAATATTTAAATAATACCTCTAGGAAAAACTACATAGAATTTTAATGGCATGACAAGTGCATCATGGATGTGGGACAAGTACTCTATGTTTGAGTGTGTCTAAAGAGAAGGGAGTTGCAAATGAGGTCTGCGTCTGTTTTTTCCGTCTTTATTGTTTGGAATCATGAATTAGTCATGCATATGAATGAAATTTTCACTTGTGCCACATTATTCCATGGAAAAATTTTGTATTTATTTGCCACACTTTCACATTTATGACATGGTCTGATAATTATAATTTGAATTATCAATAGCGGGGGGTGGATTAAAAAAATTAAAAATTTGGTAAATAGATTAATGCTGTTGACATATGGATTGAGAAAGAAACGGGCAACACAAAACTGATTTAATTAGAATTCTTCTAATAATACATTTGAATTGAGTCATTTTAGATCATCGGTTTCAAATTGGATATTTACTTTACATTGAAAAATTAATGCGAGTTACTCTTCCACATAGATATATGGCCTGTTTGTAACGGGTAAACTCAAAAATTATTAGGACGATTTTAATAACTCTTTTTTGGGACTTTTAAGTCACTTGTATAGCAAAATTTGCTATACTTTTTTTTCTAAGTATAAGTTAGACCTCTTGATTATATAGCTTTCAAAAAGTTTCAAACTGAACTTACCTTACCTTCCTGAATATGAATTTATTAAACTGCAAGAAACAAATGAAAAAAAAATTTTGTTAAGTTTTAAGGAATAACCTAGAACTGTTACAAATAGTTTAGATATGTGTAAAACACACACACACACACACATAGCAACATGTACACATTTGCCACTTCTTAAATTCTTAAAGTAAATCCCTAATCCCGATAAGAGATGACGACGATGATGATGATGATGATCTGTAGAATTGTTAGCTTAAGGCCAGAATATGATTCCGTAAACCGTAATAAAATTTTTCCCTTGATGTTTTTACACCCAAAGTATTTAAGCAAACATAGCATACACACACACACGTCTAGTTACTATAAGAGAGGCTGAAGAGCTTCCATATACATACATGTGAATCTATGGCGAGGTGAGCTGGGTTGTTCTAATATGTGTTTGTGTGTGTGGTATGTTAGCTGAGCATTTGCAAAATTGCTTTAGGACCATTGCTTAGACTGCACTAGAGGGTCATGACGAAGCGGCGGCTGCTGATACCGGCTACAGAGCACAGTGCAGGGGGGGAAACAAACCTAAGCAGATTACTTTGATAAAATTGCAATTGCAGACAAGTAAAGTGGAGCTGATAAAAGTGGCCCTTAGGCCACTTAAAATGCACCTATAACAGGACTAAGCCTAACGATGGCTACGTCTGTAAGAGATAGAGATATGCGAAGAGAGAGAGAGAGAGACGCAGCCTCAAACGGGATTGAAAAGAAGTAAAACAAAAACGCAATTGCCAAAGCATGAATATGAATGAGTACAGTGGCAGCAGCGTAGATAAAGGACAGACTAAAAAGGAGTCATTGAATTCCGAAGCTAGAAAACAAAGCTACATGTCATGATAATTTCAACAGGACAAGCAAGTCTTCTTGATTTTGAAAAAATTAATGTTTTTGTTGTTGTTCTCTCACATATAAGAGAAGCTCTGCCATACCTCATTTATGTGATGGAAAGTAATATTAGTTTTTTTTGGCATGTTTGTAACGGGTAAACTCAAAAAATATTGAGACGATTTTAATAACTCTTTTTTACTATATCACAATTTCTTTAATGAACAAAGAGGGGTACTTTATGTTTTAATTGGCACACGTTTATTAACATAATTTTTGGTATAACATTTGCATGAATTGTAACCATAAACAAGCCGAACGAAAAGTGAAACAAACTGTTATCGATATGTTGAAATCTATCAAAAAAAATGTGCCCCTATATCTTAACTATGGGATGCAAAGATAACAAGTTTGAACTCCTCTATATTATCTAAAACACTGGTGATATATGCAATGTTTGTAAAGGGTAAACTCAAAAATTATTGAGACGATTTTAATTACTCTTTTTTTGGACATCACAAATTAGTTAGTGTACAAAGAGGGGTACTTTATTTTTTTATTGGCAAATGTTTATTACCATAGTCTTTGGTATTACGTTTACATAAATTGTAAGCATAAACAAAGAGATATTCACGATTAAAAGTGAAACAAACTGTTTTCGACATTTGTTGTGTCATGGTCGAATATTTATTTGAAAATTATTGCCATAACTCATTAATGGGATGCAAACGGAAACTTAAACTTAATTTTCCTTTACACCCCTTGTGTGAGGTATGGGATAGCTTCTCGCGTTAGATTCACAACTAACGGCACCTACTTGTTTATCGACGAATGCGAACGTCACTGTTTGAGAAGCTCTTACTAGACATTCCGATTGACTCGACAATAATACTGCGAAGTTGCTGTCGACTATGAAAGAAATTTTTTTTCTTTTTTTTAAGATGACTGGAGCCAGGAGTTGAACCTGTGATCTCCCGCATGGTAGTCGCGTGTTCTTACCACTATGCCACGGCCGGTCCCGGATGCAAAAGGAAAACAAGTTTTTAACTCTTCTATATTATCTTCAATACAGGTGATATATGGAATGTTTGTAACGGGTAAACTCAACAAGTATTGAAATGACATTACAAATGGGTATAACATTTGCTGAAATTGTAAGCATAAACAAACTGAAGTTCACGAATAAAAGTAAAACAAATGGATTTCGACATTCCAAAATTGCTTAATCTGACCGACAAGAACATACAATTTTTTATAAATTTCAGGTAGATATATGTCGTGTTGCATTGGAATTTTTTGAAGAATATTTGCTACTAAAAGTTAGCTACACAATCAAGAGTTGAATCGCTTCTTTAAGCAAGTGTTGGCCCTTTTTACATATTTTTGTAATTCTTCCCCCCTTATTATATGTTTCAGGCACGCTTCTGTCATATTCATCTTTTTTTTGTCGGTCTCCTTTTACATGTCTACCACCCAACAATTGTTGTTTAAACAGTAACAAGTTGCAAAGATATAGAGACATACTACCTATCGGTTAGTACTAGACTAAACATACCCTAAGCCAATTTAAAGGTTGGCTCCTTCAACTAACCCATGCACTCATTTATTTCTTCAGTCAACCCAAGCAGCCAACCGACCAACCTAACCACTGGACCATCACATGCTCAGCTCGGCTCGACAAAAACTAAAAAGAAATCAGAGAAAAAAGCAGAGCAGAACAGGAAAACATGTCAGGACATAAAGTCAATGATTTTAGTGTACTCGTATCTATTTGTTTATTCTTTTTTTTCGTTCTGTCGATTTCTTTGCATCCTTTTTTGATGTTTGTCGCTGTCGTTGTTGTTGTTGTTGTAACAGCATGGTTATTCAAGTATTAAAATAGTACTCATTATTCCGGGGGTTCTTCTTCAATGTCCAGTCCTAGAAATTCGGCTACTTCCACTGGATTGGTCCATAGATCCAAAGGGCTAAGTGGAGTAGGGTGGGCTGGGCAATTGAAGATGTGACAGGTATCGTGGGGACCCTGACCACACGCTGGGCAAATATTGGGGATGGCACGGTCTATGCGTGACCAGTAGGCATTGAGCCTGTTGCTCCATCCCGATCTAAGTTGTGCCAGGGCCACTCGTGTTCTGCGTGGCAGGCTTGTTTCCGTTTCGTCTACAGGGGGTAGGCGACCTCCAAGAACGACATTCATACGGTAACTTGAAACCGCGGAGTAGGTGGCATCTCTGTGAATGTCATTCAAAGCTGCAGTATATGAGGAGTGATCCAAGGGATCATGTACATAGTTGCGTATATTATCCTCATATACTCGAAGGTCCTTCCTGACATGCCTCGGGGGAGCATCCATCTGTGTGATGTTAAAGTTGGGATGACTCCTCCGATGACATCCCAGGAGGAACTGTTTTGTCAGCATGACATTGTGTTCCTTGACTGGGAGGACCTTCGTTTCCTCATGTAGATGGTGCTCAGAGGTTATTTGCATACAGCCCGTTACAGTCCTCAGGGCGGCATTTTGGCAGCTTTGAATATTTCTCCACTGGGTATCACTCAGCGAAGGAGACCAGACTGGAGCAGCATAGTTAACCACTGACCGGCCAATAGTTTTATAGGTAGCTAACAAGGTTTCTTTGTCTTTTCCCCAAGTGCTGCCGGCTAGCGCTTTGAGGACCTTGTTCCTACTTCGCAATTTGTGCGTAATTGCAGTGGCATGAGCTGAGGAGGTAAACAGACTGTCAAAGGTGACCCCCAAAATTTTTGGGTGGTTCACTGTCGGAATTTGGACGCCATCGACTATGACGTCTAGATTTATGTTTACCTCCTTTGTCCAGGTGGTGAATAATGTTGCTGATGACTTCGCTGGTGAGAGCTTCAAGTTACGTCCAGTGAAGAAATTATGTAGTACTCCGAGATAACCATTCACTCGATCGCAAAGCTCATCAATGTTATGACCCGTCGCCATTATAGTACAGTCGTCCGCGTACGATATCACATCTACACCTTGTGGTGGTGTAGGGAGTTTAGAGAGGTAGAAGTTAAACAGAAGGGGGGATAGAACACCGCCCTGTGGTACTCCTTGTTTAACTATACGGGGCTTTGAGCACTTGTCTCTAAACTCTACGAACGACCGACGACCACTAAGATAGTTAGCACTCCATCTCTTCAAGTTGTTGGGTAGGGTGGACTGCAGGATGTCCTGGAAGAGTGTGGTGTGGCTGACCGTGTCGAAGGCCTTCGACAGGTCTAGTGCCACTAGGAGTGTCCTTTCACAGGGCCTCTGCTGATTTAAGCCCTGTGAGATCTTAGTGGTTATGGCGGTTAATGCAGTAGTAGTGCTATGCATTTTACGGAATCCATGCTGGTGGTGAGCTGCTGTTAGGTGGCTGGACAGCTGGGGGAGGAGGAGTGCCTCTAGAGTCTTCGCGACAGGTGACAGGAGGGAAATTGGCCTGTATGATTGTCCCTCTTTCGCGTCCTTCCCTGGCTTGAGTACCGGGATGACTCTACCCTTTTTCCAGGCATCGGGTATTAATAGGCTACTCCTTGACAAGTTGAAAACCATTGTCAGATATTCAACTCCCCGCTCGCCAAGATGTTTTAGCATCAGCATGGATATTCCGTCGGGTCCAATCGCCTTAGATGGTTTGGCTGCATTGATGGCCTCTGAGACTTCAGAAGGGGTGTAGGGTTGTGGTGTGTCCGAGACTGGAAGGTTGTGAAGTTTGCGAACAACACTTCGTTTCGCCTTGTCTCTCTCTGGGTGCTCAATAAATTGCATACAAAATGCATTCGAGCATTTTACAGGGTCGGAAATGGTGGTATCTGCAAACTTAATCGCGACCCTGTCATCCTTCTTCGTTGGGTTGGAGAGAGATCGAACCGTGGACCACAACTTACCCACTCCTGAGCTCAGGTTGCAGTTTTTCAGGTGATCAATCCAGGTGATCAATGTCGCTGTCGTCGTTGTTGTTGTTGTATGCAGTGGCTTCTTCTTGTGCCTTGTGATTGAGTTTATGCTATTCCAAAGACCCTGACCATGGGTAATTTAAATGTTCAATTTAGTTTACTTTATTCGAGACGAGAAGTAGACCCAAGTCAGTTCAACGCCAATTTGATGTCCTCCATTATTACGATGATTATTGTATATTTAGGCAGTCGAAGAAGAAAAAGAGACATGGTAGAAAAGAGTAGGGGGGCGACTGGTTTGGATGCTTTGCCAAATGTGCTGATGGGTATAGGCAGCAGCGGCAGCAACAGCAGCCTGGGACGAAATTGGATGCCAAGGCAATAATTTTATTTGTTTTTCCATTCATGTCTCTTGTTATCTCGATAATTTCATGTTCTTATGATTTGTAATGGTTATGGTTATCGTGATGAAAGAGAAGTTCGAAAACATAATTATTGGTAAGGAGCAGGCAGAAAGGGTGTTGCTGCAGGGCTACTGGAAGTTAATGCTTGTGGGAAATTTCCAAAGGGAAGCGTAGACAGCTCTGTTGGTTGATCAGTTAAGCTATATATCAAAAAATCTGAAAAAAAACGACTGTTATGCACTTATCCCTAGGGGAAACGTTGTGCATTACACTGTTCACTATTTTAATTTTAAAAAATTATGTTCAAAATAGAATGGGTCTAATTTCTGTAACCATCTACATGTTCTATAGAGTGGACCAAAAGTCCATTTACACCTAAGATTACTTCATGACTAGCAAGAGATATTTTTGATCTACAATTTTCATGCAGATCAAAAAGGACATGCTGTTAACCGCCTTGTAAATTGCAATGCCACAGAAATTTTTGATGCAGCCCCACGAAAGTTCAATAATTTTTATCAACGATTAAGTCTTTAACAAGTTGGGGCAACATGTCACACCTCCTGTGGGTCATTGGATGCAGTATGCGAAATTTTAAGTGCAAAAAATGATACCCAAAAGAGTTGACATTACCTGACCACCTTGTGGGCCAGAATTTTCCCCACTGGATTTTTTTCTTTAGTGATATTTTAACAGTTATCCTTTTAACAGTAATCCTTTTAAAGGCATCTCAGATTCACTTGAGAATTATAGGAATATATACGAGAGAAAATTCAGAATATTTCAAAGACACTTGTCGAGCCTTCATTGAAAGTTTCCGCTTCAAGTTATAGCAGTGTCAGGATAAAGTAATGTTCATGTATATTTTCATAGTAAATAAAAGGTTTTGATCTCATTCATCTGATTTTTTATGATCCTTTTAAAAGTAAAAACACTAGGGATCCATCATGTATAATCTATCTCTCCTCTTCACAGAAATCAGTCCAATTCAGACTCTATTGCAAAATCATTGTACCTAATACTGTACATATGGTTAACAAAAATGTTATTAAATAACTTTTGCTACAACACTCACACCTATATGGGGATTGTCCAGAAACCATCCTTATAATAAAAACAACTACTTAGCTCCGTTTTAAGGCAACAGCATGAACGGTTTAGAAGCTAATAGCTAACACACAGACTTTTACATGTCAACGACATCTATCGGTCATAATATGGACACAAACTTAACACACAGCAAATAGTATAAACATTTTTTATTCGCCGAAACAAAAATTCTTAGATGAGAGTATGAAATATTATCACTGAAATGCATATTTTCCAAATAAAGATACAGCGTATATGGCTATATAAAATGTATTAAAATAACTTTTGATGCAACCCTCGCATCTACATGAGATTTGTCCAGAAACCATTTATATAATATAAGCAACTGCTAAGCTCCACTTTAGTGCAGTTGTACAAACGGTTTTGTAGTTTATACCAAACACACAGACTTTTACATGTCAACGACATCTATCGGGCATAACATGGAAATAAACATAAACACACAGCAAATAGTATAACAGTTTTACATACGCCGAAGTACAAATTGTCAGCATAGAATATGAAATATTAATACTGACGGATCTATTTCCTAAATATGTAGAGCAGATGTTGTCCTTACAATTTCTATCTTTCTTATTGTAACATACCCTTTCTGCTGTAATATTACAAATAATCAAAACATATGTTCTACAAGAAATGTAATCATCATTCTCATCATTGATATATGTAGAATAGAGACCATATCCGAAATAAGTAATGACGAGAGTACCAAAAAACAAGATATGTTGCTTCCCAATTTTCATCGTTTTTTATTGCGCTCAACGTCAATAACTTCACCTACCAACAGCAACAGAAAAAAAGAAAAACCTATAGGTTAAATCGTATGTTAAGCGGAATAAGAAAATGCTGAGAATGGTAATGACGATGATGATGATGCTGACGACGATGTTGTATCCACTCACGTTATTGATGAATCTCATGATGATGTTGCTGCTGAAGATGTAGATGAAAATGACTTCGAGGGGTGAACTGGGGGTTTTTTTTTATAAATGAAGGTAGCTAGCTGTTGCCGCTGTTGGGTTATGTAGCGACAATTGTTGGGTTTAACTCTCGGCTATGGCATTAAAGGATTTGCTCAAAGTCAAATGTGTAAACCTGTGTTGGTGTGCGCACAAGCCGGGAAGTGTGTTCCGTGCGACGAAATCGTTGTTCTTGTCGATTACTCTGCGCTTCTTCATGGCAATTTGCTTATTTATATTTGTTTTCAGTTCATTTCTTTGCCACCGCTAAACATGTCTTGTTTTCATTTCATTTCAAACTCACTTCAACTCCTTCCTTCCCTGCTGCCTGTCCGCCGCAATCCTTCTTGCTTCCTTCTCACCCGTTCGCTATGAAAGGCAAATTCCATTTATTTGGGTAAATTGCAAATGATTATTTATAGCATTGAAGGCTTTGAGCAGCAGAGATCCAATTGGAAGATTTGCTGTTAGCGGGAGCATCAGATGATGATAGCAAACGTAGGGTTAGGAGTTAACGCTACATCAGCCTCGTTTGTTGTTGTAATCGGCATCTGTTTTTACGTG
This sequence comes from Muscina levida, assembly GCA_964034835.1. Taxonomy (NCBI): domain Eukaryota; kingdom Metazoa; phylum Arthropoda; class Insecta; order Diptera; family Muscidae; genus Muscina; species Muscina levida. The sequence goes on along the minus strand of OZ035883.1, from coordinate 146,268,436 downwards.
GGTGACGTTCCTTTTTTTCCACAAAATAAATAATGTTCAATAAAGAAAATTATGGGAGTAATATCAATGTTTCTCTAGCAACTTCTGTTTTTTTTTTCGTTTGGCTGTATCCTAAGGAAGATGATTGCCAGAGAAAAGAGGCGGGCGAACGGAAAGGAAATGGTGGGGTTTATCGAATAGAAATTCATTTCGAAATGGCAATAAAATGAAATTTGAAAATAATTTAAATTTCTGGCAGTAGGCAACGGCAAAGGCGGTGGAAGAACATGTAGATAAGCAACATTGTAAGTATGAAAGGTGATTACTTGTGATGGCAAATAATGGTATTCAAAGGAAATATTGAAGTCGGTGTAGATGGTGAATAATAAAGGTTTACATCATAAGGCAAATAAAATATGAATAAGATTTATAGGAAGAATATTTATGGAAAGGAATTGTACAATTTGTAAAAACTGTTACAGGCTATACACTAGGGCCAGACAAAACCGAACGAACTCACTCACAAATATTATGTGTTGGTGTATTGTCAAGCAGAGACTGTCCATAGATTGGCGGGTTTCAATCCAACATAGTTTCGCGTACGAAAGAATCGCCGATTTAACCTGTTGGATATGGTTATTGCCGGCCTCGCGAGGCTATGGGTTGCCTGTCACTACTATACACTAACATCGCTGTAGTCAAACTGATCGCAGATCAGCGACTGGTTGGGTTATAATGTATAGACTTACGTTGAAAGTTATACACTCACACCGCCATAGGTAAGCGCAACAAAATACAGCGAACACGATGGGTGGTCATAAATCACGAATGACAAGTATTCGTCATGAATCAATGGATGATTGAAGGTGGCAAAACACTGTTGTAAGAAGTCTATACTCACTCACACAGCTGTGGTTAGATATTATAACTCATTCATGGGATTGCAATGAATTTTTGTGTATTTTTTGTTGTTGTTAATTTATGCGTTCATATATTTGATTAACTTTAAGTTCGTTTAGCTTTTTTTGTACATTTGACAACCGTTTAATTAAGTTATAAGAATCTGAGAAATATCATAAATACCACAACACACGGAGAAGCAACAACTACGATATACAAATGCAGTGGCCGTACAAAAAAAAACACAATTGATTGACTTGTAATCCCCTAAGAGACTTTAAGCAACATAGGCACTCAAGTTATACAATCAATGGTCAGATGCGATCAGACAGATTTGCACAAGTTCTCATATAAAACACAGAGCACAACTAAGGCCACCAACCGTAAACCCCACAAGGCAATCCATAGGAAAAGAGAGAGAGATAGAGAGACATAGACGAGTTCTCGTCAAGTCCAGAGCTGTGTGGCAACATTCCTTCACTTAGTCCAAAGCTTATCTAAATAAGTGATAGATCACTTAGATACTGTTTAAGTAAGGCAAGCGGTAAAATGTGACGTACCTATTTAAATATTGAGGCATAAAATAGAAAATGCCATTTCCATTTACACAAGCGTAACACAATTACTTTGGCCATTGGGGAAAAGACGCTCATAACGCTTTGGTAGCCACTTACTCATAGCTTATGGTGCACACACCAACTTTTCTTTTGCCCAGCATTGCTGTCATTTGCGTGGCATGTCTGGCCAGAGGGGCCATCGATGCGTGTCTTTGCCATCCAACCACCAACAGCACTATGTGCACCATGTGTTGTGACATATTGTCATAGTTAAATATTTTTTTTTTTGCATATTCATTTTGCAACAAGAATGTAGCACGAATGTGCCTCCTCCTCCTTGTGATGGTATGTTGCAACAACTTGTAGGCATTTGAATACTATTTTGTACATGTCTGCTAATGTATTCAATAAAAATTTAATAAATCTTTTTTAAATTGTTAGCAGACGATAAGAAAAACTATTATAAATCATGTAATTATAGCTTAAGTTAAAACCGACAGATTAAGTAGTTTAGGTAAAACTAAAAAGGAAATATGAGGTAGGAGTAAAAGGCTCAAAATAAGAGTATTTTATTCTCACCCGTAATTCCTAGGGGAACATAGGGCCGTAACAAATTCTTTCAATTTTATTTTATCTAAAGCTATACTCCATGTAAAGCCTGCTTCTACCAGTCGCCTCCACGTATAAGCTGGGGTTCTCCAGCTGCGACTACCATGCGGATTACAAACGAGAGCTGAGCAAGCAATATCATCCTGGGGCTGCCTCAGGATGTGGTCAAGCCTCATTCACTTGCGACGTCGGATTTTTAAGTTTATTGGTTTATTAAACAAGATTAAACTGTTTCATGAAGAAGATGTGCGAGTTTTATTGCCCAGTAACTGACATTAAATTTTCGTACCCCCTTCAAAACATCCATAAAAATAATTCTCACTAATGTACCCTCGAAACCTTCCGACATATGTAGAGAATCTCTTAGTAGTAGTTTCATTGCAATCGGATATATGTTTTAGCAGTCTATAAGCAACACACAGAGTTTGACATCGAAACGCCATCTATCGGGAATAAAATGCAATTAAACCTGACACCCAATGCAAAGCAGCTTATGTAGTCTTTTTGCATTCCCTAAAGGTACCATTGTCAGCAGTAAATATTTCCCCTTGGATGCTTTTGTCTAAAAAATAAAGAATAATTATTCAGGAAAAAAAATTTAAAGTACTTCCTAGGGGATCATTTTTTTTTATTACTTCCAAAAATTATTGATTCTATAAAGATTCCATATTTGTGAATAATGTCGAGACCTGGTTTGGATGAGTCTAAATATAGAAGCGTATTAAGTTACAAAAATGTGAGAAGCTCTGCGGTATCTCATTCATGAGAAGCAAAGGGGTAAAAACGATTTTGTTTGAGTTAGTCTCTTCCTTCTTCCCCATATAGCAAACGGGGCACATAGGCAAATGATTTGTGATTTTTTTTATTTCCCATGTCATTGCAAATCATTTGGAGAAGAAATGGTTTCAACAAGATGAGGCAACATGCCATACAGCGCGTCAAACTATCACTTTGTTGAGATAAACTATTGATGACCGAAATATCCCAAGAAATTGACCTGCCAATTGATCACTTTCTTCGTGAGATTTGGCAAGGGATCGTTTCCCGTCTTAGTCATGCACAGCAACTTTGCAATATAGTGTCGAATCAATAAGCTCCTCTAAAAAGGAGCTAGAAATAGCAAGCGTGTTCACAATAAAGCTATAAGCTTTCCCATGGCTCATTTATGGGGGGCAAAGGGAAATTAAGTTTTTAATTTATTGCCCAAATAAGACCCGCGTATGTCAAGAATAGTGGCGCAGTCGCGGAGGCCATATGCCGCAAGATATTTGTAAACATTTAATGCCATGAAATTTTTGACATCTACCCTCGAAACCATGCTCGGTATGTACACAGTCTCATAGCTCCATTTCGTGGCATTCGGATGTTTAATAAAGCAGTCTATGCACAACACACAGACTTGTGCATAGAAACGCCATCTATCGCCTATAATATGAAAATACATTGACAACGTGAAACATTTCCTCGCATAGAAAAAAACCATCTTGAGTTGATTGGGTTGGTTGGCGGAATGCATGGCCGAAATTCTATTTTTGCTCTTAATAACTCCTTATAGTTTTTGCACAAAAAAAATATACTGTGCGACATGGAAATTAAGCTGCATTAATTCAACAGAAAAATAAGCGCAAAAGATCGATGAGACAGGTTCGATTATTCGATTCGTTCGATTCGGCCTACCTAGAACATCGAGCGATATCAAAAACGTAGAGCGTGTAGAAGTATCGGGACCGGCCGTGGCATAGTAATTAGAACACGCGATTACCATGCGGGAGATCCTGGGTTCGATTTCCGCCTCTAGTCATCTAAATGTTTCTTTCATTGCCGGCACCCCCGATGTTGTCGACAGCAACTTCGCAGTATAAGTGTCCAGTCAATCGGCATGTCTAGTAGAAACTTCTCAAACAGTGATGTTCGCATTCGTCGATAAACAAGTATGTGCCGTTTGTTGTGAATCTAAAATAGAAAGCGTGTTAATTCGCAACAACACGAGAAGGGGGTGTAAAGGGAAATTAATTTGTTTTTTTGTTTAAGTGTAGAAGCGTTTTTTATAAACTACCTGAACTATCTAGTCGAAAGCGGGTAAGAGCCTTAAATGTGCTTAGAACATATTTAAGCTGCTTTCTTTAAAACGATTTGCATTTACAGCGTTACAAAAATGAAATAGGAGCTACTAGAATGGTTGGAGCTATCCTGCGTATTTACAAGCCCTTAACTACATATTAGAAAATATTAATATTGGTACTGTTAAAGGTTTAGATGAGTAAAACTTTCCATCAGCCATCCTGCCAGCCAGATAGAAGGACATGACTCAATTGTCGAAAAAAAAGTCTTACTACGAATTTGGTCTTAAGAAACTTGGTTTCCAAGTTCTCTCCTTTAATGCGGAACACTTATTGGCGTATTAAGTGATATATATCATCATCCCTAAGGGTATAAAAATATCTTGATATAAAATATCCTGACAATGGGGGCTATAACGAGCCAAATCCAAATGTGAATCCTAAAAATTTAAAGAGCGTCGGGGTGACCGAAAATTTATACAACTCCCAGATTTGCCATAAAGTAAACATATACATTAAAGCGAAGACAAAAGTTGATAAACATATGTCTTGAAGGGTACAAAATAAGAGAAGTTACTGCAGTCTTTCAAAACTTTAAGAAGGGTTTGGGAGCGATATTTAACAGCCAGAGTTTGAGTGAAGTAAGAGAACATTGGTAAGCAATTTAATATAAGATATATATTAAAAGGCACAATATACAAAAAGTTGCTGCAGTCTTTCCATACTTTAAGAAGGCATTGGTAGGCGTTACTAGTAGAGACAAAGGTTAACTTTAAGAACATAATTTTACAAAGTGAACTTGGATCAACAATTAAATACTAAGTGGCGTATATATTAGCGGAAGAAAAAAGTTACTGCAGCCTTCTTGTTAAATATTAAGGATTGGTAGATGCACTTCAAGAAGGCACAACTCTGATTTCCAAAGTAAACTCATTTAAGTGTGTTATGTTATTTTGTAATTTAAGTTGTTATGTTATCGTTAGCGGCCGATAATTAAGAAAAGTTACTGCAGCCTTCTCAAACATTAAGAAGGAATGCTTTGACATAGAACAACATTAAGTCTGTGATTTTATTTAGGATATATACAAAAAGTTGTTGAAACAATTTAAGAATAAGTTTAATTAAATTAAGTCTGATTAAACTATTTTAACAATATTATATTAAATTGCTGCAGTCATTTCTAATATTGACGAGCAAGCAAAACCTTATATTTTCTTTTAAAATATTAAAGCAAAAGCTTATACTTCCTTTTAAAATATAAAATTTTTGTAAATGATAATATTTTGACAAACTTTGCTGAAGTAAAAGATAAACATCGAAAATGTGAATTTGATACCGCAGTTCTCTCTAATATTGACAAAGAACCGGTAGACATAAAAGTCTACATGTAGACTTAAATTACAGTTTCCCTTTTCTACATAAGGCAATATTCTTTATATAATTGTAAGTTTTGTTAAATTTATTCAGAGTTGAATATTTTTTTAAATTTGAATGAAAAATTTGAGCTCTTTGATAATCTTTGTAATATGATATTGGTTACAGACGGTATAGGGCCTGAAAGGGTGAACCAGCATGATTTTCTTTTTTTTTTTTGTTGTTCTAGTAACTCAATTAATTCGACTCTTTTTTCTTATTATATTACCATACTGATTAGACGCCCCTTCTTCATGTAACAGCTTGATGCCAAGGCATTTGTTTGTATCTTTGTATGTTTAAGGAGTTTTCTACTACATTTACGTTTTACTACCAAATCAAACTAAATAGGCAGAAAATCACCACAATGCTGGAAACAAGTTTCATTATTGCAAATGTTATTTATGGTCAATTGGATTTATCACATTAACTGGTTTTCGGGTTGTTAAGTATCTTGACGTTTCATAAAAAGGTGTCAAATTGACAATAAGTGTTGTGGATTCAAGTGTGTAAATGTAAGAGCGTGTGTGTGTGTTGTCAAAATAGCAACAACAACAACAACAACTTTATTATCTATTACGAAAACTTAATGGTCAACAGCTAAACAAAGTATTAAAAAGCCAAGTGGTTGGTCAAAGATTTGCCTGTAATCTGTGTAATGCAAAAAAAAGATACAAAGAAAGAAAAGACAAAAAACAAACACCAAACAAAGCATTGATATGTTGCAAAGAGTTTTGGTGAAGTATTCAAAGACTTAAAGGTGTCATAGGATTTGATAAAGCACTCGTGCTTTGCCAGTACGAAGATGAGGTTTGAGTTTTGCAACAAAAGTTGAAATTAAGATGCTTAAATTTGTTTCTATTGTCAAATGAATAGTGCTGAAGATGAATGACAGCAATTGAAGACAATTGAATGGTCGAGAGCGGGTTAAGTGTAAAACTATTTATTTAAAGTAATCCTATTTGAATACATTGTCCAATGATTGGTAGAATTTATATAGAAATAAAGAAACACACTTGTATTTGGGTAAAATGTTAAGAATTTGCAATTTTGTTTAAAATAATTCCTATTCTTAATTTAATTTTGGAGGCAGATTAAATAGTTTGACCAGAGATTACTACAGCTGTCAACATAATCCATTTCACACAACTCTTGTAAAACATATTCTATTAGCAATAATAGAAAAGATCTTGAACCGAACAATGAAACCAAACTCATTATTTACAGCTTACAAATTTAAAATTGGGCTAAAGAGATTTTTTTATCCTTCTCACATAGTCTTAATTGATTTTTGAAGAAGTTTTTAGTACCTTATCTCAAATTTTTGCATTTTGCTAATCCCTACCCCATGACTTCTATTGAATTTGGGTAACTTGTAGTAATTACATATTACATTTTTTAAATTTTCTAACATTACCTTAACTATTTTTTAGTATTTGCTAAATTACCCTTTTAAATGTTGCCAAATCTTTCCACGCTCTTTCATGATTTTCCACCTTTCCAATAGCAAGTATAACTTTACTTGCCCCCGGTCATATGGGAAAAAAAACAAACCGCATAGAAAAGTTCTGTTCCGCTATACCAGAAACAAACAGTTGTTGGCAACAAAATCGAAAACTAGGTCGTAAAATTTCTACATTGTCACCCAAAGGTGTTGCACAAATTCCAAAAGACATTAAAAAAAAGTAAAGACTATTGAATTAACAACTGCTGGCAGGGGCCGAGCGAGGACCGGCCACCAACACAGCCTACGACATATAACGGGTGTGTCAGGGACATTAAATATTATATGATTGCCAACAAAGAGTAGAAATAACAACCAACAACAACAACACAGTCAATTTTATGGTAACCCATAAAAATGAGCTGAGGACAATTTATGGAATACTTCCTGTTGTTAGCGAGCGACAACCAAATGACGCTATTGGTAGTGAAAACAACCAAAGCGAAAAAGAACCCGAAACGGAACTACCAAAGAGATGACAACATAAATAAAAATCTCGTATTTTTCAATTATCCTATAAATTAACAATAACAACAGTAAAGACCAAAACAAAAAAATAAAAATCAATTTCGAGTTTTTTTCGTTTTTTTTCTGTTTCGTCGACTGACACAACACACTCTGTCGTAGGACATTAAAACAATACCACACAATTTGTCAATGATTTTTCTTTATTTGTACAAAAATCCCTATCGTCCTTTTTGGGGTTTTATTTTGCGCCCTAGCCCGATGATAACAACGGCAACATGAAAAAAATTGCCAGAGAGTGAAAAAGAATTATTTAAAGCTAAAACAAAAATACAACAAACACACAACACTGAAGCGAGCAACTAAATTTGCATATGTACAAGTATTTACTCTCTCTCTATCGCGTATCGCTGTGAAGTGAATAAGTAGGAAAATGGTTTCACTACACACACACACAGTTGCCAGTTTGGTAACACTACTACTATCTATACCTACACACACACACACACAACGAAAGTCGTCACATTCTCCCATATATCCTTTATCCCCTCTTCCCTGATAAACGAACGCAAGGGGAAGAGCGCACATATGAGCGCACAAATAGAGACAAAATATATAAAAAAGGAACCTCAACATTGCCATAAAAATAAACATAAAAACATATCTGAATATAAAATATCCTGACAATGGGGCAAACAAAAAAAAAACAACGTAGGGAATCCAAATGTGAATACAAAGCTTTTAAAGAGCGTCGGGGTGCCAGCCAGGAAGCCTACAGCCAATTCACACAACTCACAGATTTACCACAAAGTGAACATGTACAGTGTAAAGAAAACGAAAATATACTGACAATTGTAGTGATGGGCTTAAAATAAGATAAGTTACTGCAATCTTATCATAATACTAAGAAGTGATTTGTGGGAGATATATAGAGGGACAAAGGATAACATCAAATCAATATTTAAGGAAGTAAACTTTGTTACGCAGATTAATACTTAATGACATAGATATTAACGCCAGTAAAAAAAGGTTACTGCAGTCTTTTTATAGAATGTTACGCATCGGTGGATGTACTTCAAGGAGTTACAACTGATAATATCTGGTTACCTGAAGTGAACGCATTTATATAAATGAAGATTTAATGTCTTTATTATCGACCGAAAATTACTATAAGTTACCGCAGCCTTCTCAACCATTGAGAAGGTATAAAATTTGTATTTTTAAATGATGAATACTGGTACAAAAAGTGACATGGAAATTAATGCCAGAAAAAAAGTTACTGCAGTATTTTAATAGAATCTTAAAGATCGTTGAAAGTACTTTAAGAAAGCACAACTGATAATCTCTGATTTTCCTAAAGGATCATATGCTCAGATGAAAGAGAATATTATGTCTTTACTGTCGGACGAAAATTACCATAATTTACAGCAGTTTTCTTAAACATTAAGAAAGAATTGGGCCCAGAGTACAACATGAAATCTAAATTTAATATAAATTAGATGAACACTGGTACAAAAGTACAAAAAGATATTAACGCGGCCAAAAGTTACTGCAGCCTTTTTATAGAATGTTAAGGATCGGTGGAAGTACTTGCAAGAAGTCATAACTAATAATCTTTTGTTTTACAAAGGGAACACACACTAAGTTAAAGAAAGATTTTATGCCTGAACTGTCGGCGGAAAATTACTAGGAGTTACCTCAGCCTTCCCAAATATTGAGAAGGAATCTGGCACAGAGAACAACATGAAGTCTGTCGTTGTATATATAACATAGATATTAAAGCCAGAAAAAAAGGTTACTGCAGCCTTTTTTATAGAATGTTCAGGATTGGTGGAAGTACTGCATGAAGTTACAACTCATAGGATCTGGTTTACTGAAGTGAATTCACTTATAAAAATGCAAATTTTATGTATTTTTTATCGGCCGGAAATTACTTTAAGTTACCGCAGCCTTTCTAAACTTCCTAAACTTTAAGAAGGTTCAACATCCAGTCTGTGGTTTTATTTAAGAGATACACAAATAAAGCTGAAATTTAGCAATAACGATCCTATCTATCGGACATTATGGGATATTACTGCAGTCTTCCCAAAACTATTAAGTGAATGTGCTTCTAGGGGTGATAAATATCAGGCTCAAGTCTATAGTTTCGTAAAGTCACAATGATACATTATTATAAATGACGGCCGAAAGTTAAGATGGGTTACTGCAGTCTTCCCAAACATTGAGAAAGTATTGTTGAATGCCTTTGACTTTACAACATCAGCAACTAAAATAAACGATAAATTACTGCAGTCATCAGATGTCATAAAATAAATTCATCCACTAATGATCTTTAAAGAAACGAAAATTTTATACTGAAAATTACGCTTAGTTACTACAACCTTCTTAAATTGTGTTTAAGATGGGTGAAATTATTTATAGCGGCGACAACAATGTAAGACACAAGAAAAATACAGTTTAATGGCACGTATGATATATGACAAAAATTACTTTAAGTTACTGCAGTCTTTCCCAACATTGGCAATGATCGATTAAAATACTTTTAATGAAAACGAAAATCCAATCGGCAAAGCAGTACAGAACACATAACATAATTTAATGACTGCAGCGCTCTCCAATATTGAGAAGGAGCCGTAAAAGAGCTGACAAAATTGATATACGCTTAAAGGAAGCAACATCGTGAACAATTTTAGGTTGAAAATTACGTTACTGCAACCTTCTCAAACCGTGCTAAAGATTGGTGAGATTACTAAAAGCGGTGGCAACAATGTAACACACAAGAAAAAGATAATTTAATGGCATGTACATTATGTATCGTGAATTACTATAAGTTACTGCGACCTTCTCCAATATTAGCAAGCAAATTCTTGTAGCGGATTAAACGACATATTTAGAGTACCACAAAGTAATTAGACAAACGTAAAAGCAGAAATTTATAGCCAAGGTCGATTTATAATGGTGATTAATGACTGCAGCCCTCTCCACTATTAAGAAGGACGACCTGATAGCAAAGGCAACATTAATGCACGACCAAAGAAAACATTAACATTACTGCAACCTTCTCAAAAAACATACCCAAGAAATTGAACTGCCAAGACCGATCCATAAGGTTGAGGAGTTGCGACAGCAACATCTAATATTAAGGAGACGTTACAAAGCTTTTATTGGGACCGACCTTGGCATAGTGGTTAAAACACGCGACTACCATGCGGTAGATCCGTGACTCGATCCCCGGATCTAGTCATCTACATTTTTCTTTCATTGCCGGCCCCCTCAATGTTGTCGACAGCATCTTCTCAGTATAAGTGCCGAGTTAATCGGCATGTCTAGTAAAAGCTTCTCAAACAGTGACGTTCGCATTCGTCGATTAACAAGTAGGTGCCGTTAGTTGTGAATCTAAAAATAGAAAGCGTGTTAATTCACAACAAGGCGAAAGCATTCATTACCTCAATCATGGGATGTAAAGGGAAATTAAGTTTTTTTTTCAGTTATACAGCTTATAGCGTTGTCATAACATGAATGCACTCACTTTAGAAAGACATGTACATTATTGGCCGAAAATAAAAATAAGTTACAGCAGCCTTTTTCAACGTTATCAAGGGTCGCTGAAAACATTTTACGTATTAAAATGGCGTAAAACCTTTATATTCTTTTAAAGCGACCAAATACTTATAAAATCGTAAATTTTATTGCCTGGACATTTCTAGCCGAAAATGTTACTGCACCACTCGCTAACATTGACAAGGTGTCGTTTAATTTCCTATAGCAGTGACAACAAATTTCATATACATATAAACAAACTATAGTTAAATCATGCTTAGTAGGCAGCCACAAAACTGCATTAAGTTACTGCAGCCTTCTCCAAAATTGAAAACAATCATGACGTCATCACATGCAGCAGTTAAAATGGGTAAATCGTTTTGAATCGCACATATTGACTATACACGAAAATTTTAAAGTGTGTAGCAGGAAGTTTCAATAGTTACTGCAGTCTCCTCTAAACGCGAGAAGGTGTCGCAAAAATTCTTATAAAGGCGAGACAAAAGAATACACACATGACAACTTAATGACAATCATAAAGATTAAGTCAGCCGCATAGTTGAGCAATGTTACTGCAGCCTTCTCCTTCACTGATAAGTATCGGCTTAAATACTTTGAGTGCTTTTATAAGGACACAACTACTTAAGCCTATTTTGTTACAGGTAGAAAACACTTGCATACAAAGGTAAACTACATGACTTAGACATTAACGGCCGACAATGTTAATTTGTTACTGCAGCCATCTATGATATTAACAAGAACTCAGTAAAATGAGAAGTTAAAAATTCTCTTTAAAATATAAAAATTTTCTAATAGACGAGATAATGTAGAATATTAACAAAATGTTGACTTATTACTGCAGCCACCTCTAATATTGATATTGATTTATAGAAAGCTAAAATTTGACATACATTTGAAAAATGTAAATTCTATTAATATATAAAATTTGTAATACAAATTTTGTAATTATTGACGAAAAATAGAAAAAGAGCGCATCTAAAATGTTAGCCTCAAACTATTCTCTACCGCATAGAATGTAATAGACCCGGTTACTTATAGTCAAAGTAAAGCTTCTAACATCTTAAAGTCTAGAAAATTGATCTCAAAATCTTTCTTAAATGTATAAGGTATTGATGCCACTGTTATTTAACAAAAAAAATTTAAAATTTGTTGTTATTTTCGTTTGTTTGATACTGTGTTGAAGGCATTAAAGCCTTAACAACACCCACAAAAATGTCTCATAAATATCCACTCTTATTCTATCAGGCTATGACATTCATACATGCGATTGTGTCTGGCCTGGGTAAAGCTATATGCCTCTCTCCGCATAAAGGATGTGCGTATGCTTTGCAACTTCGTGTGTTTGGATGTGTGTACACGCTCGTATTTAACTATTGAGTGAGTGTGTGAGTGTTGTGCGTAACAATGTTTGTGAACTGGATGAGTAAATGGTGTTTATGATTTTCCAAACTTACTGTATCTCTGAGTTCATGGTATTTTTTACGAGTTGTTGGCTTGTTTTCCATATGAAAATTTCGCACAAAAATATTTCAAACACGACGGAATGTGTACAACATTGAAAAAATCCTTGTAAAGGAGATTTAATGGTGCATGTGTGTGATTGTGTGTGGTGGAAAACAATTCGCTTATACATTCACGCACACACTGGCGTTAACTTGTAACTCGCTCAGTCGCTCGCTCATTCAACAAGAATGATGACACTGGAAATAATGGTAGCTAAACAGTTTTAGAGATTTTTATGTTTCGCACTCTACCACCAGCGACGACCCAGACTCTGTTTAGTACATGTTGGGGTCTTACCATTTGGGTAAGGGCATGGATGGCATGAAGGTTCCCTCTTTATTTAACTCGTGATTTATGCGTGCGATATTTCTTAAGCTTGTTCCCATTTTCGCTCTATGCTTTAACATAAATTCGTTGTTGTGACTAACAGTCAAGTAAAAAAGCAAAAAAAAAAGGATTTCTCTATGAGTGTTTTCTATTATATACATACATACATGCGAAGATACTCGTATATAATGCATACATACTCGTATATACCTAACACTAAGTGTGTGGGTTGACTTTCTCGGCGCTCATGTGTTTGTGGGCAAATTGTTTGTGACTTTGTTATTGCCATTGTTTTCCTCATCAGTTTCATCAATTTTTGCCATGTTTTTAATTTTTATGTTACATGTTAAACAATCCATTTTGTTCGTGTTTTTCGTTCTATAAATTATGGTTTGACTTTAGGAAAACGCAGGCAATGGAGGGGTTTATATAAGTATCATCATCATGATTTACTCTGGGCACTGGTGTGCGTGAGTTTGTATTTTCTGTGGTATTTTGTTTGAGATATCCATAAAATAGCACAAAAATGTGAAAATTGATTTTTTTATAGCCTGCTTCAACTGCCTGACATAACTTCAAATACATTGAGAGGGATTTATTTATATAAATTAATGATGGGGTAAAAACCTCATAGGGGGAATTTTCATAGATTTCTTTGATGGAAATGAAAATCTGCCATAGTTTTTTGTGGTTACGTTGCTAAAAGAAATGCTGACAAACGCTAATTTAAGGTTTCTAAGTGTTGTTTGAACATAAAGTGTGATTCATTTTGAGGCTTTTTAATTTATTGCTTTTATTACAGATATGGCCTGCCTGGTTTCATGTTAGTTCCGGTTTATTTATTCAATATTGCTTCAAAATACGCCATGGAAATATTTACCCCACTATATCGTCTCCAAACTATTTAACTGTATTACAAAAAATTAGCGTTTTGTGTAAAATATTTTTTGTGCATTACGCCCAACCTATCGACATTCTGAGTCCTCTATTCACAATGTCATAACCAAATATGAGTCTCAGTCTACATCAGTGAAAGGCATAACCGAACGCATGCACATGCGGTCACATAAAAAACGTTAACGCTGTCGAATTGTTTACGGTGAAAGTGTTGTGCTCTCCCAACAATCGTGTTCCCATACTCTCTCAACAATCGTTAATCTTCTTTGTCTGTAATTTTGTCGTTTTTGAGTTGAATGCAAAACAAGCGTGTGTGTTGTTGCTTTCATAACATTCAAACCAAGACAGCTGTTTTCGAATCTAACAAAACTTTCGAGTACGTGTGAATTGCCAATAGTATCTATGTGACAAGAAACTATTATTGTTGGCCACGCGAGGCTATTTGATGTTATGGGAACGAATAGACTACTTTCAGTCCGTAGAGAGGTGAATATCGCGGAGAGTGTGCCTGAAGACCGTGAAAAAGGATTTTTATTAGGTCCCGTTTCACGGTTGTGAGAAAACGGACGATACACCAGCGTACAGAAAACTTTCAGTGCAGATGAGACGTAACCGAAGCCGGACAGTGCGGCTGAAGACCGCAACCAAGGAAGTCGACAACGGGGATCTTGGTTTAAAGGCTTACGAGGTCCAACATGCTGAAGAATTAAAGCCCCGGCAGACTTAAATTAACGCTGTTATTTGAGCCAGGACATAACCCCCAACGTTATAACCCCCAAAAAAACAGTAAAACACATGACTTTAGGACCCAATTCTGAGAACTGCACTTGAAAGTAGACCCAAAAAGAAGAAGTCTTGCATCATTCTTTGTGCCAAGTTACATGCCATATTAATTTAATATCAATTTGAAGTTGGTAAGCACCGTATAGGGGAATTTGTCACGTTTTGGACTCGTTTGTTATATTGTTATATAGTGGCGTATGATTATCATAAGTAATATTGCACGTAAATCATACGCCACGGAGGACAACTGTTTAACAGTAGAATGAAAATCCGATGTTTTCGCACCAAATTTAGTTCACTGACCATGCAAATTGTTCGGCGAGACACCAGCTGGGCTACTTTGAAGCTAGTTTATGTACTTTGTCGATATGCCAGCTACAGTTAAGAGCACCAAAACCAACTTTACTCGCATTATTCCTTAACATAAGTTCAAATTTAATCCTGAACCGTTTTAAAATAGGACATTTTAGGAAATATGTAATATTATTAAGAGGGCCCTTTCTACTGAACTCCTACTATAAGGTCCATCCCAAATGAACATGAACCTTAGCTAACAATTCCAAAAAGGGATTTGTTTTGAGCATATCCACAATCACCGTAAGAAAATAAAAAAAAAATTCTTAGCAAATAAAGGAATTTTTAAAAAATTTACCTTATAATACATCCTTATCAGAATATGTTCTAAGCAGGCGACACCTATCGCTCAATAACTGCACTGTTGTACATAAAAACTACCCATCAGGTGCTGGAAAATTTTATGTATTTATTTTTTCTAAAGGGCCCTTTCTACTGAAAGGGTTCGATTCCAATTGAACCCAAGCTAACAATGCTGAAAAAGGATTTGGTATGAACATATCCACAATTAATTTAAGAAAAATTTCTGAGAAAGTTGCCCAGCCGGCACCTATCGCTCAATAACTGAACTGTTGTATACAGAAACTACCCGTCAGGCACTGACAACGATTTGCGGAAATTTAATCGGAATATTATGTATGGAAATAAATTTTATGGACAACACACAGACAATTATTCAAAAGAAGAAAAGATAAGTTTTTAATTTTGACTATAGCTCGACTAATTTGAATTTGATTTATGTACTTAGTCAAAAATATAGGTAAGATTCATAATGTAAAAGTCAACATTACTCGCGCTATTGGCGGTATATATGAATAAATGCGGAAAACAGTGATCGAATGTTGGACTTATCGAATAGAATAGAATAAATTTTTCCAACAAAAGCAAAGGACAGAGAGTATTCATTCGGAACGTAGTAAAAATTTCACCATCAAATTGTATTTTAAGTTAACAATTCAAAACTAGTAATTTAGTTTCTAAATTAATCACTTTTGACGTAATCTGGAACAACATTTTCAACAAACAAAAAAACAACAAAAAATAGTTTTTCTATATAAAAAATTATGATATTGTCATAGTTCGGTTTAAGATCAGTTCTATTGGCAATTATTTATTATTGCCAATAGTTTTTTATTCAAGAGCGTGGTTGGCACTTTGTCAACAACAAAACTCCTGTGCAATTGTGTCCGATGGACATATGCATAGGCAAGTGCTTGTGTGTGTATTATGTTGGCATGTTGTGCGCTTCGAGGATGCTTTCTTCGCACCGTTGGGAAAAGTTCTCATTAGCTTTGAGATTCTTTCTTCCCTTAAGGTTTGTGATGATAGAGGAGAAGGCACAGCAAAGGGCGCTGACGAGACATTGTGGTTAATGTCGAAATGACGTCATACGCCTAACCTGCTGTCAACATAATACATTTCACGCTCTTGAATAAAAAACTATTGGCAATAATAAATAATTGCCAATAAAACTGATCTTAAACCGAACTATGACAATATCATAATTCATTGCAGATCAACAAAAAACAAAATCAAGAACAACAAAACACTGACGGTACGCAGAACGGGGTTGGCACTTTGTCAACAACAAAACTCCTGTGCAATTGTGTCCGATGGACATATGCATAGGCAAGTGCTTGTGTGTGTATTATGTTGGCATGTTGTGCGCTTCGAGGATGCTTTCTTCGCACCGTTGGGAAAAGTTCTCATTAGCTTTGAGATTCTTTCTTCCCTTAAGGTTTGTGATGATAGAGGAGAAGGCACAGCAAAGGGCGCTGACGAGACATTGTGGTTAATGTCGAAATGACGTCATACGCCTAACCTGCTGTCAACATAATACATTTCACGCTCTTGAATAAAAAACTATTGGCAATAATAAATAATTGCCAATAGAACTGATCTTAAACCGAACTATGACAATATCATAATTCATTGCAGATCAACAAAAAACAAAATCAAGAACAACAAAACACTGACGGTACGCAGAACGGGGTTGGCACTTTGTCAACAACAAAACTCCTGTGCAATTGTGTCCGATGGACATATGCATAGGCAAGTGCTTGTGTGTGTATTATGTTGGCATGTTGTGCGCTTCGAGGATGCTTTCTTCGCACCGTTGGGAAAAGTTCTCATTAGCTTTGAGATTCTTTCTTCCCTTAAGGTTTGTGATGATAGAGGAGAAGGCACAGCAAAGGGCGCTGACGAGACATTGTGGTTAATGTCGAAATGACGTCATACGCCTAACCTGCTGTCAACATAATACATTTCACGCTCTTGAATAAAAAACTATTGGCAATAATAAATAATTGCCAATAGAACTGATCTTAAACCGAACTATGACAATATCATAATTCATTGCAGATCAACAAAAAACAAAATCAAGAACATAAAAAATTATATTAACTCTGGATGTGGGATTTTCCACAATATGTGTTTTCTGACATGCCATTAATTCCTTTACATGCAAAATTTTTGTATAGATTTTTTTATAAAAAAATTCTGGCTAAAATTTTTAATGAAATATAGTAGAAAGGTAAATGTCAGAGAGTACTCATTCCATAAATAGAATAGATTCCGAGATTCCATTATACTTTGAGTTATTTATATAACTTGAATAATAAAACGTCTAAAAGAATCATACTTCACGATTTCTATATCAACACTTTTAGCACAAAAAACAAACTGAATTTTTTTTTTATAAAAAAAAATATTATTGATACTAAATGCTGCATCGACAAAAGAAGTGGTTTCAACTAACAACTAATTCCTTTACAAGAAAATGTTTGTTAGAAAAATATTTTCCATAGAATTCTTCTTTTTTAAAAAAAGAAGTTCCAGTCAACTTTTACATGAAATAATCATACAAATTTAAATGTCAGAGGTTATTCTTTTGCAGTGTTATAATCATATCTTTATCCAGTTGTAGTCTAAGTTGATTATTTAGATATAAAAATAAAATTTCTAAATGAATCACCCTTTACGATTTCTAGATCAATACTTTCAAGACAACAAATCAATTGAATTTTTAAATTTAAAAAATTATATTGATATCTGGTTGTGTAATTAACAGAACTAACTAGTTACTTATTTCTGTAGAAGTAAAAATTTCTCAACATTTTGATGTTAGAGAACATTGTCAATAGTTTTTTTTTAAGAAATGGGGGCAAATATTTAAATGGAATTATTAAAGTAGTAAATGTCAGAGATTATTTTTTCGGGTTATAAAGAAATTACGCCATCTTATTCTATTTAAAGTAATTTATTTAACATTAAAACTACAACTTCTAAATGATTTACCCTTTACGATTTCTAGATAAACACTTTCAAGACAACTGAATTGCTTTTATATGAGATAATTTATTTATTTACATAGAAATAAAATAAGAAATAAATGTTCAGAGTCAATTATTTTTGCATTAATTTTTTTTCCAAAATAATATTTACCTAAAAAACTTTAAGACTTCGTTAGGAAAATTTAAAAATTCTCCTAAAAGCCAGATAACAAACATCTGCCATATCACTTAAGACCTTTTAATCGCTTTATAAAGAACACACTTCTTGTATATAAAAGAAAATACAAAAAAAAAACTACATAAACCGAATGGCCCTTAAATTTTAACACTGATCCCCTGCTCTTACAATGATGACCAACTCGATGCATCCATAGAGACTCCAGTTGGGACATTAAACAGTCATAGCTTTTGATATCTTAACTCCTATGGAAAACTCGCTATTGTATATCGAGTTAGAAAGCAATATTGTTATGTCATTTCAGATGCACTAAAATTCTACAAAAGGATAAGAAGGCGACGGCGGGGTCAATTTAAATTAAAAATCCAATCTCTTCTGGCAGTCTATGAATTTTTATCATCACTGTGGTCGGACTTATATGTTGCTCTCCGTTGGTTTCACCTCCTTCATTCATTCTGTTGGTTTTTTCCGTTTATTATTTTGCGTTTCACTTTATCTGTTCGTGTCGTTTGAAATACATTTAATTTCTCTTAACTGAGGCGTAAAATTAACAACTTAACACCCGCCATAATTCGCTTTATAAATTCTTTATAACGAAGCAGTGTGAGTTACCATATCTGTATAAGGATGAGTGCGTATATATGTGTGTGTGTGTGTGTGAGTGAATATCCCTCGGTCTCGTGTCCCTGTCCATGGCTTTGTGTCTGGCCTCTTCCTTTTGCCACACAGTATCACTGTCTGCGCTGTTTCCTCTCGTCTTTTTTGCTTGGCACCTTTCGAGTGCATCGTCTTTAGCCAGAGAGACGACACTTTCTAATTTACACCTTTAAGCCATTTTACGAGTGTTGCGAGTGAGTGTATAAAGACATTATGCCACGACATTATGGGCCACCACTCTGTCGTATTCCTCTTCAACAAGCTCCTTCACGCCTCGACAATGGTTTGGATTGCTGGGTTGACTGGTTATCCGAAAGACATCATGATATGCAATGCAAGAAGTAGTAGAGAAGTAAGGGGGGGAAGAACTTAGTATGCCAAGATGCTGATTTGGCCAAAAAGGAAATTTGATAGTTGTGTGATTGGAATTTCTTACTGAGGCTTGAACTTCATGCGGTACATTGGAACAGGTTGAAAGAGATTTTTTTGCAATAAAACCTTAAAAGTTGACTAAGAATGAGGCGGCTGTTTGTTGCAAAATTTCAATGTGATATATGTGAAATAAATAAGAATGGAATTTGAATGAACAGTATTAAAAATATTGAAAATTATTTTTTATTTCCACAAAAAAAAAACTAATTTTTCATACAAAAGCCCTAATGAGGGAGTCCTTAACTAAGAATTGTCTGAATTACTTATCAAGTATACTTATTCAACCTTTAACGGTTTTAGGAAAACAATTGCAAATGGAAAATTTTCATTCCTACATTTATGATGAGAACCCAACTGAGCATGACACTAAGTTGAAATTGCTAGAAAGTAGTTAGTTTAGGGCATATTTAGTATTTCTATAAGATTCTATTTAAGAGAAAATTGTCTAGGAAATTAATGCAATTTGTACAATGCCAGATGATGTCATATGCTTCATAGTCGTCATATTATGTTCAGCGCAAGCGACACCTATCGTTCACTAATTGCACTGTTGAATATATAAACTTGCCAACAGGGGCTGGCAATGATTTACTGAAATTTAATCTGAATCAGATGCATAGTAAGAAAGTTTATGTAAATTTGTAATTTAGTCATGTATTTTTAACTTCCTGCTTTTATACTAAAAACTCCATACGATCATGTGCAGATAAATCAATGGGACCAACTCAAATAGGAAGAGAAAAATGGTTGTCTGAGGATACTCAGAAACTAATTTCTAAACGCAAAGATTGGACAAATTTAATGCTTCCTTGAAACCTTGAAGAATAATTTTCTGTAAGTTAAGTATAATTAACACCATAAAACGTTACAGCATGCAGGGCGTAGGGATAAATAAAAAAGTAGATTGTCTCACAGAAGAGCCTGAAAATCCAGGTCACCAAAAACTTGCTGCAAGTAAATTACACACTGAACATCCTATTAGTGATCTGTCTGTACAAAAGTAAAAGAACATTTTTCCATGGTCCTTAATATCATATTATACCCTGTAACTGAACCACCCATACCTACAAGTACAATTAATATAACAAACTACAGGATTGGAACCTTATCACCAAGTTTAGAAGAAATTGTAGCTGCGATAACACAACTTCTGAATGGTAAGGCCGTCGGTGCAGATAATGTCCCTGCTGATATATATATGTAAGTGCGATCCAATCTCCAACCTCAATTCTTACGCCACCTATCGAACAAAAACTGTACTATTGTATATCTAAACTATCCTGCATATATAAACAACATACAAACAAACTTCTATTGCAATCGAATAAACAATGTGCGTACCTATAGGAAACACACAGACACAGTTCAAAGTTCAACATAAGATTTAATATTGTATACGAAGCTATACTTTATATTACACGCAATCTAAAAGTTTTGTTTTTTTATAACTCCTGCTAAATTTTACATTATCCAATTTCTGTCTTTAATGACACATTTAACTATCTTATTGATTATACCATTTTATATTCCCATTTTAAAACATTGTTATTTTTTTTGTTAGGTCATATAACGCATGTATCATATTTGCTTCCTCATTGCCACATTTTGAGTGGCACTTGCTGTGGCGGGATTTACTCTCATGCTATAATGAATTGTACATTTCCCCATAGCTTTTTTGTTTTATCACTACATATTATTATTATTATGTGGCACTTGGGTTGGTGTTGGGCGTTGCATCAACAACTACACTATGGTACTATGGTCTACTACATTGTTGTTTTTCATGGATTCCGAGTAATAACTCAATTCTCCAGATTGTACTTTGGCTTGTTGGTAATGTGGCAAACACACAACACAACAATTCACTCGACTCTCAACATTAATTTCATTAAATACCATAAAAATTTATGAAGTTATTGTAGCGTTTTCTTTTTGGTTGTTGTCGTCGTTGTTGGTGTATTTATACTGGTCTATACGGTTTGCCATTTTGTATTTTATAACCAAAACGTGACTTCCTTTCGAAAATCTAGTGAGGGAATTTTTGCAATTCACCGGGTTTTTTTCTGTTTTTTTTTTTTTTTTGCTATTAACGAGAGAGAATTTGTTTAAGCTTCGAAAATAATAAATTGGTTGCAGCAACAGCAAAAAAAATAGGAATAAAGAAAAACCAAAATTAAATAAGATTTCTGGTCATTGTCGTCGTTCAGTGCCAGCGACAGAATCACGCGACAAACTAGAGAGAGAATCCTTGGCACAAAGGAAATCTTTAAAATGTAATTACATTTCTGTCACACACACACATACAAGCACTAGCAGCTTAACACAAAGCCACTAGGACCTGAAGTCCTTAGTGTTAGCATGTTGCAGCAAGGAGGAGGGGGCATGCAACATAAACTCATTAAAAATTCATTTAACTACAAATTCAATACTTGACCATTTTTGCTGTGATGGCTGTCATTTTAACGTTCGTCCGTTTTGTTGGCTAGCACGTCTTTTACTCATCTGCCACTCAGCTTGTTGAGCCATCTAAATTTCACACTTTTATTAAAATATATCTAGCATTTTTCTATAAAACTTTCATTATTAAACCTCTGCTTCCTCCCAACTCTGCATTCCTGCTGCAAACTTCACGCCACGCGACTTAAAAGAGGATAACGAATTGCAGCTAAAGTTCATTTGGTGGCATTGGTGTCTGGTACTGCCCGGTTTAAATTTATTGTCATCATGCATCAAGCCAACTAGATGGTCGCATGGGTTTGTTTGTGCCTGCGCCTGATAGTTTGTTGTAGTGTTCACGGCTCTGATGATGTTGGCCGGACGAGTGAATCAGTCACCGAGTGAGTGCATCCACATCCTCTAATTTTCTGCCACTATGCTGAATTGTGTGTTTTGTTGCCCCTTTTTTGTGCTTTGCCAGTGTCTGTGTATCAGAGACTGTGGGCTTGTGTGTGTTCATAGTAAACTTCCTTCATTTGCAAATTTGCTTTATGTCTATGTATACTTTATCGTTTTTCTGTGTCTCTCTCTCTCACTCTCGCTCTATGTCTGTGTGTTCGTCCAACTGTTTGTCTGGCCCAACTGTGCTTCGAACACAGCTATCCAATTGGTCTTCCGTGGTGTCTGTCCACGCTTCATAGTTTTTATTTCACTTGTTGGTTTTTGAGTGGTTCAGCTTGTGCCATTTTTCTGTGTGACACATCACACTGTCACTGGCCTCCTACATTGACTGCAAGTCGCCAGAGTAGGGGGAGTGGCTCACAAAAAAAGAAATATCAACGAACAGTAGCAAAATGGAGCGTACGACAAAAAAAAAAACACTTTGTTTCTGCTTAGCCAAAGCAAACTTTTTTTGTGTTCATGTCCATGAAGTGCAGTGGCAAAAGCGAAATCCCGACCTATAATGCAGCCACAACAGAAAAGGGTGACCAGTGGAGGGATCTAACTAATGCAGACAATCTACGGAAGGAAAATGGGTCAAAAGTAAATAGATTTAGAATAAACTAAATAATTTATGTAGTTAATATTTTTAAAGAAAATGTTGTATGCTGCGTAAGTGTTGTATTACATACAAGAATTGAAATAAATCGAGCGCCCTCTATAGCACATTAACTGTACTATTAACCTATTTTGACGCTGACATATCTGTATACAAATTGTTAAAGAAACATATTTTTATTAAAGCTGGAACTTCACCGTTGATTCTCTTAACCTGGATAATCAGTAATCGCAGTATTATGTTTCTATAGTTATATTTTGCTGATTTACTTACGCCGATGCGAATAGTATCACAGGTCAACGCTTTATGACCCAGATAGTAGGGCTAGGCACCCTCCTCCAGATCGATCTTCAGATTATGAAAACCTAAAGAAAAAGTACCGAAACGAACACCGCAAATGTTGACAACACCTGCAAACAAAATAAGGACCGTGATTTAAGGATGCGCACCTGTAATATCGGGACTGTCGTCATAAAAAAAGGACTATCGGATGACCTCGACAAATTCAAAGCTGTAAACAGCGCTCTCAAAGAGACGATATGTACAGGAAAGGGATGCCATGCAGAAAAGCACGAATTCGGAAGTGTTACAGGCAAACAACTTAGACATCATGTCTCGCGGTTTAACCCAGCCACAATGCTCAGCAAGGCGAAATATATCATTATGCTGATTTGTGCACATGCTCAGACGCAATATAAAGACGGTGATATTAACGATATATACTACGAGTGCGTAGAGTACAAATTGAAAATCCTGGTACGATGAAAAATGTCACACAGCGTCTGAGGAACATGATGCTGTTTACAGGGCAAAGCAAAAGGCATTTGTAACCCGGGCTATTAGGGAATGACAGAGGGAGACAGTAAAACATACAGCTATTTAAGTGGAAAAAACTTCAGATCAACGAACGGGAGAACGAGAATATAGAGAGGCACAGGGATAGAGGTGAAGTACGAAAACATTACCAGAAAGTAAAAAACAAAGTGTTACGGAACTGGTCTCCCTCCTTTATGGACAAGTATAAAAATCTGGTTACCGATACGCAGAGGGTGCTGCATATACGAAGAGAACGTTTGCGACAATCGCTGATTCCGTAAGGCAGTGCAAGTGAATGTATAACGTCAATTTTCGAAGACGGCTTAGATTGTAGTACCTATAATACAAAATTAGTACTATTGCATATGTATACTATCCTGCATAAATAAGTAACATATAGGCGAATTTCTATTAGAATTGGGTCAACAAGGTGTGTATCTATAAGCAACACACAGACACAGTAAACTTGTGATATCTTTTATGGTTTTTGAAAACAAGTTTGTAATATTCGTAATTTCCTCCACCACCAAGCCAAACCGAGGTAAAGAGAGTAATATCGCGGCTGAAAAATAATAAAGCAGCTGGTGCCGACGGACTTCCGGCAGAGCTCTTTAAGCCCGTTGCCGATGAGCTGATAACGAGATTTTATCAGCTCCTTTGCAGGGTTTGTCTTTACGAGTGCATGTCGAAATCAATCGGGATCAGCCTTTTACCCGTCGTATATAAGGTCTTGTCGAGTGTGCAATGTGAAATACTAAAGTTTTATTCCACCTGGTCGGTCCTTATCCATGTGACTTTAGACCTGAAAAATCGACAATTGGCACAGATATTCACACTACGGCAAATCCTGGAAAAGATTCATTTTATGCAAGACGAGGCCTAAGACAAGGCGAAAGCGTATGGTGTGACGTCTTCAACATAGTGATAGCAATGATAATGAGGAAAGGACTGGCACGAAATTTTATACAAGCGACCAGAGAACGAAGCCGACCCGAATTTGTCGGCGGCGGCGGCGCAGAATATTTTTATCGGGCGGCGGCGGCGGATTGGGATTTTTACCGGCGGCGGCTCAATTTCGGCTCATTACTTTCTAACCTATACCTGACTCGGGTATGAACAAAACAGCGACCACTAAAATTTTGGTGACCAACAAAAAAAAAAGGGTACCAACACAACAAAATTCTGGGCGCTTCAGCCGCTACAGATAGAATACCTCGGCGGCGGCGCGGCTACAGATAAACAGCCGGCGGTGGCGGCGCATCGGCTGATTCTCGGTCGGCTTCTTTCTCTGCAAGCGACTTCTACTTGCTTATGCTGATGATAAAGACATCATTGGTCGGAAACTGCCGAGGTTCTTACGGAGCCATTCTATACCAGACGTGTGTCGTGTGATTTCTTAAACATTGTAAATATGTATAACATACATATAGTATATAAAAGCTGCAGTAAACACGACTCTCATGAAAATTTACAGATGTCACATTCTATTAGCGTAGTTACGGCAGTCTTCTCATGTATTCAGAAGGAACTAGTCAAAGTGTATCTAACGGCAAACCTCGTTCACTAAACAAAGTAGTTAATTGTAGCGAACAAAAACGAATCAAGAATCGACACGTTTGGGATACTGCGTGAACAATTACGATGGGATATACCTCAGCTCCCCGCCAATAAAGCAAACAACGTCATCTTGGCAATTAGAGGCAGAACATTGCTTGCTAGTGGATGTTTAAGGGGAATAAGAAAGCGACTAAATAACGAAGCTTTCTCTCGACGAACAAAAATCCAATTATACCAGATTTTTGGTCTATCTGTATTCACGGATAGCGTAAAAACTTGGGTAATGACACCAGCAGATGAATCTGTTCTGGCAGTATTTGGAAGGAAAATAATCCGTTGAATACATGGAACCAATATCGCTTACAGTAACAATAACGTATGCATCAAAAGCTGTTAGGCTGTAAATCGAATTTAATGTATATGGTCGCATTAAAATACAGCGGTGGCGTTGGCTGAGATATGTTAAGCGCATGGATGAAAATGCTCTTCGATTTTGAACTAGATTGGCGGCGCAGAAGAGGACGACCAAAAATCCTTTGAAAATACCAGTTTATTGAGAACCTTGCAGAACTTGTTGCGACGAAGTGGAGAAGACTCTATCTTTTAGCAGGTAATTTTTCGATGAACAAATTGTCTCCACGTTTGCCAACTTAATTATAAACTAACTTGACTTCGATTGGGCTTCTTCTATAAAAGATCTGCTAAAGTTCTAAGAGTTTTTATATGAAAGGAAACATTTTAAGATAAATGTTGGAAAAGTTTTTTAATTATCAGAGTAAAGAGAACTTTTCACCTTTTTTTCGTTCCTTAAAAGTTTCCTTTAAAAAAAACACAACAGTGGTTTGTGTCTTCAAGCATATCTATGATAGTGCACTAAATGAACGATAGGTGGAGCTATCAGTTTTACTTATACTATCTACATTATTATCCCACTTGCACCAGTGATATTTTAAGTAACGCAATGTCAATTGAAGACAAATATAAATATATCTGTTTACGACAGAAAATTGTTAAATAGGAAAATATGATATCTATGTAAAAATTTTTTTTTAATAAATCTATCTTCCTAAAGATTTATACATATTTGTCCATGGAGCAATTAAAGCCTTTTTCGTTAGAGAAATATATTTGAGCAAATTCAATCTAAAGACATTTGAACAACTAATTGAAATACACCACAAGAGTTTTCCGTACACATATTTCGCTTTATTTCATAACAAACTCTGTGATTTTTGTATTTTCATCTGGTCACCCTTTTTCATGCTCATCCGGCCACAATAAATTTCACACTTGACGAATGATGGTGGTTTTTAGTTTAATTAATGTAATAGATTTTTTCACATCTTTTAATTATCATTTAGATCTCTTCGTCGTTATAAATTAGACAAAAAACAGATTAGAGCTGAGAGTAGCAAAACAAAATAAAAAACCAAAAGCTATTTTACTAAATGAATGTTTACAAAACAAAACTAAACCAAACAACATTTAAAAATAAAAAAAATTTAAATAAATTTCAGATGAAAATAGACTTAACGAAAATTTATACGTAACCAAATGACGCCTGACAAATTTTATAATGTGAAACATTTACTCGCATTCAAAAACAGTTAATGATGTTCATCATCACATGGTTGGTGGTAGACAAAGAAGTTTCAGATGGTGGTGGGGGGAACACAAAGTTTCTTTTAAAGAAATTAACTTGCCAGACACGTTTGTCAGAGCAAAAATTAATAACACCAACAAAAATCCAATTTAATAAAACCAGGTGTTGTTGGTGGCGTTGGTGGAGGCGCCTCAAAAAAAAAAAATATATATATATATTAACCAGAGACAGCAACAACAACAAAACCATAACAATTCACTTAAAGCGAAACGAAACGTCGAAACATGATCAACTCAACTCAAGCCAATGCGACTTAAGTTAACTTGACTTGTGTCTTGTCGCCTCTTTAGTCTTGTCTAGCTTTTCAAGCCACTTTGGTTGACTGACAGTGTCGTAAAAAAAATCTAAACGAGATTTTTATGTTTTATTTCTCGGTCATTTGTATAATTAGGTGAGAAATATGTTGATTGTAGTGGCTGTGGGTTTTCAAATAGTTAATTATTTATTTAAAAATTATGCACAACAAATTGAGAATTGATAAGAGATTGGCAAGCAATAAATAGACCAGTTTGGCAAAATGTTTGAACTAAGCAGTGATAAGAGTTTTATGTGTTAAGCTTTTGGAAGGTGGAGGAAAGTGCATAAGGTGAACACATGTTGAATATAAATATTGTGGTTTGTAGATAATGGCAAATTAAGCATATACATATATATATTTGGAAAGACGTCAAGTAAAGGCAATCCATTATGACAAGTTATTAGAATTTGAGAGGCAATGACTTTAGTAAAATGTTCGCCATAAAGGTGGTATACTGAGGTGGTTCTGTTGTTGGGAACAAGTGGATTTGAAAAAATTATGTCTAGTAATATACAACATGGTTATCTCCAGATCAATTGACGAGGAATCAGATTGATCATGTGGTAGTCGATGGAAGGCACGCATCGAGTGTTCTGGACGTACGAGTGATTAGGGGTGCGAACATTGACTCCGATCACTTTCTTACCGCAGTTAAGGTACGCACAAGGCTAAGCATGGCGAAAAACGTACGTAACCAGGCACAACGAAAGCTGGACATCGGTAAACTGCGGACCACAGAGGTAGCAAACGCCTACTCCAACCACCTAACTCAACTCCAACTCCTGAAGACCCCGCTCCAATCCATGACGATGGTGTTTAGTGTCCGCCTCCGAGCCAGAGCGAGATACGTGTGGCAATTTCCCGCCTTAAAACCAAAAAGCTGCTGGAGCCGATGGTCGCCCTGCTGAATTGTTTAAGGCTGGCGGGGAGGAGCTGATTAGGAGCAAGTCTGTTATGTCCCATATACAAGAAAGGAGATCGTAGTGAATGTAAGAACTACCGTGGAGTAAGCCTATTACCAATTGCGTACAAGGTCCTTTCAAGCATATTGTGTGAACATCTAAAGCCAATTGTAGAAAAACTAATTGGACCACATCAGTGCGGCTTTAGACCTGGCAAATCTACGACGAACCAAATGTTCACCTTACGACAAATACTGGAAAAACCCCATGAAAAACAGATCGACACCTACCACCTCTTTGTCGACTACAAAGCTGCCTTCGACTCTCCGATAAGGAATAGGCTTTATGAGGCCATGTCTGAGTTTGGTATTCCTGCAAAGCTGATTCGACTTTGCAAATGTACCTTAGACAACACCAGGCAGGGCGATAGCCTGTCCTGTACACTATTTAATATAGTTAAGGATAAGGTGATGAGAAAGGCTGGTGTCAACATGTCTGGCACCATATTCCACAAGAGTCACATGCCACTAGCCTATGCCGATGATATAGACATCAATGGCCGAAATCTGCGGGATGTTACTGCAGTTTTCTCATCACTAGAAAAGGAGTCAGCAAAAATGGGTTTAGCGGTCAACGAGGACAAAACAAAAATAATGATTTCGACGAACAAAGAGTCCTCTCGATGGGGACGCACCGTGAACGTTGACAATTATTGTTTTGAGGTAGTCGACGAATTTACCTACCTCGGATCTTCCGTCAACAAGAAAAATAATGTCAGCTAAGAAATTAAACGGAGAATAGTGCTACCCAATAGATGTTTCTACGGACTTCGGCAGCACTTTAGTAACACCACCTTCTCTCGGAATACTAAGAAACAGCTATACCAGTTGCTTATCTTACCTGTTCTGTTGTATGCTGCCGAATCATGGGTGCTTACTACAAGGGACATACAAAACCTGGGAGTATTCGAGAGAAAAGTACTCCGTAAAATATATGGACCTATCAGTGTCGAATGCGAGTTTCGCCATCGGATGAACCATGAGCTGTATGAGCTTTACCACGACATCGACGTAGCTAAAAGAGTCAGAATCCAACGACTTCGATGGCTGGGACATGTTGCCAGGACGGATGTAAATGCTCCAGCGAGAAAGGTGTTTGAAGGCGAACCTGAAGGACGGCGCAGAGCAGGGAGACCCAAACTCCGTTGGAAGGATCAAGTGGTAGGCGATGTGCCATCATCTAGTAGGACTAACTGGAGAACACACTTCTGC
Organism: Muscina levida; assembly: GCA_964034835.1. Taxonomy (NCBI): domain Eukaryota; kingdom Metazoa; phylum Arthropoda; class Insecta; order Diptera; family Muscidae; genus Muscina; species Muscina levida. Next base: position 146,238,961 of record OZ035883.1, on the reverse strand, counting down.
GTGTGCCGAAGCGTATGGAATTGTTTATTACTTCAGGCCTCAAATTTATGAACTACGTTTCGTAAATTGTAATTGGTCACTTAAGTAAGTAAGTAATGTACACAAAAACAAACAAAAATCACCGAAGTTTTTGATGAATTTTGTAAGTGAGTGTATTGAGAATACGATTAATGGGAAATGTTCATTATGAAAGAGAGAGGAAGACAGTGATGTAGATGTCACTTAATCTTCATATTTGAGCTAACATAATCGAAATAATATATCTGAACTGGTTTTTTGGGTAATAAGAACAAATTGGATTTTGTTTTAATATTTTTAATAGTACATATTTTAAGGAAGTGTGCGAATATTATTGCAGCATTCCACATCGCCCGGCCTTTAAAAATAGGATGAAACTACTTTGTCAATGTGCCAACACTGTGAGGTTATGAGTCGACTTGACATGCAAGCTTCCCATAGCAACACCAACCGCACAGGGCCCTACTGAACTTCTTTGACGTCTCTCCACGTTTTCGTATTTAAATATCACTTAAATATATTTTGTGTATGGAATAGCTTAAACATTCCTTTTATATCGGAAATTTCCCGATACCAATAATATTTGCCCATAAATATGCAGCTTATCGCCTAGAAGTATGCTTTATTTCCTTTAACACTCCTTATCCTACAAATATGCAATACGTTTAATGATTATGACATACAACACTCTACACTAATTTCCCAACCCAACAAAATATCTTCACAGTTAACCCAAACAGAGGCGCACCATATATACATTTCCGGTGCTGTGAATTTCTCTATGCCACTCGCAAAGTCTTAATAGCTGCCGTACATACATATTCATATATTCTGTTTCGGATACTTGTCGTATATCTTTGGTACACATCGTTTGACTCAGTTAATGCCCTGTAATGACAGCTTAATGGCTGTGTCAATAATAAACGCATTAAATTGTTTTTCGTTTTCCTAGTGTTTGTTTAACAAACTATTAAAACACACAAATTCTTTTTTTTTTTGTACTTACGTCGGCATTTTCCCAAGAACTCCAATAAGCAAGCGAGCACAAGAGAGTGTGAGTGCCACAAATACAAAGAATTACATGTCGTACTACAACATTACAGAGAAACTACAAAACACCTAAAAATGGGGTTTACATTACATCCATCACGGTGGCAAATGTGTGAAATGCAGTCATTTGTTACGGCTACTGTTAGAGGAATTAGTCATAATATACATAAATGTCAAATTATGACAGTTCGAGAACAGACAAACCAACCATAAGAAATGTTGTTTCGTAGGCTCGTCCCCCCCTTTCTCAAAGTCTTGACACTTTACTAAAGGGTGGGGTTGGCACATAAAGTGGACGAAAAGCCATCAAAGTTCTCATAACCATTCTGCTTTACAAATACTAAACAGATATTAATTATTTTTTTTATGGAATTTCTAAAAAACTCACACACACTCACATATGATCATAAAACTTTATTCAACAAATTTTTTATTTTTATATACATCTTTCATTCTGCGCCAGGGCGCCTTGTTAGACTGCCACTGAATTGGCATTAGCAGAGATACACAAAAAAAAAAAAGAAAACGCCATTGCATGTGTTATGCTTTTCCGATTTTCTTTTTTCATCCAATTTTTATGATGATTTTTCATTTACACACTTCATTTAACAGCGATTCTCTTTGATTTATCAAAATTTAATCAGCTTCCCATTGCTGACATCTCCACGATGATTGAAGATTTCTTTTAGCAAAGGAACCCAAATCAATGTTGTTCGCTTGATTTTACTTTAGATTTCTTGTGTGATTCGGTTTCTATTTGAAGCTTTTTTGCTGTAAATCATTTGATTAATATGCATTTGATTAAATGCCAAACAAGTGTGAAGCTGAAGTGTGCTCGCTTCGTTTCCCTCCTGTACTCTACAAGATGTTGAACAAATCTCAAAAATCAATTAAAAACATTCCTTAATTAAGGCAATCGCCTAGTATATAATAAATGAGCAACTGTAACTCAACTCAAGCAGAAGCAGCAGCAGTAATCAACAATCATTCAATAAGTCAATATATTTTATAGGAATTTGTGTTTGAAATATTCTCAATTATAAAACTAATGATGATGTAGTCATGTAGACTCATGAGCACGTGGAGATCAAACGCGGTGATGATTACTTCGCTCATGGACAAAGCAGAGTGTTGTAGTAACACTATATGCAGAATTGTTAAATGAAATGTTTGCTAGCGAACGAGTATGTGAAAATGATAAATGTATTTACAAGTTCTGTTGATTATTTGATGAAAATGAAAACCGATGATTTCACTTAATTTTTGTGTGCGAAAATTTTGATGTTAGTAAACATTATGAAGCGAATTGTTGTTGCTACTCAAGCTTTCTTTGGAATAAGCTACTATATTAACTTTTCTTGTACTTAAATTTTTCCATAGCAATTTTAACAAACTTTTTTGTAAGGATGCTGGATCCACTCTATTTCAGTATTAGTATTGAGCAAGGTAGCAAGGTTGTTATTTTGTTTACTTTATTATAACCAACTTTTTTAATAGAAAAGTATTGTACAACCAACTATTCTTAAAGACAAGTTTCATGGAACCCATTTTTCTTATAAAAAACCGATTTGAATCAATATTTCCAGAAGAAAAGTTAAGGCGAACCAAATATTCACATCGAAACTTAGGTTGAACTCAATTTTTTTTATATTAAAGTTGGTTACACTAAACTTTTTTATATGAAAAATAAATTCCAATCAATCTTTCCATAATTAATATGTTGTTGCACTAAAATTTTCTAAAAATTACAATAGCACAGTACAACACGTGGTTTTGGGACACATTTCTGAGAACTGCACGTGAAAGTAGACCCAAAAAAAAGAAGTTATGCATCACTCGTTTTGTCAAGTTACATGCCATAATAATTTAATATCGATTTGAAGATAGTAAGTATCGTATAGGGGAATTTGTCATATTTTAGGCCGAGGTGTACAACAGTTTTATTATAACTGCTACAAAATAAACCCAGTTAAAACCCATTTGATGAATGGAAAAGTGAAACTGATGCTTATATAGGAAAACTTTATATGAACAGATTAAAGGAATTGTAATTCTTAATTTTTTTAAATTGGTTGCAGCTAAATCCGACTAGTGGTTCTTTAGTAATGTCAAACAAAGGAGCCTAAAACGTGATAAATATACGATAATATACGATGCTTACAAACTTCGAAAAGTTATTTAATTATTATGGCATGTAACTTGAAAAAACGGATGATGCAGAACCTCTTCTTTTTGGGGCTACTTTCACGAGCAGTTCTCAGAATTGATTCCCACATCAATGAACTAAAAAATTTTGTACTGTATAGTTCCACTAAAATTTTCTATATAAAACATTTGTTCGACATACTTTCGGTATAAGTTCCACTCATCTTTTCTACATGAAATACATCCACATAACATTTCTGTATGAACATTTTGTCTATAAGAAAAGTTGGTTCTACTAAATATTCTTTAAGAAAACTTAAGTCCATTAATGGTTTTACTGAAATTTGTATATGAGAAATTGGTTTAACTATATATTCTATTCGAAAAGTTGGTTTCGCTCAATATTTTTATCATTAAAGTTGATATTCTCAATTTTCTATAAGAAAATTGAATATTTTAAACTATTTTATATAAAAAGTTAATTTCACTCAATATTTTTTATAAGAAAAGTTTTTTTTTTAATAGTTTAAAAAAAAATTTAGTATACGAAAAGTTGGTTCTGCTCAACTTTTCTAAGCACATTATTTTCACTTAACTTTTCTATAAGAACAGTTTTTTCCATTCGAAATTTCTATAACAAGAGTTGGTTTCACTAATCTTTTCTAGAAGAAAAAATAGTTTTTTACTAAACCTTTCTATAACACAAATTAGAATCACTCAATTATTCTTTTATAAATTTTCTATAGGATGGGTTGGTTTCACTTAATTTTCTATAAGAGAATTTATTTTAATTCCACATTTCAGTAAGAAAAGTTGGTTCAAAACCACTTTTCCATATGAAAAGAATGTTTTACTTCACTTTGCTATAAAATAATTTCGTTCCACTCAATCTGTTGATAAAAAATGAGGGATTCACTAAATTTGTTATAAAAAAAATTAGTTTAACTCCTTTTTCTATAAGAAATGTTGGTTCAACACTACTTTCCCATATTCTACTCCACTTTTTCGTAAGACAATTTCGATTCACTCTTTTTTTTTAATAAGAAATGCGGGTTTAACTAAATGTTCTATAAGACAAATTAGTTTAACTCCTGTTTTCTATAAGAAAAGTTGGTTCAACACCACTTTCCCATATGAAAAGAATTTTGTACTCCACTTTTATATAAGATAATTTCATTCCACTCAATCTTTTGATAAGAAATGTTGGTTTCAGTAAATTTTTTATGAAAAAATAAGTTCAACTCCATCATTATATAAAAAATGTTGGTCGCACTTCTTAAAGAAATGTTTGTTCCACTCCACGTTCCTACAAACAAAAGGTTCTACTCCACTTTGCTGTAAAACTTTTTTATATAAAAGGTTGATTTGACTGAATTTTCTTTAGAAGTAGTAGAATTTACACATCTTTTCTAAAAGAAAATTAGTGTCCACTCTCTTAGAACAATTTTTTTTTCATCTCTCATGTACGAGTTTTACATTTACTTAGTATTTTTCATTAGAAATGTTGGTTTAACTTAATTTTCTATAAGAAAAATTGATTAAACTCAACATTCAGTAATAAAAATAAGTTTCAATCAAACTTTTCTTTTAAAAAAATACTTAATGTTCTATCAGAAAATTTGGTTTCACTCAATATTCCACAAGATAAATTAGTTTCACTAAAATTTTTGTTAGAAATATTTTGAAGGGGCCGCCGATAAAATAAATGTAGATGACTGAAATAGGAACTAAACCCTGGATCTCCCGCATGATAGTCTAACCATTATGCTACGGTTAGAGTATATATAAAATTTATATATATTAATCATAAAACTTATCTTAATATATCTAAATCAAGTGTCACTATGTTCGTATACGGCAATCTTAAAAAAAAAATCGTAATCGATTTCAATGAAATTTTGTGGATGTGTATATGATTAGTTTCACTTTTGGACCCGATAGATGGCGCTGCTGTATTTCAGCGTAAGTGCTACCTCTCTGGAACATTCATAATAAGTTTATCTTAACTTAAATTTAAAAATCGATGTGCTGGTGAGAAGTAACTTAAATTGAACTCTCCCATGCTAATATTTGTGTCTCTACTTGGCACATTGCATACAATAGCTGCTGTGCATCGCCATTCCACTCAGTTTATTCACCTCTTTGTATTATTCTTTATTTATTTTTGTATTTTATAGTTTTTTTCGTTAATACAAAAAAAAACTCATCAAAATGCAAATAAATATCATTCGATTGCCATTGTTGTTATTGAACTCATAAAATTCTATTAATTTCCATTTAACAACAATTCCTAAAATCCATATAATTGAATTATCGTATAATGCTGATGCTGCCAGTGCTACTGCTGCTGCTTCTGCTTCGACTGGCGGTGGTTTGTAAGCTATTAAAACTATTGTTTAATTAATGGCGTCAGACCAGAACTTATTTTAGTTGAATTTTTTTACTGCCAAAAGCCTTAACACAACACACACAATACAAACATAAATTATAGAGGCAAACAAGTTCGATTTTATTTTTTACTACTCACTCAATTTGCTCGAATAAATCGTTCACCCGCTGCAACGGAACTGCAAAGACAACAAAAAGAGAGGGAGAAACAAAAATTAAAGATTTATTCATTTGGTTTTGTCGATAAATTTTTATGAAATTTGTTGTTTTTTTTTAATATAAACATTAACTAAATCACAACAGTCAGTATGAGTTTTTTTTCTATTGACTCTGCCCTGAGACGTTGGGGTCCATATCATAAATTCATATACATACATCACGCATCACACATCATACTTGTACATCATCATCAGCCGCCGTAATAATGATGATTATTATCGTCGTCTTCTGTTGATGGGTATGACGTCCATCTTCATAATCACCGTCGCCGTCGCGTTTGTCTTCAATCACAGCCGAGCGTCAGTCATACATCATTTTCCTTGTACGCAAACAAACAGACAAGAGAAACCGTGTACAAAGTTGTTAAATGTTCACTTATGGCGTATATTAACCGACGAGGGAGGTGTGATAAGGTCATAGAACAAGGAAATGGGGTTTCTGTTTTAAGAAGTAGAGTCGTTTATACAAAATATACAGCGCAACTTCGGGAGGGGGGATGAGCAATTCCAAGTCAGGGTGAAGGTACTAGATCAGTATAGTAAGACGGCCAAAGGGGAGTAACCCCACTTTTGGAAAAGGTGAAAATGAATAAGATCGGTCAGAAACTACTTACACCTCCTGTACAAATTTCCCCTTTTAGACTCCCTAATTAAGACCCCCGCGATTAAGGTTAAGTTCTAAGATGAACAATATCAGACAAAAACTACTCCCACCACCCATACAAAGTCCCCTATTTGGAGGATTCCTATTATCTGTCCCCGCGATTACGACAGTAGTTTAACGAAATGTTGGCCTGGAATTTAATAGGCAGGCTTATAGCATCTAAGCGGAGGTTAAATAATAATATGAGCAATATCGGATAAAAACTACCTCCACCCCATTTTGGGGTTGTACGTTGTTTTAGAAAAATCGAGCTAAAATTAGTAGGCAAGCTTATGTTCCTGAAACCAAGGTTAACTCTTAACACAAGGTTAAGATGAGAAAGATCTCAGCTTCGGCATAGGTGAAGATAATAAGCTTGATAGTTTTTTATAATCTTAATATTTGTTCACTTAGTTTTTCAGCTATAACTCAAGAACCGTTGATGTTTTCTCATGTCATTCTTTTACAGAATTATAGCTAATGCTTAAAAAAATAATTTATATTTCTACATATCCATGTGAATGGAATGACTTTAGTGAATGAAAACTTCAAGAAGTCGTCATCTATCGCCTTTCTTTATACATTTTTTTCAATAACTCAAAATTTCTGGGCCTATATAGGCTGTCTTATCTGTGCTAATTAGAAAACTGGTCTAAGCTGATGATATTGCGTGACGACCCTGAGTCTAGTACATAGTATAGTGTACATATATATGTAGCGAGTTTGCACATGGTAACAGATATATACTTATACATATCGATGTACAGAGTATGATTAATATTAAGATTACGCTGATTTCATGTTAATCATACGCACATCATTTCAATATTGTGGATTTATGGTTTAAAACACAGTAACACATCCAAATTAGTGGGGAAAGAAATTGAAATTCATGGTGAAGGTACTAGTTCGGTATAGTAACCACGACCCACTAGGAATTTCTCACTCTCCAGACAATGAACCTGAAAATGTTCCACAATGACATCACCTACACATTACTATTATATATTGTGGATGTGTTTGATATACCACAATGGAGAATTTCGATATATATACTCTTATTGCTAAAGTTTTGAGATCCACTTAACTTTTCTAACTGCCTCTCTTACTTCTTGGCATTCTTAGATACTTTTCCCTTAATTTTCCATAACATATCTAGTGCCTGTCTGCACATTGTCCGTCCTTGCTCTCTATGAGCCGATGGCTGAATCTTATGCGAATGATGCCAATGCGCTAATGCTCAGGATAAGAATGAGAAATGGTGTTAGGTTATTTTATTTGTTTGTAGATTTAAAGTCTATTAAAAAAGCATAAAAATAACTTATGGCAATGATGTTCTGGTGTGTTCTTGTTGTACTTGCCATACATGTAATGATTTTTTATTAGTGTTATTACACTGGTGGTTGTTGCTGGCACTGGTGTTGTGTGAAGGGGGCGGGGGGGAAACACAAACATACATGTTGCATTTAACTGCAAAGCGCTAAAGATCATCATCATCATAAATGTTGTGTTGTTTTATTTTTAAACAACAATTGATTTAGAATTTTATTATTTTATTTAAAGAACACTAGTTATTTGTTGTTGCCCTGTATGTGTTAATTAAATGACGCCAGAACCCTTAGACTTCAATTTAAATAACGTTCGCTGCCACCACCTTCTCCCCTTTGCACCGAGAGCCGTAAAAACGCAATCCATTTTATGCCATACCAAAATCCGCTCTGCTTTGCTCCGCTTAACTCTAATCGCGTTCGTGTCCAACACGTGTTGTTTGTTGCAAGAACTCTTCACTCTGTGGCACTTTCCGGGAACGATAAAGTCATAAAAAAAAATTATACATTTTTCCATAAACATTGGCATCATTTACATGCGGAGGGCTGGGGGAAGAGAGAGTGTAGGAAAGTAAATGAATGCTGGGTGAATGAGTGCGAGTAAGTGAGTGGGTGGCTGAACTGCATCACTTAGTTGAGGGGGAATTATAGCGAGGTAATGTCTGATCAGGGATATTTCAAGAGTTCAAGGGGCAGCACCACCAGCAGCAGCAGCAGCTATTGTTTGATATTTGCTGGCGCACTATAAACAAATTCCGTCTGGCCATTCATCATAATATTGGTGGAGTTTTTTTTATGAGTTTTCAAAATGATTGATTCATAGAAACGAAAAAAAAGAAAAGATCAAATGATGAAATTCAATCAAACACAGCCGAGCAGCCAGCCAAACACTGCCACGAAATTTGCATAAATATTATTATGAATCTCATAATTTTTTTGTGGTGGCATAAAAGAAAAGGCAATAAAACGAATTGAGGAATTCTAATGTAGATATGAGTCAATCCAAATTGAGAGCGAGATACTATAATTTCAAAGGCCATGGGACGGATGTTATACAAATTTAGTACAAAAAAAAATATCTTATCATAAAAATATAACAACTTCTATACTTTTACATATATTGAAACACTTTTTTTTATTATTATTTTTAATATAATTTTATTTTTTAAAAAATTTAATTCTATTGCTCTTTTAATGTATTTCAAGGAGGTCATGTGCATGTACTGCCTCCTCAAATTTCAGCACAGTAATTGTTTTCATTAAATTTGATAACAAAAGAGACAAATTATGTTGTAGAAAACATATATAAAAATAAGTTTTTGTCCCACATCGAATGTTTTATATTTAATGTCTGAAAACAAAATTATATAAATTTCCTACAGTCTCTTAAAGGCGTTACTGCTTACACAACTGTAGTTGTAGCTCCTAGCTAAACCCTCATTTAAGCGACCTCACATATTCTATTAGATTTTTTATTCTCACAGAAATTTCCAAGTTTAAGCCATAAATCTCTTTCTTCTGCTCTCTTCCTTAACATTTATTAATTTATGTTAAGTAAGAATTATGCCGGAATAGTGATAATAGCACAAAATAAAGTTACAACAACGTAAAAGACAAAGGAACAATTCAAGGAATAATATAATAACTGTAGTATGAAGTCCATAAACTTTTATTAGCCATGGCGAACAACAACAAAAGTACTTCACGCAAAGGCTCTAGGAAAAGGGATAACAAAAAAGCAAAAAAAACAAAACAAAACTTAAGGCTAAAACTAAGAACACATAGTGGGCGGGGGAGAAAGGAACATGATAATGCACAGCATATTTGTTTCAACTACCACAGGATGTAGGTGGGTAAGTCCTTTATCTACCAAAGGTTGCTCATAAACGTGGCTTAAGCAATATGGTTAAGTGGTAACACGAAACAAATCTTAAGTGGTTAACCATTTTTCGCAAAAGCAACAGTAAAAACCGAACTGAACCAAACGCACAAAATATGATTTATAGTCTTGGTAATGATAATTTATTAGTTTTCCCGACCGCGTTCACGAGAAAACCAATAACAACACTAGGATGAAAAATAACACGCATACAGCCATACTGGTATTGTTAGAGAAAGAATATAGAGCATCAGCGGAAGTTAGAGAGCTGGAGAATTGAGGCTATAGTAATTTTAAGGAACTGTAAGAGATAATACCGGATAGTAAGCGCGCAGGAAAACTTTTGTTTAAGTTTATGCTTACAGGGGAAGTATACAAGGGAAGGGAGAGGAGGGATTTCCAGCAAAACTTGCTAAATTAATAACTAATAAAAGCGTAAAGGATTTAAGGAAGGCGGATGAGATTTATGTATATAAACTAGTTAATTAAATAAAAGATTAACATTCTGCAAGATTTAATTATAAAATATATCAGACAATAAAAACACTTTTCTGATCGTAAGCCGAATTTGATGTATCATTTGATACACTTAACGTAAATTTAATTATAAAATATATTAAAAAAAATATATAAAAAAAAAATTTACAATTAAAACAAATTAACTATAGCTCAAGAACATCAACAGAATTTCACAAACTATATAAAAAATTATGAATTATATCATTAATTAACATATAAATTCATAATAATCTTCTCTTAAGTAAAATTTAGTAAAAACATACTGTGGTAAACTAGTAAAAATAATAAAATAGTACTATTAGTGCACTGTAGGTGGCCCTAGGGTTTTTATGACAAAGATGCTTGATTTGAGCATTAATAAATATATTTACGCAGCTCTATTTAACTACGAATTTTTTAAAATATTCTGTAAATAATACAAAAACAAAAAAAAAATATGTAGAATGATAAAATAAAATAATAAATAAAATAAAAGTCACCTTTTTTAAATTTCAAAATCGGATCTTGAAGTGTGATATATCATTGTTTTAAACCATTTCTTTTTTTGCTTCAACATTCATTGACCTCAAAAAAACCGTTGTAGTATTAATCCACTAGATCTCAGTTCCTACCCCACCCTATGACAATATATCGTTCATTATTCACTGTAACAGCATGACCTCTTTGATCTTCATAAAAGTATGGACCTATGCCTTTTAATGACAAATCTGCCTTACACAGTTATTTTTGGTATATACGATTTGTGTTGTCACTTCAATATCCGCAATTTTGCATGTTCTTATGCCCATTTAGGTGAAACTGAGAAAAAATTTAAGTAAAGCTTGTGAACCTTTCTAGCATTTCGTTTACAAACTGCAGCATGTGGGCATGATTGTGAGGCTTTCATTCCTATACCATTTGAATTTTGTAAGGATGTAAATGTAAAATATTCTGGGCACATGTAAGCGACTAGATGGCTTTCAAACGTCTAGGTTATTCACAAAAAATACGCTCCTACACGCTCTTTACTTTTTCGAGATCCCTTGGAGTTTTAAATCGACTGGTACCTGGTTGATTTATTGGTGAACATATCTTCTGAAACGTATGTACTCATTTGAATCGATGGAGTATTTTAAACGGAACTTTAGTTTCTCTACCCATAACCTACTAGTTGACAAAGAGATGGTGATCATAAGGCGCAGGAGGCCATATTCCATAAATTTTTGTTTTAACATTATATACCAAAAAATTTCCCACGTCATAAAGCCAAATTTATTGAATAGATTTTGTTGTGTTTTATTTGTACAAATTAGTTCTATCCCGCTTAAAAAACACCCGATATACATAAGTGCATTTTATATTGCTGTATATATCGAAGCTGTCAGTTTGAGCTGCATTTGTCTGATGCTGCTGCTGCATACTTTTGGGATGAACACAAGTTCCATAACACAAATAAGACTTTATGCTTTATATTTTAATTGATTTTATATTTTTATTTTATTAATCTTTTATATTACGAGTAGCGGAATAGATAGATCATTACAAATGGGTCCAAGTAGGGCATATGTAAAATTGCAGTTAATGGCTGGAAGTTGTACAAAGTGTTGCCTGCAATTAGGCTTTAGTAGTTCAGCTAAAGTTTAGCAGATTTGAGGGCGCACTAATAAAATAATTCCTTACTGGCGCTTCTCAGTTGTTCCGAAATTAGTGTAAAATTTATTCAACTCTTTATCATTCTTATATTTACAGTTATTTAACTCAGGAACCCTATGCTCAAGAAGTGATAACGAAGTAATGCTGATTGGACTTTAAGGTGACAAGTGGACCAAAGTTGTTCATTTTAAGATTCTAAACTAAGCCCATGATTCTATATTTTTGCGTAAGATATCCGTAACCTGAGATGTGGTTTCAGCAGTATGAAGTAACTGCCCACACTAACAGAGGCACAATGGCATTTTTAAGTCAAATTTGGCACAGCCCTTTAGTGACTTTTGACCCAACATGTATTTCACAGAAGTGTAAAAAGTATTGAAACCCCTACTAATCTATACACTTTTTATTTCTCACTTTACATTCATACACTTCCATACAGTTCACCCATAATTTCTACACACATTTTTCGCTGCATCTATTAGAATCATCACCACCACTACCAAGGCATACTTTTCAGGGCGCTGTAAGTTTTAACCACCAAACAATTCATTTCCTTACATAATTTAAAGAGTGGTGGTGATTGTTGGTTGTTTGGTGACTTTGGCATATTTGCCAAATTCGGTAATTCATCTAACATGTTTTGTCGTAAATTATCATCTATTTTGTCGAGCTACAATCTGTACTTGTAGATTAATTACCTAATGTTTGCTACTTTAGTATTAAAACCAATTTATAAAGCATGTCATGTTACCAACACAAAAGCACACAAAAGGACTTCATGTGCCCGACGAACAACCAAGTCAACACAGGAGTAGAGAAGCTAAGTGTAAGTGTGTGTGTGTGTATGGCACACCAATACACACTTCACTTCCGAACATAACCAATTTATATAATTTCTTTTAGCTTTTCCTGTGCGCCCCAAAACGTAGCCATACCTTGTTTTGTTTTTTTGTTGGTGTTGTTGGGTTGGCTGTTGTTGTTGTTTTTGTTTGCTGGCAGTGCTTTTGGAGAATGGCATCTAATGTGTCTAATTTTTCCTTGTCAAAAATGTCATTAATCTTATAATGTTATACACGGCTCTCAACTCTCTACTCGCACTCATACACACACACAAACACGCGCATATGTATAAATCCTGTACAACACAAACACACGCACATAAATGTGAAACGATAAAGCTTTAGCGCTTTGGCATTATGAAAGGAAACGAGTGTTACCGTCAACTACAGGCCCATACAGCTCTAGCTAGCTAGCAAAGTGGTATGAGGGTTATAAAATATATTTACCAATACTTATACAGACAATAGGCACACGAACGAACGCACGCACGCACCAACACAATGACTTGGGCAGCAGCAAAAGTGCGTGTATAATAACAAATAGCACGGAAATTGTTTTATGGTCTACATTAATGGGAAAGGAGAGACGACTCTAAGCGTTATCGTATCAAATGGCAACACCAACAACAACAACACTAACAATATCAGCGACAATAACACAAATGTCCCCAAATCCCCACTGTGTAAGCCCCACATATACGTTGCAAGCATAGGATTTTAGTTGCGGAGGAGGAGCGGGAGGGCTTAGCATCGTGGGGTTAGGGTAATGTTATATATATATCACGAAATACATCATAGTCAGTGGTGTGATTATGGTAACCGGTTTTATTTTTAAAAACTTTTTGCGTCCTTGAAAAATTGTACATTAACATGGCAAAAAATAAACGTTAACGTGCGGCAGTGGCAGATTAAAAGAGGGGTCTAGCTTAAAGTGAAGGCATAGAAATTGGAGGAGAAACTTGCAAAGCTTTAATAATAGAGCAATCATTGCTTTCATTCCCATAATTGTCGAGGGCGGTTTTAACAAACTTAAAGGTGTAGATGGTTACAGGGGGGGATGTGAGGAGGGAGAATATATTACAACATTAGAGTTAAGGCAGTAAGTCTTATAATAAAATATATCCGTGGACATTTGACAAAACAACTTATTTCCAAAACACAAATATTACAGAAGAGCGAAAAAACAATGCCGAGACTGAACCTCTAGGAAATAATACCTTAAATCGATTTTGGGATTATTTCTGAAAAATTAGAGATCATAAACTTAGTCATAGCAAAAAAAAACTTTATCATAACGCAAAATTCCCTTAGCAATTTCTCTATTATGAGCACATATGTGCAGCATACCTTAAGGCGCTGCTGCTCACTATTATGCAAATCGTCTATGGGATTTGAGCTCTGACTCCATATCTGCAACATTTTGTAATAATTACCAACTTTCTTCATTTCCCCCATAGCTATGCTCCTTTAAGTTGCCAACTGTTTTCCCACAACTTACCAAACTTTTGTGGCACCCAACACAACGCTTATTCACATATCGCACTACAACACATATCGCACTTGTTGTCCTTCACCATATTTGGTCTACAAGTTTAAAATTTAAATTAAACATTAAAATTCTAATTTAATTTCTTATCAAAGACTTTAACCGATCTAACCGACGCGCAGGGGAGGCGTTACTGCCTCATGCATACACCATATACGGCGTTAGCATAAAGTCAACTCTATCGATAATTTTGCACTCTTTAATTTGCTTTTCAATTATTTATTATAATTTATCTAATGGCTTTTAAGAGAATTTATAATTTTCCGGCTAATAATTGGTTAAGGGAACGTTGACAAGGCTGGGGTGGCGTGCGTGGGGTTGAGAAACGAAGTCTCAACTCAATTTGGTAGCAATTTTTGCCTTATTGGGATTGTAACTTGTGACTTGTGGCTCGATGGCAGCAGCAGCAGCGTCAACCAACGTAACATTAACGTTTTGTTACATTAATGGTCTCCTATCTAATTGTGTAATTAGCATAAATTATAATGATATTATTAATGGATATTTCATTGTTATACTAGAGCAGTAATATAGCACCAAGAACCAGCGCAGAGCGGTTTAGGTTGGTGGCAGGCTTTTGTGTGTGTGTGGCAAAACAAAAAGGTGTTCGCAAATGTATTCGGGGTTTTGGTTTTTTGTAACTCAATGTTGCTTTTAATAAAAATAAATGTTTATGACTTATGAAGTTGGTAAATTAAATGACTCTTAAAACAAACAAACAATAACAGTAATCTTTTGTTTAACGTGCCCCGGAAAATAGCCTACATAGGGAACATTTTAAATGGCTCCTAAAAATAGGCTTTGGTTTTAAAGTAATGTGTTTTTAGTAGGAGAGAGAATCAGAGAGGGAGAAAGTGGGCAGTGGGCTAGTAATTTGTATTTTACACAGTGTTTTTACAATGAGGTAAAATGGCTTTCTAGGAGCTATAGTTTTTCGAAATACTGCCAAAAGCAGGCAACGGAATTTTCTAATAAATTCCGCTTAAAATAGGCAAAGATTATTAATATTATGAATTAATAACTTTTAAGGAGAACAAAGTTTTATATTAAACGTAAAATTGTGAAGAAAAATTTGTTAAATGTAATGCCAAACATTTTCCTTCATGTTTGGTAAATATGATACTAAGTCGTAAAACTTTTTGGGGCATTTTTATTTATTTTTTTTAACTTTCGAGGAATCGACAGTATATATGTAGAAGATAGATGAGTAAGTACATAATCACTTTTTCATATAGTTCATTGAAAAATATTGTTAAATGCCATGAAATTCCTCATAAATTCATATTAACTAATATATTTCTTTAGCCTACCCTTAGGCTGTGATGACAACAATTCACTAAAAATAGTTTTCTCCAATAAATTACATCGTATGACTCAATCTAACTATCGCCCCCAAGGCAGCAATTATCATTCATTGTGCACAGACCAACAAACACACCACAAACTCTATTACTAGACTCCGTCAACAAATAATTCATTTCTTGACTAAATATATTGCCTACTTAAGGGCTGTTCAGCATTTCAATGCAATGTTAATGAAAAATTTAATAAAAACAAATTCTACGTCCAATAAATCATTCACTTTTACGAGTGAAATTGCAATAGAAAGAATATAGCAGAGAAGAACAACAACAAAAAACCAAACAGATTTATTCATTTATTCAGACGGATATAATAACTCTTCGGGCTGATTTTGCCCACAAATACTGTTGCACATTAACAGCTGTTGCCCTGATTGCTGTAATGTTGCCCCTGTAGTAGTAGTAGTGGCAGCAGCAGTAGTAGCAAAAGCAAGAGCAACAGCAGCAGTGGCTGTTATTGTTGCTACCGTAGGTTTTCTGTTGTCATCATTGTCGTTGGGGAAAATGCTTCACATTGAAGTACTCTCGTACATACGCACACAATCACATATCATGGAATGACGTATTATCGGTGATATATTTTTGCAATTCCAAATAGACAACAACAATAAACAACAAAAAAACGAAATGTTATAGTACTACATTGTTATCGCTCGCAGAGGATATAATAAAACAAAATAGACAAATGACGAAATAAAAAACAATAATGACAACCAACAACAAGACAATCACATGTTTTACAAAACACATACCCGCGTTGTGGCATGAAACCTAAAACATGCATATAAATACAAACACACACATATATCCGCACTCGCACACATGTGTACGCCATTTAAGGGGATACATAAATCCAGACTCATATCAAAACTATACTAAATGTTCTCGTATACGAATGTAACCCATACATTCTCTATGAGTACACCGCCAAAATGGGGTTTAGCAAATACATATGTGTATGTGTGTGTTTGTTGATGATGCATATAAACAATAAGCCAGACGCCTACATGAACAATTGTTCGTCACATACACACATCACACACTCACACCTACACACACACACATCAAGCATAACAAGTATACGCTCATGTGGTTGGTATCGTTTGTAATTGTGCATATGTAAGTGCAAGTGTATGTGTGTGTTTGTGTGTGTATGTTATTCGGCGTTGTATTGGTGTTAAGTTGCTGGCATGTTTTGGAAATATTTTATGTATAAATGTCGCTAGCAAGTCCTTGCAACACTGTCGGTCTAGCCTAAGTGGGTTTGTTGAACGTCTGTGTGCAAATTGTGACAGTTTTCGTCTCTTCATTGTTGTTCAAATAATAGTTGCTGCAAATACGAGGGTTGCTCCACAAGGTTTGCCCATTAGGTGGGCCTAATTGGGGCAAACTTTACACAGATATTTAGAAATGATTGTAAGTAGAGCATTGATTAAATTTCAGTTAATGGATGGAAGTTGTAATAAGTGATGCCTACAATTAGGCTGTATTACATCAGCTTAAGTTTAGCAGATTCCAGGGCGCACTAATAATAAAATTCGTTATTAGATTGAAAATTAAAAAAAAAATTATCAAATTTTATAACATTCTTAACTGATGCTTACACTCCTGAACTCTATGCTTAAGTGATAACGAAGTACAGCTGATTGGACTTTAAGGTGACAAGTAGCCCACAACTGTGAATTTATTTGCCTGAATAAGTCCAAAGTTCAATTTCTTTTTTCGTACAAATAGGTAAAGGTTTGGCACAGACTATATTTATAGGTATTCACTGGAGTAACGAAAAAGTGTTGCCTACTATTAGGCGACATTAGTTTGGATAAAGTTAAGCAGTCTTGTGACTTAACTACTGTACTAATTCTATTCTAGAGACAACTAAATTTTTTAGATCCATTATTCCTATTTACATGAAGTGAATATATAAGGTGATGACGGAAAATTTAGACGACATATGTGGGCAAGAACACAATGTCGGTAAAGATTTGTTGGATGCATATATATTTTGTATGCGAGGGTAGTCCAGAAAGTATTAGGTAGTTTTATTCTGGCAATAATGAATGAACATTTTCTTACATGCATCTGTAAAACTCTCTACAACTTGCCTGCCAATGAAAATTTATTTGCTTTATTCTGATACCCCACATTCAGTACATAGCTTTGACAGTTCGCTGTGCTAAAGAATGTAGTGAAAAACATTTTTTTCATTAAAACTTTGCCTAACTAATTTACATTTTCGAGACTATTTCGATATTATTGCAACTTCCATCTGAGGAAACCTGGTTAAGTTTCTTCGTATTTTTTTGGCGGGGTCACCTTATTGGCATCCTTTTTGTGCTTTTACGGTCTGATAATAGTCTGCCATTCAATATTTTTTGTTGTGGTATAGATCAGATCATTGATATAAATATTCTCCCGGCTAAGTAGTGAATTGATCGATGTATTTTTCAACATAACTTCACTAAATAAATTTGGATTCCACAGACTATGTGGTTTCCATAGTAAACCTTTGTTAGGTAAAAATATTCAGCAACATATCACAACCTTCACTTTTGGCTATGGCCACCTTGTATACAATCCAATCGTTATTTGTTCAATACCATTTTAAAAATACTTTTTATTATTTTTAGCGTGGTCCCCTTTTTTATATCCTTAGCCATCCAATGTTTGATTCTACCTTATTGTCCATTGTATTAACTTCTCTCTTTGGTGTGAAGTGATCGATCAATTTTTTATCTGAACTTCGATGATGCATAGTTAAGTAGATTTATACAAACTTTTATTGGAGACATAACTTATTCTCATAGACTACTACAGATAAGTCAACATTTCTGATTACAAAGGGGTTCATAAAAAAGATTTGCCATAGTAAGGCAGTTACTAAAATGACATTACGACGTACAGGTTAAGAAGGTCGCTATCTAAAGTCATATACAAGACTTGGACTGCAATTTCATTACAGCTCAGTCTAACAAAGTTTAGAAATAGCTTTCTGCCTTCTGTAGTTTTGCTACATTTAATCCCTGAAGTATGCTACAAAATACCAATACAGAACCCCGAAACATGAAACAGCTTTAATAAGCTCCGAGTTATATATATTTGTCGACACAAATGTGTAAAAGTATGAAGTGCTGCCTACTATTAGGCGACAGTAGTTTTGATAAAAGACTGAGATTTGCCGCAACTTTCAAGCGTCAGTCTTTTGAGCTCTGTAAACAGTAAGTTACACTTAATTTGGATAGTAACTCCTTAATCTGATGAAACCAACAACATGTCGGTGTATTAAAAGTAATTTATCTAGGGCTTAAATACACGTCTGCCTAAATTTTTATTTTTTTTAAATTTTTTACTCCAATCGTGTTCAAACTTTGGCTATCGTAAAATCTGCAAATGTTATAATTTTGTGGGGTAGCACTGATAAAATTCTGCAATTCTTTCCCATATCACTGCAACCACCCACATTTTATAGTGCCAAGTTCTTTTATTATTCCCTTTTTTTCAGTATATATGGCTATAAGTGACTTATGACACGCCCTATAGGGCGTGTAAGATCTGTGTACTTTTTGTGGGGCTAAAGAACACTTCTACCAAGGCTTCGCCAGCCACTATAAAATATTTCATCCTCAAATTTTTAATGTTAGAGCTGAGTATTACATGTATACCAAATAGTAAGGTCCTGGGACTTAAAAACACTTTTTACCACGCCCTATCTGCCCATTGAAATAAAATAAAAATTGTGTCAGCTATTTCATATCTTTATTGCTAACTTCTATCTGTGTATCGAATTTGATCTCTCTGGGCGTAAAAAGCACTTGTGCCATGCCCTGTCAGCCCACAGACCAAACATTAGCCATGTATTGGGATATTTATAGTACTAATACAGAGTAATAAATGTGTTTCAAGTTGTATCTCTCTGGGACTGAAAAATACTTGGCAAAGCTTCCTCCGACAGTATTCCATAAAATTAAAAGCTGGGAAACGTTAAAATAATGCCTGAAAGCAGGCAATATTTTCAAAACGTTGAAAGACATGTGTATGGAATATATGATGCACCTGCCTAAGTATACGCCTGTCAAATTATTTATTCTTGCTATATTAATCTGGAAATAGACTCAAATGACACCTAAAAGTAGGTAATGTTTAACAACATGTTACTAAAATTTTAGATGACACCTGAAAGTAGGCAATGTTTTGCAAAATTTAACTATATTTTTAGAAATCTGTCTAATATGAATATCGAGTTCTGTAACACAGTAATAGTTAAAAAAAATCTTTAAAAAGATTATGTTTTTATTTAGAATTAGAATGAAATAAGTGCTGTAATGAGTGATAGATTACCAACGAGAATCCTTTTATGCATATATTAACAACCAACATTTTTTTTAGCTGGAAATAGCAAAAAACTAACAGCAAATTTATAAAATAAATGTCAAAGTTCTTTACTGTAGACTACATCCATTTAAATGTTACCAAGAAAATTAAGATCTAAAAATTTTCTACCAATTTCCTATTTCAAAATTTGCCATATTATTTCCACCTAATATCAATTCAAATTATTTAAAAAATACCTCATCTGTACTCCACTCTAACCTAATTGTAAACCGTTTAATTTCCAAATTTTATGTGCCGTATTATTCTTGCCTATATGGTCGTGAGCTCTCTTCGTTTGTTCTCTCTCTCGCCTCTCTCGGAATCTTAGAGCAGTTTTTCATTCCTGACTCTATAAATGCTACAACCAAACAAAAAAGGTCCTTAACACTGTTTAACCGTTTGTTATTATGTCTTTTCTATGATTCGTCTCAACGCCGACGACAACGACGACGACTACGACGAACAACGTAACAGTGATACCACCACTAATATAACCATTATTATTGTTGTGTGATAGTGTCAATGTATATGCATGTCCTTTTGGTGTATGTGTACCAGACTGAAACTTAAATTGCTTGTATCTTTGTGTTAGTGTTAGTCTAGCTAGCAGCTTTTTGGTGTATATGAATATTTTTTCTTGGCATGTGACGACCGACGACGCTTGTTTATGTTTATAACGTCTGCGTAGTTGTTAGTTGTTGCTACAATATTTTCAGTTATTGTTGTGGTTGTTGTTTCGCTGCTGTTGGTGTTACTGTTTTGTGGTTTACTGTTTTTGTTGTTGTTGTTGTATTTTTCTATTATTATTACCCCTCTTTGGCTTTTTCAAAATATCGTCGCCTTTTTAATACCAACCAGCCAACATTGTTGCCACATTTCATTATTTTGTGTTGTTTTTGTTTGTGTTTTTTTTTTGGAGCTCACACATACTTATGCTGTACTCTCAGACACTCTCTTCGAGGTCCTTCATGGTTTGTTATAGTGTCTCTGTGTGTGGGTGTGTTTGAGTGTGTGTGTTTTATTTGCGTTGGGGAAAACTGTTATGGTTTTTCAGTCAACATTTGATTCTGCCGCAGCGCTGTCAGCAGAAAAAAGGGAAAATTTTAAAACTTGTAAATAAGTAAAGTTTTTGATAAACTTAAGTTTTCCCTTTGGTTCGAGCCTTTATGTTTCTCTATTCATTCTTAATGTCTTTGTTTCATTTTATGTCATGTTTGTTTGTGTTGTTGTTGTTGTTGGCGTTGTGTTGGTTGCTCCTCCGCCTTTTTGTGCTTTCGCATAAATAAAGTTTATGCAAAACTGTTTGATGAAAGTTTAAATTGTCAATTGAAAGTGATGAAAAGTTTTCTTGATTAATTTTTTTCCTCTTGTTGTTATTGTTCGCCCAGGCTCTGCTTTTCACTTGCTTGAGTTCTGTATTTAAAGTTAGGCGAAGCATACAATGAACGTTGGCAATGGGATGGAGATTCATGGGCATTCATAGGAGTACGGAAGCGGGGACAAATTATAACAGCAAATTAAAAGATAACAAAATGTAGGAGTAGTAAAGGAAATGCGCCTAAAATTAGGCAATGGTTTTTTCTGGTGATTGTCTAAATGCTGACAAAGTATCTGTTATGTGTTGAAGAATGAAGAAGGAAAGAGAATGGATGCCTAAAGGTAGGCAAATTATATAAGCTTGAATGTTAACTCAGAAAATAGGAAATAAAGTACTTAGAATTTTTTTGCTAGTGCAAAGTTCTTAAATTAGGCAATGATTTTTAATTACTAAGTTCAACGAATATAATGGTGTCAGCCGGATAAAACAGCTCACATAGACCAATCAAGATCCCTTGTGTTGTCAAGGGCAAACGTGCACCTTTATCGTTAGTTAGGTTAGGTTAGGTAGTGCCGGAGGTCGGATAAAACCAGCTCAAATAGACCTATCAAGGTCCCTAGTGTTACTAAGGCAAAGGTGCCCTTATCGAAACCAAACTGACTGAAGCACAAAATTTTCAATACAATGGATATGCATTAGTAAAGTGGCGTGCCTATGCTAGAAAATTCATCGCGAATTCGTAGTGGCGTTTCCCTCCTGTCGAGTTCAAAGACATTGCAGTTCCTTGGTATGTCCCTATTTCCGGGCACCTATATAAGGCATATGTTAAACCGCTCAGCCATCTCATTTAGAGATTTTCTGCAGTAAAGGGCTGTTCGTGTATTTAGGGATCGAGCCTCTAGAGATTTAATGGCAGTTATCGCGGTCTTTCATTGGACTGCCTTATCGGCGGTTACTTGAGCCAAAGCCTGCATGAGGAAAGTGGCGTGCCTATGCTAAAAAATACTTCGCGAATTCGTAGTGGCGATACCCTCCTGTCGAGTTCAAAGTCACTGCAGTTCCTTGGTATGCCCCTATTTCCGGGCACCTATATAAGGTATATGTTAAACTGCTCAGCCATCTCATTTATAGGTTTTCTGCAGTCAAGGGCTGTTCGTGTATTTAGGAATGGAGCCTCTAGAGTTTTAATGGCAAGTTAGCTGTCCGAGTTGGCCAATATATTGCGACCCAGCCACTTAGCTACTTCCATAGTAAGTATCTGGTAATGTTCTATGTCTATATTAAGTTCCTTGCAGTGTAATCAGAAGTCCGTCTTCTTAACTACTTTCGAACCGTTTGTATAGAAGTGGAGATAGTTTCTATTTTCAGGTATTCTGCAACGTTGTAACTACTTGGCAGGAATCTTGGTGGTATAGTTCCTCTCGAAGACGTATAAAGTCGGTATGTAGTCCAATCAGTCAATTAACGTTGCTCCGCATCTTATAACCTCATGCGACCAAAATCTTTTGTATCTACGCAGTATTAGTCAATTCAATCGTTTTCTGAAATTTTTTGAAAGAAAAAAAGGCCCAAATGGAGTTGTCAAACTAATGGCATTTCAACCTTATTAATGATTTGGGCGAGGACCTTACTAAAATCGCAAAAGGAATTTTTTTTTTGTTAACATTTTTACTTTTGCATGTTTTAGCGTTGTAAACTTCCTCCCTCTTAGGTTCGCCTAACAACCATTTGTATCTCCCACTCTAAAATCCAAAAGAATTTTTTTTTTTACAATTTTTAACTGAATTTTACATTTAATTTTGCGATTTTTGGTTTTGATAATTGGAATTTTTTTTTTAAATTTTACATCATTAGATATCTGCTGTTAATTTCTAAATATTCCACAGCATCAGCAAGAGTAAGTTAAAGACTTGTTTTAAAAACCCTAATAGAAGGCAATGGATTTAAAACAATTTCTTCTTGCCTTGGAAATTTCCACAGCTCAACTGGCACCACATTCTGCAATAGGGCCCAAGTTATATGTAAACACATAGAAGGTTTCTTAATTCCTGATACAAGGCAATATTCGTGGTAAGCTCTGTTAAAATCCTCCCTAAAATAGGCAACAAAATATAATACATTACCCCACAAACCGTTGAGATGACCAACGAAGCCCAGACAAAGAAAACCTAAACAAAATCCCCATTGCCTTCGCTACTATCAAGCTTTTAAGCTTTTGTTAAGTCACGCCAGCCTAAAAGTAGGTTATGTTTTCTTAGGCACCAAATTTAAATTCATAAAGAAAATATGTGTAGATGAAGGAATACAAAAAAAACTGAGTAGGGAACATAAAATAAATTTACTGCAAACAAGAAAATGCTTACAGGACACAAAAAAAAGCAAAGACATACAGGGGAGAGGGTAATTACATTTTCACGAAAGCCTGAAAATGACCAATGGTTCTATCGTGTTTGGTTGGAAAATTTAAATCTATAGTAACAAAAATAATAGATTTAAAGAAGTTGAAGACTACAGAAGGAGCAAAAAGTGTGACCAGTTATTAATGAGTGGGGGGAAAATCATTGTATTTGCCACTGAAAAGTATACTAGTGTTAGAAACTTAAAATAAAATGCTTGTTCATTGTACAGCTGTATAAGAAATTGAAAATATTGTAAGTATTAAGTGAGATGTTGGCATATAATTACGTGATAGATTTTATTTTTTAAATTTTTTACAATAATAACTGCAAGTTAATGTAAATATTAACAACAGACGTTAATTGTAGACTATCAAGTAGTCAGTTCTAATGTGTAATTCTAAACCGATAATAAAATGATGGATAAAGCCGTAAATGCTTAACAGAGCAACGAAATAGCTTGAGAGCGATGTTGACCAAATGGAGTCGCAATAACACAGTGTCCCAGCCTGAAAAACACGGCATTCATTATGTAGCCTAAAAGAAAGGCTTAGCTGCAGGACCTCGCTGTATTCACAAGCGCCAGTACCATGTTCCATTACCAATCCGCCAGTAAAGATAGAAATGGAGTTACTATAAGGAGTCCCACCGCCATTCCATTCCGATCTTTCTTTTTATACCTCAAACACTTTCTCGGTTTTGTTTTTTAAACGACCAAAATCCATTGCATACTTTTACATGTTTTAGCGTTGTAAGCTTCCTCCCTCATACGCACAGCCTTGCCTAACAAGCATTTGCATCTCCCACTCCTTTTTGCACACTTTGCCGCAGTAATTCTTCTCTTATCTTAAGCCAAAAAGTCGAAAAGACATAAACCTTTAACATTTGCCACATAAATATCAGCAATTGATAACCACAATTACCTTAAAAGCAACGATTTCTACCAATAAACTGCCAAACTGGCAAAAAAAACCGAAAGTAATCAATGAAAATATTACAAATCACATACATTATGGCCACAAGGAAACAGTAAAGCAGAAAGCTAAGGAAAAGCTTAGCAATACCAGCAACAATATCGTCGGAATTTTGGTCAATTGAACACATAAGCGTCAATAAAACACATGCACACACAGCCACACACAAAAAGGAGCAAGACGAACGTTAAAGAATCCCAAACATTACCATCCAAAAGATGGAAACACGTACATACAGGGAGGGACAGACGGTCGGGCACGATGGAGACACGTTCCAACATAAATTGTTTGAGGAGCTTGAAAATAAAAACGTAAGAAATTGAAAGAAATGGAATGCATACCAAATAAATGGCGCAATAACAAAAAGGTAAGAAAATATTCACGTTTAACGCTTACAAATATACCAACAAAGTTTGTCTTCATCAGACGCCGCCACACTATTTACGCACCTTTATTTACTTGTGTCTGTGTGTGTGTGTGTGCAGCCAAAAAGTATACTTTAGTTTTATGTGTTTAAATAACCGCCCGCCCAAAATGGTATGCAATGACTTTTGAAGGGTTAAACGAGTTGGATTATACATATTGTTAAACAAATTGTTTAGATATCATTTGTTTTGGTGCGAAATGTTATGTTGCGTAGCTTTTTTCGAGAGATATTTATATTCATCATTAAAATAAATGACAATTTCTTGTTTTCGCACAAATAACGCAGACACATAACAGTAGCAACAACAACAAAAGGACGAAATGAATAAAATACGTACGGTAGAGCTAGGGTCGGTGAAACATCCCTTTGGTAAAGGGTTAAAGGTGTGGTTGTTGATTGTCTTTTAGACTTTACGCTCTTTTGTATTGTATAGCTATCAGTCTAGCTGTAAGTCTGACTGTGTGTGTGTGTGTGTTCGCTTGTGTGTCTGTTTGCTTTGCTTGAATGAATGCCTGTCTGTCTGTTTGTCTGTGCTTCCAATTTCACTTTGATGTGTTAAATATTAATTGCTTGTAATTAAGGAAGATTGCCTGCGTGCGTGTGTGTGAGTCCTACAATTTCTTGTCCCTGTACTCTGCACACACAGAGTTTCTCCTTTTCTTTGCCACTCAATCGAAATTTGTTTCATTATGCATGGAATAATTAAAATATGGAAATATGATATGATTTTTGGTTGAAACACATACCTTTAATGGACGTTGTATTTGTTGTTATTATATATAGTTGTTGTTGTTGTTGTTGTTTGGTAGCCTTTGGTGTATTATAGCTGAAGGCACAAACAGAGAGAGAGAAGGTAACAAATGTTATTAAAGTTCATTAGCAGACAAAATGAGCATAATTTGTATTAATTGTGTAAAATGTAAGAGAGCATAGTTTTAGGGGCAGTTAAATGTTACACAGATTTCTTATAGCATTTTACACTATTGTCTGAGAGAGAGAGAGAGAGCGGAGTGAATATACGCGGGGGGTGTTTACAACATCAATAACATTTAGTAAGTGCTCTAAAAATACTAATAACAATTGTTGGATATTATGTAAAGTATTTGAAAAGCTTATGATAGGCAATGTTGAAGCATATTTTAAGGTAAGTTTGGAGGTAATGATACTTAAAATAAAAGGGTGTTATAGGTTACTAAGCCAGCATAAGTATAATGTAAAGAATAGGTATTGCTCTGGCACAGCAGGGGTGAAGCCACATTTGTTGAATCGTTCAAGACTAATGAAGCCTATGCTAAGGCTCATTATCTTCATGATTTTATAGTAAATTTGTATGCTGCGTTAGTAGAGGAAAAGTGAAGCAAATTTTTAGGTAAATCGTGTAAGAGAGAAGTATATAAATTTGCGATATGTTAAGAACCACCTGTATAGCAGATAAATCGCTATGGTTCGAATATAACAGATCCCGATCGGAATAAATGGTTTAGCCTAAGTAGGAGTGCTTTGGAGACTGGCTTGGGGAATTTTAACTGGCCACTGCAATATCAAGCACTTAACGGGTAAATAAGATAGGTCCATACCGGACTATTGCCATGTGTGTGAGGACGAAAAGGAGTCCTAACCTAACCTAACCTAACCTAACCTAACCTAACCTAACCTAACCTAACCTAACCTAACCCAACCTAACCTAACCTAACCTAACCTAACCTAACCTAACCTAACCTAACCTAACCTAACCTAACCTAACCTAACCTAACCTAACCTAACCTAACCTAACCTAACCTAACCTAACCTAACCTAACCTAACCTAACCTAACCTAACCTAACCTAACCTAACCTAACCTAACCTAACCTAACCTAACCTAACCTAACCTAACCTAACCTAACCTAACCTAACCTAACCTAACCTAACCTAACCTAACCTAACCTAACCTAACCTAACCTAACCTAACCTAACCTAACCTAACCTAACCTAACCTAACCTAACCTAACCTAACCTAACCTAACCTAACCTAACCTAACCTAACCTAACCTAACCTAACCTAACCTAACCTAACCTAACCTAACCTAACCTAACCTAACCTAACCTAACCTAACCTAACCTAACCTAACCTAACCTAACCTAACCTAACCTAACCTAACCTAACCTAACCTAACCTAACCTAACCTAACCTAACCTAACCTAACCTAACCTAACCTAACCTAACCTAACCTAACCTAACCTAACCTAACCTAACCTAACCTAACCTAACCTAACCTAACCTAACCTAACCTAACCTAACCTAACCTAACCTAACCTAACCTAACCTAACCTAACCTAACCTAACCTAACCTTGGTAGATGTTGTAAATGTTAAGTAATTTTTCTTTAAACGATTAATGTAGTCTAGGCTACAATGATTTCGTAGTATACTTTAAGGCAGAATTGTTAGACAAAAGGTTCAGCACAGTCAAGAGAGAGGTATACAAATTTGAGTACTCCTCAATAAATAAGTAGACAAGCACAAGCAACCTTTAAGTTCCAAAAAGAGACAATTAAAGAGTTAACTTGAAGAATCGCTAAATTCGGAAGTTTCAGCACAATCGACTGAACGACAACACGTCTTACTAGGCGACTTGTATTAATTGGAAGTATAAAAGCAAACCTATTCCATATTGTTATTTATATGGACAAGTAAAGCCATATTACTTGAAACGATTAATGTGGCATATGTTAAGGCGTATTAAGTTACACATTCTTTATAGTATAGAGGCTACTTTGTAAAAGGAAAGCCGAAGCACAGTGTTAGGTAAATCTTGCAAGATTGAAGTATACAACATTAGCTACAGAACTACAACAAAATCCTTGAGGTATATGTTCCTGAATGTAGACCAGTAGAGAGTTAACATGGTAATGCCAAAAAATATCGTTAAAGTCGCAGAATATACTTACCGAAATCACAACTTATTTAACGACTTGTATAAATTGGAAGTTTAAAACAAAATTATTCCACAAACTTATCCAAAAAGTGGATCATTACTGGTCATGTTAGAAAATTCAATATTTGTATACGTAGTGGTTCAAAAGTTCGATTATATATGAATCAGTAGCTGCGTACAGCAGCCACAGCGAGTTATGAAGGAGGGTTCCAAAATGCAAGAGCAGCCAATGGCAAATCAGTTAAGTTACAGATTAAAAGTGAGTACAATTTAACCACATGTCCTCTTGCCGGAAAATGTTAGCATGTAGCGTCCAAACTTGTTTCGACCGAGTTTATCGTATCAACAGTTGTTCATCGGCTTAAGGGTTTGTCAATATGCGACAGCACATAATGGTGTAACATTTCCTTAGTTAGATTTCCTGCCAAACTGCTGCATACTTTTAAGTAAAATTTATTTATCAGCATTGTAACTTTTAGAAGTTGGGCGAAGGGGTTTGGAGTGTTGTCGCACAATGTACAGCATACCTTAGGGGGCAAGTGATTTGAGGGGAATGATTGCATATATTAGGGGGAAAGATCAATTGAGGGAAAAATTCTACAAGGGAGATTTGTAGTGGAAGAAACCAGATGTCTTAGATTTGAATATTTACCGGAGAATAGTAGAAGTATATTAAATGTTTCTAAAGCATATTTCTACTTGAGAAAACATATAAAGAGGTCTACATAAGTCATGAAAGTAGATCGGTACTACATAGACTTTTTGTAAATGTTCATCGGTCTAAGGGTTTGTCAATATGCGAGAGCAGATGATGGAGTATACGATGTTGTAACATTACTTTAGATTGTTTTCGTGCCAAATTGTTGCATACTTCTAGGTAAGTTTACGGAGTTTGTCTATAACTTGTGTACTTTTTTTAGCGAGGGGGTCTGAAGTGTTTTCACACAATTTGCGGCATACATTAGGGAGCTGGTGATCTGGGAGAATTATTTTAAGCAAATAGTTCAATTGTGGGGGAAACAATACAATGCAGGTTTGTAATGCAAAAACAGATGTCTTTTATTTGAATATTTATTGGAAAATAGTTGGAATATATTACATATTTCTAGAGTATTTGAATTTGAGACAACTTCTAAGGGGGTCAACTTGCAGTCTTGCAGCTATATTTGTATAACATAAACTTTTTGTAAATATTCATAGGTTAAACGGTTTCTAAAAATGCTAGAGAAAATGATGAAGTATTTCATGTTGTAACATTACTTTAGTATGATTTCTTGAAAAATTGTCGCATACTTTTAGGTAAATATACGGAATTTTCTGCAATATTGTGTACTTTTAAAAGTTAAGCGAAGTGATTTGGGGTGCTTTCACACAAATAGCGGCATATCTTTGGGGGAAAGTGCTATGGAGGAATGACAGCATATTTTAGGGAAAGAGATTAATTGTGGGAAAAATTAAACAAGCAGGTTTGTAGTGGATAAGGCAGGTGTCTTTGATTTGAATATTTATCGGAGAATATTTGTAGTATATTAAATATTTGTAAAATATTTAAAACTGTATTGTTTGTAAGTTTTAGTCGATCGAATTGATAATAAATCTCAATTTACGTTAGTGTATCAAATGATACATCAAATTCGGCTAACGATCAGAAAAGTGTTTTTATTGTTTGATATTTTTTGGCCAAATTCAGTGTGTCACGCAATAGGATGACGCATTTCGAACAGTTCGTCACAAAAGGGTCGGAAGATGAACTCGTCATGGAGTTCAGAGGTAGCTTTAAAGTAAAGATTTATCCAACACCACATATTGGCGAATTAAAGGAACATCAACACGAAGAAATACATAACATTTGAAGAAACACCTATCAAGCCGTCATTGAAATTTTAAACTTTTGATTCAGGTTGCAGCAGTGACAAAATAATCCTTGATCAAATATAGATCATGCCATTTTAAAAACACATAATTCTTACTTGTGTACTGTAATAATAAATAAATAGTTTTTATTTCACTAATCTCGTTTTTTTACTGTTTCAACTGTGCAGCCTCTATTAAAGCAAACCGATTTTACATAGTGGATCATCATTGGCCACATTAGAATGTGGTAGTCATATTATCATGAGGTCTTGAAACCATTATTGCAGCCTATGCTAAGACATGTTATATTAAAGATTTAATAGTATACTTTTTGGTACTTTGGCAGATAATCCGTGAACCATCACAATGCTTTACTCACTGCCATGAAATTCTAGCAGTGAAAACTTTAAAAAAAAAACCAAAATATATTCATGACTTTCACACTTTATCGCCAACTTATACCATAAGCCTAAATCGCTTTTTCCCTCATCTACAGACACTTTCCACTCTTAAGTAAAATTAAACTTTTGTTGCCTATTTTCAGGCCGTTATTCATCATCCTCCGCCAAGAAACTGTTTTTCTATTGTTATCTTTGCCATACATACAGTGAGGGTGAGTTGCTGACAATAAAAAATATACGAGTATTCATTGTTTATTATGAACAATAACATGGAGAAGCAGCAGAAAAAAATGAAAATATCATTTCATAAGATTTATTGCCACTTGTCAGTTCTCATACACATGTTTCACTTTCTTTCCCAGTTGTCTTTTTTTCCCCATAAAGAATTTGTGTGTGCCTTTAAGAAGTATGCCTCATGTTCATTATATCAAAAAAAAAACAACATTTCTTATATGCCCAGGGAGGCAGAGAGCAGTCAAAATATAATACCACAACCTACAGATTTCAACGACTTTTGCTCGTGTTTGTAAAATGACAGCGAACAAAAGGAAAATAAACGAAGTAGTAGCAGGCGGGAACAAAAACAGCACAATCAGAAAATAAATAAATCGAAAACAACCAAACTTTTATGAGTTTTCATTTTCGAAGATTTAACTAGATTTCTTTGTGCGATGTTTTTCCGCTGCCGCTCACTTCCGTTCTGTGTGGCAGCGGCGCTACATACGCTGGGCTGCTTAAACAATATTTATTATGTTTGATTGCTGCTGTTTTTCGTCTTCTTTGCTGTTATTTCGTGTTTCAGGATACAATTATATGGCCGTGTGTGTTTATGTGCTCAGGCTACATGTCGCATGTTTCCAATTGACGCCATTTTTTCTCATTTTCCTTGAAAAAGTTTTCACCCGCCACCTCCCAAAATCCATTGAGATTTTTTTTTGGAATTGTCGGCAAAAAAAATCCAACAACATCAGTTCTCTAATAGTCAATTTATTTGGCTTTTCATAGCATTTCCTTTTGCTTCGCTTGTTCAATTCAAGTTGGACATGAAATGGTCAGTAATGAATAGATATTTGTTAGGAAATTATAAAATGAAATAGTTTTAAAGACTTTTCTGCTTAAGTGTGGTGTTTTTGTTTTTTTTTTGCAAATGCTTTTTCTGGCTGGTCCCAAAAACTGGTGTGACACAGGCGACAAAAAAATTGTTTACCAGCAAAAGTTTTTTGTTGTTGTGAAAAAAGAAATAAAATCGTAAAGATTTTAATTTGATTGAAATTGTTTTGTGTACTCCGCTAAGTATGCTATGGAATTTGCTTTGAGTACTAAGCCTGCAAGTATGCTATGGAGTTGGTATAGTTTATTTTAATGTGCGATTTAAGGCACGAGACATTACGATCGTGTCGACGGGATAGTGTATAACATGAAATAAATTTAAATGCTTCAAAGCAATCAATAGGAATAGGAATGTGGTAAAATTAAAAGGATTTAGAAAAACTATAACAGGAACTAGAAAGGTACGAAAAAGATACGTTTTGACATTTAAAAAATAATGACCTCAGTAAGTATATGAGCACAGCCAATATTCAGGATTGTCATATTATAAAAACAAACGAATTTTTCATTTGCTTCTTATGAATTAGATATGGCAGAGCTTTTTGCAATTAAGTGAGTTAACACTCTTCGTTTTATGAGTCTTACAACAGTAATTACAGTTTAAAGACGATTCCAAACGTCAATTGACACGACTACTCAGAATTTACTGCCGATAACATGGGAGACGGGGCAATCAAAGAAATGTAGATGGCTGTGACAGGTCTCGAACCCAGATCAACCGCATGATAGCCGCGCCAAGCTTGGTGACAGGAAGAGTAATTTAAAAAAAATCCACAAAGCGGCTTCGGATTGTAGTCGATTTTACGTTACCGAAGCTCCGGCATGGAGCTTTTGTTTAAAAACAGTTATTTGCCTGGATCATTTTATCGAATTGACTAAAACCCCTCCCACAAGAAATGTCGTCAGCTATTTACTTGTTGGGCGGCTTAAAATTAAGAGATCTCGTATTGATTAGATATAAGTAAGTAAGTGCCGATGTAATCTCAAGAAAGTAATTACCAAATCCTCAATATTTAACTGTACCAATAATTGCCAGTAACTCTTCCGCCCGCTATTGTACATTAATTGTACTAATTAGTTCAATATACAGCCACAATTTTCCGATATATCTTGAAATAAAACACATATCTTCAGACATAAACGGCGATTGTATTCTTTTCACCACAATTAACATCCTCCCCTTTAAATATGCAATCATTTCCTACCCCGACCATTCGCAGTCCTAAAGTATGCCACACATTGTGTGAATGCACTCCAAACCCACACCCCTCGCTAAGCTCCTGAAATTACACAATGTTGCTACAAAAATTCCGTAAATTTACCTAAAAGTATGCAACAATTTGGCAAAAAATCAAACTAAAGTAATGTTACACCATCATATACTCCAACATTTGCTGTCGTATATTGACAAACGATGAACAACTGCTGATATGATAAACTCTGTTGAACCGACTACGCTTGCTACTCGGCAACATTTCCCGCAACTACTACTCCCCTTTGACTTGACATTCTTTCATAACTCGCTGCATTTTATTTTCTTCGGCAAAAGGACAAGCAGTTAAATTGTGCTCACTTTTTTCGTCATCTTGTGTTTTTTTTTGTTATTTTTGGTTTAAAGTCCTTGTTCGTTACTTCACAAAAGGACTAAAGAAGAAGTAAACTACTTTCATTCATTCCAAGTCACAGTCGTCGTGCTGTACAATTCAGTTCACTTCAATCATTAGATATTTGTTTGTGAAGATTTTACTCTGGTTGTCAACTTTGTAGTATTTCTCTATCAGAGAACTGTTGTCGTCGAACGAATGACTTCTCAAAATGACAACCATTGAAGGAGTCATGGACATGGCGCGTTGTTGTAAGTTGGCGAGCGTAAGTATGTGTCTGTGTGTGTGTGTGTATACAAACAATTTTTGTTACTTTCAACTTTATGAATTGAACTTGATGACGCTTAGATAACAACTTTCATGTTATGCTATGTTATTTACGATGTTTACAAAGTTCCCTCCCCTTGAGTTTTTTGCTCATTCGTTTTTGGCTCTGACTGCTATTACTGTCATTACTGTGCAATTTTAGTTATCGCAAAATGGGAGGAAAAAAAGAGCAAGGGAATTTTCTATTAAAGGGTAAAAAGGAAAAATCTTGTAAAATGGTATTGTATGAACTAAGAAAAATGAACTACAAGCTAGTTGATAAATTTATCCATAAAGTATGCAATGAAATCTTAGCGTATAAAACCCTGGTAATATGCTAAAGTACAGTTTACAGTTTCATTGTTTGAAGGTTTTTGTTGTTGTGGTTTAGAATTAAAGAAATATTTAATCTTCGGTCCATTGAACCACTACCACTACTAGAAATCGAATCCAATTCAAAAATTTCCGAAAGTATTAACAGTTCGGTTTCTGATTCGAACCTGAACAGACGAATACAAGAAGGCGTTTTAAATACCTTAACGTCTTAAAGTGTTATACTAATACTTGACTACATATAAGAAACCAAAATCTTATTAGCAGGAGATTTCCAAATGACTGCGGAATCGGAATTTATGAAAACCTGAAGAAATTATTACCTAAAGCTGTGGCGACTTGTAGCAATTTCATAAATGAGTGAGAATTTTATATGTTGAATACTTGAAACTGATATCACAAAACATGAATCCTCGATGACTTCAAGTAGCGATTGGCCGAATATATGCATTACCTATAGACGTAATCCACTTATCTTGGCGCCATCTCTTGGAGAAAATGGTGGTTGAATCTTAAATACGACAACAACTAGTAATCCTTGATAGAACCTTGTTATCTTTAAAAGGAGCGAAACAAAGTTGCCAACAATGATCGTATGATAATCGGATTACATGCCCGATCGAGTGCCGATAAATTGAAAAATCGGTATAAAGAATTATCACCCCAGCTACTTCCTCCAGCTGTTAAAACATCAACAACGGTTCCCGAAATCTGTTTTAGCAGCGGTTAACTATTTATGCGGTTGATTTCTTCACCAACTACGGTTGATATTTATTTAATGTGAAAATCATAAGAATTTTAATCATTGAATATCTAAACAGAAGCCACAGAAAATGATTTCTCGACGAATTCAGCTATCTAGGCACTCCGCTGCTTCCTATGACATATGAACATTTTCATCTGTGAGAATATGAATCAACAATTGCGTCCAGGTATGGTACGGAAACCTGATTCCACAAATTGCCTAAACCGATAAATTGTCAAAGCCGATCGAACCAAAAATCATAAACTAATAACTTACCCACATAAATTTCGAGTAGCTGTGTGCCAGATGGTTCCCTATGACTTTTCATCTAGAAACTTTGGTTGAAACTTGCATAATCTGCCTATCATGAGAATTCAAATCGCTGAATGACACACCGCTGGTCCAACTGACTAACTGAATACATGGATACCCGACGCCATAAAAATCCTAGGCCGACAACTTCCTAGAAGCTGGACAATCTAGAGGCACAATGACCTAAAACTGAGCAAAGTAATTCCAAAAAAAGATTAGTGTAGCGGTTGACTATCCATGATATTTTCATGGGATCGGTTACTGACATCATCTGTCATCAATATTCGTGAATATTCAACTTCTTAAAGTTATTGAAAATGGAATTCTTGGAGAAGGAATACTGGAATTCACACGAATAATAATCCGTTAATTTACAAATCTACAAATACCGGGGATATACAATTTTATGTATAAAGACATGAAGATCCCAATCAATGGATATCGGAACCTAAATCTACAGCGATTTCGAGTTTCAAGTAACACAGGAGTAATGACAGACTGTTTAAACTGTTGATGATTCATGGAAATACCGGATTCTTTGGGGAAACGTAAGGACTTATTGTATTATCCTCAATCTAAAAGAATTTCCTTAGAGATATGTAAGGACTTATTGTATTGTGCCTAATCTAAGATAATTTGAAAAAACAAATTCTTGTACTCAGAAGAAGCCTTAACCGTTAAAATATCAAGCTCTGAGATCCTGATTCTATCTTTTCTAAGATCCTTTGGTTTGACGTGACTCATAGAATATAGCTGTAATCGAGTGTATGTAATCCGAAATAAACTTGAACTCGGAGACGTACTTTCCATTAAAAAAAATCGATCTGTGAGATCCTGAAGTGGATTTTTTGCCATCCTGAATTGGTGAATGCTTGCATCGATATTCATGAACGAACCTAAACCTTCAAACTACTAAAGTCATGGGATACAAAATCCATTTATAACTTGATTGGTCACATATTGATACTATAATTTCCTTGTATTTATCAGAAGCATAGTCCAAAACTATCTTGATCCAATAACCATTTGAATAACCTTAATCCAATGTGATCTCACTTATAAACTTAAACAAATGAAGTTGTCCGGGAATGACCGTGGCATATTGGCTGGAAAATGCGTCGATCATGAAGGTAACCTTGTTTCGAGCCCGGTCAGAGCTATTTACATTTCTGTTACCAGTAGCCCCATAGATATTGGAGACCACAACTACCGAGTAGTCGAGTCAATTGGCAATTCTGTAGTAAAAAGCAATTCACAAAATCTGACGTTCGGATTCTTCGTTAAACTGTAGGTTAAGAGTGTTCAACGAATTAACTCAAGTGCTAGAAACTCTCTCATATCTCAATCATGGAATTCAAAGGGAAAGTATGTTCAGTAAATTTTATCTATCTGCTGTCCTAGTCATATCCTTAGTCTACTCTTAACATCATTCATATGATAAGAAACCGTCTCTCCGACAGCATCCGTCCATCCACATTTGCCATATTAACCATATTAGCTGAGACGATTTTCAAGAGACAATTAGTGCCCATAACATACCGTAAAAAATATATTGGAAAATCGGCTGTATTTTTATTCTGTATAGATTTATTATAAGATTCCATATTGCCGTAAATCTAATAATGGTTAACCAAACGAAAGTCTACGAAAATTTTTCGTTTTTTCTCAATGAGTCTATTGAGAAATGTTAGTCTACATTGGGTAAACCATTAGTATTCTACATGGCTCATTTTAGTTTTAATAACTTGTAAAGAAAAATAATTCCAATCAGGGGAAAAAATATTCCGAAAGGTTTAATCGGTTTTTGTGACAAACCTGGACTACCTTAGCCAACGGAAAATCTACCTTTGACCTTTTGTCATTATTTATTCATAATTGTCAAGATATATATATTTGTGGCATACTTTCAGGATGACGAAGTCACTGCATACTTTAAGGAAATTCGAGAAAACTTACGAGATATACCACCTAATAAAGTGGATCCTTCTTGCTCCTTAAATAGTTTTGCTTCTTTTAAATTTTATACTTCAACTTTATATCTCACGCATTTATTACCCACTTTCCTATTCATATCCCACACTTAATAGATTTTATATTTCATTAGTTTTTTTTTGCTTTCCACCAAATAGCTTTTCCTTAAAGTATGCAGCAGAGTCTTATTTCCACATCTGCTTCATCCTAAAATTATGCCATAAATATAATTTTAATTGTTTTCTCTCTCAAGCATTAACTGCAATTTTGCATAATCGCCTGTATAGAAAATGACGATGTGCAACGACGACGATCATCATCTAATAAAAAATGCATTTAAACTATTTTGCCAAGAAAAAAGATTTGCCATAGCAATTATTTACTCCTGGCATACCAGAAACAAAACAAAAAAACTTCAAGACCTAAACGACTGTGTAAAGAAGTTAAGGATAAAGTTGGTGCTGCCAAAGAAACTGGTGGAAAATGCAAACTATATTCTAATTACACATACGTTGATGATGACAGAAATCCACTGCCACTATAACGGACGACAAGGAAGACGTTAACGGCTGCCATTTAGGGAATATACTACAGCTACTACTATTAGTTTATCCATTGAGGGGTTTACTTCGCTGTTTTTTTTTGTTTTTTTCTTTTGCCTAGCGTCGTTTTGCAGGAAATATGTAACTATCACAACAACCATTAACTTTAATATTTTCCTAAACATCTGTGTTACTTCCCAGGGCAAGACAGATACTTTGGGGGCCGAAGACAGTGGCGACGACGACGACACACAAACGTGGCGCTGGCAAAGACAAGCAGCTCAGGATCAAGGAATCCAGCTGTACGAGCTTCACATGACTACCGACGGCAAAAATGAATATTGCATGCGATGAATGGCAGGAGGCGGGAAGGGAGCGGTGGAGTATAACGCTTTAACATAATTTCTGCGGTAAAATTAACTTTATGAACTGTTGAACATACTCTTTGCACTAAACTTTGCTCCGGCTTTCTTGCTGCCAGCATATCCCGTAACATATCTCAAGCTTCAGGAAAATAACACTAAGGGTTCAAGGAAGGTGGAATTTTATAGACACACACACACACTCACACACCAACAACAAGATGAATATAATAAGGAAATACATTTTCCTAGACGAGAAATCCCTCAGCTCACTTTCTTTCTTTCACATAACGAATGTATGTTGTGTGTGTGTGTTCTGCATATCCTAGCAGGATTTGCTTATATAGAAAGCAAAAATACTTATAATATTATAAAAACAATAACGTCAAATGTAGACGAACAACTGTCTAACTGAGCTGGGAAAACAACACCAGTTCGCTACGACGGAAGAATGGCCAGACAGACAGACATGGTTAAAGGTAGCTAGGCAGGCAGCTAGTTCACAACGCACTTAAATACAAATGATGAACGTATACCGGCAAAACTGCTGGAACAGTGAGGAAGAGCGTGGAGAAGAGCAGGCAGAAGGCAAAACTTTTGTATATTCGTTTGTTTTTTAGTTTAACTTTGAACTCTCTGGGAGACCTCTAGAGGATAGCTGAAAACTGCCTTCTGTCTCTCACCTCATCAACGCTACTGGCTTGAAGTGTTGGCATAGAGCTACAATAATGCCCAGGCAGTGAGAGAGAGAGAGGGGAGCGACGAAATGAGTTAACCTTTAAATATGAAACCAAGTTGAAATACTAACACACTCAGACATTTACATTTGAAATATGAGTTAAGGCGTCGGTAGGAAATTAAGGAAAGTTTT
Organism: Muscina levida; assembly: GCA_964034835.1. Classification (NCBI taxonomy): domain Eukaryota; kingdom Metazoa; phylum Arthropoda; class Insecta; order Diptera; family Muscidae; genus Muscina; species Muscina levida. The sequence continues at coordinate 146,200,586 of OZ035883.1, read as the reverse complement.
GAATGTAAAGAAAGGAAGGGACAGTAGTTGAAAACAAATTTATTGCAGCGACAATAGCGCCACCTATAGTGTGTTTATTATACTGTTCCCAAACACTTACGAGAAGACAACTATGTGTTTTAGTATATCCAACATTTTTTTTGGCATTTGTCAAATATGAAACAAAAATCTTAAGAATTAAAGAAAAGTAGTAAAACCTACGGTCAGGCACATCGTGACATGTTGGTTAGAACACGCGACTTTCATGTGAAAGATCACGGTTCCAATTCTGTTTCAGTCATCTACACTTCGTTCCGCAGCTGCCCCTTGGTTGTTGTCGACAGAAACTTCGCTGTAGTGACGAATCAATCAGCATGTCTTGTGAAAGTTTCTCAAAAGCTGACTTTCAGATTCGTCGTTAAACTTTATTTCCCATTTTGTGAGTCCAAAAATTATAAGCGTGGTAATTCATAATAATGCGAATAGTTCTCCAGTATCTCATCCATGGGATGTAAAAGGAAATTAACTTTAAGTTTTATTTAACCAATTCAAATCTCCTTTTTACCAGTTTTCTAGTTAAGAAAAACTATCTTTAGGAGTTACGCTACGCTATGTCGCAAGAAAATTCACAGTTAATGAAGCGACAATAACGCCACCTATGGTATGTTAATTGTACTGTTCCGACCAACACTTTAGAATAGACAAATGCGTGCTATAATATATACGAAATTATTTTTGAAATTTTAAAATAAAAAACCGGGAAATTTATAAATTTAGAAAATATAATTTGTTCTCTTAAGGTAACAGGTGGACCAGATCAACAATTCGAACAATTTGTTTAGGTATTATTTGTTTGAAAACGTCTTATGGGTTTACCATAAGAAGCCGAATTTATAACTTACTTCTCAATTTACAACCCGCCTAACCAAGAAAAACACTATGTTATCTTTATCTCGACCTCTTCCTTCGACCAGTTACCACCTCATTACACTCCCCTCTTTTTGCATAGCCTATCTGTAGCTAGATCTATATAAATAGGCCAGACAACCACTGAACATAAGAAGAGAAAAAAAAATTCCAGTAACTAAGAAGAGAAAAGCAAATGTCTACAACCAGACAGGGTACAGTTAAAGAACCCAGTCAGGTCTTTTGTTTCAAGACGACGAGACCATAGACTTCAATTGAAATTTCTTTGTGTCCCGAGCTGTTATACAACGCTCAAACCACTTCAGGTTTTGCTTTATGTTACAGTTTAGTATAAAAACATTAATAACAGAGAAAAATAAAAGAAATAAAACATCGTAGAGCAAGAAATTATCAACTGTTTTGCAATGAAACCAGCAGGAATTATATGCATACAGCGAAAGTCCTTTATACAGCTAGGTGATGGCTTTGCAAAATATTTCCTTCATAGCTACACACGATGCTGCACACACTGTTAATAATAATGACGCTGCTTAAAATGATAGTAACCTTTTTTGGTGTCTATGACAGCCGTTTGTAGGTGGAACTTTATGCATTCGCCTCGAACTTTCGAGCTCTTGGTAAGTCCTTGCAAATAATGCAAGACAACTCTTGCTCATCAGCACACAAATGCTGGAAGGAGCTAGCGGAGCAAACATCATTTGTTTCGACATCAAAGAGTGAAAACTTACTTATAGACATACATAAAAACTTGCTTATGTGTGTAAAGAAGAAGTACGCTGCTTGAAGAGCTATTCTATTCCTTTTATTTTGCATAATTTCATTCTTTTACTTTTTTTCGTAGCGCTTGTTCCCTATAGTATCCTTTGTTTCGTAGGATGTATTTCAAGTGCGAAGGGATCATTATTTGTAAGCTTATAAAATATTTATAATGCATTTAATGTGAATTATTTACTAGGAGAAGAATCTTTTTTTTTTTTTGAAACAGCATCAAGGGGATTATTGTTGAAAATGACAGAGGAAGCTGGGAAATGCGTTGCCTGACAATGAACTTGGAGTTAAAGGATTTCAGTGTACTCAAAACGGTTAAGATTCCTAAATAGGTGTTTAAGATTTCGCGTTGTTTTTAGTTTTTGTTTGGTTTTGTAAACAAAATTTTAAGTGTGTCTGTTTGTTGTAAATAGACTCAGGCACGTAACGATAGATTACAAGGACATTTAAGGAATTCGTTTTTTTACCCCTCTAGGCAGGGTTTCATTGGGGTGCAGTTCGCAGAAATTGTAGGCAAAAATTTAAGTGTGTCTGTTTGTTGTATATAAACTCAGGCACGTTAGGTGCCCGGACATAACCCCCACGGACATAATCCCCAACACGATTTTGGGGCTTATGTCCGCCACGCTCTGCGGACATAACCCCCAATTTGCATTTGGGATTATGTCCGCGGGGCATAACGGACATAAGCCCCAACAAATATAACGGACATAACACCCAAACTAATTTTGCGACTAAAAGTAATGAAAAAGTTTGATGAAGTTGATGAAATGGGGGTGGGCGGACGCCCACCCCCAAAAAGATCAGTGACTTTTTAAGTAACTAACTAACTACGACGTATGCGGCGGGGGGCGTGCCCCCCACCGCATTCGTCTCTTGCTGCAGAGAGACAGATTAAGTACGCAACTAGACTAACTACGGCGGATGCGGCGGGGGGCGTGCCCCCCACCGCATTCGTCTCGCGCTGCAGTGAGACAGATTAAGTATGCAACGAGACTAACTACGGCGGATGCGGCGGGGGGCGTGCCCCCCACCGCATTCGTCCCTCGCTACAATAGCAATATTTAAAATCGTTCTCTTCATATGTTGAAATACTAAAAACAACAACAAATTCGGTCATACTCCCCATTGGGGCTTATGTCCGCAGATTAGTGTCGGACATAATCCCCAATGAAATTGGGGGTTATGTCCGACATGTTGCCCGGACATAAGCCCCAAAATCGTTTTGGGGATTATGTCCGTGTGGGGTTATGTCACGGCACCGGCACGTTACGATAGATTACAAGGACATTTAAGGAATTCGTTATATACCCCTCTAGGCAGGGTTTCATTGGGGTGCAGTTCGCAGAAATTGTAGGCAAATTATTTACATATAAGACAATCGAAGTGTGCCTGTGTGTTACGTATAGCCTATTAGACCCTTCATCCAATTATGATAAAACATTGGCAGATTGTGTAACAACATATGAGAAACAGTTTCTAGGGTAGTACAGTTAAATCTAAATAGGTGGCGCTTTAGTCATTTTAGGTTTTGTACTATGAATAAAAACAGGGTGGTGTACACTGTACAGTAATTACAAATGGGAACGAGCTATGCATATCAACATTGATTGCTATATATCTATACAGCATCTGCCTAAAATATATACTGCAGTTGCAGTTTATTTGCTTTTTGTTGTTGCACAAAATTTGCCTTCAATATTTTTACATTTAGTTTATTTTCACAAGAAATTAACTTAATTAAATACAGACTACATCTTATACGTAATAATCGTCACTTGAGCATAAAACATATGCACAAAGATTTCTCAGAAAATATATGTACACATACACAACTGTCAATTAAGTTTTATGTTTATTTTACACATATTTACATTACTAATTGTTGTGCATAGTTTTAGGTGTGCATTTTGAATGTAAACATTATGCAGTAGGAAATACTTTAAGACCAATTTGCCATAAAATTAAAATGTTGTGTGATTAAATTTAATAGTTTATCATAGAGAATAGATAACTGCAAAATTTTAGGATTGTATGGGCAATGAGGAAGCACAATAAGAATGAAAGCATAACATACTTTAAGGGCAGTGTACTATAATTTATGTAATCTTAGAAATTTGAAGAAAATCTCCCAAATTGACAGCGCACTAGGATTTTATTTGCAGATGGAGCAGTGGTCTACGAAGATATAAAAGTAAAGATCTTTTCTTCTTCGAAATTATGACAAGTTTGTTCCAACAATAAAAGACCAATACTGATTAAAAATAATTTACACTTGTGAGGACAGAAAAATCACAATATTGTATAATGATGTTTTAAATAAAAATATTGTGATAATGATATGGAGGCCATATGCTCCGCTAGGCTTTAAGGATGACAGCAAAAAAAAGTGATAATGATGTTGACACCATTATAACAATAAAAAATATTGTTATAACGGTGTGAAGGCCTTATGCTCCATTGGGATTCAAGGTTAACAGCAAAAAATCTGATAATGATGTTGACACCACCTAAGTACGATTCGCTAAGTGAACTATTTTGGAAATAATCTATTTAAGAATTTGACAATCGAATTACTTAGTCATGTGTTAGTAATAAAACCACTTCTAAATAATTTTCAGAAATTTAAAATATACAGCATATTTGTGGGAGCAAAGTATTCTTTAAACTAATATATTACATAATTCTAAGATGAATGTTAAGCAAAAAAACTCTGATGTATAACTTAAGGCAACGAATTTCTTATTAAATCCAAACGAATTTCGATACAAACCACAACAATTTTCACAAGAAATCATAATGCACAACCCACCACATGTAACTACAAATATAACCATCAGGTGTTGTGTTGTGTACAATTTCCACAATTCAATAATTTAGTTTTACTTTTCAATTACAATTTGTTTACTTATAACAAATTTATACATTTAAACTGGTAATGACTATTGTTTTGTAAATGCAAATTCTATTGCATACTTTTGGGAAATTCATACAAAATCAAATACTACGAGATATTTGTGTAAACTTTAATTAATACCTAGGGGCATTTGAGTTGCAAAAACCACAACAATATACTAGATATGTAATTTCTAATTATATGATAAGATGCTTCGTCGCCTACGTTGCTTTTGCATAATGAAATAAATAATTGAATAAATTGTGGCAATAAATTAATAAATAAATAAAATACATTTAGGATGTTTATGTTGAAACCTTTTAGGGTGGATTAACCACAACTAACCACAATTTAGTTGTGGACATGTTAATTCATGTAGTTGACTACTTAATGCATAATTGTAAATGTTGGTGTTGCTGGGCATTAATTAAGATAAATTAAACAAGATGAACGTAAAGTGACTACAGGGATATCATATGAAAAAAATGTACTGTATTCTTTTAGGTATCGTACTACAATAAATACAGGTAAGGTGCTGAAAATAAGGAAAAAAGGAGCGCAATAGGATATGAAAGGTTTAGACTGTGTGCCAGCCTGATTATGTGGTATGGCCAGTAACAGACCCGATTATCCAGAGCGTCAAGAAAAAAACGGCATAGATATGAAAAAAAAAAATCGGAAAACGACGGTCAATTTAGTATTTTATTCATATGCTGGCCGTGTCTCCGTATTCCAGATAGTTTTGGCAAATTTCATTATCGTTATGTTCTGAATAAAACTAATTATAAAATATACCATTAAATCCATTACATGTACTAAAGTTTATCACCCCATCGTCCGCACTACAGGTTCAACTTTTAAACTATTTAAAGCATAGAAATTTAGTCCATTTTACATACCAACTCCCTAACATAAGTGCAGTCACGAACTCCAGCCATCATATCCATATATTTTGGGTTTTCAAATTTAAACTTAATTAGTAATCACTTAACACCAGCCTAATTCTTTAATTACCCAGCATACTTTTAGGCAATCAAAGAACATAACATGTAACAAAATGCACATATAAATTGCTGTATTATTTTAAGACTTTCCACAAAACACCATAAGAATTGGTTGGCATTTCCCCTTCTTCAGCACTCTTAAAACAATAGTAAAAATTTAGGTGTTTGGTAAACACAAAATGCAATTAAATGTGATTATAAATCGATATTTATCTGCCATAGACGAAAAAACTATACATATTTTCCAATAGCAACAGAAATTGCATTCGGATTTTGTTGCATACTAAACAAGATTCAAAATTTGTTGCATACATTTAGCAACACTAAAAGGATTGCATGCAAGCAAGCTTAATATTGCTATTGTATTTATTTTTTGCAATGCATACTCTTAGGATGCTTTTATAAAATAACATATTAAGTTACACCTTAAGGCTTCAAAACATATTTCACCAATTTATCTATATACGGTTGTATACTGCAACATCTGCTGTTGTTTTTCGCCTCTCCTCCTCCAAATCACCGTTGCATTGCTTTAGGTGTTGTGGGAACACCAAAATCTAATAAAATGCAAATATAAATCGATTTTTATTATCAAAACCCGGTAAAGTTACCTTTGTGTCCATTCTAAATTCATTAATTCACAAAACTTTTTGGCTAACCAAAGTTGAGCAAACCCAAACCGGTGCTGTGTAGAGAAAACTGAAAACAACACAGATTTGTTTAAATAAAAATTTGAATTTTATTGAAAATTGTGTGTAGGTGTGTGTGTGTGTGTGTGTGTTTGGTTTTTTTCTAGTCTTCCTTTCGGACAACAAGTGTTGCTGCTGTGGTTCAAGTTGTGGCTACTACTGCTGCGTTGTTGTCCTTGTGTTGCAAACTCTTTTTGGTAGAGATGCAGACATTGTTAATGAACAAATATGTGCACAAGGATAGTAGTAGTTGATTTTTGTTGCACCACTAGGTAGCAGGCTATAAACTCACCAACACACACACGTACTCACATACTGAAGTGTGAGATGCAGACCTTTGCAGCTGAAAGCTGTAGTTATCTATATAATACCGTAGTTGTGTTAGTTTTACTGCCAACGATTTTGTGTGGGTCTAGTGATGGTCTATGCAGATGATGTGTGTGTGGCAAAGTGGCAAATTGGGTGGTAATATAAATGTTAGCTGCAGCAACTACACACTGACCAGTGTTATGCTACCCCGCCGACATCCTCTTACTGTCTGATATTAATTGTTATACTACATGCTCAGGGGCAGAGCTATCCGCCAGCATACGAGTATGTTACCAGTTCCAGGGGAGCACAGAGGGTAATGAAAACGGTACAAATATTTTTGTAGTTACAACATCGTCAGTAACGACGATGATGACGACAACGTTGATGACTACCGAATGCTACGAAAATAGTCATAAACTTGATGTGTAAATGAATGCATTGCTTAAATGATCCCGACACAAGATACAAGTTTCATTAGCGTCAGACTCCACCATTCGCCGAAATATGTGCTGCAACATGTTACTCATAAACTCCTTTTTAAGGCACCAACATCAGCTGGCGGTAGCGTCAGTGGCATATCTGTGTGTGAGTGGCATGAATGCCTTGTCACACTTGCACTTGAGTTTTTAATAGTTTCCAGTGTTGAATCTCTTATAGTCGCTAAGAGAGCTGATAGTGTTAAGGGGGAGTGCAACAAAGGCAATAACGACTATCAGAGGGCTTCAACAAAGCTATGTAATAAGTCTGTGGAAACGAGGGAGGTGTCATAAATGATAGTTAAGCTATACCAAGTTGGGTATATCAATACCAAAAGCAATACATTGGTCCAAACTTTTATGACAATCAATGGCTGTAAAAGTGAATTCTCAGCGGTATATTACAATGATACGGAACTTTTTTGCTTCTGCGCTACATAGTTTCAATGCTCATAATCAAGGATCGTGGTTACAGCAAGGTGAAGCAGTATGTGAGACCGTCAACGACCCATTGCGTGCAGTTCGCGAAATTTTTGGGCAAATAATTTGCATATAAGACAATCAAAGTGTGTCTGTGTGTTATATATAGGCTCTTAAACCCTTCACCCATTTATGATAAAACATTGGCAGGTCGTTATCAACATATGAGGAATAGTTTCTACATTAGTACATGTAAAGTTTAATAGGTGACGTCCAAATAATTTAAGGTTATGTGTTGTGAATACAAATAGTGTAGTGTAGAGTAATCAGTTGCAAACAGTGGACCTTTTCCTTCGATTAGAGAGAAACGGTAGAGTAATAAAATCATAAGAAATTATTTTAATTTTCCCCTAACAACGATAAAAAATTGACAGATTGTTTTCAAAATATAAGGATTAGTTTCTACAGTAGTACACTTAAAGGTAAATAGGTGGCGCCCAATTCATTTTAGGTTATGTGTTGTGAATACAAATATTGTAGTGTAGGGTAATAAGTTGCAAACAGTGGATCTTGTCCTTTGATTAGAGAATATAAGGAAGTATATGGCAGTGATTGTTCGAGTATTAAAATCCGAAAAAATTATTTTAATTTTCACCTAAAAATTATTAAACATTGGCAGCTTGTTATCAAGATATAAGGAATAGTTTCTACAGTAGTACATTTAAAGCTTAATAGGTGGTAAGGTTTTATGAAGACCAAAGAGGACATACTTGGGACCGGCCGTGGCATAGTGGTTAGAACACGCGGCTACCATGCGGGAGATCACAGGTTCAACTCCTGGCTCCAGTCATCTTAAAAAAAAAGAAGAAAAAATGTTTCTTTTATTGTCGGCTCCCCTCGAATGTTGTCGACAGCAACTTCGCAGTATTAGTGTCGAGTCAATTGGCAAGTATAGTAAGAGCTTCTCAAACAGTGACGTTCGCATTCGTCGATAAACAAGTAGGTGCCGTTAGTTGTGAATCTAAAAATACAAAGCGTGTTAATTCACACAACGCGAGAAGCTATCCCATACCTCATTCATGGGGTGTAAAGGGGAAAAAATAAAGTTAAAGAGGACATACTGTTACAGTGAAAACAGAATAGTACTTTGCCATGCTTTTGATTTTTTTTGCCCCAGATCTACAGAATTTAGTTTGAAATCAACAATCGTAGCATCAGTAAGATGAGATAAAATTTCTAACCTCTAACCACTCTTAAGGTGCACAAAGTGATACCAAACAGAGGTAACATTAACAGGACACCTTGTAGCCTAGACTTATCCTTAATGGACCTTTTCCTTTAAGATTACTTAAAGGTAAAGTTTTCAATGTCTCTTGAAGAATTAAAGTAAGATATTTGCGAAGAATTGTAGAACGTTTTATGAAACACCTGTCAAGCAGTCATTGAATATTTCCGCTACATTTTACAGCTGTGTGTCAATAATAAATAAATAAATATGCTGAGAAGACGACGGCATATTTAAATTTTAATACCATTAAATTTTTATAATGTTATCACTTCAAGGAAGGAAATTAAGTAACTCATACGGTTGATTCTTCATTATCTCCCCCTCCTCCCAGTGGCAGGCAGCCCATAGCCTCGCAAGGCCGGCAATAATCGTATTTTTCACACAGCCACGATCGGCAATTCACATGTCCGCGAAACTATGTTTACTTCAAAGCAGTCATTCTCTACTTGAGCGTTTTCAAGCAGCACACATTATATTCGGGTGAGCGTGCGTTCAGTGTTGACTGGCACTGATCTAAGGTAAAAGGACACGATTTGCGCTGAACCTGTCTAGAGTCCTTCTAAGAAACATCATAGCTGTAATAACCGGTCACTTACCTTACGCAAAGAAACTTCTCTACAATGATTTTTGTAGAAGCTGCAACGATGCGGGGAAAGAGGAGACCACGCAGCATATTCTATGTCACATGCAGTGCCAGGCAGCCCATGGCCCCGCGAGGCCGGTGTTATTAGTCTTTTCACATATCGGCAATTCACACGTATGCGTAGCTTTGTTTGATTCCAAACAATCAGTTTCTACTTTAGCGTTACACATCACCATATATTTCTGTGTGCATGCGTTTTAAATTGCCAGGCACTTCTCTAGTGGAATCGTTATTTCTTAATATCAGTTCTGGTTTACAAAGCACCGAGAGCCTAGTCTATGGTGACAAGCTCCCAAATTCGATAATTTATGTCGTAGAAACTCGCTAAATGATGACCTCATTTAGCATTTACAAAAAATTTTACAAATCAGCCTGCCTTTCACATCATTCATAACATCCTCGTAGGACAGATCCTATAGGCTACAAACTGTTTAGATCTGGTTTACATATTACCTAGATCCTAGTCTATAGTCACAAACTTTCCAGTACAGCAATTTATGTCATAATAAAAACAAAAAAACTCGCTAAACCATGTCTTCATTTAGTATTACAAAAAACTATAAAAATCTAAATCCCTGTCTCAGTATAACACCCTCGTTTAGCAATCCCTATATAGGCTACCCGTTTAGTCATAACTACACTACCCCATGAATTCTTATCCCCTTCTATCTATGGTGATTTGTATCACTTCCCGCTCAAATGAAATAAGTAAATTCGACGAGTCATCTTGCATCCTCCTTAACATCCTTAATATCAATTGTTGGTTACTCTGTATCTTGCAGGCGTTGCCACATCAGTTGTTGCTGGTGTTGCCGTTTTACACTTAATTGTAAACTTCATCATTTCACTTTTTTGTTGCCCGTCTTTTACTATACCAAAAAAAAACCAAAGAAACTTTATTGTTTTATTTCTATGCTATTGTCTTGCATTCCTCCTAGTCCCCGCCACTTTCTAATAATGTATCTGTGGTTGTGTTTTATTGGTGACGTCGCTGTACTGGTCCTGTGGTACTTTACCACTTTCTACGCTCTCGCACAATTTCACATTATTATAATTGTCGTAAATGAGTTACATTCATTTGCGAATAATGTCATTAACATACAGACATAATGTGGACACGATGCCGTACATGAACGTCCATGGTGCAACATCATCATCGGTGTAATTACAGTCTACACAATGTGAGGAAGGTGGGAGGAGAATGTGAGGGGTCCTTAAATGCGTGTGGTTGCAAGTACAAGGAAATTTATGTTTTCAGCAATTAGTCCTAAACATATTTGTCTAGCGTAATAAGTTGCTGTTAGTGTAATATATGCAAGGGGTGCTGCACTGAGGCAGTGTATTTAGAATGTCATTTCAACGAAAGATGTTGCATATTTTAAGGGTTAATACAACGGGGTAAAATGATAGCATACTATGAGGTGTAAAGCATGACAAAATGTTGCATACTTTGAGGTGTTAGACACAAAGGAGCTGCACGCAATATTCTTTGTGCCAACAAAGAATGATAAAATGCAATATAATTAAATCATGCAATTATTGTGGTCTTGGAACAAAATAGGCTAGGAAATACGACTTTCCTTACTTTATTATAATTTGTTCCTCATTAAAATTCAAATTTTTTTATTTCATTCAAATTTTTTTTATGCACTTATAATTCCTCTAGCTATCATTTGCAAACATCATTGCCTATTTGTGGTTGTCATTAGGCGCCCATAATTTAATGCATACTTTCAGGGGTCAACCATTTGGCTATTGACTAATATCAAAAATTCACCACTAATTTTCATAATTCAAATTTCATTAAATCTATTTACAGTATCGCAGCCATAATTGACAATTGTTTTTGAACAATTTGCTGGAAGTTTTGTTTATTGTTGTTTTGCAGTTAATAAATCTAATTTATTATAACAGTTACAGCCACAAACTGCTGCCGTGCCGCTGCCGCTGCCACACTGGCCACACCAAAAACATATGAATGTAACACAAAATAACCGCATCAGCTTTATTTCCAGCTAATAACAAAATTGTGTAGTTTGCCGGCCAATTCATTCATAGGAGAGGGTGTCAATATTAGAGGCAAACAACATAGTTATTTGTTGTATAAATATTAGAGCCATTAAAAGACCACAACAGAATTGTGATAATAAATTAAAACAGACACATGGCCAATTGGATACGGCTACCTATCTACCTACCCCTCCGCACTAACCGGGTAAAAGCTGAATATTTTAAAAATTTAATATCACAAAATGTTATACAAATTTGTTTGCTATTCCCCTAAGGATTTGTGTAAATCAATATCCGTGTATTGGATTTAACAAAAACAAAAAAAGACATTAAGGTTTTCATGGCAAACATAACAAATGTGTGTGGAAAAAGTTGTACGTTCCATTTGCAAAATCAATCATTTGTGAAATGAGAATCATGCATTCGCCATGATGTGGAGGAAATCAAATGTTAATCCTCGAGTTGAGTTCAACTCCATCAGATCTGATAAAATATGATTATCGTCAAAGTAAAGTAGCTGCACAAATGGTACAGCGTTTGTAGTATATAACAGATAAGTGAAATCAAATGTTGGCTCAAGGAAAAAAGTTAGATGGAAAGGGGTCAAATGGAGAGTAGGAAAATTACTGTTATTTTCTTTGGTAGTAAAAGAAAATATTAGCAATACTGTTTCGTGTCAAAATAAATTTCCCAGGAAATATTCGGGGTAAAATAAAAACACAAAAGTATTAGTATTTTCATAAAACGTTATAAAACGTATGGGTTTATTTATAAGAATAAATAAGTGATTTCGGGGGTTTATGAGTTCGGGGAACTTACGTTTGCTTCGGGGTTTACAAGAGTAATAATCTAAGTATTGTAAATTTACATGATACTAACTGGGATGTAAAGTATCATTTCGGGATAACTGAGAGCGAGAGAATAATGATAGAGAGAGAGAGAGAGGAGCGCGGATAACAATAGAAAGTACGAGAAAACTTAACTATATAAAGGTACGAGGGTAGATTGATAATTATCCGCGTAAACAAATACGAATAAATATGAAATTTATATTTGTAACAGTTCATTGGAAAAGGACGTCAACATTCCCCTCTCACAATGGGGAAACAGCTTATTGCGGGGAAACTGAACCTCATTGCTAATTAAAGACGGGTGAGAAAACCCACTGGCACAGTGGCACATACAGATTTGTCCTACCATGGATATACACAGGTCACTGGTCGGTTTGAAACTAGCTAAGAGTTAGAAACTTCCCTACTACGATTCTTTGAAGAAGCTGCAACTGTTAGGAAGAGGAGGAGACCACGCCAGCTCTGCTTTAAAGTGACCTGAGATATGAAAAATTCGGACAATTGCGGACAATTCCTGTTTATCGGTAGGAGATCTGCGGAAAAATCATGCCTTTATTAGAGCAACGATATGGCTCTAATTGAGGTATCACAACGAAACCTACACTAGAACCCAAGTGAGTTACGCTGAAGACGGCTGCCAAATTAATATAACCAATTGTGTTATAGTTTACAATAACAACTCAATAAGTTGTAGTTTTCTATAACAACTCTATAAGTACACGATAGGTGGCGCTTGCCTCACTCACAGAACACTATTTTCCTGCCTACTTTTAGGCGCAATATTAACCCCCCCCCCTAATTCCCTGAGTGTACGGCAATAACATGCGTCTTGTAACCCTGCCAGATGTAACAGCTTCCAGCAAAATATGTGAACTTGTAACAGCTCAAATACCATCTAAATGTGAGTACCAACTACAATTATCCACCGACTTCTCCAATACCATCACATCTTCTGCTTGACCACATCTGTATGTCAGTAATTTAATACGTTCTTGCACCCTAGAATATCAAACAACAAAAAATGTACAAACTTTATAAATTTCATATAAAATTCATTTGAAAATTTAGCCAAAGTCTCGAAAACTGGAACGTGTCTGTGTTTAAATTGAGCATTGAGTTTGGGGCTACAACTACAATGCTAACGGATTTCTATTTAAGCCATTTGTTGTAGTTGCAGGACAATTTAAGGATTGGAAAAAAGGGGCACAGGATAACATAGTCAACATTTGATAACGACGCTCTTCTTATATTTACAACCATTTGCAAACTCTCCCAAAACAAAAAAAAAACATGATGCGATGAAAAACAAATGTTCGTCGCTACGTAATCGTATTTGGAAACATTTTTGAACTCCACCAACCGACAAAGACAAATGGTTTCAAATGCCCGGCCAGGACACTACAAACACCAGCAACAGCAGCAGCTTTAGCTAACACTTCGCACACATGGGTTGAGGGCAATGCTAGTAAACTTGCGTTTACATTTGGTATTGGGCAATTCCAAAAATAAAGAGCTAGGAAAAAAGGTTTTTAGGTTTTCGGTTGGCTTTGGCCGAAATGGTTAAATAAAACTGGCTAACAAATGGTTATATATTTGCTTACGTAGACTTTTATAAATCTTTATGAAATTTTAATGCCAATGTTAGACCGGAAACGAGAGAAACTAAAAGTTAGTTGTAACTAACACCCTAACCATTCGCCTGCTTGCTCTTAAGCGCACACATACGTAAAGGACTTTGTAATCCCCGTGTTGGTCCTCCTATTACGTGTTTGCGTATGTGTGTAAATTAAACAAATGAAGGCGTCGAAGAGCGCTTAAATTCATAATTTCCTCTTGAAATTAAATTGGCTTTGATAAGCGGAACTGCATTTTTATTATTTTATTGTAAACGCAAGAAAAAAATAACTCTACACCTACTTAAATCCTTGTTGAGCCACCAGGCAGTTTGCGGTTCGTTACCTCTGGCTGTAAGTAGTATTAGGTCCTTTGGTTTGGCATTTAGCAAATCAATGCATGCATAATTTAGAGACCGACAATCAGCACCATCAGTTTTTATGAGCTTCCAAAACTCATGTTCATAATCACCTTATGAAACGGTATTAGTTTGCTTGAAATCATGACACAAAAGTACCCCGTAGGAAAATGTGGCAAAAAGGTAAAAGAGAGAAAATAAGTTTGTGGTAAATTTTGCGTATGATAGAATAGGACCTTTAATAACAGTAGGAATTACATGTATTAGAAACAGAAAAAGAAGTGATTTGGCGAAGAGCATTGTATAGTTTTATTCTATGGCAAGCTATACAATGCTGAGCATACTTTAAGGAGATGAACGATAGACAATGTAAGGCATACTTTAGGGAGATTAATAAAAAATCAGAATCAGCTCAGTTCTGTATCCAGCTATTCGAAGTATTGCTAGGTTAAGTGTCAATATACAATGTAAAGCATACTTTAAGGAGATACAAGATAAACAATGTAATGCATACTTTAAGGAGATTTATTAAAAAGCCCATTAAGATTCAGCTATTAGCTCAGCTCTGTATCCAGCTAACATAAATAGTTTCTTGAGCTTTAAAAATGAAAATATTGGACCAAAATCAACATCAACACCAGGTGCGTGTGCGTACATCGAAAATAGTAATGATGTTAATTATTTTGGTCATAGCCTCAGTGCTTTCAAAACCAAGTCGTCAACATCTTTTTGTCTCTCTTCTTCACGATTATCTCCCAACAAACTCTTACACCGTTTGCTCACTTTATTCTTGTCCCTTCATTTCCTATTAGCCCTTTTCGCTACACTTCCTTTTCATAATTTCCTTAAGGAACTCCAAGCAACAACCAGCAACAAAGCCAGTCTTCGCCAGTTACCACCTTAACAGTTGTTAGGGCCAGAGGATTGCGTGTTTAGTATATTCAAATTGTTAAGACCATATAAATGTTCATGAATATTTGACGAGAGAGCGACCGAGCGTCTGAACTCATATTCATGTGTGTCATAAGAACATACGTCGTACGCCGTGCCGGAACATTGTATATATGAATGCAAAGTGAAAACCACAATATCATTACAAGAAATTCATAACAAGGACTATGCAGAAGCAAATACAAATGAAACGGAACCGAAGCAAACAACACAAATGGCATATTTTCCTGCGCCCCGGCAAATGAGAAGACTACAGGAAAAACTATGTATGTATGTATGAATGTATGTAAATGAAAACAGGGTAAAAGAAAATTATGAAAATACATATGAACCTCAGTGTAAGTCGTACTAAACACTATAACTGACTGATACTACGTATAGCAGCACTACTAAACGTTAAGAAGCCCATATGCATCAGGACAACAAAGCAGTCGGAACAAACAGACACACACACACAAAAGCACTCTCTCTCTGGCACAGGAAGGTGAATGTACATACTTGAGCACAGACATAGAAGGGTCCTTTTATAACCTACACAAAATTGTGCAGTTTATGTATATGATGTCGCTAGGTATAGGAATGTGTGTGTGTGCGAGTGTGTGAACGCCTTAGTGTTGGCAAATATTCATCGTTATTTGTGTGTGTTAGCAAGTCCTTTGAACAGAAAAAGTAAACAGCTTCATTACTTTTATGGGTATTGTGTCTGGTATGAAATTGGCTTAAGAAATGAAAACGCTCTCTCTCTCTCGCTGTCGTCGCATACAGCACATTGATGGCGGTCTCAGACATAATACTAGTATATAAACTTATGTACTCTCGAACAAAGTACAAAGAAGGATATTAAAATCTTGAGCAGCTTGAAGTATAAAAATCAGTGATGTCAAGGTTGAAATATAAAGAAATTTGTTTAAAACGTAAGAGATGTTAAAAGAATTGAATGGATAGGAAGAGTTTTGGAATTAAAATGGGTAAATAGAAAAAATTGCCTTTAAAACTTGATAGAGGTTGTAGTAAGGGAATATAAAAAACAAAAGAGCCTAAAACGTGACAAATTCCCCTATACGAGACTTACTAACTTCAAATCGATATTAAATTATTAAGGCATGTAACTTGATAAAAAGAATGATGCAGAACTTGTTCTTTCAGTTGTGCAGTTCTCAGAATTCAGTCCCATGTATTGTATTGTGCTATTTATCGTGTCTATAAGAAACATGGTAATAAGTGGAACTGGATTTCCACACAAAGATCTCCATAGAGCAATGTGGATAACCCCTGATAGTTGCAGTCAAGGTAAAGGAAGCAAGACATCGCTAAGCTGCATGCGCCCGACATAGCCAGTACCATATGCTAACCAACCCATTCAATTACTGGAAAGAAACGCTCCTAAGTCCGATAATCCTGACACACAGGGGCAGCATATTTCGCATTCTATAATCACTGCCGTAATGATCGTAGTTTGGCAAGAAAAAACACGGCCTCACAAGTGCTAGTACTGAAGAATGTATCGTATTGTCTAAGTAGAAGGTTGCCGTATACAAGGAAACACTACATGATAACTCGTGCAGTGAGTAACGATATAACGAGAAAAGGATAGAGACGAAACATATTTTTAACTAGTAAAGGCATCTATGGAGGCATATAGAAAGCGAGGAAATTTTAAGGTACAAGGATAGCGCAAAAATAGGTAGATAGCGAATAACCCCGAGATAGCCGATGCCTATCCCAACAACTCTATCTCAATCACTGCACAAACACAACACAAACGCCCAATATTTGTTGTTCCTATTTGACCATTGCCCCAACAACCGTTCTCCGGTATGAAAAACCAAGCAAGGAACCAAGGAATAAAGGTGAAGCTCGAAAATTCATAAACTAGTGTAGGGAGTATGGAATAGGTATCCTCACCATTAAAGACAAAAATTGAAATTGGTGCAAATAAGGAAGGACTATATTTGTACGGTGCTCGTTCCCAAAGGCAACGCAAGTGAAGAAATCAAGCAAATCAGGATGGAGTAGTTTGTCCAACTCTGTGAAATAAGTATGTTAGTGTGGTAATTACACGGCTTAAATACACAAAAGCTGCGGGTGCCAATAGACTGCCAGTAGACCTTTTTAAGACCGTCAGATGAGGTGATAATGTGCCTGCACCATCTATCGCTGTTTGGAATTTGATCTGATGTGTCCTGTACTAAAGAAAGGTGATTCTAGGTAGTGCAGCAACTATATTGCGTTCATCCTGTTGAATATCCCATAGAATGCTCTGCCAAGTATGTTAAGTGAAAACTAAAGCCTTTATTACCGAACTTGATTAATTTTTATCATTGTGTTTTCAGACCTGGTAAATCCACGACAGGCCAGATATCCACACTGTGATAAATCCTAGAGAATATCCAAGAAATGCAGATCGACTCTAAAGCGATATCCGAGCGTCCGAAGAAGGTAAAGACAGTCCCATCTTCTGACTCTAAAACGGCATTCGACCGACCGATTCCGACACGATCCTACCCATTGGATGACAGGGGTGATTTTGGTATTCCTTCGAAGCTGATACAACTTTGCGGGATGATGCTGATCGAAATCTGGACACAAAGTCTACCAATCGAGGCTTTAGACAAGGCAATAGTCTGTCATGCGATTTTTTAAACTTGAAATGGAGATGATCATGCCGAAAGCTGCAGTAAACACGACTGGTACCATATATCTCGTATACGCCGTTGGTATAGACATCATTGGCCGAGGACTGCGGAATGTTACTACAACCTTCTCAAGTATTTAGAAGCAGTCGGCAGAAGTGGTTCTCGTGGTTATTTTTTATTTCTTATTATAACAATCCGCTTATGTTTGATATGCAAGCGTGTCTGTTTAAAAAAGACCTGTACAAACCAATGTACAGGGAAAACAGCGTCCGAAGAAGGTAAAGACAGTATTATCGGCTGATTCTAAAGCGGTATTCCATGGACCAACTCCGATACGACCGTACCCTTTTGATGATATGGCTAATTTTGGTATTCCTGCGAAGCTGATACAACTTTGCGGAATGATACTGACGTATAGCTGGACACAAAGTCTTCAATGAAAATGGGCACAAATCTTACAGAGCCATTTTCTACCAAGTGAGGTTTTAGACAAGGCGACAGTCTGTCATGCGACTAATGCGGAAAGCTGCGTAAACACGACTGGTACCAAATTTCTCGTATACGCCGTTGGTATAGACATCATTAGCCGAGGACTGCAGGATGTTACTACAACCTCCTCTAGCTTCTAGAAACAGTCGACAGAAGTGATTCTTGTGGTTATTTCTTATCATTTGTTTCAACGAACAAGAAAAAGGGACTGGTGGCAAAAGATTTGCCAAAAATTAAAAGGTGCAGTCTGCGGATGATGGCTATTTTAAGGATTCAGACAGTTCTTTCTATAAATAGGGCGTGTAAGCTATGAAATATCACTGAGATTAGTACACCGAGCTAAAAAGAGATAGTGTTATGAAATAAACAAACTTTTCTCCCAAACTTCCAGCGTATTCTTAGTTAGGTCGGCTAATTATGGGACCGACCTCCTATTTGTTGTACCTGCCGAATTGGAGAGAAGAAAAAAAATTTCCTTAGGGAAAGCGCTTGCGGATCCTATTAAATAAGCTCAAAGTCGTTGTTCTTTAAGAATATACGTTTTTCTCAAAGAATCTTCGTTTACTTCTTTAAATATACTTCAATCAAATTTTTGCAATAGATCCGCATCCTTCGTCCTGGCTATAGCCCACATTTTAAGCATTCCCCTTTGATCTGCCGAAAATCGCTTCATTCGCCACACTGTCGACTATACCACAAGTACAACCAAAAACGTTTGTACTATCGACTCTAAAACAAATGTTCAAAATTCGTTCTCCTCCAATGTTCTCCGCCACACGATGTGAAACGATGCACCATTTGCGCTGTAACGCATAGGAGGCGAATACCGTTGCAAAGGACCACAGCTATAAACGCAAATAATGGTAATTTCGCCAATTCAACGACCTCTGATGTGCTATGGCCCACCGTTGCTAGTGAAGCGTACGAAGAACTAACACAGAGCGAAAACAAAAACCCCAACCAAACGAGGCAATTTTTATGAATTTTTTATAAACTACAATAAAATTAAACGTTTTGTGTTTGATTGGTGTGAATGAAAGAGCAACGCCGCCGACATTCAATGTGGTGCAGCGAGCAGCAGCTTGTTCTCTAGTAGGGCCACACGAGCAAAGGATATATGGTTGGATGTTTACACAAAGGATAACATAACAAAATCAAATGCATTGTAAGCATCATCATCGAGCAGAGAGGGTAACCTACTTTATGAGGCTAATTGTGTAAGGAAGATAGAGCAAATGAAATGGTAGCAGAAATTTGGCTTTTTTTTGGGGGGGGAGAACTAAAAAAACGTGTCCTAATTGGTAAATAGAGTGAACAGTAACATATTCAGGGACATGGACTGAATTTTCTGATGAGAAATATATTGGTTAAGAGGAGGTAGCTAATTTGAACAGTTTGTCAAGATGAATAATAAGTTCGAACAATTTACCAACATTTTCTGTTTTAAAGTTTCTGATAACTCTGTGTCAACTATTTGCTACATCTCCCCCATTTGTCCTTGTCATTGCTGGCAATAGCGAATGCTCTCAACCACTGCGCATCTAAATGGCAATCAATCAAATTAGTGCGGCCATCATTGCCAGATAGTGATTTCATACATAAAAAAGAGGTGTTGACATTTTGCAGCGACCAGTGCAGTACAAAATGTTCAACGAACAGCAGGGCCGAAGAGTCCTTTTGATTGATTGATGATGGATGCATTTTAATCAATTTTATGTGGGGGTGTTAGGGGGGGCGGGCGGCTGCACAATAAAACTTACCCTTTAGTAAAAAATACTTTGGTCACATCAATCAGAGCAGCAGACTGAAATGAAGAGACCGAAATCAAATTGCATTAAAATCGAGTACTAAAAATCAATGTTAATTATTTAAAAAAACAATAAATGTTATACATTTTCATGTCATCGTTTACTTTTGAAGTCAATGTAATACTCTGTCGTCCCAGGTAAAGTAGTACTTGTATTTGTGTAATGTTTTACATGTGACAACTTGTGATTTTGGTAGTTTATTTTAAATTTTTTGCTCGTATTTTTTCAAGTGCCTCTGTCAATGGGACACTTGAAAAAATTGTTCGTATTCTAAAGCGTATGTAAGTCTTATGGAACTCTGTGTGTGTGTGGTAACTACTTCTAGAGAATCTGTATTGGTTTTAATGGTATTGTGGCTGGTTTTTTTTTTATCGTCGTTTGCTCGATTGGTGCTTCTACTTCTGTTACAGTTTCACTTTGGCTGTTTTTTTTCTACTTCTTTCTTTGTTATCATTTTCAACACAATTTGACTTGATTGGCATCAAGAGAGTTACAAAACACTTTGTATTAATAAAAAATGATAATGGAATCAAACGAAGCCAATTGTGAGCGAAGAGGGGGAGAGAACATATTTCTTTGTTGGTATTTTAATGGGATATTTAATGTAAGTGAATGATATAATAAGTCTCAGGTTGCGTATGAAATGATTTTATGAATCAGTTGAATAAAATATTCGGAACGTGGTACATATGTTCGGCCATTTATGGGGTGTCGATGTTGTTTATTGTCAACAGAGGGTATACGATAGTTTTCTAGATGGACCAGACACATGGCAATACGTTGTAAACATTAGTTGTTTTATGTTACTGCAGTCTTTTTATAGATAGAAATGTAGTCTGACAAATGGGAGACGGTAAAACTGACATTAAACTATGGTCGTTGAGTTCGAAGGCGGAGACTGTTTGTAAGTGGGAAATAAACGACTTAATAACAACAATTTCGAGTTTCCAAATTACCTACAGATGACAGAGTTTAAATCGAATGTAAACTGCGAGGTGTTACTGCAATACCCTGAGGGTTTTAAAAGATTTCTCCAAATTACACTAAATAATGACCTTGGATTGGATCGCATTTGATGACAAGGATCACGTAAAAAAGAGCGAATTGTTACTGCCGTCTTCTCAGGGGAAGTAAGACAGTCCAATTAGATAAGGCAAACCGAGAACAAACTCAAGTCTAATAATAATTAAATTTTTAGATCACATGCCGATGACAAAGGTATCGTCGACTTGAAACTGCGAGGTGTTACTGCAAACTTCTCAATGATTTAAAAGAATTTTCTGAAATACATCATGATTTATGTTGTAATAGAAATGTTAAGTTCTTGTATCACAGTTTGGTGATTAGGATTACATCGACTAAAAAGAGCTAAGTATTACTGAAGTCTACTGAAGGAGTCAGCCAAATTGGAAACGGTTAAACGGAAAACAAACTAACATCGTTTATTTTGAACGACGCCTATAATTTTTAAGTGGGAACTTACATGATCTAATAATAAAGTTTTCCAATTTCCAGTTCACTAACTGATGATGTAGGTATTTTCAACTGAAAACTGCTAGATGTTACTGCAATATTCTCAAGGACTTAAAATGATTTCCTATTGTATATTGACTATTTGACGTTGTAAAAGAAATTCGAAATTCCTTACGTCGCATTTTCATGATTAGGGTTACGCGCAATCAAAAACGCAAATTTTTACTGCAGTCTGCTCGAGGATAGAAAAGAAGACAGTAAAAAAGTATAATGTAAAATTGAGGACAATCTCAGGTCATTGAGTGGAAAATTACATGACCTAAGAACGACAATTTAACGACTCCACATCTCATACCGGTGACATCGACTGAAGGTGTTACCGCAATCTTCTCAAAGATTTAACATTACTTCTAGAATATACCGACTAGATTACGACATGACTTTGAAGAATCAATTTGTTAGTATTATAAAATCATTATGATAATAAGGAAAACATAATATGAAAAGAGTGTGTTTTACTGCAGTCCTGTCACGGTTTGAATGTAAGACAGCCAAATTGTATAAGGTCTAAGGACTTTTATTGAGAAATTACATGACCTAATGCTAACAATTTCCAGTTTCATAACACCTACCGATGACATAGATATCACCGACTAAAAACTGCGAGATGTTACTGCAATCTTCTCAATGATTTAGAAGTGTTTTCTGAAGTATATTCACTACATCATGACATAATGTTGTAATAGATATTTTTAAGTCTTTGAATCGCATTTTGCTGGTAAGAATTACATAGAATGGAAATAGTGAATTGTTAATTCAGTCTTCTCAAAGATTGAAAAGAAGACAACCAAATTTGATAAGGTAAACTTGACTAGAAACTCAGTGGGAAATTGCCTAACAAAATAACAATATCATAACAAGATCGCTTAACGACGACTGAGGTATCATCTACTAAAAACTACTACGTGTTACTGCAATCTTCTCAAACATTGAAAAGCATTTCCTACAATATATTGACTAATTGATAACATGACGTTGTAATACAAATTTCTAAGTCTGTAAATCGCATTTTGTTGATAATGTTTACAGAGAGTGAAAAGAGCGTATTGTTACTGCAGCCTTCTCAAGGACAGAAAAGATTACAAATTGAAATAAGGAAAACCCGACTATATACCGGAGACAATTTAAACATGGGAAGTTAATAGAACATCATTTCCCTTTGCACCCCATGAATGAGGGATGGGACAGCTTTTTCCGTTAGTATGAATTAACTCGCTTTCTATTTGTATACGCACAAAACAGCATATCCTCTTATATACGAATGCGGATGTCAGTTTTTTTAAAAAACTTTAGCTAGACATACAGATTGACTTGACACTACCCAGGGGTCGCCAATGAAAGAATTGTTCAGTGAACTACATCAGGAAGCGATCCTTCGATCCCCGCATGATAGTCTCGTGTTCTAACCATCATACTACAGCCGGTCACAAGATACACAATAGTATATTCAATATAATTCTCTTTTGAGATTCCTTTGTGATATTTTTTTTCAAAAGTTACTTGTCGAGAACCGAATTCCCAAGGGATTCCCCTGAGTCCTGCCCTGTGATACTGAAAGTGAGAAAAATCGTTTGACTGAAATGTTGTTGCGAGTGCCCAACGTGTCCAATATCCTCTCTAGTTTGAAGACTCCAGGATTTGTCTTGCTAACAAGATATAGCAAATTCTAGGCAACAAAGGCTATGTTAAAACTGTCAGGCGATCACTGTAACAGAATGGATCTAATAAATAAACTTATTTAATTTAATTTAATTTAGCTGACAAAGGACATAAAATATCTCCCTTTTATCTCTTTACCATGACAAGAGCGTATTATAAGATTTGTAATAATATTTCCCCTACACCAATTTGCAATTACATTAAACAAGACATTAGCAACCTCATTTTCTTTAATTAATTTCATGGCTTAAATCAATTACAACTTGCACAACTTACTGATCAACTGGCAATAATATAGTCTATCATTCATTAGGCCGTCCGTCGTGTAGTGCAATATTTGGTAGCAGCAATTGCGAACAGTGGCTGCGGGCACTGCATTAAATGTCAAAATGTCTAAATAAAGTGATTATTAACGTTTACAGCTGCAGCGGCAGCGGCGGCAATGGCGGCTGAACATAATTGAACACTCAATAAATTTGGCCTACCAACTAGGCGAAACCAGTCAGTCAGTCAGTCAATGCAACTCCAGCCGCCATCGTAGACCCAAATCTTAATGTAAACAGAAAAATGGGATTATAAAACCAAACTTCCAATCATTTTAATTAACATTTCCAAATATTGTTCAACACCTCCGCACAGATGCACAGATATAGAGTGGCTCTGCTGGTGGTGTGGATATAACGTTATTAAGGAAAATATTTTGATAGGCCTTACTCCATGCAATGGATGTAGTGGTGGCGGTGGTGGGGTCACAATTTGTGTCCCAACCCATAATTCGTACGCTTTCCGTTCAAGTTTACACGTTGCCATGTACAGAGGTACAACGCAAGCATCAAGCACCATGCACGAGTATGAGTGAGTGACTGCTTTTGTGTTTGTGTTTACATTAATCTGAGGATTTGTTCGATCGTCACGTTATGTTGTCTGTCGCTCTACTTGGACCGGCCGACCAAATCTGTGATGACATCGAGTGCCAGCCAGCATTCATGGAACGGCTTAAGTTGCCTGATGTCTGATTTGGTTGGATTTGGTGGTTTGTCCGCGTATGCCTGTGTGTGCGTGCGGGAACACGTTAGCGGTTGGTCCATAAAAGGTGACAATTTGGAATCGAAATTGTGGCTAAGTTGACGGTGTTGGTAGTGGTGATGATGGTTATGGTTATGTGATATTTTATGTTTACTGCTTTTTTGAGACCCTGTTTTGAATTTGACGCTTATTTTTTTTTACAGTCATCAACAAATTAAGCTGTCGTCTGTTGAAATATTATTTTATGGTTGAAAATGTCATCGTAGTTGTCAATTTGGGCAATACGGATGACGGTGTTTGATGCAAGAGTCTGTTAGATGAATAGACGACACTCAAATTATGCATTATTGGGAAATCACAAAGTTTTTGAGAGTAGTATTTTTTAGGTTGAAATAATAAAAACGAAGAGCTGAAGAAAATA
The DNA here is from genome assembly GCA_964034835.1 of Muscina levida. Lineage (NCBI taxonomy): Eukaryota > Metazoa > Arthropoda > Insecta > Diptera > Muscidae > Muscina > Muscina levida. Next base: position 146,175,828 of record OZ035883.1, on the reverse strand, counting down.
TTACTGATTTTAAGCCAATAGACAAACAGACGGATGTTTGGGGTAGGATAAATTTAAGTTTTCGTAAATCACTTTGTGTAATTAACATCAGCGGATGTCCAGTGATTTTAATTATATAAAAACAAAAGATAAAGTTTATTAACAATTCATTAAAAGAATCAATTGAAATTATTGGGAACAAAGCAGATATCTTATAACTTGTAAAAAAAGAATTAAATTTACCTCGAAAGAAGGCAATTCAAAGGCATTATTTACTATTGAACGGAAAATTTCTTTGTTCGCAATTAACCGTAACTGCTTTTGAAGAAGATTACGTATAAACGAAAGAATTTTAGAATTTATATTCCGGAGAGATCATTAAAGAGTTGGACACGGTATTTTCAAACTAAGTCTCCAAAGAATAAATGGACATCATCAGCGAGTATATATATAAGCGTTCAGAAAACCGGAAGACATGAAGATTCTTGAAATTATACTGTAAATGTTCTTTTAGTTATAAATTTGTGGAAGATATTCCGACGTAGTCTTGAAACTTTATAAGAATATACCCCAAATTTGTCATCGATTCAGTTCTTACATTCCTCTAGGATACTTTTCATATACACTTAAAAGATACTTGGAGCGAGTCAGAATTGCATATCAATGGCAAGTTATGTTTTACAGTGTACAGTTGGAATAAGGATTCCTACTGAACAAATGTCCACTAATTTTGCGAGCATCTTTAACCGGGATATTCTCTCCAGGATAAAGTACGATTTTCTATTGCATAATATTTTTCAAGGTGTTCCCTGCCAGTTCCAACAAGTTAGTCCTAAAATTCAAGACTGAAGTTTGATTCCTCAGCATTTCTAGATCTTAACTGGTATCTATTTTAGGGTATATAAGTAATATCCCTAAGTAATAGTGAGATATAATCTGTCTGCGGATTAATATACTTATGCTTATTTTATTCCAACGACAGTATACCTTGCTGGGGTTTGAACTCACTACCTAGCGATAGTTAGTCAGCCATCTAGCCTATGAATATGCATTCGAATTCTATGGCTGAAACTAATCATAAATTGTTTTAAGAAAAACACACGAACACTTTACTCGTCTATACACATTCAGCCTTATTTCTCATAGACGGAATGTGCATACAAACGGAATGGCGGAATAATAATTCATCGAAGACCTTCATACTTCCTTCTCAAAGAACGTCTTCTAGTTCAAAAATTGGGATACATCCTATCGAAATTTTGGTTAATAGTTTCTAGACTATATAGGACATATTTCCGACAAATATAAATTGAAAAGCAACTGGCATTATAAAATTATGTCCATCCTATACTCATCAGAATTTCTAACATCTTTTCAAGAAGAATATCCTTTGATGAAATTAGCAAAACAACATTAGTACGATAAATGGACGATAGAGGGCTTACTATGCATTTCTACAAATATTATTTATTATAAAGGGTAATTTTTTAAGAGCTATAGGAAAATTTTAAAAAAAAACGCATAAATTTCAGAAAAATGCATGAAATATATATGTATTTATTTGAATCGATAGTACGGTCCATATAATTTAATGTTTGAAGATTATTTTATGCAAATGTTGACCGTGACTGCGCCCCAATTTTGGCATACTCTTTCCAACATTTCGGCCGGTATCTCACTAATAAATGCTTCACTGTTGTCTTCCAATGCGTAAACTGAAGCGGGCATGTGTTTATAGACATGAGCTTTAACATAGCCCCACAAAAAATAGTCTAAAGGCGTTAAATCGCACGATCTAGGCGGCCAATTGATTGGTCCCAAACGTGAAATAAAATGTTCACCGAACTCGCCTTTCAATAAGTCCATTGTTAAGCGTGCTGTGTGGCATGTGGCACCGTCTTGTCGAAACCACATGTCATGCAAGTCAAGCTCTTGCATTTTGGGCAAAAAAAGTTGGATATCATCTCACGGTAGCGCTAACCATTCACAGTTACGTTACGATTCGCATCAGCTTTGAAGAAGTACGGTCCAATGATGCCACCAGCCCATAAACCGCACCAAACTGTGACTTTTTCTGGATGCATTGGTAGTTCTTGCAATGCTTCTGGCTGATCTTCACTCCAAAATCGACAATTCTGCTTATTAACGAACCCATTGAGCCAAAAATTAGCTTCGTCGCTGAACACAATTTTTCGAAAAAAAGTGGATCTTCGGCCAACTTTCACCAAAAATTCTACGTTGCGGTAGGTCGTTCGGCTTCAATTATTGCGCCAGCTGTATTTTGAAAGACTTTGCACCTAAATCCTTCCGCAAAATTTTACTCGTTGTTGAGTAACAGAGGCCCAATTGCTGCGAACGGCGACGAATCGATAATTGATGGTCATCATGAACACTGGCCGATACAGCTGCGATATTTTCTTCACTTCGCACTCTTGGTGGTTAAATGTCCAACAATGTAAATTTGGTGCGAAATTAAGTCACAATAGCCCGAATAGCCGCATCAGTGGGTCAATTAAACTGACCATAAAGAGGAAGAAGCGCGCGATGAACTTTCTTAACAGAGCACGCATTTTGATAATAAAATTCAATAATTTGCAAGCGTTGTTCGTTTGTAAGACGATTCATGGTTAAATTATAGACCAAACTGAAGATGTTTGACAGTGAAACAAAACACGAAACGTGCGTCAGCTGTTTAAACCAGTGTTGCCAAAAAGATAATAGCTAAAAAATCACACTTTAAAAATGTATTCGCACCAGCACATGCTTTACTACCACAGTTTGCATACCGATTCTATAGACAATCTTTAGAAGCGTATATAACAAATGCATATTCGTTACTCAAGCCTTCTGAATTGTTTTTAATCCTTTGATCTAATTTAAGTACAATAGCAAATTTGAATTTCCCCCATTTTATGCTGTACCATCTCAACCAAATTTCCATAATCATTAACCGACTTTTAATCGTATTGCTCTTTAACCACACACAAAACCAGTTGCACTCATTTCTGCTCCACCTTCCATCTTCAACCTTATTATGTTGTAATTCATACGAAAAAGCAACAACATCAATAACAACAACCAACAACTGTTCCAAATTCTTTGACCCGTCTGCGAGTGCGAGGTATCATTGACCCCCTTTTCAGCGAAATTATACGGTTAATGATGAAGAGAGTATAACAGGGTGAGCATAAGTAGAACTCAATTATCCGAAAAATGTTTAACCCGATTTTTGCCACAATATTTGGCTCAAGGCGAGCATAGGGAGAGAGGCGGCAAATAATGATATGAATGTATAAACATTAGGCAGGATTACGTGTCGCTTATTTGGCATATCCTTGAGAGAGAGCAGAAATAAAGTTTTTGCCGTTTTAACGACGCGTTATTTTTATCGAGCATAAATTATGAAATATTTATATAACCAGAGTATTAAATAAATTGTTAAAATGATAAAATTTTATAGTTATTTTATGAGTTTAAAGACTTAAGGGGCCATTGTTGTTGTTTTATGTCCGTCTATGGCTGTGGGTGTGGGTGTCAGCGACGATGCCAGTGTCCTTGCGTGAGTGTGTCCTGTGCCTGTTTAACGATTATGAGCGCAAAAATACATCAAACTATAAAAGCCCACTAAAGTGTCATTCACAATTTTAATGTGACGCTGTGGTTGGTGGCAGCGTTGGTGGCGGGACTGCGTTCGAATGGCATTCCCAAACATTTGCCAAACAAAACAGTGTGGCAACAGCCAAACCAAAATACAAACATCCTGAGTCCTACGTACTCAAACTTTGGCCAACAGAAAAATGGCTGAAACCATTTTCCAAATGCCTACAACAATAGCAAACAACTAAACAAAAATATGGAAACGGAAGTAAGTCCCCTGAGTGTGTTATGAGCAGCCAAAGGAGAGGAAGCACGTTTGTGTGTGTGTGTGTGTGTAGCATCAAAGAGAGCCAGGATGTCAGTTAGGGTGTGTGTGTACGAGGTCTTGTGTGGCCTTGCGTCTCTACGCGAAAATTGTAAATGGCCACAGAAATGCGAAATATTTAGGCTTAAGTGTCACATAAAAATGACTTATCATCTACAAAGTATCAAGTGGCTGTTTAAATTGTCTACTTCTCCCAGCTGCGACTTGTATGCTGTACTATCTCTCTTTCTCTCGCCGTGTTTCTCTTCCTTGCTCTTGGTTACCCTGCTACTGGCGTTTACTATCTTCTGGCTGTCCCCATTTGGCTGCCATATTTTGTCTCTATTACTTTGTCTCTGTCCGCCAACTCCCACCTCAAAAGTAAATTACTCTCTGTGGGTGGCAAATTGGCAATCCTGTTCCTGTTCGTCCTATTTCCATCGTCCCCTTCGTGGCCATATAAAAACTAAACAAGTATAAAGATATAAAGATAATTGTGAATTATAAAGAGAGTCGATTTAGAAAAGTGATTTTGTTATAAATTTTTCAGGCCTTAGGCATGATTTGTTAGCGTTTGTTTATGCATTCTTGCAGGACACTTACTAAGGACGAGGGTAGGTTACATTAGGTTCGTTCATTGTTTTCACAATGTTGCTATTGTGTTTAATGTTGTTGGGCCTTTAGACTGCCTTTTTGTGCTTTATCCATTTCAATTTCATAGGAGAGGGGGCGGGGCAGAGTTTCTTTGTGTTTCAGTGTTGGAAATCCTTAAGGGATTATTTTCTAGGATACTTTATTTGCATGCTTTCTATACATAAACATGAAACTCTAATGTTTTGCATTGAAATGCTTTATTACACTTTCGGTTGTTGTTTCGAATTTGTTTCGTTTTTTTTTGTAGATAATTATAAAGTTTTATTAAAGCAATAGATTTAAATTTTAGAGGATTTTGCGTTCATAGAAAAACAAAACAAATTAAAGGAATTTGAATTGAAATATATTTGAATTAGCCATTTATAATGGGGGTATTATCTTAGGCTGAGGTAGCTCAGCCGCCTTTAGGGTCTTCGCAAGGACCCTCAACACCTAACGAAATAAAAGGGTGGATCGTCCCTGACTAGGGTAAGATATTTTATACTTATTTCCTTATTATATAATACACAAAATATAAATAGAAAAAAAAACACTCCGGATCCTTAAGCTAAGAGCAATCACTGGTCTAATATCCTTTAGATGTTTGATGGCGGGTAATGCTGTCTGGGGATGTCTGCTGTGAGGCATTGCGATGCCTGGGGTTGTTGTCCTTTGCACGAAGAAGCGGTCCTTAGACGAGCGGCGGTAATTCGGAGATTGGAAACAGGACGGGTTGCGGTAATTGAACAGACTCAAGGTCCGATTATACAGGCCTATAGCCCGGTTGTACAGGTCCGATTGTACTGGCCTATAGCCTGGATGTACAGACTTATTGTACGATTCGTATCCTTAACGGACGGGTTTGACGCGGCGGTAATTGTAAATACTCAAGGTCCGATTGTACAGGCCTATAGCCCAGTTATACAGACTTATTGTCAGATTGTACAGACTCAAGGTCTGATTGTACAGGACTATAGCCCGGTTGTACAGACTTATTGTCCGTTTAACAAAGATACTTTTCTTCGTACAATCCCAAAGGATAAAGGCAATAAACTTCGTCTTGGAGGAGTCATCGACGATCGTTGTTGAAAAACGTCGTCTCCTTATATTATGGGTGACATGAACCAAATGTGAATTATGAAGTAATAGTTTGTACTGAATGCCGCAATTTGAAAGAACCTTTGCGTTGCAGTCCAATGATGCTGTGTGTGGTGGTATTGTGTGAGTCGCGACAGCCTTTGCGTTGCAGTCCAATGATGCTGAGTGTGTTGTGTGGTGGTATGTTATGTCGTATTTAAGCGCTCGCGTCGCAACCGGCTGACATGGCATAGTTGGAGAGCATCTGGCTGGCGATCGTAATGTAACGGGTTCAAATCCTCATATTAAGACAAGTAAAGAATTTTGCGAATGCTATTTGTTTTGCCGAAAATCAGCTTAAAGAGTTTCAGCCACGAGAGGACAACAAAGAGCTTTATAAGCTGACAATAATATTCTGCGGGATGTTCCAAAAACACAAATATTCTTCAGAGCACCGGCAGGTCTTCACCGTGCTAGATGGAAGGCTAAGGTAATATATTCCTTAAAAATATATTTATTCAGAGAGCAGTTCAAGTTAAACAAAAGCGAATTATGTGGAATACAGGATGTTTGCAGTTTTATAATTAATATTTACCTTAAATTTTGGTTTGAATCCACTTCTGGACCTTCTGCTTCAAGAAATGACCTCCAGTTATTAAAAGACTTGAAGTCTTATGCAGCAATTAATAAAGAGACAGCGGCAATAGCCTTATAAAAATTATAGGTCATCTCTGGTATTTTTAGGAAGAGCTAGTTGGATTTGCATTTTTGATGACAAAGTTTATCACCAAATTAAGAAGAAGATGGTAAATGCTTTAAACATAGAAGGAGTAGATAATCCAGAAAAACGAGTTACAGTGGATGGAAAACTACTACATTCCAAAAGTCATGAGCATTTTGTATCCAACAATACTCTTAGATTTTTCAGCATAACGGGTATTAAATCGGGTTTCCTAAAAAAATGTTGAAGATTGTGAGCAAGATGCAGACTTTAAATTAAGTAAAGAATTAGTTCGGTCTAGGTTGAAGGTTGTTAATGATATTGCTGAACACGGAGTGGCCTTGATGCAGGAATACAATAAATTGCATACACATTATGGAGAACAGAAGTATTTCCTATTATTATTGGTGAAAGAATTTAGAAAAAAAATATTCAGATCCAAAAAAATCTACCATGTGTAAATAATATTTTACAATATTTTCAAATTTAAAGAAAATTGTAAGCAGTAATACAGTTGTTTATAATTATATTTTCGTGAATAGATTCGTGGCTGAATCCGAAACAGCTGTACAGACTGCCTGGCATTATGAAAATATCATTCTGCTTTTAAGTTTGAGATAAATTCTAAAGTCAATATTTTTTAATGTTAAGTTTTTCATGCAATTAATTCATGTTTAATATTAATATATTAAATTTTTATTTTAATATTATTTTTAACTGTTTAATTTAATTTTTATTTTCGAAATGTACCTTTTTAAGTAATAATACAACAAAAACTGATGAACAAATTTGAAATAAATCATTTCATATTAACTGTACTGTAAAAATTCCAAAGTTGGACTGCAAATTAGTGGAGGGGGGCGAGACAATAGCGTTGCATTATCTATGTTGAATATCTAATAACATTCATTAAACTAGATTTATATTTAAGATAAGCATTAGTAAAATTACAATAAGCGCATATCTATAGCAAAATATAAATGAATTCAGCATACTTACAAAAAATGTATGTAAAACTATGGTGGTTATTTCGGCCATTTGTATGGGAGGTACCAGAAGGAGTGTGGCAAAGGTTTTGATTTTCTGGGGGTTTATCTGTTATTACAAGGTTATTAAACTGACCAAGTTTAAATGCCATCCAGCTGTCCATTTGGAAATTATTGGTAAAAAATAATTTGTCTAAAAATAGGTAATTTTGTATGGGCGGTACCAGAAGGGGTTGGTCGATATAGTCCATATTCACCCACGAGTCAAATTTTGGTATGTGTTCATCTCACACAAAATTTTATTGAATTCAGTATTTTTACTAAAAAGATATGTAGGTAAAAATATGGGGGTTAATTCGGTCATTTGTATGGGAGGTACCAGAAGGGGTGTGGCAAAGGTTTTGATTTTCTGGGGGTGTATCTGTTATTATAAGGTTATTAAACTGGCCAAGTTTAAATGCCATCCAGCTGTCCGTTTGGAAATTATTGGTAAAAAATAATTTGGTTAAAAATAGGTAATTTTGTATGGGAGGTACCAGAAGGGGTTGGCCTATATAGTCCATAGTCACTCACGAGTCAAATTTTGGCATGTGTTCATCTCACACAAAATTTTATTGAATTCAGTATTTTTACTAAAAAGATATGTAGGTAAAAATATGGGGGTTAATTCGGTCATTTGTATGGGAGGTACCAGAAGGGGTGTGAAAAAGGCTTTGATTTTCTGGGGGTTTATCTGTTATTAAAAGGTAATTAAACTGACCAAGTTTAAATGCTATCCATCTGCCCGTTTGAAAGTTATGGGAGAAATATTAATTATAAAAAAATAGGTAATTTTGTATGGGAGGTACCAGAAGGGGTGGGGCAATTCCGCCCATTTACAGTTCCGTTACTTCGTTATGGAAATTATTAATACTGAAAAATTTTCATAAGGATAAGTTAAGGTTTACTCGAGTTATTCAGCTTATCCCTCAGGATGACGGTAAAATTTTGAATTTCGAACCCCGGTAGCGACCCCTAAACCTTTAAGAAAAAAATTAAAAAAATTCACATAGAGTTTTTTTGTACGTCTTAATAAAATTTTAACTTGGCCCATGAAAAATTCCAAAAACATTTTTTTTTTGCCAAATAAGAATCAACCTAATGACTATGTATGTAGGCTTTCTATATATTGGCTGAAGTACCAGTATGCGAGCTCTGCTTCTGTAGTTTTTACAAACATAGACTATGAAGCATATGTTGTTTTGTTCGAGTTCACTTTAATTTGCTACCACTTCCCGCGATTCTCAATAAAGTCGGAGATATATCAAAAAAATTGATTGAAATTACTTTAAAGCGTTTATTTAACTTTAAACAACAGTTTGGTTGCAATACCTAAATTGGATTAAGTGATATGATGAGCAGGCCCCTATAGTCAATTTATTGTACTAATGTAAAAACTATTGTTTTTGCTGATTATTTCAAAGAATATTTTTCAGATTTTAGAAAATCTAGGGCAAAGTTTTTATACAAAATATATAGTGATTTACTTTTTAATTTATATTTTTAGGTAATATGTCCTTATAACCTAGAAATTATTGATCCAAACTTTCATAGAGTAGATACCAAATAATTTTCAATAAAATGTGTAATATGAGTTAGCCTATCGTTTGTATCTTTTAATAACTTTATGATATCTCTCATATATCCTAGAATGCATATCAGTATTGATACAGAGTTTCGGAGAAATAACTGCTATTACAAATGCCTAATTGAGGCTGTTAGAAATGGGCGTGGCACTAAATCAGATGAACTACTGTTGAGACCAAACGAGCAAGCTTATAATCATGAAATTTGGGTAAATGTTCCTCTCCTGGAGTAAAAACAAATTGATATTTTAAAACTTCGGCTATAGGCGCTAGCATCGGGGTTGGGGCATTAAATAATACAAGTTAGCACCCTCATTAAACGACTCAAGTAGGGATTATGTAATTTCCCCTAATGAATATCTAAAGAGTGGCGGATTAAATGGGCGTGGCGGAATGAAGAACATAGAATGCCTAATAAAGCAAGAGGCCTACCCTATGCATTTCCTCTTCCTTTACAAATAACATAAAGTATCATTGGATGGCAAGAATAGTTTAGCAAGAAAAACAATAATCGTTGATAACACTTACGCAAAGCTAGGTTTGCTTCAAAGTCTAGTCAGTCTATGTCAATATTTGTATCATCTCGTTCATGTTCGAAATATATTCTCTCTCTGGCATTATTATCAAATATATTTTAAATTAAACCAATTTCCTGCCTCAGCACAACAAAAATACCATTTTGTCCTTGCTCTTAAAGTATTTGTAACAAAATTGCTTGGTGCAAATTTCCAACATGTAATTTAACACATAATGTATACCTACTTACATTTTCTCTTACCTACTCAGCACGAAACACCCAGCACAAGAGCTCAGGTGTATTTTAAAAACTTTATTGTTTCCTAATTGGACTAGAGAACACTTTGTGCCATCTCTCCTCGCCCATCACGCTACACCAAAACCTTGACGTGCAGCCTGCTACCAAAATTTAAATAATTTTTGACTATGATGTCAGGCAGGCAGGACTCCCCATATCAATTTCAAAATCAATTACCCACATAACTTTTTCCTTTGACGATGACGACAACAACAACAGCAACAACAACACTGACGACGATGATGGTGCTAAGGATGCTACCTAAAAGTGAAACAGTGCTCCCCCCCCCCCCCCTTTCCTTCTCACTCTGCTGACACAACCAACTGCAACCAATTTCCTAGTACACAAGTACGACAAAACTTTTGCCAGTTTGATGGAACGAAACTCTGTCGAACTTCAGGAAGAACAGCAACAAACAACAACTACAACATTATAATTACTTTTGTACCAAAATAATAATAAAAAAAAAACACAGCACTGGAAGAATTGCTGTATCGTTTCATGTGTATTATATGTAAATATGTTAAACATTGTTTGTTAAACAAGTGGTAAAAACTGCATAAATGTGAACGAGTAGAGTTGTACTATTTTATTTTGTCCTCTTCTATTTTTTACACTTTTACATACTAACACACCCACATTCCAGGGCAAAAACAACAAAAAAAAACGAAAAATATTATATCGTTACGATATGCGAAAAATTCATATTTCGAATAAAATGTAATAACTGAAATCCGCCTGGCATTCATAGGGCACTGTGGGGAAGAGCAGAAGTAAAAGTGAACAGTCGGTACCTCGATGAAGTCGACAGCAACTTTTGAGTGGTCAAGTTAAGCAGCAGGTCTAGTAAAAGCTACTCAAGTCTAGTAAACGATTCTCAAAAAAAAACTTACGTTTAGATTTGTCGTTAAACTGCAGGTGTATGTGTATTAGTGTCAACATAGAAGTGTGTAAACTGACTCGAATTCTAGATAATCTCTCATAACTCATTTATAGAAAGCAAGGGGAAATTAACTTATACGTTTAAGTTTCTCTTTCTGCTTACATAAATCTCACCTGTAATGGTTCCCCCACTGTGCCAATCTAACGTCCGCTTGTTATGCTAATGGAAGGTGTGTGTGATTATGCCGTGTATATGTTTGAGTGATTGTTGTTGTTGTTGGTTATGACTGTATTTTTAGGTGCAGAACACAGGTTTTTATGGTCCTCTCCCATTAAATGCGTGTCCTTGTGTATCCTTGTGTGTGTGTGTGTGTGGGTGTGTGTGTGTGTGCATGAGTAAGTGTTTAAAAGTGATGGATGTATGCGGTGGTACCCCAATGCCGGCAAAGGATAAATGTGTGTTTGGAAAAGCTACAGCAATAACAGCAACAACAACCGAAAACCATAAAACATAATTTACATAAAGTAAGCATAAATTTCAGACCGTAGCTTTAACAGCTATACCAACAACAACACACCAACGACATCAACAACAACATTACCAACAACACCAACAGAGGCATAAAAAGTTATAACACCTCCTTGAAAGTCGGTTTTGTGGTATATAAACTGAAGGTATCTAGGATTCGCATACGCTGAGGAGTGCGTAACTACCACTCCATACATTTGCCATGTTGTTTTCTCAGATTTCACAATGTTTGTTGTTGTTTTGTTTCGAAAACGAAACAAATTCAAAAAGAGAAGCGAAATGAACGAGCGAACGAACAAACAAAATAAGTCATTATGAAAATTATAGCGTCTGAAGTGACTGTGTGTGTGTGTGAGAGAGAGTAAAATGTGGACCATGCCCAAGCCTTTAGAGAGCATAAAAAGGATTACAATTTCTTGTATGAAAATATTTTTTTTAGCATATCTTGCCGTAGCAAGGCGCTGGTAAAGGAAAAACTATTAAGTTGAAAGATTAATAAACTTTTCGTAATTTTGTAAGACGGATTTGGATGAGCAAAAATGACCTAGGGAAGAGAGTAGTTTTTTCAATAGATCAGTTCACATATTTTATTTTATTTCGACTTCAATTGCTAGGATATAAACAATGTCCAAAGGACATACTACAAAAGATATATATTTAAAGGGTGGTAAAATTTTAATGGGCTTATCTTGATTTTGAATAAAACACAAATTATTTATTTATTTTTTTTTATTTTTGAATAAAACACAAATTATTTAGGGAATTATTGTCATTTCTTTTTATTATGATAATATCGGTATGGTTCAATTTTGTCTGGAACAAAATATCGACCAAATGGCCGCAACGACCTCGGCGGCACACCTCCATCCAATGGATAAAATTTTCGATGACGTTGACGCATAATTAAGGTTCTATGCCGTTAATGCGCCGAATTATCTTATCCTTTAGCTCTTGAATTGTTGCTGGCTTATCGACGTACACATGTTCTTTCAAATAATCCCAAAGAACGAAGTCCAACGGTGTCAAATCACATGATCTTGGAGGCCAATTGACATCGCCACCACGTAAGATAACATGGCCATTGAATTTGTCGCTCAAAAGAGCCATTGTTTCGTTAGCTGTGTGGCATGTGGCACCGTCCTGTTGAAACCACATATAGTCCAAATTCTTATCTTTCAATTCGGGCCATATAAAGTTCGTTATCATCTCACGATAGCGAACACCATTCACAGTAACAGCCTGACCGGAATCTTAAAAAATTAATTACCCTTTACACACCATGAATGAGGTATGGGATAGCTTCTTGCGTTGTTGTGAATTAACATGCTTTCTATTTTTAGATTTACAACTAACGGCACCTACTTGTTTATCGACGAATACGAACGTCACTGTTTGAGAAGCTCTTACTAGACATGCCGATTGACTCGAGAGGAGCCGACAGTGAAAGACAATTTTTCTTTTAAGATGACTGGAGTTGAACCTGTGATCTCCCGCATGGTAGTCACGTGTTCTAACCACTATGCTACGGCCGGTCCCCTAACCGGCCTCATTTTGGAAAAAATACGGCCCCATGATGCCGCCAGCCCATAAACCGCACCAAACAGTCACTCTTTGTGGGTGCACTGGTTTTTCGACAATCACTATTGGATTATCATTCGCCCAAATGCGGCAATTCTGATAACTGAGGAATCCACTAAGGTGAAAACGTGCCTCATCATTGAAGATGATTTTCTTCGGAAATTGCCATTTCTTGCCACCATTCTGACCATTGACGACGTTTGGTATGGTCAAGAGGCATTAGTTCTTCAGTCAATTGCACCTTGTAAGTGTGTAAATGCAAGTCTTTATGCATAATGTTTATTGACGACGAGCGTGAGAGGTGCAATTGTTGGGCCCGACGACGAGTTGAGGTGGACGGATCTTCAGCCACACTATCGCGAACAGCAGCAATATTATCTGCAGTACGAGCTGCACGCGCATTTACTGGTGTTTTCACATCTGCTACATACCCGGTTTGCTCAAATTTTTGCACGATTTTTCTGATTGACCGAAATTGACCAAAAAAATCACGAAGTCCATGATATGCATTTTGATTTGAACGCGCATTTTCATAATAAAACTTAATTTCCCTTTGCACCCCATGAATGAAGTATAGGATAGCTTCTCGCGTTGTTCTGATCTAAAAGGCTTTCTATTTTGTATTCACAACTAACGGCACCTACTTGTTTATCGACGAATTCGAACGTCACTGTTTGAGAAGCTTTTACTAGACACGGCGAATGACTCGACACTTAATACTGCGAAGTTGCTGTCAACAACATTCGAGGGGAGCCGACAATGAAAGAAACAATTTTTTAAGATGACTGGAGCCAGGTTTGCACCTGCGATCTCCCGCATGGTAGTCGCGTGTTCTAACCACTATGCCACGGTCGGTCCCCAAAATTTTCATAATAAGCCTGAATACCTTTAACGTGCTGCTCGATTGTGAATCTTTCCATAATTCAAATTAAGTTAGTCTGAAATTGTGAAATGGCAAATGAAATGCAGAAAAGAACTTGACGTTTACGTATGGTACACATTCATCATTGGCCCTCACAATTTAACCACCCTTTATTTATACACTTATCTCGATCAATATTTGCACATCCGGCTCGAAGGACCAAAATTAAAATGTGATACACAAAAAATGTATCTCAAGCTTATATGGGAATCATGAAGAACGAAGAAACGCACTTAGGGTTAAATGAACTAAAACTATGTTGTATTTGTGTAAATCCAGGTACTTTGGCATCGAGTAAGCGGTACCCTTGGCTGCGTCTGACCCAGATTCACGAGCTGTAATACAACTGCGACGTGCTGCTCGGGTCTTGCAACGTGCCATCGTCTTTTGAACCATTGCCATGAAAAGAAGTAATTAAGTTTTCATTTCTAATCCCCTTTCTTTAAGTACCCACACTTGACATCAAAACTTTATATCCCTCATAAATAATAACAAAATTCTGCCCATTTCGATGTCTATGTTTATAAACTGTAACAATTTTTTGTTCTTCAGTATAAATTGTTTATATACAGATATTTTTTTTATTACTCACACATTGTTTATAACTAAATATACCATTGTGTTTTTGTGCTGCCATTATTTTGGGGAATTCTTTTCGCCTCTTCAAACTATTTGTGTTTATAAACACATATTTTTATACTGTTTGACACAATTTGTCGCGCGCAACAAAAAATAAATAGTAATGCACAAAAAATCTGTTGTGCAAAGCTCAAAACAACACACATACCCCATAAACTATTACAAAAAATTCAAAGTTTTCTATATGTATATCTTTTCGTTGCAATATTTTGCGCCTCCCTCAACGTCCGTTCAAACTCAGATGCTGTGACAATCAAAGCGGCAACATCAGGCGGCCATTGGAGCAAGAAAAAACTAAAAAATTTGCTGAGTTTGTAGAAAAAAAAACGTTTTTGCTACAAAAACTAAAGATTGCAAACAACAATTTGTTTATTGTATGAAGAGGAAAAGAGAACGAGCGCAAAAAAATAAACATCACAAAAAACTCTAAAGTCTCTAAAGAACACACAGAGGAATAAAACCATTGGCTACAAATTCCGCTTATTTTTTCGCTCTCTATAATAAAGTTATCAAAAACAGCAGAATTTGTTTGAAATAAATGCAAACAAGCTAAAATAGGAAACAAATAACAGAGCAACAAAGTGACTGAAGCGGGAACTTGTTTTTTTGTTTGTATGTTAACAATGATCCTATAGCTGCTGGGAACTCTAATAAAGTTTGAGCATAGAACTTTTTTTGCATATGGCAACACTATGTCAAACAGATGACGCTTATAAAGTGAAACTCACACACACACTCAAAGAGTTTGTGTGTTACGGGAGTTTGAATGAGTTTGACTTGCTTTCGCTAGTGGAAAATATAATTGCCCCTATACAAGTTATGACAAAGTGGAATAATCGGAAGGATAATCGGGATAATCGGATTTAAAAACAACAAAATTTCTCTTTACGCTCCATGAATGTGGTATGGGTTTTATAATATTTATAATTTGTTTTTTGCTTTTAAATTGAAAATGTACAAAATTTTGAAAATACATTTTTAAAACGGACCAACATTTTTTACAAGACTAATATGGCCGACCTTAATGGTTAGAAAGCGCTACTATCATGCTGGAGACTAGTATTTGACCCCTGTCTCTGTCAAGTACTTTTATTTGATGAATACAAAACGTAATTACTCTATTCTCTTCCACAGTCATATTATAATGGTCTAACAAAAGATCTAATCAAACCGTTTGGGTAGGTTATGAGTTTACCCGTTACAAACATATCGCATATAACCACAGAGATTAAAAATCTGTTTTTAGAAAATAATTTTGTAACTTGTGAATGGATTCACATGATTCTTAGCTTCAAACAGATGAATTTTTCAGATCAATTAATTTTTTAGAATTGCTAATTGATGTGGGGTTTACTAGAAGCTCCTATTATTATTACCATAGTAAACTTTTAAAAATACAAAACATAATTTCTATATTCTATAGCATATTCAAGTTATGACGTTAAAAAATAAGTATTATTAATATCCTTTCAGCAGTTTTGTAGTTTACCCGTTACAAACGTTTCAAATATACCCACTTTGATTCAAAATAGATTTATTTCGGTAATAGTTTTGTAAATTGTGAACGGATAGGGCTAATTTGATGAAATTCCACATAATTGAAGCTAAAGTATTTTCAAGATGATGTGGGGACAACTGTGTCGCCCCCTAGTTGTTACAAAAAATGATGTTTCAAAATATATAACAAATGATGTTTTAAAGAAAGAACTATTACAAAAATTTCAGTAGATTTTGAGTTTACCCGTTACAAACATACCGCATATAATCACAGTGCTTCAAAATAAATTTTTGGAAAATAATTTTGTAACTCGCTAACGGATTCACATAATTCTTAGTTTCAGTCAGTTAATTTGCGTTTTTAGGATTGCTTCTTGATGTGGGCTCTATTACATAACCAAATTATGGTATTAATATGTAAGAATTATTAAAATCCTTTCAGCAGTTTTAGAGTTTAGCCGTTACAAACGTTTCCCAAATAAAATGCTGTGAATCAAAATCATTACTCTTATAAAACAAAATGTAATTTGTTATCGATTTAAGGGTGAGTTGGACGATATTTGTCATGATTGAAGCCAAGTTATTTTCTAGATGAAGGGGAGGTGCCACCGACTGGACCACCTAATTATAAAAAAAATAAACGTGTAAAAATAAATTTTATTCTGTTCGATATACAAATTATAGTGTTTCAAAAAAAGAATTATTAAACTCGTTTCAGTATGTTTTGAATTACCCATTACATACTTTCCTCATATAACAACGGTGGTTTAATATCAATTTTTAGAGAACTTATTTTGTAACGCATTAACGGATAAAGCTATTTAAACATATTTTCATATTATTGAAGCTGAGGTGTATTCCAAAAGATTGACGTCTTTTCCAATCTTCTTTCCAAGTCTTTCCCTACGATATACCCCTATATGTTATATGTTACTCCAAATCGTTGCCCTCTCTTACAGCACGATTTAATAACATACCATAAGTTTTCTTTATTTTGTCTGGAATTACTCTTAAGCCAGCATACGTTTCTTTTCACTGTTACTTTACTGTCAGATGTTGACATATAATCCTCTTATTGATTATATTCAATCAAAATCACAGATGTTTTATGCACCCATACCCTCCCCTAACAGCAGCACCACATCAACATATGAATATCATTTTGCTACTGCAGAAACAGAAGGAGCTGCTGCTGTAAAGATTTTATATCTTAGCAGTCAGCCGATTTTCTATGGTGTATATGTTGACATTTCGTTTGTCATCACTTTTACTTTTGTTTCTTTATTTTGTTCTTTTTTCAGCTCAAAAGAGCATTGCGGAAAGAGAAGATAATGCAAGGGCAACTGGGGTACAAGATTAGCTACGTTTCCCCCAAAAATTCATGTGCATAGACTATAAAAGGTTTTGTTGTTCATAACATATGTAGGTTGATTACAATTTGATGTTTGATAAATTGTAGATCAAATCTACAACCTAAATTCAAAACCGCTTCATCTGTTTTATCTGCCACTAGTGCAGTCACTATTACAGTTCCAGTATGCAGCTTTAGTTGCTAAACCCTTCTCACTCAAGTGTCATGACAATCACACTAATTAATAAAACCATATAGGAAATGGGGCTGAGAAATGTAATTAAATGCTATTGTTGCTACGGTCTAACTACGATGATAATAAAGTTGTTTTTGCACCCTTCTGAAACTATTAGAACGCTCAGCTCAGACACCTTTTTATAATGGGCTCAAAAGACATTCATCATCACATCATATTTAGTATAATAGACATAGCGGCATGCAGCATCATTGTAATCGTCATCAACAGCAGCAGCAGCAGTGGCATATTTAGCACCATCAGCACCAACACTATCAATGATGGTGTCACAACCACCACTATCTTCATCATCATCATCACAAACTCCTCCCCGGTTTCACATGTTCTATAAACAGTGCCATGTGATACTTTGCAAGTCCGTCTGGCCATTACATAGCTCCACCGCTCACTCACTGGGTTTTGCATATCCAAAACATATAGAAAAAAAACATACACACACACACACACAAAAAAGTAAGTCAAGTGCAGAGAAATGTAAAGCATCAAACCATGGAAAATAATTAAATGACTGAGTTTAAACAAAACGGATCATATATCATCATCATCATCACAACACCATCGCCATCTCTATCAACATCACCATCATCCAACAAGTTAACAAACTAACAACTTGACAAGTTGATAGAGCGAAAATAGAACAAGAAAACATAAGGAAAATTGCTATGCAAATACTTGATAATTAGAATGTCTAACATATGAATTCCAGTGGAGACTGTGCAGCAAAGTGTAGTGATGATAAAGCTGCAGGGAGTAAACTAGAAAGTAAGTAATGTAAACAAAGGGAAATGTGGTTCAGTGTGGAAAGATCATTTGCAATAATGCTGGTAGATGGTTACTGCAGTCCGCTCAAAAACTGAAAAGTAGTTAGCGAATAGGATATGGGAGTGAACGAACAGCGGCTTCATTTTGTTGGAGCCTTTTTTATTGAACTTTGCTAAAACGTTGGGGACAGATACTGACACTGATATTGATATTGATATTGATATTGATATTGATATTGATATTGATATTGATATTGATATTGATATTGATATTGATACTGATACTGATACTGATACTGATACTGATATTGATACTGATAGTATCAGTTTTATTCTAATCTCGGGCTGTTGGGTAATGACATGTATTTTCATCCGCCACCTCTTACTGTTTTTTTTGAAAAAACTTGTGGATTTCCGAAAACATAGGAATGCAATGAAGGCGGCACTCCTTATGGTGACTCCATTTCTGTCTTTACTGACGTATCAATGATGGGCCATGGCATGGGAGCTGGTGTACACTATGAGGACCTGCAGCTAAGCCTTTCTTTAAGGCGAAATAGTAAATGCAGTGTTTTTAATATGAAATTGATACTAGCTGACGGATAACCCTCTGTGTGTATCGCCAAGCTGCAATAATAGCGATCAATTCAACATGGTGTAAATCAAAGTTGGTGAGGGACTGTAAGAAGACGTTGGATGAACTGAACTATCAGGTTGTCAGCCTCTGTTGGGTCCTGGGTAATTTCGAGGTCTTTGACCATGAATCCTCGGACTTATTCGCTAGAGGAGGCAGTACTATGCCTGATCATGACTCTCTAATAGATGTTCATGCGCTAATATAATACCGGTAATTTAGTGGAGGATTGAATGTGGATAACAGCCAGCAAACGTTGGATCTTCAGAAGCGACTGTATAACTTCTAGATCACTGTTGTCCGTATATAGCAAATCCCCATCGAAATACATGGTTGGCCTTTGTAAAAGTTTGTTGAGGCTGGCGTTTGGAATTCTAACTGGCCACTGTAATATTAGACACCTTACAGGCAAATGGGATAGTTGCATACCAGATTACTGCCGTGTTCTTGAGCACGAGGAGGAGTCCGAGAAGATGAAACATTTTCTTTGTAGCTATCTCTGAGGCTGAGATACTTAGTGTAAGGTTTTTTAGAGGATCTAGAGTCTCTTACCTCAGTCGGAGTAAGTAGTTTAATAATTTTATGCGGTGCCTTCCATGGTTAACTGGGCGATTGGTTAAAGTAATTTTTGTGTAATAATATATACTTTCGTCTATATTTAAATTAATATACTTATTTCCTTCCCCATTCTCCTTTCCAATCAAATTATCACAATCGATCGTATGTACTGGGAGCTTTTTATACCAAACCACATGTGTCCATAACCTAGCCTATCCATTAGTTAGAAAACCATGCTGAGTCTCTTCGTCGTAATAATTGTTCGAGCTTGGGAAATATATTGTGTGAACATAGGCATATTTCTCTGTGCGAAAATTCAGTTGTTCCAGAATTAGGTAGTTGTTGCATAGACAGATAAAGGTGTTCTGAAATTTTTATAAAGAAAATACATAGTAAACTGTATGATTAACCGTCGACAGAGAGAGTCTCGAAATCGTGCGAATCAATAACTATATAAAACTAGAAGCCGACATTTAAGTAACATATAAGTAGTAACTTACTTTCTCTTTTCTGTCGATGACCACCAGGCTGTTCTGTTATTAGACTTACACAACGGCTCCTACAGTTTAACAGGTGAAAGAGCTGTTATCAAATCAATAAAAGAGTTGAGGTAGATTGAATTCATTTGTCTCCTATGACTTATTAATTATCCAAGCAGTCTCGCAAATTTATCAAATCAATGGCAAAGCTAGGAAATTTCAGCTTAGATTAACTCATTGAAATGTTCTGTAGTATAAACTTCATTTTAACTCGTATTTAGTTACTACTTAGTAATTGCTCTTTTAGTTCTCTCCTCCCAGTCTGGCAACTCTGCGCCGTCATTCAATTTCCTACATCTCACGATTTATTTCTCTTCTCAACTTTGTTTTTGAATGAGCTTAGTTAAGATCTTCCTCCCCCAAAAGTAATTGTTATTGCATGTTTTACCCACGCAAATTATTCGAGTTCCACTTAAATCATATTAATCCCTCTTTAAGAATCTCTAAATAAAGATACAGCCGTCAGGGCTAGGAATTCTGACAAAGAAGCAGAGGCGTTGGTGAGGAAAATGTACTAGACAATTTCTATCAGCGAATGTATTGTATGGGTCGTTTTAATAGCTTGAGAGGGTGTTAAAGTACAATACATTAGACTTTGTCGCATTTAAATCAACTGTAAGCGACAAATACTCAAAACGCATGGACGGACGGACGGACATAAAATGGACGCACTATGCCGCTGTATGAACCACAGCTTAGGGGAACTAGAGTAAGGCTGTTGCAAGTAGTAGGCTGTCTCTGTCGCTGTCCCTGTCGCCTCTGAAATGAGCGAGTGTTTTTTTTTTCTGCTGCTATATAATGAATACTGAATATTGTATTGTATTGTGTCATATTATTGTATTGTGTGGTATTGTATATGTTGCATTAATAGACTCAAATGTAAATTATCATTACAATAAGTAACTTTTCTGCTGCCGCTGCTGCTGCCTTCTCTGGCATTGTAATGTTTTATTGGTAGGCGGTGTGGTAGCTCGTCCACCCCCCCCCCCCTTCTCTCTCTCTCTCTTTGTCCAGCAAAGAAATGCTAAGAAAACCATTTGAAAATGTTAATATTTAATGCCTATGCTGTCGCTATTGTATTGTGCTTCGATCATGATGAGTGCCATTGTTTTGTGCTCCCAATAACAAATAGAAGAAAAAAAAACACGCAGCAATAACTTCGATGTCATTAGAGAGGGAGAGCACAAGAAATCTGCTGATATATGGTTGACAATTTAAGACGAATTTATATGATTTTAGTACGACGATATGCAATAAGACTAGTGTGTGTGGTTTTCTTGCCAAAATGACGTCATTTATTTTAATGGTTTACACTATTTATCATGTTGAAAAGAAAGATTTGTTTATGAGATATGATTGAATCTGAATAATAATAAGAAACTGTGCCAACTAGGAGCTTAGTGGGAGTAACATGAAATTTTGGCGACAACTAGTAGTGGTAATCAAAATATGTGGAAGGAAGTAGGGGTAATTTATAGGAATATACATGGATGTAAATTGTCTACAAGCTAGATTTATGTGATTGGTTTGTGTGGGTGGGTGTGTGTAATAAGACGTATGATATATCGTATGTGCAGAAGAAATGTTTATACTAAGTAACATAAGACTTCAACAAATCAGGATTTAAAATGTCAGTTCATAAAATTTAACCAACATTAAAATAAAAAAATGGTCAGGAAAGATACCTTTTAAGAGTGTTTAATACAATGCAGTTTAATAAAAGTAGTATATTATTTAAAAGATCTTGTCGCAAAGTTGTGCACAAACATATTATTGATATAAAACGGCCAACAAATTTTTTATCATACCACTTTGTAGCACTTAACGCGATCAATTTGATGAAAATAACATATCATTTAAAACGTTGTGACTCAAAGTTATGCACAATGATATTTTTTATTAAATTTAATACACTTTAACAGCTTAAAACGGCATACAAAAAGTTGTGATACCATAATAAAGCACTTAATACAAACAATTTGTTACAAGTAAAATATCATTGGATAGATCATGTCACAAGGATGTGCACAAATATATTTATTTAGTTAAACGACAAGCTTAATTTTTGCAATACCACTTAATCGCGCTCAAAATTATTAATTAAATCAAAGTAATATATCATTCGATAGATATTGCCTTACAGATGTGCACAATAATATGTTTATTAAATTTTATACATTTTAGCAGCCTAAAACGACATCAATGATTTTGTAACACCTATTTTGAGTGTTCTATACAATTAATTTAATAAAAGTAATAAACCATTAGGTACATCTGGCCTTAGAGATGTGCACAATATTATTTTTTATTAAAGTTAAAAATATTTAACAACTTAAAATGGCAAGCCAGATTTTGTGATACCTCTAGAGAATGCATAAAACAATTAATTTAATAATAGTGATATATCACTGGTTAGATCTTGTCTCAAAGTTGTGCACAAACATATTATTATAATAAAATATCAAGCCAAGTTGTTGTGTTACCACTTTAGAGCTCTCAATATGAATAATATGATAAAAATAATATATCATTCAAAAGAATGTGCCTTAAAGTTGTGCACAATAATATTTATATTACATTTCTAACATTTTAAACAGCATAAAATGACATGCAAAAAATTGTGATACCTTTATATGGTGCTTAATATAATTCAATAAATAAAAATATTATATCATTAGAAAGATCTTGTCTCAAAGTTGTGCACAAATATAAATTTTTAATAAAACCACTAAAAAATTATTTGCGATACCACTTACGACTACTTTATATGATCAATTTAATGAAAGTAATATATCATTCGATAGATATTGACCCAACGTTGTGCACAATAATATTTGTATTACATTACATAAACTTTAGCAGCAAAACGGTATAAAATCTGTTGTAATACCGTTATGGAGTACATTTCCAATTAATTTGATAAAAGTGATATATACATAGATATATCTTCCCTTAAAGTAGCAATTTCTTGAAATACAGCAGCAGCGCAGTTCAGGGAATTAGTTTATACAGAAATAATTGACCTAAAACAGTAAAATGTTGCTGCAACCATCTGAAAAATTACGAAACTGGAATTGACGGTAATCAGATACAAAATCTAGATAGTCTACATCGTCTATATGTCAGTTGTTTTACATTTTGATGTAAAATAAGATAAAAACCAGTAAGAAAGTTTCAGTCGGGCAACCCGACTTACATATACCCTCACCCACTGTAAAGCATAAAATTTTCTATTATATTGATATTATTACTCGATTTATAAAATGGGCGGAGTTGTATATTTGTCTGGGAGGTACCAGCCAGACTTCCAGTTTATTTTTCTCAAAAACTCTATCCTGTTATACCTTAACAAAATACTGAATTTGGGCCCGATCGTGTCGAGTGTATTAATATTATTACATCATCCCCAAAGTGGGCGGAGAGGTGCATTTTTATGGGTGGTACCAGAAGGGGTGTGTCTAGACTTCCAGTTCTTTCTCCAAAACTCTACCCTGCTATACCTTTACAAAATACAGAATTTGGGCACGATCGTGTCGAGTCTATTGATATTATTATTCCATCTCTAAAGTAGGCGGAGGGGTGCATTTGTATGGGAGCTACCAGAAGGGGCGTGTCTAGACTTCCAGATTTTTTTTCTCAAAAACTTTATCATGCTTGAGCTTTAATAAATACGAAATTTGGGCACGGTCGCTTTAGGTCTATTAATAATATTCACCGATTTCTAAAGTGGGCGGTACCAGATGTGTATCGGAGGTACCGGATGGGGCGTGGCTAGACTTCCAGTTTTTTCTCAAAAACTTTATCCTGTTACAGCGTAATTAAACACAGAGTTTGGGTACGATCACGTTGGGTGTATTGATATTATTATTCGATTTCCGAAATGGGCGGAATGATGAATTTGTAAAGGAGGTATTAGAAGGGGCGTGGCGAGACTTCCAAAATCAAAACTTTATCCTGTTATAGCTTAATTAAATACAGAATTTGGGTACGATCCCGTTGGGTGTTTTGATATTATTACATGATTTCGGAATGATGAATTTGTATAGGAGGTACCAGAAGGGGCGGGGCCATGTAGCCCATTTGCTATGCCGTAAGTGGTTATGGTATCGGTATTTTTCCTGCAAAATTTTAAAACATTTGATGCGTCTTTCGAAAATTATCGTGTTTACCAGACGGACAGTCAGACAGATAGACATAGCTCAAACGACTTAAAAAGTCATATATCGAATTTGTTTTAAAGAAACCTAGGGTCTAAAG
This sequence comes from Muscina levida, assembly GCA_964034835.1. Taxonomy (NCBI): domain Eukaryota; kingdom Metazoa; phylum Arthropoda; class Insecta; order Diptera; family Muscidae; genus Muscina; species Muscina levida. The sequence goes on along the minus strand of OZ035883.1, from coordinate 146,151,689 downwards.
TGACTCCTTGTGTGTGTTACACTTTTGGGTCGTATCAAACGATAAATATCCTCCTACCCGTAGAGTGAGGGTAAAAAAACGTAATTTCCCTTAACACCCCATTAATGAGTTATGGAATAGCTTCTCGCATGTACTGGTTTATCGACCGTCACAGTTTGAGAAGCTTTTTACTGCGAAGTTGCTGTCGACAATAACGAGTCACGCAAATGAGATATTTAGTAGAGAATATACCTCTTTTTAGCAAAATTAAATATAAATTTTGAGGTCATAGAATATTGTAGCTTATCATGGACATGCCAAATTATGAAGTACAGTGATAAGTAAAAAAACTTGTACTTCGATGAAGATAAGAAACACAAACGACCCCTACTATACACTCTTAGGTGTTCATGACAATATATTATATAATATTATACTCCATTACTGCACCTTAAACGGACGCCACCTATCGTAACAAAATTCAACTAATATAGAAGCCATCGCCCACTAGTCTAAAACAATTGGTAAATATTTCATAACAATCTGATAAACTGTGTCAGATCTTATGTGAAACACACAGACACCAAAAACAATAATTGTATTAATATGATACAGCAAAGCTTCTCACTTATCGCAAACTCTAACTCAATCTTGAACAAAGTTTTCTCTACCTCTGCTAAAGCTCCCGCCAACTTTCTGCTCTAATATATCTAAAATTGCCCTCTTTTATTTTTCCCGTCGTATGTTTTTTTTGTTTGTTTTGTTCTTCATAAAACTCCTTCTATATTCATTTCGTCTTCCTGTTTGTCATCTTAATCTTTATGCGATGAACTAGAATGAAATTTAATTTAATCACAAAAACGTTTCACGCTTCTGCCGCAACGACGATACGTACGGTAAGAGTGCAGCAATTTTTGTCCGCCTTGACAAAAATCACAGTTACGCAAAACCGAAATTAATTTATTTCCTTGTGGCGTGAGACTGGCGCGTGAATGTCTGTCACATAAAAAAAGGGACCTTAGTAGAAAAGTGTGGCAAAAGTGATGGGGGCGCTTAAACGTTAGACTGCCAGACATAAAGTTACAATTTTTCGTTAGCAAAATTTATGACCAAGAAACCGAAAGCATTTTTTCCTCTTTTTTTTCTACTTTGATATAGAAAACCAACGTGCCAGACACCGTTTTTTGGGGGGGGAGGAGACCTAAAATGAACAGTGGTTCAACTGCTTGATGCGATTTCTCGTCTTTTGGCGTTCTATGCCATTCCTATCGTTCTCTTTAAGCAGATTTTTCCAAAACATAGCACATTCTTGGGCTGTCATTTTAAGTTTAATGGCCAACTGCAGTTTTGTAACATGTGTATGTATGGCTACGGAGGATGGAGCGTGAAAATTTCTCCTGCTGTTCAAAGTAAATGGAGAGACAGATGGACGGACGTGCAGTTGGACGGCCCGTAACAACGTCATCCATGTTCGCGTATGTTTGACTACAAAGTGTGATAGAAATTTTCGCATGTAAAACTGAAATAAAATTTAATTATGGTTGTCGCCTGTCACTCCTCATTAAAAAAGACAGAACCAGGATTTTTCGCATTCGCAATGATTGGGTTCTAAAGCTGATGGCCGTGTGTCGTGGCGGTGTGATGGCAATGGCTATGGTGATGTTACTAGTGCTAAGGTTGCTGTTGCTGTCTCACTGTTGTCTGTAGTTGTAGCAGAAACTTGTTCTAAAGTGTCGTCTTCATGTAAAATGTTGCCATCACTAGCAGCGGCAGCACCGTCACTCGTTGACAGACGTAATAATGCCAACATTGTTGTTTATAATGCCACCTTACGGCAATGTCCACGTCATTAAAATGGTTTGTTGGGTGTTGTTGTAACGTTAAATATTTACATTAGTTTATGGGCCAGAGAAACTGCTAAATGTTGTCATGTGAATACTAAGGCCACTACTTTCCCTGTCCTACAAATTTAATTATATGTTTTAACATAAACTTCAATATTAGCATTGTCATTGTTTTAAAATTCAATTATTGAAGGTTTTAGGAATGTTTCTTTATACCTTACCTTAAAATACTAATTCGATTTATGGACACACACCTACACCTTAGTCGCCATTGGCAGCATGACATGCCTGCGAGTGGTCCTTAGATTGTACAAAATGTTATTTTTTTTACTATAAATAACTTAAATAATTCCCTAATTAAATGTTTTGCTTAGGTGAACAGTTTGATAGCAAAACAAAGTTAACTATAAAAAGGACACCCAATTGGGTAAGCCAATTTGGAAAGGGATTGAATGTAATTCTCATATAAAAGAAATTGAATTTAGTACTTAATAGAATTTAACAAAATTACCAAGTAACAGTTTTTTTGCTGTCATTAAAAACTGAAGCTGAAATTAATGACAAAATAGTTATATTTACTGAGCATCGTATGGCGTTCAATGTAGTACAATTATTGATCGATAGGTGGCGTGTAATTGTAGTGTCAATAAGTATCGTGACCTTTTTAGGGCATGATGTTTAATAAACTAGACTATCGGGTTGCTTTGACTTAGGTAATAAAATCACATCATCAAACGACAAGAAAGATTTTTTAATAGAACTAATATGTCTCTGCCTAGATCTGGTCTCAAAGTTGGGCACAAACATATCACTATCATAAAACGAACTTCAAAGTTTTTGTTGTACCATTTGAGAGTACGTGATATGATTAATTTAGTAAAAGTAATATATCATATGTTAGCTATTGCATGCAAGTTGTGCACAATGATATAACTATTTAACTAAACACATTTTAGCAGCTATAAACGGTATAAAAGATATTGTGATACCGTTTAAGGGTTCGTAATACAGTTAAATTAATAATAGTATTATGTTATTGGATAGATGTCACCTCGAAGTTGTGCACAATAATATTTTTATTAAGTTCAATACATTTAAGCAACTTGAGCGGCATATAAAACATTTTAATACCGTTATTAAGTACTTGGTACAATTAATTTAATAAAAGTAATACAATATTGGAGAGATCTTGGCGCAAAGTGATGCACAAACATAAATTTATAATAAAACAACAAGCTAAATTGTTGTGATACCACTTTGAAGAGCTCTATAGATTAATTTAATTTAATAAAATAATATTTCTATCGATCGATATTGCCTTAAACTTGTGCACAATAATATTTCTATAAAATTAAATATATTTAAGCAGTTAAGAAAGGATGTTGCAGGATTTTGTGATACAGTATAAGACTGCCTAATACAACTAATATAATATTAGGTATATCCTGCCTTTGCACAAACACTATCATAAAAAGCCGTGCACAAGTTTTGAGATACCATTTAAGAGCGTTTAATGCGATTAATTTAGTAAAAGAAATACATCATTCGATAGATCTCACCTCACTCTTGTGCACAATAACATTTGTATTAAATATAATAAACTTAAGCAAGATTTTGTGATAACATTATAGAGTTCATAATACAATTGCATTAACAAAAGTAATATGTCCTTGGATAGATCTTGCCGCAGATGGTGCAAAAACATTTCATTGTAATGAAACGTCGAATTAAATTTTTGTGATACCATTTTATCGCTTTTAACATAATCAATTTAACAAAAACTGTGTATCATTCGATAGATATTGCCTTAAGGATGTGCACAATAACATTTTTATTGAATTCAACACACTTTAGCAGTTCAAAACAGCACGCAAGATTTTGTGATACCATTATTGAGCTCTTATTGCAATTAGTTGAATAAAAGTGATATATTATTGGATAGATGATGCCGAAAGGTGTTGCATAAACATATAATTTCCAGCTGACCCGGCAGACTTCGTCCTGCGTCCAAAATTATTGATAACGATGTTGAGTATTTGTTGGAATATAGTAACGATTGATTAATTTTCTTTGACCCCTGAAATTTTTAAACTTAAATTTTATCCAGAAAAAAAATTTCATTTTGGTTATTTAACTGTAATTGTTATATTTGTTTGCTTGTATTGTACCGCAAAGTACTTAATTTTACAAAAATGTACTTTTCTTGTATCATAAAGAACAAATTACTGTACCAAAAAGATCAATTTATTGTACCAAAAAGTATACTAATTGTTCCAAAAAGTACTCTTATTGTACCCAAAAGTAACATTTATTTTACTAAAAAGTACTTATATTGGATAAAAAAGTAAAATTTACTATCTCTCAAATTACTTGTTGTACCGTTAAGTACTTTTATAGTACCAGAAAGTAATATTTTGTATCAACAATTATTTTTATTATTGTTAAAATATTTATAATGGATTTTTCGTAATTCGTTAATTTTTTTTCAATTTTTTTCTACAAACTTTTAGTCGGAGTAAATCGACTGACTTCGAATACTTGAAATTTCCCATTCTTCAAATCCTTTTTTCCTTTCATTCTTGGGAAAAAGTAATTCGCAGGGAACTCTTTTTCCTGTATGTAAAATATTCATCCTTAACTGGGAGTTATCATTTTTTCTGGTGCAGCTTCAACCGGTTGCTCTAGCGGTTGGTGCCTTTTTCACTTCTTTTTCTCCGTTTATCCTCTAAAAGTGTCAATTTCATATCTTAAAATACATGTAACTTACAATGATACATTGTTTGACCGGGTTTATCACTTTTTACCCCCTAAGAGAGAGTACAAATTTTCAGGAAAAAAAACTTCACAGAAGGAACCTACAATACTTTAACCGTTTTGAGTTTGGGGAGTGATCCGTCTCATATGATTGATATAAAAATGTTTTCAAAAGGGGCGTGGCATTGCCCATTTCCCAGCGAGACGTAATCCTCCTAGTACCGGTAACATATGTAGTAAATCTTGTCTTCATAACTCTAATGGCTCGTGAGATATAACCGATTGGAATTTCGGATTATGTGAGCGGTGCCACGCCCCAGAGTCTAACCTCGTTTTCATGTACAATATGATAGAGGCCCTACGAACATATAGAAAATTTTGACATAATCGGTCCAATTATTTGGCCCATAAAACTATAAATATTTTCCTCATATAAACCAAATACGTACTAATAAAGGTACGTTCATTGGAATGCCTATATCTGATCAACCACTACATATACAAATACAGAATTCAAAACAAACCTTACCATTGACGTCAGCTTTTATATGAAATTTACAGAAACAATATCGGTTCACGCATTTCAGAGAACATAAATCACCGACACAATTGAAGTTATTTGTATATATTTAGATGACAAGCTTATTTTTTATACCCTCACCCTACGGGTAGGAGGGTATATATCATTTGATACGATCCAAAAATGTAATACAAAGAAGGTGTCACTTTCAAATAAATTTCTTTGAACCAAATTCGATTCATGAATTTTTAAATCGTTTGAGCCATGTCCGTCTAGCTGGCTGATACGCACGATAACTTTCGAAAGACGAAACCAAATGTTTTGAAACTTTGCACAAGTTAATATTTCCCCAAAACTACTTACGATATTGAAAATGGTACCTCCTATACAAATGTACCATTCTGTCCACTTCAGAAATCGAGTACTAATATCTATACATCCAACGCGGTCTTTCCCAAATTCTGTATTTAGTAAAACTACAACAGGATAAAGTTTTGGAGAAAAAAACTGGCAGTCTAGCCACGCCCCTTTTGGTACCTCCCATACAAATGTACCACTCCGCCCACATTGGAGATGGAGTAATAATATCAGTACACTTGACACGGTCGTGCCCAAATTCTGTCAATTTTGTTATCAAGCAGGATAAAGTTTTGGAGAAAAAATTGAAAGACTAGCCACGCCTCTTCTGGTACCTCCCATACAAATGGACCATTCCGTCCACTTTAGAATACGAATAATATTATTTATACACCCAACGTGATCGTGCCTAAAATCAGTATTTAGTAAAGTTAAATCAGGATAAAATGTTGGGCAAAGAAAATGGAAGTCTAGCCACGCCCCTTTTGGTACCTCCCATACAAATGTACCTCTCCGCCCACTTTGGAGATGGAGTAATAATATCAATATATTAGAAAATTTTATGTTTTATTGAGGGTGAGGGCAAATGTAAGTCGGTATTCCCGACTGGCACTTTCTTACTGGTTTTTACAGAATTTTAATGGCTTTAATCAATGATCGTACCTACAGCAAGATAGGGCAACATGCCACTGGTTCAACAACTCATTGGATGTAGTTTGCCCAGACTTATCCTTAATAGACTTTTGTGAAGACGTTATCGAAAATTTTCTCTGCAGATTGTACGACAAAAACAAGGTTCGTATATGAATAATGTTATTTTTAAAACATAAAATACCTTTTTGTATACTTTCATGCTACATAAACAGTTGGTATCTAATTGATATAATTTTATCGTTGGAAAAGTAAAAATACTTTTGGTCCATCCTGTATTTATATAATTAAGAGCTCACATCCGAGTCAGTATCACGTTTTATAGCAAATCAAATACTTTAAATTCTAATTAAAACTCTGACCGTGCATGAATATTTAACGGATACCTTTAAAACCTATATGAAATGATTCATTTGATTTACTATTTTCCGTCTAATCAAATTGTCTTCACTTAGTCCATTTAGTCCACCAAAATCTTTGCCACACAAACTTTAGCTACTCAATTATTTTTGTAGTAATTATTTCAAAGCTTAATTTACTGCTAATCTTAGATGAGACCAAAACTTTTTCAAGTGCCCTGGGTATATATATTTACGCTGCTTAGCTGAGTATATGTGATCTCTGTGATTCCAAAGTCATTTAACTAATTAATCACCAATGATTAAGTTGTACTAGAAATAAATCCAACCAAAACAACAAACTAAATTACACTTAAGTATAACTTTGAATAGAGCGACGCCAACAGGCCAAGGAAAAGGCACAGTTGACGTTGTCAACCCTACGAATTAAGAGACAATCATACCAAATGGCTGTCAGATTCCGAAGGACGGGGGAATTTCCATGAAAAAGGGGAGAATATACAAAACATAAAGAACGTCGAGGCATTGAAAGGGGATGGCAGTAACGAAAAAAACGGGCAGCCAGAACTCATATGTCAAGTGTCACATGAAAAGACGTCAGTCAGTCAGTTAACTGCAATGTCCTGATAACTCTCAAAAAAAAAGGACACAAACGGGGAGTTTAAATGGCAACAAAAAATACGACAGGAAAAACAAAATATGTAAATAGTAAGAGTGAGTAAAAATTCTTGAAATTTACTTTTTAGATAAATTAAAAAAAAGAAACACCAGTAAAAAAAATAAAATCATTATGTCCCCAACACTAAATCAAAGCATGCCAAAACACTAAGATTGTGTCAAGTTTAAATGTCAACTCATAAAGAAACGCAGCACACGAAAAAAATGACAAAGAATGGCAACATAGATTCAGAGACAAGCTAAAAAACACCAAACTTCCCAGTTGTCAACACCAAATTGAAGTGCTGGGGCAGTCAACTTCTGTGGGGTGGGAAGAAATGAGCTACTAAAAGACACTTTTAAAAAATGAAATAAATGGTTGGCAAAACTAAACGGAAGTTGAAGATGGAAACAGCAAGAAAAAGGAAAAAGCACAAGGGAACAACACAAAATAAAGTGGGTAAGCAAAGGAAGCAGGTGCTGGAAACGTAGCACTTAAAATGACGATCCCTTTGCACACTCCAGCAGCAGCTCAAACACCATGTGCTGCAGCAAATGGCGACAAAGAGGACAACAACGACGACAGCGACAACGACGACTATGACGATATTGATGTTGTTGACGCTGTTGAAGTCGTTGATGCTGGCAACTGAAACCCCACCACCATCAGGATGAATGGCATGGCGTGCTGGCTGGCAACACTTGTCTTAGACAAAGAATAATTTTCACACTTAACAACAATAGAACAAAAAAAAAATTATTGTTTGTTGCTGCCACTGCTGCTCATTGTTCATTGTTAATTTAAATTTGTTGCAAACACATTTTGTGCATTTATTTTCGGAAAAACAGTTGACAATTTAATTAATCAATTAAATGCCCCAACAGGCAGGCAGGCAGTCAACACATTTCACACAGCAGCGATCCCTTCTGGGGGTTTACTAATTAAATTAAATGTAAAACATGTGTGTTTTGTTTTGAACGTGCTGCATACCCCTGTACTCTAGTAAACATTATATCCCTGCCCCCCCCCCCCCCGCACAAAATTTAGTTTTAAAATGGAGAATTTTCTAAAATAAATGCATTTTAATCAATCAAAAATATTCAATGAAATTTAGTGCCAGGCGCGGGGGTGATGGTTGGATTTTTTTGTTTCTGCCCACATTGATGGATTAGTTTGTGTCGTTTGTGTCTATTCGAAATCATCGCATTTAGAACAAAATACGTATCAGTGTATTTGGCGGCGTGATAATGTGTCGTTGGCATTACATGACAAACAGATTTTTTTTTACGGGGGCAGGAGGGGGATTCTGGATTTGTGCCTATTTTTAGCTATGATTAATTGGAAAGTATTCCGACAACTGTGGGGGATATTATTCAAGTACATGTTAAACAAGTTCAATGAGGATTTATTGAATTGACGGTATAATGAAAATGTTACAGTTTAACAAATGGAAAACAGTTTTTCAATTGCTGTCTTTGAATATTAATTTGGGTAAATCAAGATGTTGGACCGGCCGTGGCATAGTGGTTAAAACACGAGGCTACCTTGCAGGATAGCCGTGGTTCGATTCCCGGCTCCAGTCATCTACAACTTCGCCATGCAAAAGATCCTAAAACGTGAAAAATTCCCCTATACGATACTTACTCACTTCACATCGATATTAAATTATTATGGCATGTAACTTGACAAAACGAATGATGCAGAAATTTTTCTTTTTGGGGCTACTTTCACGTGCAGCTCTCAGAATTCTGTCCCAAATAAATAAGCTGAAAAATAATGTACTATGTAATGAGAGTTAATTGCAATGCCACAATATGTTTTCCAATTTGCAACTGATTCGCGACCAAATTATGATGAATGACCGTTTACTGTTTGGCAAGCCGTTTTTACTTCACTAGTGCTGCTTTTCAGGACAACAAACTTTAAAAAGTGTTCTCTTCGAATTATTAGTGTATTTCCATAACTGTGACTATACTATATGATATACCATAAGAACTATTTTTCCATAGACTTTTAATAAATGGAATGATTCTTAGAACCACGACTATCATGGGGTTAACCTGAGTTCAGTGTCTGTAACAAACATCTTCAACTTTTTAATCGGCGGTCCCCTCGATGTTGTCGACAAGAACTTCTTCTTTATCGCTTCAAGATAATCGGCATGTCTAGTAAAAGTTTCTCAAATAAAACTGACTTTCGGATTCTTCATTAAACTGTAGGTCTCGTTATATAAGTTTAACCATAGAAGTGTGTTAACTTACCAAAATGCTGTAAAATCTCTTATATCTTTTTTAAAAAGATACAAAAAGAAAACAATTGACTATATATCACTATTCTTACAGCCATAAAGCACAACCAACTTTACTTCTTACATGCCTCAAGGCAGAATTTCTCAACCTTACATCTAACTCTATACCTTTCCACATCATCATTGTCCCTGTTTTCATTCATGATGCCAAATTTCATTCCACTCATTTTGAAATATGTCTAATATTTCATAGTTTCTAAAATAAAAGCCTGAATAAGTAAAGTAAAATATTTAATGAGTTTCCCTTATTTTAATTGAGTTTCAATCGCAATTCAATCCATTTACATTTATTGCTGGCCAACACTCTCGTTCTTTCGCCCTCTGAAATTTCCTTGCTAATGGTAATCCACCACCTTCGTTTTGGCTTCTAATGGACTGACTACACAACCAAAAAGGGGTCACCATCAGTTGCTACAGCGTCTGCCGCGTCCCTATAATCACCGCAATCAATGGACAGTTGGTAACACCCTCACGGCGAAAAGTTGTACGAGGGTAGACACAAAAATTAAAAAAAAAACTGATAAAGTAATTATCATCGGCTATATCAAACCAAATTTCAGCTCGATAGCTCCTTAACTAAGGGTGTAATCGCGGGGTCAGGCAGACCCTGAAAAGAGAAGTATGGGATGTGGGAGTAGTTTTGTCCGATCTTGCTAAACTAAGAACTTAACCTCCGTTTAGAGGATAGGAGCTTGTATATAAAATTTTAAGTCGATAGATCTTAAACTACAGCTGTTATCGCGGAGACAAACAGACGGGAACCCCCAAAAATGAAGTGTTTGTATAGGAGTTGAGAGTAGTTTTGTCCGACCTTGCTCATCTTAAAACTTAAGCTCTACTTGGAGGATAGAAGCTTGTTCGTCAAATTACATGTCTATAGCTCCTTAACTACGGCTGTTATCGCGGGGACAGACAGACGGACATCCCAAAAAGTGGCAGTTTGTTGGGAGTTGGAAGTAGTTATTGTATGATCTTGCTCATGTTAGAACTTAACCTCCGCTTAGATGATAGAAGCTTGTTTATCAAATTTCAGGTTGATAGATCTTAAACTACGGTTGTAATCGGAGGACAGACAGACTGACACCCCAAAAAGAGGGAGTTTGTATGGGAGTTGAGAGTAGTTATTGTCTGATCTTGCTCTTCCTAAAACTAGACCTCCGCTTAGAAGATTGACGGTTGCATACCAAATTTCAGCTCGATTTCTTTAAATTCTGTAATCCGGGGACAGATACACGGACATCCCAAAAAGGGGCAGTTTGTGGGGAGTTTTAAGTAGTTATTGTCCGATCTTGCTTATCTTAGAACTTAAACTCCTCTTAGAGATTAGAAGCTTGCATATAAAATTTCAGATAGTTTGCTAGAACGAACATATAGACAGACACCCCCAAAAAGGTGAGTTTGTATGAGAGTTGAGAGTAGTTTTCGTCTGATCTTGCTCTTCCTAAAACTCAACCTCCGCTTAAAAGATAGACGATTGCATACAAAATTTAAGCTCGTATTTCTTTAACTAAATATGTAATCGAGGGGATAGACAAACGGACACCCATAAAAAGGGGTCAGTTTCTTTGGAGGTGGGAGTAGTTATTGTCCAATAAAGCTCGTATTATTCGATATCTCTTCAACTACGGCTGTTATCACGGGGATCAACAGATGGACACTCCCAAAAATAGAGAGTTAGCTCATCTTAGCATTCAATCCACAACCTACACTTTTACATCGATCACTTTCCAAAATTTCTATTTTGCAGGTTAAATGTTAAAAAATAAAGTTAATATACGTAAAAGACTTGAGTATCAGTTTGAAACATTTTGATTTAAAAAAAATACATCCTCAGCTCTTCTATACTAAGGATATAAGTTTACTAACCACCACTTACTTTCCGATAATAACCTGATGAAGTTTTCTAGCAAAATAATGAATTATATAGGAGTGTGTATAAAACACACATATGAAAGAGACTCATGCGCCGCCTATAGTCTATAAAATGTACTATCTTAGACATAATTTTCCATTTTTAATATTTTCTACATGGTGTTACATATGCCAAATTTAGAATAATTTACAATTTAGTAAGAAATTTTTAAATAAATTATTATTCGCATGCCAATAACTAAAATTTCTGTAAATAACATACTCATATAATTATATTTTTACTTATAGTTTATAATAACAACTTACTTAAAAACTTTCATTCACTTTACACCACATGAATGAGGTATGGGATAGCTTCTCGCGTTGTTGCAAATTAACACGCTTTCTCTATTAGATACACAACAAATGGCACCTACTTGTTTATCGATGAATGCTGCGAAGTTGCTGTCGACAACATCGAGGGGGCCGGCAATGAGAGAAAATTGTAGATAACTGGAGTCGGAATCGAACCCGGGATCTACCGCATAGTAGTCGCATGTTCTAACCACTATGCCACGGCCAGTCACTTTTTAATAACAACAATGCGAGTTTATTTTCTTTACATTCCCATTTTTAACAACTTGTAAAATACATAAATTTGAAGTTCTTGTTCAATAAAAAATTAAAGTAAATTTATTTTACTTATTTTTACATAATTTTCTTACACTTCAAAACTTATGTACACATCTAAGGAATAATCTTGAAAAGCTGTATCGCAATCAGATATACGGTATAGGTGTTTATATGTAACACACATACACACAGACATACGCTGATTGTATGTTACGCGTAAGCTTCTATATTCTGTAGTCAATTGTTTCAAAAGTTTGACATATTTAATCCATAGATGTGTGAGAAGGTTTTGGCATGATAAAAGTTATTATTTGAGATTTGTAAAATCAAAATAAGAATAATATAGTAACTACAAAACAAACCAGCACTTCTAGGGAATCAATTCGCAAAAGACAAAACGGTAAGGGTTCTATATGTAACAGGTATACAATGTGTGTGTGTGTTACATATGAGGTCCGATGCCATACGATCATGCTTTAAATCACAAAACAGTCTTTATTTTTATTATATTTTTATTATTACGGAGAAAGTTGTATGAAAATCAAACATGATTTGGGCTAAACAATTTTTGATATCACTACATCCCTGCTAGATGTTATTTCAGCTTGGAACTTAAACTAAATAAATAATATATTGCCAACAGTTTTTAAATTAGAATATACAAGCTTTCCTTTGGAATTATTCCAAAAGTAGTTAACGTCCTACCTCATACCTCATTTATGGTGTGTAAATGGAAATTAAGTATTATTTTAAGTTAATGTCATAACTTAATTCTCTTGTAACTTTTTATCTCACTCACATATTATAGAAAATCATATTTTCTTTATATTGAATTATGTTACCATAAATATTATAGCTATGGCTAAATTGTCTAACATTTATTAATCCCATCTCTCTCCCTCCCCCTCTCTTTCTCTCTAAATAAGTCTACTATTTATTGTTAAACTCAGTTAATTCCATAACCATTAATACCTCAATTTAATTTGCCATAAAAATTATAGCAACACATCACAGCACTTGTTAAACCATAAATTTATTGGTTAATTTCAAACAACATCGTCATCACATTGTCCTATTGTCTCTCGCCTCAAATTTACTGCTACAATGCCAATAATTTTATGGCTGACGATCGTAAAATGTTAATAATACTATATATAGTATGTAAGAGTATTTATATTGTATACATATATATATATATAAGTATCTGCACATACATGTGTGAGCTTGCTCTATTGTTTTGTGGCAGTCAGCTTCAGAGTAGGGTGGGGAGGCTTAATATATAGTATATTAAGTTACAATAAATAACAATATAGGTGACAAATCACTTATACTAAAACCACAAATATAAAAGGGCAGAAATATACCATTAGGTATTATAATAGCTATAGATAGATGTGTAAGCTATATAGGTAAATATGACAATATATATAAAAGTGCATATTATAGAGTTGTGTAGATGTGTGTGTAATTGCATGGTATTTGTGTGGCCGTAACAGTGTTTATGATAGCTGGGCAAACATATCGTAAATCTCAACTAAATGTCAGTTATAATAATAACACATTGAGCCAGGTATCCGTACGCCACACACTAACACCTAAACGACCAACCGACCGTCCAGCTGAAACTTAAATACACAAAACACTCGATATACGATTTTTATGAGCCCTCTGCTATCTGATATATTTACAATTGTCAATAAATTTATGTACAATATTTGTTGTGATTGTTGTAATTGCTAGCATTGTTGCTGTTGCTGCAAGTAGTCATATCATTTAACAGAGTCCATAAAAAAACGCTACAAAACATTAACCACAGAAATTAAGATTGTAAAATATTTACAACAATTAACAATTACAACATAACTTCCATCACAGTGACAGAAATTGATTAAAACTTCTAGTTGCGTTTAATTGAAAAACACATGTTTTCACAATTACCCCCACCCTATCTATTACCCAGTTCCACACAGGCGAAGATAATCTCAAGTTTAACTTAATCAATTTTGATGTAAGACACCAAAAACCTTCGATTCTTAGCAATTTGTCTAAAGATAAGGAATTGCGGGTAAGAGGTAGAATGGATTGATATGCCTGGCATGATACTATGATGGTAGTGGGGGTGCTTGATTAAGGTATCTGATAGGTGGTTGTTGAATGGGTGGCAGGTGAGCAGGCCATACACCATGTGCCGAGCACCACCCCCAGTTGGGGGTAAGCTATTCTCCGGTGGCGTCGAGTTGTTACTATCATTTCCCCCTTACTTTCATTTTGGTCACAAACAGACGCCACCTTTCCCTTGGCTCTAATGAAAGAAAAAAAAGGTTCTATGGAGCTGCGTGTAATGGTATCGGTAATAGCGTGTGCTTTATACTACCTTCGTGTGCCCGAAGATGTGTGCGTGTACTCGTGCGTATCTGTATTTGTATCTGCTTGATCAACAACAGCAGCAGCAGCAGTAACATGAGAACTGCCAGCTAATAGCTGGTTGGCTACCAAAAAGTAATCAATCATTGTCAATTCTGTCAATGCCCGAAAAATTGTAAGTATTTCATGGTAGATTCCCAAAATGGTGAAACAAAAATGTAAACCATCGGTTACAATCTGACTGTTGAAAATAGAAAGAAAAATCCACCAGCAACAACAACAACAACTACAACACCATGAAATAGCTACAACAGTAGCTGCATACCGTAAATTACAAATCCATTGTTGTTTGCTTGCCATCCAGCAATTGATTTGATGTATTACCTTTAAACTACGAGGGCGAATGAGAAAGTTTGCGATAATAGAGTTAAACTTATATTGTGTTGCTTATATTTCCAAAAATCTTAAGTATATTTACCGCAAACTTCTCAAATGGAGGTGACGACAGTAATGGCGCTGGCGTAGTGTATAAAAGATAATCTTTCACTGTAAAAATATAAAACAGCGTCGAAGGAAAAATATTTAATTTTTGAAAATCTCTATTATGATGATAATTCTTTAAAAATTGGTTAAACAAAATCTATTTTTTTCCAATCCGTTGGCGTTTATGGCAAACACAAGGCGTGGTCGTACGTCATCTGAGCTCATATATGAAACACCCACAGTACACATACGTATTACATACAGAACCCTATACGAGGAACCGGCCGTGACATAGTGGTTAGAACACGCGACTACCATGCGGGAGATCCGTGGTTCGATTCCCGGCTACAGTGATCTACATTTTTTGTCATTGCCGGCCCCTTGATGTTGTCGTCAGCAAATTTGCAGTTTAGTGTTGAGACAATCGGCATGTCTAGTAAAAGGTTTTTCAAAACAGTGAAATTCGTATTAGTCGATACAAAAGTAGGTGCCGTTTGTTGTGAATCTAAAATCGAAAGCGGTTAATTCACAACGACACGAGAAGCTATCCCATACCTCATTCATGGGGAGTAAAGGGAAATTAAGTTTTTTTTAGTAAGATACGATTCCTCAGAAGTGTGGGTTAGTTTCGTAGTATAAAATCTTTATTACATTTTGATGTTTAACATCTCCCACAATAGCCTTACCATACCAAAACCTTCTCACGCATCTATGGTATAATATGTGAAACTTTTAAAACAATCGCCTGTACATTATGGGAGCTAATGCGTAACATACAATTATCGTATGTATGTGTGTTACATATAGACATCTATATCGTGTATCCGATTGCAGTAGAACTCTGCTAGATTATACCTTAGATGTGTGGGTAAGTTTTGAAATGTAGGAAAGTAGGTAGAAAAGTGAAATAAATGTATTTTAAGTTTTTTGAAACAAAGTATTTTGCGCGGTTTAAGTTTCTTAGGAAATAAAGGGTTGTTAAATTTTAAGGGCCGATGTTGATTTTGAATAAAACACAAATTATTTAGGAAATTATTGTCATTTCTTTTTCTGATGATGATATTGGTATGGTTAAATTAAGCATGAAACAAAATATCGACCAAATGGCCGCCGCGACCTTAGCGGCACACCTCCATCAGATGGTCCAAATTTTCGATGACGCTGAAGCATAATTGAGGTTCTATGCCGTTAATGTGCCGAATTATCTCATCCTTTAGATCTTGAATTATTGATGGCTTATGGACGAACACCTTTTCTTGCAAATAACCCCAAAGAAAGAAGTCCAACGGTGACAAATCACATGATCTTGACAGCCAATTGACATCGCCACCACGTGAGATAACAAGGCCATTGAATTTGTCGCGCAAAAGAGCCATTGTTTCGTTAGTTGTGTGGCAAGTGGCACCGTCCTGTTGAAACCAATTCGGGCCATAAAAAGTTCGTTATCATCTTACGATAGCGAACACCATTCACAGCAACTGCCTGACCGGCCTCATTTTGGAAAAAATTAGGCCCGATAATGCCGCCAGCCCATAAACCGCACCAAACTGTCACTCTTTGTGGGTGCATTGGTTTTTCGACAATCACTCTTGGATTATAATTCGCCCAAGTGCGGCATTTCTGCTTATTGACGAAACCACTGAGGTGAAAATATGACTTATCACTGAAGATGATTTTCTTCGAAAATTGATCATCCACTGTCGCCATTTCTTGCCACCATTCCGACCATTGACGACGTTTGAAATGGTCAAGAGGCTTTAGTTCTTGAGTCAATTGCACCTTGTAAGCGTGCAAGTCTTTACGCATAAAGTTCACTAACGACGAGCGTGAGAGGTGCAATTGTTGGGCACGACGACGAGTTGAGGTGGACGGCTCTTCAGCCACACTGTCGCGAACAGCGGCAATAATTTCTGCAGTACGAGCTGTAGGCGCATAAGCTGGTGATTTCACATCTCCTACAGACCCGATTTGCTCAAACTTTTGCACGATTTTTCCGATTGTACGCATATGCATTTTGATTTGAACCCCCATTTTTATAATAAGCCTGAATAACTTCAACGCGTTGCACGATTGTGTATCTTTTCATGGTTCAAATTGAATTTGTCTGAAATTGAGAAATGTCAAATGAAAGGCAGAAAAGAACTTGACGTTTAGGTGTGGTTCACATTCAACATTGGCCCTTACATTAAAGCACTCTTTATTGAAAATGTATAATTATATCTAACTAACTTTGCCGAACCGCATTGCTTCGCCGACACGTGGATGCCTATTTTTTTTAAGAATAAAATATAGCCTACATCACTCAGCGATAACGTAGCATTCAACTGGTGTAAGAATTTTGTAAATCGGATAAGTAGTTTAAAAGTTTACGCATGCATACAAACTAACAATCATCTTCTCTTTATTATATTAGTACAAATATAGATATAGTACATTAAAGATACTATAGGTGGCGCCTTAAACGAAAATTGTGTGTATGTTCTGCATAGATGCCTATACAATTCATTATTTTACAATAAAACTTTTTCAAATTATTATTGGAGAGTCAGTGGTGGTAAGTAAACTAATAATCTTAGTCTAGCGCATCTAAGGCACAAAACTTTTACGTATATATCCATCATATTTTACTTTATCACATAAAATCAGCATTCAACCTTTAACAAAGAAACTTTAGCAAGTTATTATCGAAGTAATAGCTATGCTTAGCGAACAGTATATCTAGAGCTGGACACAAGACTTTAAGGACTATAAAAATTCTCAGAAATTAAAACAAGTTGAAATATATGATTTATTTTAAAGAAAATTCCAGGTTTTATTATCACCTCTCATATAAATCACTAAATTATTGCTGTGGTGGTCATAAGCATACAGAGCTATTTTTTCCCCAAAAACCAATAAAACATCTCACAACCTACATATGACATTTCCTGCACACTCAATTCGTTACACTCTGTGACTTTGTGTAAAAAGCCCAATTTCGCAGTAAAAATCCAACAAAAAAAGCACTCGCCCTGCTTGCTGCCTCACTGGCTCTAATCATTTATGATAAAATTAATAAAATAACAATAAAAGCAATATATCTAACGATATTACATGTTGCCATCAACTCAGCCACAAAGTTGGTACCTTTCAACATCCCCATAACCTAATGCCACAAAAAAAACGAAGTGAAAGGATACCTTTTGATGTCATACGAGAAGTATGTGGCAGAGCAGCGCGCAATGATGAGAACACACATTGCCACATGCCTCAACAATATACTCGAAATCTGTTGAAAATCAACAACTAACAATAATTTAAAGAATGAGAAAGAAAGTAACAAAAAAAACAGAAGAAAAGCAGCAGCATCGGCAACACCAACAACAACATCAATGAAAATTACAATAACATACCAAAGTAATTGCAAAATAATACATGCGATAAAGCAAAGAAAGTAAATCAACAAGGATTCTTTCTTTTTTTTCTCTTGTTGTTGTGTTACCCAACTCACAGTAATTTTGATTTTGTATAAGGGCAGAAAGGGAAAGGGCATTCGAAATGGAGGAGAATTGAAAAAACGCAAGAATTTGCTAAAGTGAAAATGAATGGCTGAAAACAACAACAACAACAACAACAACAGCGGCAGCTAGAAAACGGAAGCACACAGCATTATGACGTAAAAAAAAAGAAAGAAAAGAATAACACAACCCTATATATAGGTTTGAGTGTGTATATGTAACAGGGGAGCTGTAAAGGATCTGTGATGATAAAGGCATAGTCTTGGGCCGGGGCAGGTTAAGATAAGGCATGTGTACTTTGTTACTCGGCGCTCTAAAGCTAATAATAAATATATTTGGCAGTTTAAAACAAACATCAACAAAAGCAGAAAAAGATTAAAAATTCCTGCAGAAAAGTTGCTAGGCACTGCATATAGGTATAGGCCGGGGAAGAGACGAGCCAGGAGACAACTTCGCTATGTAAACTATAGGCCTAACTGCTTTTTCAGCGATTTCAATTATGATATGTACGTTGGCATCAAATACACATTAAATTCTGTGGTGTTAGAGGGGCTTCAATTAAAATTTGTTGTAAAATTTTATAACTTGGGTTTTAATAATATTATAATTCATATTCGGACTAGAAGTTCAGAGAAATCATGTAAGGAAAGTCTGTCTCCAAGACCAGGTTTGTTTTGAACGAAGTTATAGCAGAGAAGTACACTCTAACATAATGTTAGGCTGTCTGTCTAGCTTTGAAGGATTCAGTCGAGAATCCCCATCAGCAGACTTATCAAATCTTATGATCCAGAATCTCACAACAAACTGTGAATTCTTTCTTACACTTAAGGTAACAAAAGTGAAATGTCATATTTTCACGATGTTACTGCAGCCTTTTCAGAAATATTGGTAGTTCCAGAAGATCCTTAGCAAATATGAAAAGGTCCCAGGACTTTTCCGCAGAATGATCTTTTTATTAAAGCTTTAGATTTTATAGAAAAAATGAAAAGTGAATTGATGAAACTACTTTGTAAAATTTAAAGTATAAAGATTTTTATTAAGTTTTTTTAAATTTAGCTAAACGATCAGAAAGGCTTTTTATTGTCAATATGAATAGCAATTCATCGTCACTCACTGGGAAGACGCATTTCGAACTCCATGACGAGTTCATCATCAGACCCCAAATTGTTGCACACTGGTACATCATCAGCTGTGTATATATATACAATTATGTGGAATGTCCTCATGCAAAGTAGATACCAGCCGAAGATCCCTGACAATTTCTTTATATTGACATGAGAATGGGGGGTTTGATTTTCACCACAATTCTCCTTTTCCCTCGTATTGAAATTATTTTATATGTTTTTACTGTGTTTTCATCAAATATGATATTTATTAAGAATTTTCGATACAAGCCTCCAGTACCTACTTTTAATTCTTTAGTTAATTCTCAAAGGAGATCATAAGTTTTTACTTATTTGTGTTAGAATGACATAGTCATATGTTTAAGATATCCATTGATATCCATTACTTCCATTTTTAAAAGTTCCGACATCTCTGCGAGATGCTACTGCAGTCTTCTCAGATATTCAGAAGGAGTCAATTGACTTTAGCAAAACATTGGAATGGTCTATTTTAAATATTGAATCATCTACTTCTCCAATTTCCAAATATCCACCATTTCTGCGATATGTTACTGGAGCCTCTTCATAAATTCAAAAGTTGCGATAACTATTCCTTCGACTGGTCATTTTCTACTTCTCTAAGGATTATCAAAAATTTGGCAATAATATGGATAGCTGGTCGGTCAATTTGTATATTAGCGAGACGTTTCTGCAGCCTACTCAGACATTTAGAAGGAGCCATCGGATATTTGGAGGTCATTACAATGATATATGTTATGTTAATAAATTATACTCTATTTAAATTTTCCTCAATGTTCCAACACCTCTGCAGATGTTACTGCAGCCTTTTTTCAAAAATTCAGAAGTTTTTTGTTAAACATTGAAATAGTCTATTACAAAATATTAACGGATAATTGTTTCTTACTTTGAGAACTACCAAAACAGTACGCAAATATTCACAGTACACAAAGATTTCACAGTTCCAACACCAGTGCAAGATGTTACTGCAGCCCTTTTCAAAAATTCGGAAGATTTTTGTTAAATATTAGAATAGTCTATTACAAAATATTAACAGATAGTTGTTTCTTATTTTGATAACTACCACAGCAGTATACAAAGATTCCACAATTCCAACACATCTACCGATGTTACTGCAGCCTTTTCAAAAATGCTAAAGATTTTTGGTTAATATTAGTATAATCTGTTGCAAATTATTAACGGATAGTTGTTTCTTACTTTGAAAACTACCACAACAGTACACAAATATTCACAGCGAGATGTTACTGCAGCCTTCTCAGAAATTAAGAAGACTTTATTGATTTTCGAAGAAAGTTAGAATGGTATAGTCCAATTCTCAATTGCTTTTCGTGGAAATTTAGAATGGTATAGTTCAAATAAAAACTATTCACTATTTCCACTTAACAAAGTTCCTATGTCTTTGTGAGACGTTACTGCTGCCTTCTTTGACATAAAGACGTACTTAACTGACTTTCGTAGAATGCTAGAATGGTCTATTCCACATATTAAAGAATTGTTTAGCCTCTTTTGAGAACTACCAAAACAGCCCACAAATGTTCACAAATAGTCACTCTATATGTATTACAAAATGTTACTGCTGTCATCTACAACATTGTAAAGCTAGGACATTTGCTCTATTTCAGATTCGAAAGGGCTATTTTGCCTCTTCATTTTGAGGCTTAGCAAAAAGTGCAAAAATAAGATAGGTAGTGCCTCCAAATGTCTTCAAATTTAGAGCAAAAAAACGAAGACATTCAATCCTGGATTTCATTATTCTAAATGTTTCTTAACACTTTCTTCTAATTTCAAACATAACATAAAATTTTTTTAGCTTCATATAATCATACAATTGACTATCTTTAATAACTTTTCTTTTATCTCGTCTCATTTGAGTTGCTATAAAAAATTATAGCAAGTTTCAACTTAAGAAATTCAAAAAATTTCACATAGTTTCCTCAAATCCAACAATTTAGTTTTACAATTAAAACAAAATCTTAAGAAAATTTCTCCAAAATACATGATTATTTTCTCAACAAAAACTTTCATTTCCCACAATACGCATTTTGGTATTGTTATCCTTGAGCAATACTATACGATACTAGGATACGAGTCCTTATCATATAGTTTGAAAAATTATTATGCCATTTTGAGTGTATATTAACTTAAAGTTTATTCTACCATATCTTGACTGTGTCATCGAGCACAAGTAGACACACACACAGCGAGAAACAGAGAGAGTGACTAAGAAAGAGAGTACGAAAAATACATAGCTATTACATAAAATTACTAAAATTAAACAAGAAGAAAAACAATTTTCTTTTTTCTAAACGACTTCGTCAGTACGCTTTAGATATCTTCTGACGCTTATTGTCAAATGTATTTAGAAATCCTTAAGAGTAAACTTTCAAAAAGGGTGAATGTTAATGGTGTTGGAGAGGGGGAGGGAGAAAAGCAAACGTAACAACAACTCTTGTAGAGCACATCAAAACCTCGAAAAGAGAATCATTACATTACATTGTTAGAAAATGGAATTTTCTTTATCACCCTCCCAACGGGGACATGGAAGAAAGCCACCCAACAAAAACCAAAAAAAAAACAGAATACAACAAAACGCAAAATGGAAAAAATTGTTTAATATTAGAAATCAAGCTGCCAACAAACAAAGGACATACGCAGGAAAGGACGAAGCAGCAAAATCAACATAGCTGAGGGTAACAAACGTAAAGTTTCCTCGATGAAATTTGATTTTCTTTCGACGGGAAACTCTAAACGCACACACACACACACACACTTTCGAACAGCAACATTACTATGATAGAAAAGAGGACTTTAGCCCCACTCCCGCTCAACTGATGACGATGACGACGTCGTCGTCGACGACTGGGATGGCTCGTGGCTGGCAAAGCAAACAAGTTAGCACAGGGCAGGGGTGGGTGGTATTATGATGGAAAATCATTAAGAGTTGGTAAAAGAAATAAATTGCTTACAGAAAGAAAAATCCTTCTCCGCCAAATGGGGGTTGACTGGTTTTCCCTTTGCTGCTCTGCTCTCTTCTGTACAATCAACAAGGGTTGTTCTGCCACAAGGGAGAGCCAAAAGCCCCGTTTCAGTTAAAATAACGTTACAAAGGAATTGTCGAGCGCGCTTTGTTCACATAGGAAAAACAGTATTTTATATTTTTTTTTAAGTAAGAAAAAAAAACCAACAAAGATAACGCATTTTAAATGGTTCAGTCCACCATAAAATGTGAGAAGTAGGACTGACTATGGCACATCATGATGATTATTATGAATTTTCACTACAAAATGTCCTTCATAAAGCCAATAAAATGCCATAAAAATTGTCCTTGAATTAAAAAAAGCCGCATAGCCCCCCTCACATCAATGCTATCATTATCATCATCGCCACCATTATGAGCAGCGTCACTGGCAAACAAAAGGAATTGTCTAAAATTGGAGCAGGTCCTTCTTGTTGCCAACAAAAACACAAACAGAAACAAACAAAAAATACTGCAACGTATTGTATAAGACAGGAAATTTTACGTTTTAATGTATCTCCGGAAGGCATTGTATTGTGATTATTATTAAATTCGAAAATATCAACACTTGCTATAATTTTTATAGCATCTTAAACTACTAATGGTAATTGAATAATATTTTATAAACAATAGTGCATTTTTGAGAATCCTTAATGGTTTTACTCACAAACATTCTGAGAATTTTCATTAATTTTAAAATTAGCCTTAAGTGAGTGGAGGTATTTTAAAAGGAATCCTTCAGGTAAGAGTGCCAAATAATTTTAAAATTTGCAAAATTTTTAATTGAAATATTTAAAGGGAATTTCTTAACACTGCAAACATTGAAAGCATTAAAATTGTTTAAAATTTTTTAGATGTTGATAATTGCAATAACTATTATAGCATAATAGCATATACAAAAAGTTTTAATAAAATTACATGTCTGGGGAAATTTCCCGCATTTAAGGTAGTGCCAGGCAAAACTAAACACACACGTTTGTGAATGTTAAGCAAGCCTGCGTGTCGGAGACTTAAGCAGAGACTGACTGCTTTGATGTTCGTGTGAATTGCCGGCCTCGCGAGGCTATGGGATGCCTAACACAAACGCCACATGCTACTCGCGTATGCTGATGACGTCGACATTGTCGGTCATAAAGTGCGGGATGTGACTGCAGCCTTCTCAGGTATACAGAAGAAATCAGCGAAATTGGGTCTAACGGTGAACGTGGACAAAACGAAGTAATTAGTTTCAACGAACGAAGAATCTCCTCGTTTGGGAAACTGCGTGAACGTTGACAACTATAATTTCGAGGTGGTAGATAATTTTATCTAGATAGGCTCCGCCATCAACAAAAGAAATTATGTCACCCTCGAAATCCGGAGAAGAATCCTGCTGGCCAATAAATGCTACTACGGACTAAGCAAGCAATTCAATTACAGAACCCTCTCTCGACGAACAAAAATCCAGCTATACCGGTTCTACCTGTCTTGATGTACGGTTCAGAGTCTTGGGTTTTGACACAAGCGGATGAATCGGTTCGGGCAGTATTCGAGAAAAAAATACTCCGTAAAATATATAGGCCCATCATCGTTAACGGAGAGTATCGGCGTCGTATGAATCATGAGCTGTACGAGCTGTACACCGACATGGTACACTGACATGGTAAGACGTATTAAGGTGCAGCTGTTGCGTTGACTAGGTCATGTTGTACGCATGGACGAAAATGCTCCAGCTCGAAAAGTCTTCGACAATGAACTCGAGGGACGGCGCAGAAAAGGACGACCAAAACTCCGCTGGAAAGACCAGGTTACTGAGAACCTTACAGAGCTTGGTGTGACTAACTGGAGAAGAGCCGCAGAAGATCAAGGCGCTTATAATATTTTTCTACGTGCGGTATATGATCCAGTGGGATTGCAAAGAAGTGCCAGCTAACTAAAGTATGGTTTACACGCTATCTACCCATATCTACTCATATCCCCTCAACAACATGAGCGATATAGTCTAATTAGAAAACATGTAGGAGTAAGAAAAGACAAACACTACAAAATTATGGCAAAGTAATATTGAATTATAGGAAGGAGGATAGGAAATCAAAATGTACTGATTTGACAGTAGATAGGGGATATGGGTGGATAGCGTGTAAATCAGCCTTAAGTAAGTAACGTTGATGGCAAAATAGTACAACGGTCAAACAAAAAGTTGATTATTAAGAAGTTTATAATAAAGAAATATGTTTTATGTGAGACCTTCTTGCATTTGTAAAATGACTATCACAACTATTGTAGTCTCTCACAGCGGGACCTACAGTTTAACGAATATTCCAAACGTTAGCTTTTCAGAAAAGCTTTAACTAGACATGTCGATTGACTTGACTTGAAGTACTTGTAATTTAAGAGACAGCCGAACAATGAAATTTATATATATATATATATGTAGCAGTGACAGAGCTCGAACTCACAACGTCACCTCCATGAGAATTGCGTTTTCTATCAATCATGCCACAGTGATAGTGATCTTGTATAGGTCAAATTATGTATGACATCTTCTGTAGATACCATTCTTGTTGTCAAAAAAGACAAAAGGGTATTGCCGGCTCGAAATGTTCGCACGATCATCAGATTAAAAATTCGAAGCAATACCGACACAATAGGGGTAAACTAAAGAATATTTATTGGTTTTATTAAATCAGTGACAGGCAAAACCAAGCGCACGCTCACACAAACATATTATTATTGTGTGTATGTGTATGATAAACAAGCGTGCATAGTGTTGCTTTCACAAAGCTCAAGCAGAGACTGAATGCTTTGAGTCAAACCTGTGTAAAAATATGATTATTGTCTCGCGAGGCTATAAGATGCCTGGCAAGTTTTAAAACTGATATTTCTTGACGAATGTTATTGTATGACATACAAAAAAAAATATTCATCAAACTTACCCACGATTTGCAATGGATTTATATCATTCGTAAGGTCAAAGGTGAAAGACTTACCTAGAAAGAAAGAAAAGAGATTTATTGTTATTAACAAAGTTAAATAGGAAAGTGAGACTGTAGAAATATACATAGAAAAAGTAAAATAAAAATTATACTATACATTTCACGTCGGCCCTAGACAAACCGCTAATCTTCAAGAAATTCACAATACAACAAATTCTGAAAAAGCCCCAGTAGTCCCAAGACTTTTTATCTCTTAAACGGATATTATGAATTCTGAAAGACAACTAGTTTGTAAAAAAATGATAAAAGTCGCGTATATGATCCTGCCGTGGACGTTATGTGAAAGAAAATAAACTGTTCCGCCCGCCTTTTTCTCTGGGCGCCCCTTAATTTACTTTTGTTAACATTTAAGAAAAACAACAAGAAAAATGTGGCGTCGTGAGAAAACTGCGTGCGATGGGGGAAAATGGTGGTGATATTCGGATGCAGGTGGTAATTTTACATAAGAATCAATCATCAATCTCGGGAACAATCTCAGTACTTATATCACTTTTTGTTATCAGATGGGTTAGATGGGACACGGGAGAAAACAGTGGGTGATGGACAAGAATGTGGCTGATATTCGGTGTTTTATCATCATCACCCTAAAGTTCAGGTTTGTGGTACTTTTATAACTTTTAATCTGTATTATATTTTAAAACAGACATACGAGACCCATATATTGAGGAGCTAAAGAATTTAAACGTTCTACAAAAACCTCGTAGTATTTAACGTAGAATTTATGAATACAACCTACTATACCTGAATGTTAGGATCACATGGTTTCCTATGTCAATACATCATCAATGGGCAAAAGGGTGTAAACTTTGACAACCCCAGTCGCAGACTCTCAAAACGCCGAAACACGTATATTTTATTCCCCTTCTCTACCAGAATCCGTTGTCAGAACTTTGTTTTTTTTGTCAGTGTTCCACAGTGTAATTTCTTTGATAATGAAAAAAAATCTTTTAAGAGCGGTGTAAAGTTGTAAATCTTTTCCGGTATTAACGCAAATATTTCATAAATGAGTAAATAAAATGCAAATACGCTGTTTTGTTTTTAAAACATTCCAATTTCAGACACTTGCCATAATTTTATAGCATCTCAAAAAAGAGAGAATTTAAAGCAATTAAAGTGAAAAAAATAACTCAAAAAACTAATGCTGCAGTTGTGTTCCTCGTGTCCGAATTAAGCAAGTTATTTTGAATTTTTTAAAAAGTCCAATCACACTGTAGTAATTAAAAAAAAAATGTTTTCATGTGTCATAGTGTTATTTATTTGATTACTTGTATTTTTATATACAGTCAAAAAAATTATGAGATCCCCTTTTGTCTAATTTAAAGCATACAGTTAGGCTTCGAAAGTAAAGAGAATATATTGCATACCGCAACGACAAAAAATACCATTATAAATCGTAAATATGATAGAATTATAGTAACATTTGAAATTATTTTATGTACATTTTGATATATTGATGTATTTGATATGAAACTAATGAAAATAAATCTAATTCAAAGGGTTCAGATTAGTTTTTAGCTGTAAAGATGAGTATAATCAGATCCCAAATCGTAAGACTTATAATACATTTTTTCTCCCAACTTGTCAGGACAAAAAAATTCAAAAAAAAAAAGTCGACGCAAACATTTATTACCATATCTTTACTGTATTTTTAATAAGATCACGTTTGTTTAATTTAAAGCATACTGTTAGGCTTCTAAATTAAGAATATCTGCTGCATACTCAAGAGGATGATATGGTCGAAGCATACTAACATTTTAAATTATTGAATCTACTTTTAGATCTATTGACAGATTTGATTTAAAACTTTTGAAAACTACTCTAATTCAAAGGCTCCGCAATAACTTCGGAGTTACTAAAATAAATATAATCATCGCCTCAAATAGGAGACTTTTAATATATATTATAGCCTAAAACATTTATTATATCTAAGATCACATTTTCTACTATTTATATTTTAAACATTGTCAATTGACATTTATTTGATTCCAAAAATTTTCAATTCGTCCCAACATCTTTTGCTGTCCTTGCTTGCTTGCAATGTAGCCTTTCTAACTGATGAACTTATCCTGGCAATAAATTTTGAAAAAGGCATCCAACACTTTTACTTGATGACGACGATGATGAACTCTCTCCGTGCAAAGCCCACAGATCAACCATTGACTCCAGACAGGGTACCCATTCAGTCATTCATTCATTGAAATTTCACCGCCATCAGTTGGAGTGCTGGCTGGCGTTGTTTGCTGGTGCTGGTGTTGCTGGTGGTGTTGTCGGTGTTTTTTTCTGTTTTTGTTATTTTCACAAAGTGTTTCGTCGTGTATTGCAAACATTGCCGCTTTTTCTGTTGTTGTTTTTGATTCTTTGTCGCGTGTCATTTGTTGTTTAAATTCAGGTGTGTTGACAAATGCCTCAAAACGTGAAACGTGGTGCATTTTATTTGCCCCAGCTACTGATGGCTGTGCAATAAAACTCCACACAGCATTGACATTCTGCTGCAAGATGTCTACATATTTGCTGACTTCGAGAGTTGTGGGGCGGTTGGGAAGGCAATGGACCCCGAACCGACAAAGGCTTATAGCGGTGGCGGTGACGGTGGCCAACAAACGCAATGTCGCATAGACAGAGAGGAGGGTCCAGACGAGTCAGACTATGTACGTACCATAATGACAGCCACAAATGTAACAGTTACTTTAGTTGTAATACACATGAGGGCTGCTGCCGATTGCGTTGCCAGTCATTGTGGATGTCGCTGGCGAAGCCTTTGCCACGGCCACCAGACGACGGCGACCCCCATACGCAAAGCCGAGATGGGGACCAAATGCTAGCTGCCTCATGATGATGATGATGGTGTTCACTGATGAATGGCGATGCGACGACCACCAGCAAGTGTGACGAGAGAGAGACACACAGCGGCAAGGGTAGAGAATTGTAAAGCTTTACTAATGGCAGCAGACAAACTCAATTAGACTGCAGGGAATTGAATCAAATGTGGAAAAAAATGGCAATGGCTTTTACAGCTATTCCCAGTTTTCTACATTTTTTCTGCCCTTACCGCGCAGTCTTACACATTTCTCGTCTCGTCTCGTATTAAGAATCTTAAATGCGAAGCTGGATAATGTATGTTGGGTATTGACTTTAGATTGTGTTGCTGCTGCCGCTGTTGCTACTTGCAATGCAATTTTTTCATAGATTTTCATTTCGGTTCACCCCACTTGTAAAAGGAAAGTAAAAGTTTTGGCGGCTAGAGAAGAAGGGTCAGGGAATAACTGTGCCTATGACAACTATGTGAAAAGAGGTCTCAAAGCGAAATGTACTGTCTATACAGACGGGAGGCTAAAAATTGGGGGGTCACTGGGCTGTGTGCTTTATGTGTACGAAATGAAGCAGAAGCTTTGGTTGGCTACGAAGTTGATTGCAGATGTCCTAGGAATTTTATAAAATCGAATATTTTATATTTGGTATGATGTATGCATGACGTGTAAGGAATATTAATAAGAGCTATTGCAAATTTAAGACATCGCTTAAGGTAGATTTTACATGGAAAATGTCAGTATGCTGTACATTAGGCTTTAGAAATTTATAAAAAAACTACGGCATACCTTAGGGGGATTACATATGTTGAACGTGGAAGTAACATCTTTAATAGAATTAAAAAAATAGGATAGATTACTTAAAACTAAAAAAAATATTTGAGTAAATCTTTAATTATAATATTACTTAAAAAAATTATATTATTAACAAATAAGTTTTCTTAGTTGTAAAAAAATCGGATTCATATCCTATATTAAAGCGCTTTAAAAAATTAAATAATGTTTTATTTTGTAAGTTTGTGAGCAGAAGAAGAATACGGGAGTACAATGACTTGATTTGTTAATGAACGAAAACGTTCTTTTAGGCTTACAAATTTAAAGAAAACCATGGCATACCTTTGGACGGGCCGTGGCATGATGGTTAGAACACACGACTACCATGCGGGAGATCACAGGTTCAACTCCCGGCTCCAGTCATCTTTAAAAAAAAAAAAAATAATTCATTGTCGGCTCCCCTCGAATTTTGTCGACAGCAACTTCGCAGTATCAGTGTCGAGTCAATCGGCTTCTCAAACAGTGACGATCGCATTCGTCGATAAACAAGTAGGTGCCGTTTCTTGTGAATCTAAAATAGAAATCGTGTTAATTCACAACAACGCGAGAAGCTATTCCATACCTCATTTATGGGGTGTAAAGGGAAATTAAGTTTAGGTAACTTATGGCATATGTACCTTAGGTAGAAATACACATAACAATCAAAGATATAAAAGTAGATAATATATTTGACGGTTGTTTTAAAGCGGTGTTCAATACAAAAAATTTGTCAAACTATTTGGGATATCTTTAAGTATAAAAGTTACATTACTTTTGAAGGAGTGAGCCGATCTAGCAAAGACGCACACAAGAATTATAAAAGGAGATAAAATACCTAGAAACGGAGTTAATAGGGGGTTTAGTTACAGATTTATGCCTTATTTGGGTTACCTTTATATATGGGAAAACCGGGAAATTAAACACTTTATTTTCGAATTTTATATAATTATAATAAAATGTATTATAAAAGAGTTTATTAGTATAAGGTTAAACGTGTACACTTTGTGGGCGAGTTGAGGGAAACAATAACGACTGAGCGGGTTGTGAAAAGGGTGTAACTAAACAAGAGATCGCTCCTGAGCGATACCTTTTAGAACTTATGACTATTTATACAATACACAGGAAGAGACAGAGCTTTTGTGGATAAATCCAAAAACATTAGGAGGGAAGTAAGTTCTTGGAACACTAAGAAAAGACAATAACACTTGGAATTAATTTGTAGCATACTATCAGGCTTAAAAGGTGTATAAAATCTATTGCATACCACAAGGAAGGAAATACATGTACAAATACATAGATAAGGCTAAAATCACTAATATTTATTGAATAAAGATTTAGATCAACTGATTTATTTTAAGTTAAACTGCGGAAAAATTACACCACTTCAAAGTTATATATAAATTCTGGAGCTGTAAAGTTGAGTATAATGCAGTTCAACAAATTTTTTTGGACGAAATAATTCCCTTTCGGTATGAAACCCGTAGGTGAGTATATTAAAATGCCGGGAGGGCAGATCTCCCCTAGGGCTAACTTTTTTTATTAACCAGTTGAAGTTTTTAGTTTAACCTAAAATTGGGTGGTTCTTATTGTTTTAGTGCAGTTTCGATGTCTTCGATGAAACGAGCTTCTTTTTTGTGGAAGATTTAGACAATTTAAGTGTAATTTTCGTCCTTATTTCGAGAAAAGTCCGAGAATGACCTTAACATGGGACTTTAATACATTGAAATGTTCTAAAAAAAATCGGGTTGTTCTAAGACAAGGAATCGATATCTCTAACTTTTCCTAATCATTTTGTGTCTTTAGCAGCCAAAAATAGACAGTTCAAGTTAAAGATACCGCAACTACAATTTTATAAGCAACATTTTTGTAGAAGGTGAGGTGTTTAATCAATCAATATTTCAATCATATTTTTAGAAGTAGGAGAAAACTTAAAAATTATCTTCAACTATGCCAAAGAAATTGTTTGTTAGCATAATTTTAAAACATTGTCATTTTAATTTTAAATTAAAATGACAACAATACAATATCCTAAACTGGAAAAACTAAGAGAAAAGTAAAAGAACAATTGACTGGGCTTCTATAAAAATGCAAATGTTTTATAAATAACGTCTGCATGCTATAAATGTATTGCATATTTTTAGGTTACATTAAATTCGTTGAGTAATGCATACATTTAGGTCTATCCTATTAAATCTGCGTTGTTACATATTTCAGTTGCTGCACATTCTTCGAAACCAGCTTTAATAATGGAATAGAAAAGACAGCCAGACACTACAGCAGCCCACGAAAGAGCATCATCACTTTAAGTTTTTCTTGCCAGTAAAAGTGCTAGGCAAACAAATGTCCAAATGGCAGACAGAAAAGACGAGACACATTGAGTAAAAATGAAAAAAAAAACACCAACAAGAAACCTTCAACAAACTGAGACAACATTGAACAACGCCACGCACCAACAACAGCAGACAACGCACTAGCACTAGCAGCAGCATCAGTGTCAAAGACAACGTATACGTTGTTTGTAACATGTGCTGCAAGTCAACAGACAACAGTAGCAGCCGTAGCCATAGACAACAGCCACAAAAGTGTTATGAAGGGCAATTCAGTGCATCCACACTAACAAATAAAAGAAAAACAGATAAACCAGACAGGCAGACTGCTAGATCATTTCGACTTTCTTTATTGTGCTGCCTTTACTACTTTGCAGCCATATTCAAATATACTACTACTGTTTGTTACAACCTTGAGCGCGAGCATAATTTCTTTCTAATCAGCTGTTTGTCCACAAAATATTGTTAACTTTGCAATTGCTTTGCAATCACACCAGCAGCACAAATAACTAATGGTGTAAACACCACTTGGCTATTGCGGCCAACTGCTTTGCTTTGTGCGCTAATCGGAAGACATTAAGAAGTGTTGTGTTTTTGTTGGTCTCTCCTGCAGTTATCATCCAGTCGCTTGCGTTACAACGTGCGACATCGTAGGTACTTTGGTGTCTGTCTGTGACCATAACAATGGAGCGCAATCAAAACAGTCTGACAGACGGACGGACAAATAAATAAACGCTCATACATTGGACCCTTTCTGGCACATGGTTGGCAAGGCTGTGTTGCATAAAATGGCATGTGAGTGTTTGGGTTAACGCCGCAGACGAACAAGTGTGGAGGTGTGCGTGTGTGTGGAATATGAAAATGTGTTTCTTTCCTCTTGGTTTGTTTTTAGGTGTCTACCAGGGTTGGGAGTTTTGGCTGAGAGTGATGTGTGGGTGCTGTGCGTTGGTGAACGACAGAATCGGTCAGTACGTAGGAGTTTTTACATTTCAGTTAAAAATTTGACGAAAATTTAAAACTATGCTAAAATTTTTTATTAATAACTAGCTGACCCGGCAAACGTTGTTCTGCCATACAATTTCGGACCCAGCAAACTTCGTGTCACTCCTAAGGTACCGCCTTCATATAAGCTACAGGGTAAAAGTAAAACACAATGCGTTTAATGTGTTTTATTTGAATTTAATCGAAATCAATGAAGAGCCATCTGATAAACAATGTTTTTTGATTTGTTTTCCAGCGTAAACAAAACAATGAAGACGGTGTGCCAACACGCGAACAGGCAACGTACAGCTGACCTTGTGAAAAGCAGGGATATTCGAGACTGATTTCGAAAACTTCCAAAGATTGGCCTTGCGACTTATTGATTGTCTTCGCAAAAGCTAATCGAATGGGGAGTTTAATTCGCTTGAATTTGAATGGGAAGATCGGTTAGAATAATAGGCAAGGACTTCCTCTCCTTTGAATTTGACCTTGATGAACGCCACTTTAATCACATTTATCATCAGTTTCTTGACACTAATCCAATATAGATATTTATAATTTTGTGCAATGCCGGGAAAACTTTAGTGATGAGTTCCTTGCAAAAATTTTCTGGGGACGCCTTTAATCCAGTTGAAACATCAACAGGAATTTGCCCATTGCCAAACTCCAGTAGCTGTCTTGAAAATTCAGTAGCTGATGGGTCGTCTTGCAACATGACTTCCTTCTCGTAGTCAATTTCAACTTCATGACATTCTCGCAACAATTTAGCTGCACGTTGGCTTGTCAACCGTGAGAAGAATCATCGGCAGCTTCAAAGCGGAATGTGCATATCGACCGCCTTCCAACAATGTTTCAGCGATACCAGACGTTGCAACAGCTAACGCTATCTGCATTGTTGCCAGAATCAAAGAAGTAAATGCCTCCCATTCCATTGTCAACAACAACCGTCATCAGCGAATCGTTCACGTTCGTTTGCTCTGCATTCAACGGCTGCACATTTGTTCGGACTCTTTTAGTCCGATCATCTCGATCAAAGTCTGGATCTCGTTGCAATTCGCGATTGAATGCATCGTGCATCGAACGATTTGGCGCTGGTATTCCCGATTTCGACAGTAGACTGCCGCACATGTGCACGCACATGTCTTCAATCTGAACTCAATTTCAATCGAAATTCGATGTTGTCGTGCGAACTCTGTGCAAAATGTCGTCAGTCATCTCGTCCTCGGCAGATGATACGTGGTTACGATGATCGCAAACAATGTACGAATTTGATTCTCTAGAGCAGAAACAGTTGCCTCCCAATGCGTATCGTTTTCGAGTAAATGCAAAAATTGGCGAGCTTTTCGAAATGCGGCGACTGATTGAAACGAATAAAATTTAAACAATCAGTTTCGACCTTGACGTACATGTTAACGCAATACTGTTGAAATTACCGGCGATATCTTAACAGATGTAAGATCCTTTCGCGTTTAATCTTTTAACATAATAAATTTCACAATAATCCGAAATTTTCCAAGCATCATAACGAATTTTCCACCTTTACGTCGACTGAAATCATAAAATCAAGCGATACAATGCTAAATTTCGTCGCAAAATCCAACTTTTTACAGTTTTTCCGGAATTTTCCGAGTTTTCCACCAAGAATTTTTCTATTATCCGAAATTTTTTAAAATAATTTTTATCAAATCAAGCGATGCAATGCAAAAATTTCTAGAAAAATCCAAGTTTTTCCGGAATTTTCCGAATTTTTCACTAAGAATTTTTCTATTTTTCCATTCGAAAAGTCATTTTGAAATAATTTACCGAAAATATTCACAGTTACACCTTTCAAATTTATTAATTCATCCCATAGATGCAAAATTTCGTCGAAAAAAATTTTCCCATTTTTTGAACTTTTCCGGAATTTTCCGAATTTTTTAACAAAAAATTTTTATTTTTCTATTTAAAAAGCCATTCTGTAACAATTGCACACAAAATTTAATACAAAAAAACAATTTTCGGTTTTTCCAATTTTCCGGAGGATTTCCCCAAAATTTTCTCTCACACAAACCTTCTCCTGGCAATTGCGAACAACTAAAAAAAAGTTTCAGCAAAATCGGCCCAGCCGTTCTCAATTGATGAATTACTATACATTTTTGCCACCATTTTTATATATATAGATTGTAAAGCTTCATTATCCCCCATAGTGCAGCCCTTTCAAGCAAACCTAACCTAACATAATATGTATTTATTTTAGAAGAATTCGAATTCTATGCACAAAAGATAGATTGTTGAATGCATCGTTTTCTCCTCGACAATGTGTGGATATTCCAGTCTCATATGCGACAATCTTGTTTGTTAATGTAACCCCAAATTAAAAATGTGCCTGATGGGAAATCTCACGAAAAATGTTTAAAATAGATAAAAATAATTCATTTAAGACACAGTTTGACTACCAAACGCTATATATAAAGGATCCAGCTATCGAATAAAGTAAGTAATATACATGCTGGACCAAAAGTGCGTTTACATTTGAGTCGGTCTCAGAGTCGAGGAGCGACTGCGAAAGGAGGCTGTGCGATTTCGAAATACGCAAGCAGTCAATGGGAATTCACACGAGTACTTTTAAAATAAGGATTAGCTGCGCTTATTACAACATGCGACATATAAATTAAGCTCCATTGATTGATTACAAAATCGGTGAAAAAGTTGGCGGAGGCCGGTTCAACACTAAAGAATGGGAAACCTAGACTCTCTTCTCAAAAACGGTCTAGCGTCTTAAACACCACTTTTCCGCATTTGTCACAAAGATTTATATTTATAACCTTACAAAATTTAAATGGTACAGGAATTAAGGCCTCATGACCATGGACATAGGCTCAAGTTTGATAACGAAGTACTAGAAAGCTGCACCAGCTTCATCAGCATTTTTTTTGTTCCTCAGACGAGAGACGCTTCCACCTAAATGGTAATGTCAACAGGGAAACCCAGGAAACCTAGACTCTCTTCTCAAATGCGGTCTAGCGATTTAAATCGGTGCAAAAGTTGGCGGAGGCCGGTTCAATATGGGAAACCTAGACTTTCTTCTCAAAGGCGGTCTAGCGTCTTAAATGTGCCCAGAAAACATTTCTTCCGCATTCCTCACAATGATTTACATATATAACCTTACAAAATTTAAATGGTACAGGAATTAAGGCCTCATGACCATGGACATAGGCTTAAGTTTGATAACGAAGTACTAGAAAGCTGCACCAGCTTCATCAACATTTATTTTCCTCAGACGAGCGACGCTTTTACCTTAATGGTCATGTCAACAGAGAACATAGCAGGTATGGGATTGACACACCCTAAACGAAAGTATCATGATTACTGTATGGGCAGCTTTTTCAGCATTATACATTACTAGTCCCTACTTTTATGAAAATCAAAGAGAACATAATGTTACAGGCAATACAGAGCGGTGTATTTTTGTGCAACATAACTTTTTTTGCTTCAGCGCTACCTGGTTTTAATCAATGATTGTCGTTTCACCAAGTCAATATGCAATATGCCACACCTCCAACGACTGATTAGGTGAAGTTCGCTAAATTTTCAATCAAACTGTGTCAACTAAAAGAGGTGCCTATTTTATAACCCTCTCTTAACCCCAATAGACTCTTTTTCTTTGGCGATATCTTAAAAATTAAGTTTTCAACAGCAACGCTGTGACTCTTGAGGAATTAAGGAGTAGTAGTCGCTAGGAAAAGCAGAACATGCCACGAAGCAACTGTCAACCTTTAATGTTCACTAAAGGTTACTCTAGGTTAATGAAAAATAATCGAGGATCACATATAGAAAAAAATTATCATTCCTTTACATCCCATGAATGAAAGCTTGTAACATTTGAGCGAGTTAACACGCTTCTTTGTGTAGATGCTCAAGACGTCACCTACATTTTTACGAAGTAACCGAACTGCCAGCTTTTTCAGAAGAAGGACTCGACTACTGCGAAGTTGTTGTCGACAACATCGACAGGGCCAACGATCAAAAAATTTAGATGAAGAAGAAGTTCTGCATTATTCCTTTTGTCAAGTTACATGCCCTAATAATTTAATATCGATTTGAAGTTAGAAAGTATCGTAAAGGGAAATTTGTCACGTTTTAGTCTCTTTTGCTCGACTTAACTCGATAAACACTAGTCCGATTTAACTGAAACAAATTGAAAAAAATTAAGAATTACAATTACTTTAATTCATATATCATTTTCCTACAAAAGCAACAGTTTCACTTTTCCATTCATGAAATGATTTTGAACTAGGTTTAAAAACTTACTTAATTTCCCTTTGCACCCCATGAATGAGGTATGGGATAGCTTCTCGCGTTGTTGTGAATTAGCACGCTTTCTATTTTTAGATTCACAACAAACGGCACCTACTTGTTTATCGACGAATGCGAACGTCACTGTTTGAGGAACTCTTACTAGACACGGAATATTACCTCTGATAATCATACGCCACTATATAACAATATATCAAAAGAGTTTAAAACGTGAAAAATTCCCCTATACGATACTTACTAACTTCATATCGATATTAAATTATTATGGCATGTAACTTGACAAAACGAATGATGCAGAACTTCTTCTTTTTGGGGCATCTTTAACGTGCAGTTCTCAGAATTGAGTCCCAAAATCATGTGTTGTACTGTGTAAATATTTGTACTCTTTCATGGCTGTAGAACACTAAAAATATACATCGACTTTTTCTGTTTCTTTCTTGTTGTTGGAGTAGTTAAAAGCGTGCGAATGTCGCGTCCGTGCCAGTGGGAGATGACCATATAAAGAATATTGGTTATATGAAACCTGCATCATAGTCGAAAATTGTTTACAAAATCGGTTGAGTATGTGAAATTAAGGAACATGTCGTCGGTATCCTCAAGTCCACTGTTTTGTGAAATTTACTTAATGATGCAAAGTGTCTCAAAAGTCATAGTCTATGGACTGTAAAATGAACTCTATTTAAAGTAGTTTTGTATAGTTATAGTATCAAAACACAAGCGGTATTAAACTTTAAATCATGAATAGCTCAGAAACACAATCACTAAGGATGTGAGACCTTTTGGCAGAATACCGAAGATTTGTAAAATAATTCCTGTTTTTTCAAAAATATCGCGTACATATATCTGATAGGTATCTACTGAAAGTATATTTTTTTACGTGCCCTCCACTTAAACTACACTATTTCTGTCATTATTCTTGCTACACAATACTTCCCAGCTCTGTCGTCTATAAACGAATGAGTTTTTTGTGTATCTTTTACAATGTATGTGCGAGTGTGTGTGCGTTTTTATACTTTCATCCATGCCTTTTGCATCATTTGCTTTGTGTTGTGTTGTGTTGTTTAGTTTTGTTGTTTTGAATTTTTGTTGTTTCGTCTTTTCTTTCAAGTTTCGTTTGTGTCTTGTTTTGAATGAAATTTGTTGTTGTTGTTGTTGTTATCATTATTATATTGTGGGTACTTGAATTCTTACTCACTTTGCAATGTTTTTTTCTTTTTTTTGGGATGCGGCAGCGGCTGCACTAAACGACGACGCGTAAACGTCAGCGTCTGTCGCTGATGAATGTGACGACAACGTTGAGCGGCGGCGGCGATAATGCACAGAAACGTACGAAGTTAGCAAGAATTGGAAAATATGTAAACGCTCAATAAATTCTTGTTGGATTTTTGTTTTGCTTTAGTTGTTGTTGTTGTTGAAAATTTGCTTTTGCTGCTATGCTATTAATATGCGTTAAAATACACAAACACTTTTTGTTGTTGTTGTTTTTATTGCTGTTATTATCACTTAAACACTTTGCCAGAGAGTGAGCAGAAATTTTCTTTAGACGACTGCAGCAGCTCACAATTTTTTTGTATCTTTGAGATACCACAACAACAATAATAATAATAATGGTAATAATATTTTGTGTATGAGAAGAGACGACTGTAATATTTTTTATGAAAATTTCCTTTAACTGGTTACAGAACACTATTCACATTTCCTTCCTATTGTGCTGGAAATTCTTTACTGTTTTGAATTGCTTAATTGATTCTTTACCCTTGGCAGGTTTTTGTTTAAATAACTTTTTTCTTTTGTTATGCGTAACTTTTATAGCTGTTTTCCCCCTAACTTTTTTTTAGTTGTTATGATTTTTCGCTTAGCCACTTTTCGTTTGTGCCTTGGTCGAGCAACAGCAGCAGTGGCGGTGGCAGGGCATGGACCCTGGATTTAACCCGAAATTCCCGTAATTCGCTTAAGCATTGTTATATGCCGACTGATTTATGGCCCACTCGCGACATTTGTTTTAAATCGAGTTTGTGATTTTGCTAACCACTTAACGAGTACTACTACGACTACGACGACGATTACACGCGTCTCCTACCGACCGACGACGACGACGACCATAGCGGAGGATTCACACATCACCACGACGTATCCCTCTTTTGCAAATAGGGTCCGCAGTTTCGATTTTGCTTCTTCTTTATGTTTCTATCTCCCTGCGTAAAAACTCTTCAGAGTGTGTGTGTGTTGGCGGGGGGAGAAGTTTCACTCACTGGTGACTTTTCATTTGCTCATATGTATACACATACCACAGTGGCGTTTTACGTTTGTTTTCCCGTTATCCGGTAGTTTTCCCGTTGGTTATCTCTGTGCAACTGATATTCCCCACATTGTCAACCATTATAAAACTGTCATTTTCCCATTACATGATACCGCGTTCTGTGCTTTTTCGGGGTTGTTTTCCCATTCCCATCATTCCACGACCGTAACGCGGGTGTGTGCGTATGTTTTTTGCACAGCGCACAACTGAGCATGCCCTTGCAGTCGCAACTGTCAAAATGTTTAAGTGATTCTCCAGAGTACTCGGTCTACTCTCTGTAATGTTTTGATGTTTATTTTCCAATTGGCAAAGAGCACACAGTGTGGAGAATGAGAATAACAGGCTGAGAGAGAGAGAGAGGGAGAAAAACAGCAGATGAGTGAGAAACATAAACAAAACTTTGACATTTGCATGTGCAAAATTATATGTTTGTTTATAGTTTATCATTCGATACGAAGAGAGTTAATAAAGTGATGCCAAGTTTGCAGTAAGTAGACAGGGTTGGGAGTATGTACGAACAATTTGCGGAAAAAGTTAAATGAATTGCTCAAAATGTTTCGTCGTATAATACTTTATAATTGGTAATTGCTATCGGAATATCATACATCTATCTGAGATACGAATCAGATAGATACAAAAAATATATCCCTCTTTATATAATAAGTATGTATGTATGTCTGTTTGTGCTTTAACCACATCTAAACGGCTCAACCGATTTCAATGAAAATTGGCGGACCATCAGTGTGCTATCTGGATATTTCTCTAGGCTATATAAAGCTTTAACCCTATGGGCGTAGAGGGTATGGTAACACATTTTTCGGCCCTAGTCAGTTAAAATGTGATACACAGATAGTACGTGCCACACAAATACTCGTATGAATAAGCAGTGGGCGGAGTGTGCGTGGCTATATTATAGCCCTAAGAGGGGATTGGCAGAATTGCTTCTCAACGCTTAAGTAATAAAATTCGCAACAATATAGACGACATTTTCATAATCGATCAGAGGGCGGAGTGTGCGTGGCAAATGTGTTTGAAAAAGTAAATTGATTTTCCGTCTTATAGTCTAAATAAGACTATTATTATGTCCGATAGGTGGCGTTGGAGTCATTTTAGTGATTATTTTTTACTTATGACATGATGTGAAATCTGTGATACTACGTATAAGCTTCACAGGAATCACAAACTTTAAGTGTTAAATGTTTCAAGCTACAATGAAAGAAGCATACAAACTTATGCGGAAATGTTATCAACGAAGACTACGCGCCAGCATAAATTTCTAACATTCTCTACTGTGATACGTAGCTTATGACTTTTTGTGATATTTTTATTTAATTTGAGGTGTCTTTGTGTTTTACGTCGTATATTTTGTCTGGATAACTGATCAAGTCATTGTGATACTATAGAAGTACATATTCCACGTATCTCTTATTCCATAAAGCCATATAGAAAGTCTCCAACTGTAGACTAGAGTCATATGTCGCAAACTCTTTTGATAATTTTTTTTTCTTAACCATGTCTAAGTACTTGCTCCCGTGCTCTGACTTCCACATTCTCTCACTCTCCTTTCTTATTCTCCAGCGTACTCCTGACAGTTCCTTTACCGTTTCATTTCAAGACCACATATTCTTGTGCTCATTTTCCCCACTAAACATGCGCTTTCTTTTGATGCCTTACACAGAGAATATTAAACTTTCTCTCCTATGCTCTTGCTCTTTGTTTATTCCTACAGCTATCTGGATATCCTTAATGCTTGGCTTTTCTTTGTACTGTTATGTTTTGTTGTTGCTCTTGCCGTTGCGTGTGTAAGCTGTGTTGTTGCTTGCGATGTAAATAAATTTTCGCTTCTAATACCGGCCGGCATGAGTTGTATTCCTTTCCATACGGCTGTTCGGTTATGCTGTGTTGTGTTATCCTTTATCCTTTCACAATTGCCATTTGGTAATAGAGCTGCTATCGCCGACGACGCCGCTGTTATTGCTATCGTTGTCGTTGTTATGGGTATACACACGCACACACACACACACTCACTCTTATAAACATGACCAAAAACGATGACTAGCTTTGAGTTATGTCTATGAGTTGTTAGCTTCTTATGCCTCTTCTTTGCCATTTATTTCGTTGCCATATTTCTATGTTTCCATCTATGCTTTCTTTGTGTGCTTTGTCCTATAGGATTTGTTGGGTTATGTGTTGTGTTGTGCTGTGCTGTGTTGTATTGTTCTGTGCTGAGCTGTGGAGCGAGCTATGACTGTGGCTGCCGTTTGTTGTTATTTGCTGTTGTTGCGGCTGCTGCCGCTTCTGTTGTGTTGTGCCTCTCAGCAGCTTCCTTTTGTAGTTTTTGGCTTCATTGCTTTGGTTGTGTTTAGCTTAAGCTTAACTGTTTGATTTATAAACAGAATTAACATAAAGATAATAATGCTGAAAATAGTACAGGGTGCTTAGGTGACTGTGTCAAAGGAATTGTTGTTTAGTAGACTTCATGAGATAGAAACAATGTTTTGTATAAGTAAGGAGTGTAATGAGAGCAGAGCTGAGGGAAGTTAATTAAGTAGACGATTTCACAATACTATAGATTTACGTATAAAGAAATATTTCTAATGTCCATAATCAAATTTCTATAAAAAATATAAAAGAGAATGTTGCAAATTAGCAGAAAACCACTCTGGTCATTTCTCATACGAAGTATTGCAGTATCATAAATAATTTCGAACTTTAGGAGTATTTTGTCTAAATAAATATTGTTTTTTTTATAAATCATTGGTATTATGGGAGGCTTGGAAAATAGTTAGGTTACACAGTACAACACATGATTTTGGGACTCAATTCTGAGAACTGCACGTGAAAGTAGCCCCAAAAAGAAGAAGTTCTGCATCATTCGTTGTGTAAAGTTACATGTGATAATAATTTTATATCAATTTGATGTTATAAAGTATCGTGCAGCGGAATTTGTCACACTTTTGTTATATTGTTATTTGGTGGCGTATGATTATCATAAGTAATATTCCACGTAAGCCGTACGCTACGGAGTACAACAGTTTTTTTTTGTAACTGCTACAAAACAAACCTAGTTCAAAATCATTTGATGAATGGAAAAGTGAAACTGTTGCTTATGTAGGGAAACGTTATATGAACAGATTAATGGAAATGTAATTCTTATTTTTTTTAAATTTCTTTCAGCTAAATCGGTCTAGTGGTTCTCGAGTTATGTCAAACAAAGGAGCCTAAAACGTGACATATTCAACTATGCGATACTTATTAACTTCGAATCGATATTATGTTATTAGGGCATGTAACTTGACGAAACGAATGATGCAGAACTTCTTCTTTTTGGTGCTACTTTCACGTGCAGTTCTCAGAATTGAGTCCCAAATCAATGAGCTAAAAAATAATAATAATAATAATTTAGGTAAAACTGGTAGTACGATATAAATATGTCTTTCGAAAAACTGATTTATAAGTAATTTTTATGGAACGACAATTTTTCAATTAGAGGAAATGCAGAACTTTTAGAGCAACACCTGTCAAGCCATAATCGAAAATGTCCGCTCCAGGTTATAACAGAGTCAAAATTATTATGGATTATTGAACAATTATGAATTATTCAATTATTACAAAAATAAATCCTTATTTGTGTCCCTTCATTATTTTTGAACAGATTTTATCACGTTTGTCTACTTTTAGCTTTTTTGCCGTTTGAATAGTAACAAGACTTTAAGCCTTCCATGTATTTTATAGATCTGTGATTTTTTGATATATTTATTTCAGGTACATATAAAAATTCCCAATCTAATATTTGCTTTATGATATCGGGAAAATGTAACGTATGATTATTATTAATTAACATGACCAAATCATATTCCACATACGCCTGACCTTAAAGAA
This sequence comes from Muscina levida, assembly GCA_964034835.1. NCBI lineage: Eukaryota > Metazoa > Arthropoda > Insecta > Diptera > Muscidae > Muscina > Muscina levida. The sequence continues at coordinate 146,108,893 of OZ035883.1, read as the reverse complement.
CTTATGAAACTGCATAAAATTGGTATGGATCACAGTAATTTTTTCAGTAATCGGGGAGACAGACACACGGACACTCCCCAAAAAGGGATTGTTTGTATGGGAGGAATGGAATAGAAGTTTGAATGGATAGAAGTTTGTACACCAAATTTCAGCTCGATATCTCTTAATCTACGGCTGTAATCTTGGGCTATGGTTTTTTGGCAAAGTTACTTGCAATGATACATAGAACAAGAATCGTGTTGTACTCATGTACATTCTTTCGGCTCCATACAATTTGACCTGCCCTAATAGTCATACCGACCACGCCTTCTTATAGGCGTTACAAATGAAATACCAACATTAATATACCCTTCGATACGCAAGTGGGCGTGGTGAAGAGTATAATTCTAAAATGTAAATGTTTAAGAATTTGTCATGCAAAATGTTTACAGTAGATAAGTATTTGTTGCCCTAATTTTTTTTTGCCTTACCTTTACAGAAGTTTACTAAGAATAGCCAGTATTCAATCAAAATTAAAGTCTAGTAAATGAAGCGTATGATTAATATTATTTAAAAAAAAAAAATAATTTACACTCTAGCAATTAATTACGGTTGACATTATTCTTTGGAACCAAATTGTATGATTAAAATGTAAAGTATAAGATTAATTCTTATACCTTGAACAAACTAAAAAATCGTCCTGTTCGTTCTTTGATAGTCTATTTTTTATTTCATACGAGCAGACCCGATCAAACGTTGTTTTGCCTTCAAATTTTATTTTCCCTGCAAGTCTGGTTCCGTTGCAAAAACACAAAAAAAAACTAAATATTGCGCCATCTGTCTAACGAAGAGCATAGAGCATGCATATAAAATTTGGTCAAAATCGGTCCATTAGTTTTTGAGTTTAGTGATCAGGAACATACACGTAATTTGTATATATGTAGAGATGCTTATTTCATGTATAAGTACTCGTTATATAATTTTTTCCATATAAAGTCGAGGAACTGTGACGTATGATTGTTGTTAATTAAAGCTATTAAATTATATTGCACATACGCAAGATATGCCAAAACTTTTTAACTGCATAAGAAGTTTTACAGGCATTATAGACATATATATTTTTTAGAAACTTATCAGTTACCAGTGAATATCACAGTACAAAATTTGTCAGCACATTGATTTTGGACTAAATTCTGAGAACTGCACGTAAAAGAAGCCTCAAATAGAAGAAGTTTTGCATCATTTGTTTTGTCAAGTTACATGCCATAATAATTTAATATCGTTTTAAAGTTAGTAAATATACTTTAGGCGAATTTGTCACGTTTTATTCTCTTTTGTTTGACTGTTAACTGTTACAGTTCGATTTAAGCAATCATATCTTACGTTAACACACAACTAAATTTGACGTATGAGTAATATAATTTTCATTTTAAAATAAATTCATATTAATCATACGCTAAATTAATATATTGTATAATAATTGCATAAATGTTAGTATCATGGTTCCATATCATACTCTACTTTCTATCAAGTAATTTTTAAACGTTTCTTTCAATCTTTACGCATTCATTCAATGAAAACACATTTATATACACCGTATGATTAATATTATCTCTTAAACGTATGATTATTATTAAATTTCGTATTTAATACAAATATTTCACATACGCCAGCGTGGACCAGGAAAAAAATTCCCATAAATTTGTTCGTGGTAATAAATTTTGCACAATTTTTTTTTTTGTGTCCATGTTAATTGTAATTAATTACACCTTTATCTTAATAATGATAGGGATATATAGTTTAACTGTATACAAATACACAAATTATGTGTATGATCACACACACACACCCACTTATAGAAATTAATACATATACAAAAACACACACACATATTAATATAATTATGTATAAATATTTCACAAGCGTATTGTATATCCGTGTTGTTGGTATATAAACAATTTTATATGTTAATTACACTGGGTGTTGTTGGTATTTTATTATTGTTCTCTTTTCGTTGTTGTTGTTGTTGATGCTGCGTTTGTTTTATAAACGAATACCACCACAGTGAGATGTGAAACAAAAATTTTAACAAAAACATAAAGTGCGAAACTTCAATGAACAATAACAAAAGAAACGCGTATAGGGAAGCAACGCGAAATCAGAAAGGGATACAACACCACAACAACAGAAAAAAAAAGGATTTCACACTCGCTCACTATACTGTGGCGGGGCATGAATAAGCCAACGTATATTGGTCAATGACTGAATCACCGAGTAGAGTGAAGTAGCAGCCATGAAGTATGGACAGACGGAAATGGTGGCTAAAAAACAACTCTTTGTTACACTCTGTGTGCGTGTGTTAATAATAAAATTATAGTTAACATATTGTTTATTGATTCCACATACAAACAATAAAGCATCACACACACACGCTGTTATTGTTATATGTAGTTTTTTTCTTCTTCTTTGTTTTCACATATATATTTGTATTGTTATTAACAACAACATCAACAACAAGACTCAAGTGAGCAAAAGGATTCTGCGTTTTCCATAAACCAATGATTTATGGTTTTATTGAGTAACCATTTTATGTTTCATTTCTGCAACACAGTAGGCAACAGAGTGTTGCATGTGTGTGAGTGTGCGTGTGTTACCGAGATATGATTGAGTAAAAGTGGGCGATCGCTACAGTGCGTGTGTGTGTGTGCGAGTCAGAGTATCCTTTGTGTAAGGCACGTGTTTATGAGTGTGTGTAAGCTTTTATTCGTTTTTATATGGGTGTGTGTGTGTGTGTATTAAAATCCTGTGCTGAACATAAAACTCGCATTTCCTTTTTGGAAATCCATATATAAGTGGCAACGGAGGTGATATATTATTTTCACATATCAAAAAGGATAGCTCAGGAGGAAGGATTGCTGTATAGCCTTGTTTTGTTTTTTAATGCTAAGTACTACAGGAGAGAAATGTGCAGTAGGTTGATTAAACAATTAGTTACATTTAGGTGGCTAGAAATGGAATCGGAAGCGTATGATTTATAATATTAAAAAATTTAAGAAAATCCTTTTCGTCAACATGCTGATCATGTTCTGTTGAACTGAACATCCTAAGATAGCTAAGTTTAGGATATATACATTATGGATTGGGTCAGAATTACTTTTATAATATGGTTGTATGAGTAATATTATTTGATGAGCACAGTTGATACCAGGGGCGTATGATTGATATTATTAAATAAATATATCATATGTATGAGTGTTTGTCACTGAACTCCCCCTAAACGACTGGAGCAATTTTAATAATTTGTTTATGTTTAAATGGGTCAATAGACGATTTGGATGCATAATGGCGGCACTGCTACATGCTCTATGTTTGATTAGATTTCGACTCAACTTCGGGTATAATAATATTACACAGTACAACATTTTTCAGCTCTTTGATTTGGGACTGAGAACTGCACGAGAAAGTAGCCTCAAAAAGAAGAAGTTCTGCATCATTTGTTTTGTCATTTAATTCAATTTAATACCGATTTGAAGTTAGAAAGTATCGTATAGAGAAATTTGTTACGTTTTAGGCTTTTTTTGTTTGACATATTTCGAGCACCACTATTCCGATTTAGCTGAAACAAATTAAAAAAATGGAATTACAATTCCTTCAATCTGTTCATATAAAGTTTTCCTACATAAGCAACAGTTTCACTTTTCCATTCATCAATTGATTTTGAACTGAGTTTATTTTGTATCAGTTACAATAAAACTGTTGTACTCCGTCGCGTATGATTTACGTGGAATATTACTTATGTTAATCATACGCCACCAAATAACAATATAACAAAAGAGCCTTAAACGTGACAAATTCCCCTATACAATACTTAATAACTTTAAATCGATATTAAATTATGATGGCATGTAACTTGACAAAACGAATGATAGAGAACTTCTTCTTTTGAGGCTACTTTTACGTGCAGTTCTCAAAATTGAGTCCCAAAATCATGTGCTGTACTGTGTTATTTGAAAATAATATTAATCATACGTCAATCTAAAAGGTTAATATCGTCAGAAATCGAAATAAGATAATTAATTTCTTAACTGAATACTGGGCTAAACAATTTTTTGCTTCTTACATCTATCAAAAACATTACAAGGTAATACACACTTCATTCCTAACTCCTCACAAGGGTATCCAGCAGTCGACTTTTACTACAGTTACTACGTTTACTCACATCATCCTTGTTTTCCAGCCTTTCCCCTTCCCCCTTTCTCCCTCAAAGGAAATATCGTTGAAAAATTCGTGTTGAATACACTAAAAGCAACACTTTCGTACTTAAATGATTAAAGTTTACTTTCATGTTCGTTACTACGCCAAAGAGGAGCCGACAAAAAATAAATTACACCAACCAAACCAAAAAACAAAAAGGGATCTCGTGATCATTTCACAGGAGGCAGCACCTTATGTCCTTTGTTTTTACTGCAAAAGGATGTTATATATAACATAATAGGAAAAGATATGAAACTCAACACAGCACAGCACAATATCGTTGTGTGTATGCGAAACGAAATATGTAATTTCCCTTAAGACACTCAGGATATACGTGTGAACGACATATGGAACGTGTGTGTATGAGTAAGAGGTCCTTTCAATACATATGAATATGATACGATACGCTGGGCTACAGGATTCGAAAATTGGAATAAATGTTTTATCATTAATTTAAAGTATGAGTTTTATGTATGTACCTCTAGCATCTACGACACGCTGACGATGATAAGCTTTGGCTTTAGCTAATGCAGGGGCACAGCAACTCCATCACCATCACCTGTGATAGACAGACAACTGGTCGTCGTTGTCGTCGTCACACCCCAAGACGTGTTTGGGCCATACACTCCCCCCGCCCCCCTCCCTGCCACAGTCAATATTTGCTCCTTAGAGGCCTACGTTGGCCTGGTAGAGGAGTAGACATGATGGCTGAGATTTTTAAAACTTCACATTTATATAAAATTATGTATACATTCACATATAAAGTATGTCTATGTTCTAATATACTTATGTGTATATTGCAATTGTATGAGTTTGTATGGATACAAACGTTATAAGGCACCTTATAGCCTGTCTGTCAGTGGGTCTGCAAAATTTATATGTATGCGTGCGTGTTATCTCTTAAGCACACATTTACTGACGCACTGAGAGTGTTTGAAGGTTTGTACGATGCGAGTAAAGATGAGTTTGTCTTAGTCACTCATCATATTGACTTGTAGTTTAGAAGATGTAAGAAAAAAATTGAGAAAAATAATACAATAACTGGGTATGTTACTTACTTTTTAATCGCAGGCTGCAGTGCAACATGTGTTGTTTTGGGTTAGAATGGAACAGTGGGGGCAGCAAATAAAATATACATAAAGTATACTTTATAAAAATAATAAATAAAAACAAATTACAGGACACAGAAGAAATATTTACATTTTGGTTATAGAAAATAAATAATTTTCCTTTGCATTCCATAAATGAGGTATGAGAGAGCTTCAAGTGTTAGAGTGAGTTTACTCGTGCAACCAAGACTCCGATGGAAAGACCAGATTACTGAGAACCTTGCAGAAACTTGGTGTGACGAATTGGAAAAGAAACGCAGAAGGTCTAAGCGCATAAAATACTTTTCAACATGCGGCATATCAAAATATACGATTGGAGAGAAGTACCAGCGAAGTAAGTAAGTGACAGGAATCGAACCCATATGACTAGCATGATAGTCACTTGCAGTTACCGTCATACCTTGGTTGTTGTAGTACTGGTTATACGCCGCTTTTTAAAGTCTTTGTTTAATATTTTAACGATGCTCCAACTATTGTACATTAATTGTACTATATTTTAAACCGTCAATAATATGATGACACAATTTGTCGTCTCAGTTGGATGGGCCAAACTCGATTCCATACGGAATTTGTATGATGCCATATAAAAAATTACGTATACATACAACAGTTTATGCGTTAGAGTGAGTTCAGTCGTTTCTATTATTAGACTTACACAACAGAACCTACAGTTTAACGACGAAGCCGAACCAAAGCTTTTGCAGAAGCTTTTAATAGATATGCCGATTGACACAACTACACAGAAGTTGCTGACGACAACATCTATGTCGACATCTTGGCCACCGATCAAAAAAATTTAGATGGCTGTGACAGGGATGGTCAATCGTTGGACGACGAAGAAGTGGGCAACCAAGACTCCGATGGAAAGACCAGGTTACTGAGGACCTTGCAGAACTTTGTGTGACGAATTGGAGAAGAAGCGCAGAAGATCTAAGCGCATATAATACATTTCAACATGCGGTATGTTATCCAAATATACGATTGCAGGGAAGTGCCAGCTAAGTAGGTGACAGGAATCGAACCCAGGTAACTCGCACGATAGTCACTTGTTGTTACCGTCATACCTTGGTTGTTGTAGTAAACTAGTAAATTAGGCTCAACTGTTTATTCGCCGCTTTTGAAAGCCTTCAATTCATATTTTGCCGATGCGCCACCTATTGTACATTAATTTTACTATATTTTAAACCGTCAATAATATGATGACACAATTTGTCATCTCATTTGGATGGGCGAAACTAGATACCATATGGAATTTGTATGATGCCATATGAAACATTTCGTATACATATAACAGTTTACTAAATTTACGTTAAGTGTATCAAATGATACATCAAATTCGGCTTACGATCAGAAAAGTGTTTTTTTTTTATTTTAATTGTTTAAATATTTTGGTCAAATTCAGTGTGTCACGCACTAGGATGACGCGTTTCGATCTCCATGACGAGTTCATCTTCAAACCCCTTTGTGACACAGTTTACATAAAATTTCATAAGCAGTGTAACGATTTTTGGGAACATGTTTGTTATCAAAGATACCTTTAAGAAGAACGAAGTTGGTATTTCTGTGGTCGCTGGAAAAAATTGAGAAAAAACAATATTATCAAAACTCCTTACTCACAATTGATTTAAGATTCTGTTTCAAAACTATAATCATAAACTATAGTGAATGGAATTTTAAGGTAGACTCAAATCCTACTTAGAAGTTATTGCAACTTAAATTATCTTCATAGACTCTTTTTTAATCACAAATAATTTCGTTCGCATATACAAACTATACTAGTAGACTTTTGTATAAATACATGTTAGAAAGTAGAGAGTGGACCAAAAGTCCATCTACATATGAATCGGTAGCTGCGGCGAGAAACTACGGCGGGTTGGGACGTGAGTTCACCGTATACAAGACTAACCAATGAGAATTCAGTATAATAACGTCATTCAGCGGATCACAACGTGTGTGTTTTCTTTAGGTTAGTGTCATCGAAATGGCGTTTTGTCGCAAAAAGCCCACAACTATCTGCACCTACTTGTTTTTCGACGAATGCGAACGTCACTATTTGAGAAGCTTTTACTAGACATGCCGATTATCTCGAATCTATACTGCGAAGTTACTGTCGACAACATCGAGAGGGCCAGCAAGGACAGATAAATATAGATAACTGGACACAGAAATCGAACCATGGATATCCCGCATGGTAGTCGCGTGTTCTAACCATGATGTCACGGCAGGCCCCATAATAACAAGCGAATAAAAATCAGTAAAAAAGTTTCAATCGGGCAACCCGACTTACATATACCCTCGCCCTCAGTAAAACATAAAATTTTCTATTATATTGGTATTATTACTCAATTCCTAAAGTTAGCGGAGTGGTACATTTGTATGGGAGGTACCTGAAGGGGCGTGGCTAGACTTCCAGTTTATTTTCTCCAAAAATTTGAACTGTTATAGCTTAACAAAATACAGATTTTGGGTACGATCGTGTCGTGTGTATTGATATTATTACTCCACCTCCAAAGAGGGCGGAGTGTTACATTTGTATAGGAGGTGCCATGTTGGATTTATTGATATTATTACTCCATCTCTAAAGCAGGATGAAAGGTACATTTGTATGGTAGGTATCAGAATGGGCGTGGCTGAACTTTCAATTTTTATCCAAAACTTATTTGGGAACGATCCCGTTGGGTGCGTTAATATTATTACTTGATTTATAAAGTGGTGATGTATTTGTATGGTAGGTACTAAAAGGGGAGGGGTCATGTAGACCATTTGCAATACTGTAAGTAGTTTTGGGGGAATATTAACTCGTGCAAAATTTTAAAACATTTGGTTGCGTCTTTCAAAAGTTACCGTGCGCTCCGGCCGGACAGCCAGACAGACGAACATGGCTCAAACGACTTAAAAAGTCATGAATCGAATTTGGTTCAAACAAACCTAGTGTCTAAAGTGACTGCTTCTATGTGTTAAGTTTTTTAGTAAATATTCGTGCAGTCACAATTGGTTTTGAGGATAGTTTACGTTAGAAAATAATAAAACAAATAACCCTATTCTTTTCGTTAGTCAAATAGTGATGCCTTAAAAGAATAACTACTAAAATCATTTCCAGAGTTTTGGAGATTATCCGTTACAAACATTCCTAGAAACACTAATTTCACAATCACTAGACAAAACTTTTCTATTTTGTAAATACATTTGTTGGCATACATTTTTCGAAAAGATATTTCATTTATTAGTAGTTTTAAAGGGTCAATAGATATTAAAAAAATTTACATATTTTTCGTGAGAAAATAATAAAGGCAGGTACTCAAATATTTTCCTTAGTCAAATAAAAAATAATTATTGAAATCAGTTCATTGGATTTTGAGATTTCTCATTGCAAACATTTCTCGAAAACCAAACTTTATAAATAGTTATAACGTAAATTTTTAGTAGGTAAATTTATCGCCCTACACTTTTGTCATTTGAAAAACTTAATTTTAATTATTTACATGTCTTACGTTAGAAAATAGTGAAGCAGATTACTGTGTTCTATTCGTTAGCCAATTAGTGCCGATATAAAACAATAATTATTAATATCGGTTTTGTAGTTTGCGGGTTTACCCGTTACAAACATTTCTCGAAAACCTAACTTTATATATAGTAAATACATTTACTGACATACACTTTACGTGATGATACCTCATTCGTTAGTAACTTTAAAATGTCATACGATTTAAAAAAACTTAATTTTAAAAATGTAGATAGTTAGCATTGGAAAATAACAAAACAGGTTACTCTATTATTTGCGTTACTTATATAGTGATGCCTTAAAAGAATTTTTACTAAAATCAGTTCCAAGGTTGTTCAGATCACCCGTTAAAAACACTTCTCGAAAATCAAACTTTAACAATAGTAAAAAAAATGTTTCAATTTAGTAAATAAATTTGTTGGCATACAATTTATGTGAAGATATTTCAGTCATCAATGACTAAAGTATCATTCAATTTAAAAAATACATAATTTTGAAACTAAAGATATTTTACAAAATAACAAAAGAAATTACGCTATTCTCTTCGCTAGCCAAATAGTAATGCCTTCAAAGAATAATTATTAACAGCGGTTCAGGAGTTTTTAAGTTTAACCGTTACAAACATTTCTCGAAAATAAAACTGTATAAATAGTATATTAAAGGCGTGTATTTAGTAAAAACATTTGTACTTTATTCTTTTCGTTAGTCAAATAGTGATGTTTTACAAAAATAATTAAAAAAATCGGTTTAGTAACTTCTGAGATTACCCATTACAAACATTCATGAAAAACTCAAATTTACTCTCATTCTTTTCGTTAGTCAAATAGTGATGTTTTAAAAGTATAATTAACAAAATTTGTTTTGTAATTTTTGGGATTACCCGTTACAAACATTTTAGGAAAATTCAACTTTATAGTAAATAGTATAAACATATGTAAAAGATGTTGAGAAAAATTAATACAGACAAATCGTAGAGCACCGATTTTAAATTATCGTCAGCAGAGGATTTGTTGTCTTTTCAACTGCGATAAGGATATTTTTTCAACATCTTATCGAAAATATATCCTTTTTTAAATTCCCTTTAAAACACAGAGAAAATTCTTAGAATTTTTTTAAACGTCCATTATCATTACAATAAATCTGCTTCCTCTTCCAGCCGCTCCACTGTCCTTATCCTTTCCCAGATTTCCACATTTACATTGTGACTGTCAAAAAGATTTACTCTCTTCCATTCAATGTGTCTGCTTAACATTTTGTCTATCCTACACGTATTGTGTATTTAATTTTGATTTTAATTTGTAGTAAAATATTTACATAATCACTTTATGATATTATGTTACCTTAAACAAACACATACACATGGAGACACTTACCTCCAACCCAATTCCCGCTCGCTACCCCTCCTCAAAAATGTTCACAGAATGTGATAGGAAACCAACACCATCATAACCGTTTGAAACTTCCATTAAACGTACGTTTTTATATGAAAATGAGTGAATGTCGGTCGTCAGATTTTTGTTTCTATAGCAGGAGAATATTCGAGCAGGTGGATGGGAGGTTGGTTGGTTGGTGGGGCATCCTGTCAAACATATGTGGCGGTATTGGCTGGTTGGGTAGATTTTGCCAAAGCGGCAATATGTGGCAGTGCCAGTGTATAAGTGGTAAATTTTATTTAGTTTTAATGAAAATTTATGAACATTTTAAAAAATTATGTTTATTTTTTGTTTGTTCACTTGGTGATGCTGGCGACTTCCTTTTAATTATTCTACTCTTGCTGCCACAGTCGGTGTGTAAGTGTGTGTGTGTATGCGTATGTGTGTTTTTGTATGTGTGTAAATGAACATCGTCGTCGTTGTGATTTTAATTCATCTTTTTGTTTTAACTAATGCAACATATGTTGCTGTCAGTTTAGTCAGGATTCGAGACGAAATATGATGGCAGTGGTTGTAGCAGTATGTGTGTCGGTGTTTCTCTGCTTTAGCTCATACTCATTTACACATAGGCAGCAGGCACACACATATGTAATTATTCTTACACTTTCTGCCTTATGCATAGGAACGTACGTAAGTATGTATGTCTATGCTGTATAGCAAGTTTTGGTGAATGATTATGATTTTCATATCCTCATTTTTGCGATTATTTTTTTTCATTTTCATTCATTCAGTCGTCTTTCATTTCCAAATTTGAATATTTCAACCAAGTGAGTGCGGTTCATGAAAAAAACATTTGCTTGAACACAGTATCTATGGGCCTTAAATGGAATATTAATGAAACACAAGGTGTTTGGGGCTCATCTCTAGTCACCATTCCCCCTCTCCACCGTTTAGATCAATATGTGGCTGGATTTCCAGCCATCTACACGCAGGATGTGATACGAGGATACAAGAATACTGTGTGCTGTGTGTGTGGTGGTGGCGTGGCGGCATCAGTGGGTGTTATTTGTTAAACAAAAACCAAATTGATATTAAAAGAAAATTGTTTTTTAATAGAATGATTATGGGGCCAATAAAGGATAATGGTAAACTAAAGCATGGCGGGACACAAAGATAGAGGGAGAGAGAGAGATGGGAGCGGTGGGGTGTTACATTGACAGGGGGGACGTTTGTTATCACAGTTAAGCAAGCGGAAAATATTGGCTTACTAATAAGTCAAGTGCGTAATTGCAAGTTAGCTATGTAACTAGGCAAATGTTGAACAATATAGATAAATAGATACCGAGAAATAATGTAAGCAAGGGGGAGAGGTAAGGTTGCAAGCAATTTTTACAAAATATAAAGCAAATTTCGTAGTGTTTTAAGATATCGCTACAGTTTTAGATAAAAGTTAGAAAATAAACACAGATGAACTTTAGGATTTTTATTGTTGACCAAAAAAATCCTTACGGCCATCAAATTTTCAATGCAGCCAACTTGAAAAAACGATTGATGTAGAAGTTCTTCTATTTGGGGTTACTTTCACGTGCAATTCTCAGAATTGAGTCCCAAATCAATGAGCTGAAAATTTTTCTACTGTGAAACCCCTGTGGTATTACACGTTTCTTTGTTTGCTTATGAAAACAATTTTAGAATTTGTCTTCAATGGTATTCAGTGGAAAAATTTCAAAATTTCTTAAAAACTCCTAAGAATTTAATTAAAACGAGTAACGCGTTCGACGGCACTGGCAGTAGAGGCCGTCGTACGTGCTGTCGAACTATTCGGGTGCTTGATCAGTATTCGCATTATCATCCTGAACTCAGTGGCTATGAGTAGGCTTATAGTCGATTAAACAAATTAAGCAAAAAAGCTAGTAACTAAACGCAAAAAAGGATAGACATGACATAGCTGCATATCACCGAGATATCCAATGCCCATTCCAACCAACACTCTCTCTCAATTGATGTAAACCAACGTCCATATTTCCTCTGAACCATTGCCGAAATGATCGAATTTCGGTATGTTTAATGACTCTCAGACAATTCCTGATACGATGAAAAATGTTGCGTATTGTCTGAGAAAATATCAACAAACTTAAAAGGATAAACGAGATCAGAAAACATTCCCTAATTTGGTAATAAATTTCTTCTTGAAGATGTCACCGAAGATCACATCAACAAAAGTTTCGTCTACTTATACCATTGCTGACATCAACCAAATGAGAAATGTTAAGTGGAAGCTTTAATATGGTTGGTGCTTACATCTTAACCAGCTGAAATGGTGTGGTGGAAAAGCATAAGATCGATAAACGTGAGGTTGCTAGTTCGAAGCCCGGTAGAGTCGGTTGAAACACATTTTTGTTATTATTATTTATAATGTTCTATAGTATTATATTAAATGTTATCTAATAATAAGAAGGTTAGACATGACATAGCTACATACGACTGAGATAGCCAATGCCCATTCTAGCCAACTCTCTCTCAATTACTGCAAACCAACGTCCCTAATTTCTCTGAAACATCACCGAAATGATCGGCTTTAGGTATGATTAATAACACTCAGACAATTCCTGGTACGATGACAAATGTTACGTATTGTCTGAGAAAAAGTCTACAATTTCAAAAGGATCAAGGAGATCAGAAAACATAACCCAACTTGGCACTAGGAGTTGTCACAGACGACAACATCAGCAAAATTTTCGTCTACTTATACCATTGCTGACATCAACCAAATAACAACTCCCAGCGGCGAAATTAGCAAGGCCTCTGCAAGAAAGGCATGTAACAAGGTTGCAAGCAATTTTTACAAAATATAAAGCAAATTTCGTAGTGTTTTAAGATATCGCTACAGTTTTAGATAAAAGTTAGAAAATAAACACAGATGAACTTTAGGATTTTTATTGTTGACCAAAAAAATCCTTACGGCCATCAAATTTTCAATGCAGCCAACTTGAAAAAACGATTGATGTAGAAGTTCTTCTATTTGGGGTTACTTTCACGTGCAATTCTCAGAATTGAGTCCCAAATCAATGAGCTGAAAATTTTTCTACTGTGAAACCCCTGTGGTATTACACGTTTCTTTGTTTGCTTATGAAAACAATTTTAGAATTTGTCTTCAATGGTATTCAGTGGAAAAATTTCAAAATTTCTTAAAAACTCCTAAGAATTTAATTAAAACGAGTAACGCGTTCGACGGCACTGGCAGTAGAGGCCGTCGTACGTGCTGTCGAACTATTCGGGTGCTTGATCAGTATTCGCATTATCATCCTGAACTCAGTGGCTATGAGTAGGCTTATAGTCGATTAAACAAATTAAGCAAAAAAGCTAGTAACTAAACGCAAAAAAGGATAGACATGACATAGCTGCATATCACCGAGATATCCAATGCCCATTCCAACCAACACTCTCTCTCAATTGATGTAAACCAACGTCCATATTTCCTCTGAACCATTGCCGAAATGATCGAATTTCGGTATGTTTAATGACTCTCAGACAATTCCTGATACGATGAAAAATGTTGCGTATTGTCTGAGAAAATATCAACAAACTTAAAAGGATAAACGAGATCAGAAAACATTCCCTAATTTGGTAATAAATTTCTTCTTGAAGATGTCACCGAAGATCACATCAACAAAAGTTTCGTCTACTTATACCATTGCTGACATCAACCAAATGAGAAATGTTAAGTGGAAGCTTTAATATGGTTGGTGCTTACATCTTAACCAGCTGAAATGGTGTGGTGGAAAAGCATAAGATCGATAAACGTGAGGTTGCTAGTTCGAAGCCCGGTAGAGTCGGTTGAAACACATTTTTGTTATTATTATTTATAATGTTCTATAGTATTATATTAAATGTTATCTAATAATAAGAAGGTTAGACATGACATAGCTACATACGACTGAGATAGCCAATGCCCATTCTAGCCAACTCTCTCTCAATTACTGCAAACCAACGTCCCTAATTTCTCTGAAACATCACCGAAATGATCGGCTTTAGGTATGATTAATAACTCTCAGACAATTCCTGGTACGATGACAAATGTTACGTATTGTCTGAGAAAAAGTCTACAATTTTAAAAGGATCAAGGAGATCAGAAAACATAACCCAACTTGGCACTAGGAGTTGTCACAGACGACAACATCAGCAAAATTTTCGTCTACTTATACCATTGCTGACATCAACCAAATAACAACTCCCAGCGGCGAAATTAGCAAGGCCTCTGCAAGAAAGGCATGTAACAAGGCCTTCTGAAACATGAAAACGTCATGTCTTCAAGGCATTGTTTTCACTTGCTTGAAAACAGGCCTTCTCCTTTCTTTCTGAAATATCCCGAGCACATGTTCCCTCCATTCTTTCCACTGTTGCACTGCTTCATGTGTATACACACTCCGTCTGCCTTCTCGTAGAAGGTATGGGAGAAGGCTGTCTTTGGAGAAAAAAAGTGTAAGTATAGAGAGAAATATATAAAAGTAAAAAATATCTTAAAATAAACTAAACAATTTGGGAGTGACCAGCTGCATATTTTTTTTTTTATTTATCAAGTCCTTCTTTTTTCATGTGTACGCAGGCTTTCCATCAGACCTTCTTATAGGAAGCAACGATGGAACGCTTTGACCGTCAATGACATCCTCTGTTATTTGGAATAAAGAGGAAATGCAGAACGCAGGCCTACTGACTGGCGTTCCGTAGAGCCTTCAAGGTTCTTCTTTTCGCCGCTGGGTTACTAAGTGGAAGTAAGTTAAGTAAGGTTGGTGCTTGCATCGTTACTAGCTAAAATGGTGTTATCGTGGTGTAATCACCAACTCGCATAATTTTGTTTTTATTATTTATAGTGCATTATGTTATATGCGTTTGCTCTGGAAACCCTAGGTTTAAGTTGGTTTAAAGTACTAAAATGAATTGTTTATTTCAAGGATTGAAAGAAATAAGAAAAAGACTCTACAAAACGTACCCTCGGGTGTTTTGTCTTTTAATAAACTCCCAAAAAAAACCCACAAAATCTTGATAATTGTTTTTATTTTTTCCACTGTGCTGGTGTATGCTTTTGATAAAATGCATCGCATCCAAAAATTGGTCCTTCGAGCCGGATATTACAAATATTAAAGGAACTAAGGTAGGTTACTTGAAATGTTGTTCAATATTATATGTTATGTAGAGATGAATTATTTTCTTTTCGTCATGTTACACAATTTCCCAGAAACTTACCTATGGATATTATTTGTGCTACCCTCCACCTACCATAGTGATTAATTTAAAGGAAGGAAAACGAAATTTTCTTTCCCTACCACCCTTCCACCCTTCCTGTCATTTCTGGTACTTTGTGTCATTCATTCCCCTTTGTGCTGCTGCTGCTGAATTTCAAATCCATTGACAATTGCATTTGTTTTGTGTGAGATCTCACTTTTTCGTTTGTTCAAATCCTTTTGCCATTTCCTCTGCGCTCTCCGTTCTGCCTGTGTGTGTGTGTGAGTGGGTGTGTGTTTGTGCATTTCCAACGTTGAAAAGAAGTACTACAAAGGTCCTTCCTTTGTTAATTACTTTGACTTTTGATTTTATTTACATTTGCTGTAGCGGTATCACCTCCAATTGCAAGGGGTGGACAAACTCCACAAACTTTGTGGCAAACGTTGATGCAGCAGGATGCAAAACTCTCAGAGTTGATTGTTGGTAACTCATATTGCAACATGGGAGGCATTGCAACAACTTGACAAAAAAAAACAAGAAGCAAACTGCATAATTGAAGGAAATGCATTGCAACAACATTGCAACAGGAACTTTACGAAAAAAAACAACAAAAACACAAGCTGCGAAGGAGGATCTTCATAAAGTTAACATGCAACCACAGAGGACTTAATTTACTTTGATGTTTAATGACAAAAATCACTGAGGGGTGAAATGGTGGCAGAGGCATCGTATTGTGGGATCTACGTAGGTGGGGAGGGGCAGGGGATACCAGGTAGGTGCTGTATTGTTCCGTTGGTTGTTATTGTTGTTGGTGAATAACAATGTAACGTTCTGGGAAAATATAGCTGAAGGAGTTGCAGCCTGGATTTTTGGAAGGAGTTGTCACAACTAATTGTCAAACAGAAAGTTGAAAAGGAGAGAACATTTTTAAAATAATCAAAACTAGTAAGATATATTTGTATGGAAGGTACCAGGAGGGGCGCGGCAAGACTTCCAGTTTTTTTCTACAAAACTTTGTCCTGTTATAGCTTAACAAAATACAGAATTTGGGCACGATCGTGTCGAGTTTATTGATATTATTACTCCATCTCCAAAGTGGGCGGAGGGCTTGAGCTTTACTATAAATAATATTCACCCATTTCTAAAGTGGGCGGTACCAAATGGGTATCGGAGCTACCGGATGGGGCGTGACTAGACTTCCAGTTTTTTTTCTAAAACTCCGTCCTGCTATAGCTTTACTAAACAAAAAATTTGGGTAAGATCGCCCTGGATTTATTGATATGATTAATCCATCTACTCCTAAAGTAGGCGGAAAACAGCATTTGTATGGAAGGTACCAGAAGGGGCGTGGCTAGACTTCAACTTTTTTTCAAAACTTTATCCTGTTATAGCTTTACTAAATACAGAATTTGGGTACGATCCCGTTGGGTGAATTGATATTATTACTCGATTTCTGACGTGGGCGGAATGATGTGTTTGTATGGGAGGTACCAGAAGGCTTAGGCCATGTATCCCATTTGCAATACCGTAAGTAGTTTTGGGGAAATATAACTCGAGCAAAATTCCAAAACATTTGGTTGCGTCTTTCGAAACTTATCGTACGTACCAGCCAGACAGACAGACGGACATGGCTCAAACGACTTGAAAAGTCATGAATCGAATTTGCTTTAAAGAAACCTAAGTTCTAAAGTGACTCCCTCTGTGTGTTACACTTTTGGGTCGTATCAAATGATATATACCCTCCTACCCGTAGGGTGATAGTTTAGGTTGATTCGGCAGCCACGTTGAACACAGCTCACTTGGGTCCTAGTATGAGTCCCGTTGTGATACCATTTTAAGATTTTCGCACCAAATGTTCCTATTCTATTCGGTCAACGTCGCTGTCAAGCCATTTCTTTGCTCTTATGAAGGCATGGGTGTTCCACAAATCGCCTACTGATAGATAGGTATTATCTAAAAGTGTCCGTTGACCAAGCTTTTCGTATCTCAGGTCACCAAAAGTAGGGTAGTGACATAGAAGATGCTCCGTGGTCTCCTCTTCTTCTTCATCATTGGAGCTTCTACAAAAATCGTTGTAGGGTAGTTTCAGCTTCTTAGCGTGTTTACCAACCGGCCAATGACCAGTTATTACAGCTATGATGTTCCTCAAGTGGACAGCACAAATCGTGTCCCCTGTATATCCATTGTAGGCCAAATTGGTTTGGTCGCCGTGCAGGTGGGTTCTCTTGCCCATCTCTCTTCAGCAATGAGGTCAAGTTTCCCCGCAAGGAGCAGTTTCCCCCTTGTGAGAGGGATCCCAATGAGACCATAAACTTTGCCCGAGTTCACGGTTGTGGCGGCCCTTGAAGGCGTATCGGCCCTTTGGTTTCCATATATGTTCCCATGTCCTGGAACCCATGTTAGGGTAACCGTCGAATGTCTCGCTATCTCCTCAAGAGACGACCGGCATTCTCGAACATTTCTCGAAGTGGTGTACACGTTCTCTAGGGATCTGATAGCCGCTTTACTATCAGTAAGAATATCAATATTGCCGTCCAATATCCCAAGATACTGAATTTTCTCTACGGCTATTCTATTGGCCGCTATTTCGGCCTGAACTATGCTGCAGTGGTCTGGTAGCCTGATTGATAGACTCAGGTTCAACTCTTTCAAAAAGATTCCACAGCCCGCTCTTTCCTTTGATTTTGAACCATTCGTGAAAATTAGAATGACATTCTCCCCAAAGTTTAGGGCATTATCATTATCATCATAGTAGGACCTATCCGGGATGTTCCTTATAAAACCCTGATCGAATAGAGGTTCAGGTATGGTGTAATCCGTGTGGCAGTTCACATTGATTAGGTTCAGAATTTTGGCATGGCCATAGTTCCTGTGCATCCATGCTTTTGTGGCGTCTAAACGCATTGCGGTATTCGCTGCTATCTTCCTCGCCTCAATGTCCGGTGGTAACCTGTTTAGGATCATGAACAGTGCCTTAGTTGGGTGATGGTACATAAAAATATTCTCTCCATATTTTTATAAATATATATTTAATTCAAAAGGTAAGATTTTTTTACACAATACATATTTTTGAGAAACTGCTTTTAAAATGAAAGCGCAGAAGCTGCCGTAGATGATGTGATGAATTCACATCACCTGACCGACACGAAATTCCGTAAAGATTGGCAAACATCTAACATAACCATTTTCTATCAACGCTTCTTGAGACAGAGTATGCAGGATGTTACTGCGGCCTTTTCAGACATTGAGATACAGTCGGGAAAAGTGGGTGTGATGATACGCGAGGAACGATAGTTAATCATAATATATCTTTGACATTATAAGAGAAATTATTATGCGAAAAGCTGCAGTTAACCCGTCTGCTACCATTTTCAGTAGAAATCACATGCTGCTTCCTTATCATTTACATATCATTGGGATACGACTGCGAAATGTTATTTCGGCCTCTTCAAGCATTGAAAAGCAGCAAAATAGACATAGATAATCTTTAGGATTTATATTTTCGGATTGCAAAAAATACAGTACAACACATGATTTTGGGTCTCAATTCCGAGTATTGCACGAGAAAATACTTTTGCATCATTCGCTTCGTCAAGTTGGCTACATTAACTTAATTAATGGCCATACGATTTTTTTTGTTCAAATACGAATTTTTAGCAGTTTTTCTATATTTAAACACGGTTATATCTAGTCATTCGGTTCTGTTAAAAATTAACTTAATCTGTTTTTATTGTAAGGAAACATAAAATTACCTAGTAACCGTGGGCTAGACGTTGTTGTGTCGCAAAAAGCACTGAATGCCCTTTTTCGCAAAGGTTTGTTCCGGGACCGGCCGTGGCATAGTGGTTAGGACACGCGACTACCATGCGGGAGATCCCGGGTCAGATTCCCACCGACCGTCCTCTAAATTTTTCTTAGATGACTGGATGACTAGATGTTGTCGACAGCAACTTCGCAGTATAAGTGTCTAATCAATCGGCATGTCTAGTAGAAGCTCGACAAACAGTGAAGTTCGCATTCGTCGATAAACAGGTAGGTGCCGTTTGTTGTTATTCCAAAATAGAAAGCGTGTTAATTTGCAACAACGCGAGAAGCCATCCCATAGCTCATTCATAGGGTGTAAAGGGAAATTAAGTTTTTTTTTAAATTTGTTTCCGCATTTTTTTGTTCTCCTATTCAATATCTACAAATATGCTCCACGCTCAAATGAGATATTTTAATCATTGAAAGGATGTCGCAAGAAGTGGGTTTTGGTGATCAATTAGAACAATTCCAAGTAATTTGTTAGCAGCACAAAGTGTGGACGACTGCGCCGTAAATGAAAAAAAAAACAATGTCAGCCTGAAAATCAAGAGACGAGGAGTGTATGATGTTTCTCCGGCCTTTTCAAGCATTAAGAAGCCTTCGGATAAAGTGGGTCTGGTGATAAATGAGAACAGAATCAAGTTACTTCATTCAACGAACAAAGAGTTGACAGCTATAACTTTCAAGTAGTAGATGTACTTGTCTCCCTTGTCTTCGCAGTAAACAAAAGTAATTTCGGTTAGTCTAAAGATTATAAGGCGAGAATGTATCACAAACTGCTGCTTCTATGCGTTATTTAAATGTTAAAAGAACAAAAAACTGTCTTGTTGAGCAAATATCTAACTGTGCCAGATCCATAGAGAAAACAGTGCTCTTTTGTAGAAAATCTTGTTTTTTATTAAGAAAATTTTGAAAAATATTTACTAAAAAAAAACATATCGTGCAACAAAACTTTTAAATGTCCTCAAAATTTGTATTTTCGGGAAAAAAGTTTACGGAAGAAACTTTTCACGGAAAGCTGTCTTATTTGTAACGTATTATCCTTTTTTAAGGTTAATCAAAAGGTACAATAACATTACTTATGTGCCCCATCCAAACTATTAATATTAATAAAAGAAATGTCCTGCAGTAGCTTGTAAGCGATGAAATCATCATTGTAATTATGACATCACTAAATGAAGTGTTGTTGGCAAATGTTTAAGTGATTGCAATGCAGCCAACACCCTCAGTCCACAGACACACTACACTATGATGACAACATACTCTTAAACATCACATATACACATCTATACAAAACTTGCCACCCAGATGTAGTGGACTGACAGAAAAAATGGCTGTAGTGCAATGTGATGATATGTCGAAGGAAAGGGGTAGGCGGGGGTTTGCATAAGGGCTGTAAGTGATGAAGATGAACATCATGCGTGAGCGTTTGCAAGAGCTGAACTTAACAACAATGTCGAGTTGATGATGATGATGGCGATTTTCTGCTGCTGCTGCTGCTGTTGCTGTTGCTGCTACTTCTATTATCAACCATTACTGGACGCTGCCATGACTGTTATAGTGTTATTTGATTTTAACACTTGAAAATGTCAAAGTCATTAAGCAAATAATGACATTTGCTGAAACACTTGACATTTCATCATCATCATAAGAACAACCCGAGAGCGCCGGCATCACAACAACCTCATTGCTGTCATCATCATCATCGTTTACCACAACAACAGCAATAATGACAGCAACAACGACAGCATCAATTCTTTAACACTTTTAGTAATGAATGACAACAACACTCGACAACGCTCACTTGATATTAATTTATCTAAACAAATATATTTTAAATGAGAATTCTTCAGCATTAAGTTATAGAGCCATCAGAATTTAGCACAGCGGCAACATAAACAGACAAATGATTATCACAAGTTGAAAATTTAAAAATTTAATAAGGAAATACTTAAAGAGCAAACCAAACCATTTAAACGAAATGAACAACAACAACAGATTTTCTTAAGAGAATATCATACAAATCATTCAATGTAGTTAAAATTGTCTACTGTTAAGCTAAACTATTAGTTTGGCCATAAAATTCAAGAAAAGCAAACAAACTTATTAACTAAGTATGAACACTTATCAATTCGTCTGTTTATAATTTCATAATTTTTTAGAGAAATACAAACAACTTAACAGCAATTTACTTTCCCCCCATGGCTTAGTAATTGCTATTCAAATACAATTATAGTTTTTAAGTTAAACGTTTCATAAACATTTTTAGAAATGAGGAAAATTTCCAAACCATCAACATATCAGTTCTTGTTTCTGGACCATTCCATATATACCACTTCCACTTCACAGGATTGCAGGTGATCTGACTTATGGAATTCACCTCTATATCTGCTGCCAGTTTAAGCAAAAAAACAAATTTATGATTTTGTATGGCTAAGTAAACACAATTAAAACGCGGCCAGTGGTCCACAGCGAATATTTAAAGTTTTGTTTTTTTTGTTTTATTCTAGAGCACAAAATCAATGATGCGTTCGAACCAAAACTCATAAAGTTTTCATTAGTAAGTGAATATTAAACTGTTCACGCATCATAAGCTAAGAAAACAGATGATAAGTAGCAATTCCCCGGGGCGGGGTGGTTGGCTTAAGATAACAACAACAGAAACCACATGCCATCGGGTAAGATGTCAACAACCTAAGGGAATAGACAAAGAAGCACAAGAGCAAAATCAACACAATTAAAGTGGAAATAGTGCGACACCCTGTGGAGCTTAAATATTTTTAGATATTGAAATCTATTTATGTTTGTCACAGACATCATTCTATTAATATTAGACAGTACACCATTTTCAGTCCATTGGTTTGGGACTCAATTCTGAGAACTGCACGTGAAAGTAGACCCTAAAAGAAGAAGTTCCGCATCATTCATTTTGTCAAGTTACATGCCTTAATAATATAATATCGATTTGAAGTTAGTAAGTATCGTATAGGGAAATTTTTCCCGTTTTAGACTCTTGTTTGGCATAACTCGAGAACCACTAGTCCGATAAGCTGAACCAAATTTAATAATTTAGGAATTACAATTCCTTTAATCTGTTTATATAACGTTTCCCTACATAAGCAACAGTTTCACTTTTCCATTCATCAAATGATTTTGAACTGGGTTTATTTTGTAGCAGTTACAATAAAACTGTGGCACCGGGACCGGCCGTGGCCCGGGGTTCGATTCCCGCCTCCAGTCATCTAAATTTTTCTTTCATTGCCGGCACCTTCGATGTCGTCGACAACAAAGTCGCAGTATAAGTGTCGAGATAAACGGCATGTCTAGTAAAAGCTTCTGAAACAGTGACGTTCGCATTCCTCGATAAACGAGTAGGTGCCGTTTGTTGTGAATCTAAAATATAAATCGTGATAATTCACAACAATGCGAGAAGCTATCCCATACCTTATTCATGGGGTGTAAAGAAAAATTAAGTAAGTAAGTTATAAAACTGTTGTACTCCTTGGCGTATGATTTACGTGGAATATTACTTATGATAATCATACGCCACCATATAACCATATAACAAAATAGCCTTAAACGTGACAAATTACCCTATACGATACTTAGTAACTTTAAATCGGTATAAAATTATTATGGCATGTAACTTGACAACACGAATGATGCAGAACTTATTCTTTTTGGGGATACTTTTACGTGCATTTCTCAGAATTGAGTCCCAAACTCATTTGGAAAAAAATTTAAAAAAAGTTTTCAAAATATTTTATATTTTTTTTTTTCTCAATAATATTTTCTTTTCAAAACTAAAACCAATTAACATTAATATCACTGCCCTGCAAATACAGGGTGCATTAGACCGGTTAGGTTCCCATACAAAATTTTTTTGTTTGTTACTCAATTGTATCATTCAAGACATCGGTGTAAAGGTCTCGAGCCGAGTACTACATTTGTCCTATAGATGTCGCTGACGTACGACATCATATTCTAATGATGACCCCATTTAAAGCAGTTTCTACACCCTTAAATTTAAAAATATTTTTTCCTAAAATTAGTCTTTTGCAAACCAAGAATATTTGCTTTGGAAATATACAGTCTTATTCAAAAAAAAAAAATTACATATGACAAGATATATTTACAGCATTAACAAAAGTATTTTTTATTATGTTGTTTGCATTAGTATCGCAAATTATTGCATACTTTAAAGCGCTGACGGAAAAAATTTAATAAAAATGATTCCATTCTTTGTAGTTGAGGTAATAGCTGTGTAATCAGTTGAAAATTAAAGCAGTGTTGCCAATTCAAAGTTGGCAATACTGCTTTATTTGAAAACTCTCCATTTACAAAAACTCAGCGGTGCTGGATACAGTGCAGACTCCTGGATACTAACAGCACTGAAAGAATATGTTTAAAGACACTCCGAGAGAAAAATAATCTGAAAAATAATTGGCTCCATCATCTTTAACGGAAAGAACTGTCGTCGTTTGCACCATAAGCTGTATAACTATATCGACAAAAGTGTCCAAATAGAACGAATGCGCTATTGTCAATGATAAGTCCACATATTGTTTGACATATATTAATTTTTTACCTAGGATTCTGCGCTGTAGAGAATCCGGTGTGTGTTTTTTATCTAGATTCATCTTAAAGGTCTGACCAGATGGTGAAATCCATCCCCTTAAGAAAATATTAGATTGCCGCTATTAAAGCCCGCATTCATGCCCACGTCCGGCATAATGTTTTATATTCTAAATTATAATAATATTTCAGTCACTAACAGGGCTATTGCCTTGACAGCAGATACAAACGGAAGGAGGAATTTGTATCCCGTCTATAATAATAGCTCTCAACCCAATTATCGAGAGTGTGCTATTTCACAATTCTGACATCTTCCAGCTAAGAACAAAGGTTCCCCATCCAATGACTTCATCCATTCGTGTATCAATCATATTTTGATCCTTCAACTTCAGCGGCGTCATTGGACACTTCTTTTCAAAACATTACTTTCATCAATATCATCTGCAGTAAATTAACATACTACCATAAACGTCATTGGACTCTAATCCTGTACTGCATCATTCATTTTCAGTCGATCATAAAAACGATTCTACCCAAATTCTCCGGAGAGAACGACTGTGTCTGGTACAATAAGATTTGTCGTAATAAGGTTTTGGTATTCAAACGCTTACTTAGCGTTAGCAGCAAATTTCGATCAATACTCGTTTCTTAAGGAAAAGACTTGTTCGTTGAGACAAATAACTTAATTTTATCCAGATTTATTAGCAGATCTTCTTCTGTCGACCGCATCTTAACCAGTCAGACTTTAGAAGGTGCCCCGCCTACTGTTCTGATCAATCAAAATGTTCGACAAATAGCGCACATTATTGAAAAAAATTCTAAGACTCTCACTGCTATACTTCTACAGTAGACCGACTCATCAAAAAGTATCTTCGGTCCACCCCCAAAAATGTATCTTGGCTTGTTTTATGATGAATCCCTAAAAGTTCCGTGCCTATGATATAAGATCCAGTGAGCTGGACCGTTTTTAAAAATGGTAATTTTTTGAGTTTTTCAAAGATTTTTGATATTTAACTACTAAAAACTTTAAAATCCATATATTTGCTGCATATTCCTGAAAAAAGGACTTGTTAAGGACATTTGTGGGCATGTTTTTCATACCGTAGAATGCGTCCTTACAAACTCTTTCTTATGATACTAATATTGCACATATTGTCTTTAGACAAATATGAAAAATCTCTGAAAAACCTAAAAAATATTTTTTTTAAAAACGGTCCAGCTCACTGGATCTTAATACAAGGCAAGACATTTTTTGGGATTCATCATAAAACAAGCCAAGGTACATTTTGGGGGATGGACCGAAAATACTTTTATTGGCTCCATACAAAATGAGTCGCTCTATTCTACAGATATCTGCTATGAAACATTTAGTTTACATATGAGGGCCACGCCTACCAGTCCGATCTCGCCCTCTTTTCGGCCAATTAAATACATATATCAGAGGTATATCAACTGTACCCGCTGATCTCAAATGAATTCATAACAAATTGTAAGATAATTTGCGCTAGTCTTTCAGATATTGTGTTTTAAAATAAAGAGTGATATTGGCGGGGTCACGCCTACTTACCTAAGCCCACCCTGATCAGGCATATTGCTGTTTAATGCATCCACACCTTATTTCAAGTCGCTCAGGTTAAAATAGTTCATTCAACTTAATAAGGTCTTGTGGGCATAGCCACACCTATTGATCCGATCCCGGCTCTTTTTCCTAAGAATATTAATACTGATCTTAAACGAATTCATACCGATATTTATGAAGATTGCTGCTGCATCTCTCCTGAAGTTGCGTTTTTAAAAATAGGGTCCTATGGGTGGGGCCACACCCACTTAAAATATGAAAATAAGAGTGATATGAGCAAGACCACGCCTACTTGCTATTAAATGCATCCATACCCAATTTCAAGTCACTCAGGTTAAAAGTACACCAGATATTTTATTATTTGTAAAGGACTCATTTGAGCAGGGCCAAACCCCTTGATCCGATCTCGCCCCTTTTCGCTTAGAATACTTTTAGTGATTTCCAACGAATCCATACCAAACGTCAGAAAGAATGCCGTTATAGTCCTACATATATTTTGTTTTCAAAAACAGGGTCCTATTGGTGGGACCACGCCCTCTTTTTATATCAAAATTTTATGTTACCTATTGTTTCTTCCAGACAATATGCTGTCATAATTTTATGAAGATCAGTTGGATACTGTAGCTTCATTTATAAAAAAAAAACTTAATTTCCCTTTACACCCCTTGAATGAGGTATGGGGTAGCTTCACGTGTTACTGTAAATTGGCTCGTATTTTAGACGCGTGTTCTAACCGTCATGTCACGGCTGGCACCACTCATATAACACTACTCTGCAAACAAAAAGTAAGAGCTCCGACACTTCCCCCTGATTATCATGTGAAATGACCTTCTGATTCTGAGTATTGCCCCATTTTATCTCATCACCCACCGTTTTCTCAGGACGCTCCCTTTTTTTACTTTACATCTGATACTGATACATCTGCTTGTGATGGGCAAAAATCCTTATGAGACTCGGATTCAAAAAGTAATTTTACATCCGTTTTATCAGAATGACCATCACTTCAAGCTATATTTTTTTAAAGAAACTCTAGGTATAATTTACAAAAGAGAATTCATATATTTTTATGAAAACTTTCTTAGAAAAATTGTTTTTACAACAATATTTCTCTGAAGCAAAACAAAAACTTAAACTTTTTTTTCTAAGATTCTTTTCTTCGGTAGCAATTTGCATGCCAATTTGCACGGCGTTGCCGATGTTGTGTCCTTGTCTTTATTCCTCTTTATTTCCGTTATTCGTTTTATTACCTTTGATGATTGCCGTGCTATGTTTGTGCTCGTTACACGCTATTTGACTTCTGATGCTATTCTATGTGATGCGGTGGTGGTGGGGCAGTGGTTGTTGTTGTTGTTCAATTGTTTCTGTCAAAGGACGAAATTAGCTTCAATTAGCACAAAGAGCCCCAGCAACAACAAAGGAACTTCATCATTCAGGCAATGCTAAATAAGAACAACAACGACAACAACAACAACATTAACAACAACTAAAGGGGGAGTTTGAAGACAAATGATAAGAGCAATGAGAGATCTGGCCTACCGCATATGATAGAGAGGTATTGATGCCATTGGATGGTGGTATGGTGAGTTTGTTTTAGATTAACGTTTAAAAAGTAAAGCATATTTTAGGGAGGTTGGCAAAACACAATAGGAAGTTTGGTACAAGAGTACAAAAAACGAAAATGTATAGCATGCTATACATTTTAAAAGAGTCAGCAGAAGGTTCAAGTGCTAAAGTCAATCGATGAGTTAGTTAAGTCAGTGCTTGCTTGTTGGTTATAAAAAATGAAGTTTTAATCACATGATTTTCTTTGAAATTCATTCAAATTTGGCATGTAGATCTCTTTCGCATGTCCTGTTAAGTTTTTTTTCTCTCACCACTTGGCGTGCCTCACAAATAAGAAAAGATTTGTTTTGTTGTCGTTTAAAGTGCCACTTTTCCGGAATCCTAACGAAACGTTGCAATAAAAACCATCAAAAACCCTGCGCACACACACACACCACTATACAGGATCCTGGAGAGCAGCTAAGGAGCGGGCACAAAAAAGGAAAGTATGTACTTGAAAGCGTTTGAATGCAGCTAAATAAACTTACTTCAAAGTCAACGAAAACAGCTAACAAAACAACACCATATTGTTGTTGTTGTTGCTGTCGATAATACTGCTCCTGCTGCTGCTGTTGCCTGGGCTAATACTAAAGCAGCAGCAGGAGGGAAAAAAAAACTTTTCTAAACTCGCCCAGCCAGTAACAAAAACTGTTGCCCTAACACACACAGCAAAAGTAAAGTCAAACAAACGACGTAGCAAAGGACGAAATCTCCAACAAACTCCTTTCATGTGTTGACAGCGGAGGGAGAGTTATTGACAACACAAAAGATGCATCACTAAGTAAATGCATTGCACAACAACAGCAACAACTGCAACAATATCGACAGCACCAGCAACAGCTGCAGCAAAATGCATTACCCCATCCAGATCTCAGCTCAAGGAGTTGCAGGGATAAGGACTCGCTATGCGTGTGTTTGGGTGCAAGGTTTTACAACTTTTTGTTGTTCTTTAGTGTAACATCTTCGTGTTGTTTCTCTTGATCTGCACCCCTCATTTTTTCGGTGTGTGTTATTGTTGTAGTTGTTATTGCTATGTACCTCACAAGAAGCGGTCGGTTCCTTTTTGTTTTTATTATTTTAATTGGCTTTTTAGATAAAAGAGACAACATACCCACACATAAACACGAAAAATTTTGCAGCCATCAAATTTGTTAAACAGAAGTGAGTGTGCGGTATTGCGAAGCTGCGCTAAATGAGGGCAGGCTGTGGCAATTAGGGTAAGAAAGTGGAGCAGTTAGTTGGGAAGTCGAATTCATCATGTGGTAATCGAACATCTTAATCGCTATGGATGTGTATGCGTTGCGTGGTGTAGATATAAACTCGAATTACCACCTAGTTGCAGCCTTCCTTCAGCCTTTACGCTAACCAAGAAAGGGACGCCACCTATAGTATACAAATTGTACTATTGCTGATATGTGAACACAGCTTATTTAAATTCGTCAACAAGCGTTAAGCTCGCTTACGTTAGCTTTTTTATATTTTATTAAACAGTATTAATAAATTTTAATAATATGATTCTTACTTTCAGAAATAAACCATAAGAAAATTTGGCCAGCTATTTCCTGCGAATAACATTTTCATAATATGTTATTCTGTGGATGCTGGTTAGAACATGCGACTATCATGTGGGAGACCAGTATGCTATACATATCACATCGGCGGTCCCTTTAATGTTGTCGACATCAGCTTCGCAGTAAACCTAAAATTCTAAATCTCCTAATTTTTTTTCCCAAGTTATATTTGTGTTCCTATTTCTGCCCAAAAAAACCTGAATCTTTTTTACATTTTCTTTGCTCACCTTTATGCACGTTTTCCTCTATTTTGTTACCCGACCCTCGTTAGCATTCCTTTGCAGGCAACATCCATTCATTTGCTTAAGGATAATACAACATTTATATGGTTATTTTCTGTCAATGTATGAATGAAAGCATACCAGGGCGACAGTTGTGATTTCTCCTTACTTTCCGCTGCAATTGCGTGTGGAGGGGGAAGTTGAAAATACTCATTAAACATTTACTTTTTGTTTATACACAAAATGATGACAATATACGAACGACGGCTTTTTTACTTTGATGTTGCAAAAGTGTTTTTGTGTTTTTTGTTGTTGTTGATGTCGTTTTTTGTTTTTGATGTTACTGTTTCTTAACTTCACATGCCTCATGACGAGAGTAGGACGGAGCACCATGATGATGAGAATGAAGCTGATGTTGGCACTTGCACTGGTCCTGGTCCTGTTGGCTTGGGCGCTGCTCTTCTTCTGTGTAAAAGAATTTCGCATTATGCACCAGATAAACACTTGAGAGCAGATGCTGCAACACACTCTGCTCCCTCCCTTGTGGCAGCAGCGCGGTAGGGCGGTAAATAAAATGTTGTGCGCTCTGTTATTTCACATGCAAAATATATATTTTCAAATTGGTTTTAGACTAAAACAAATGCTTTGAATATGTTGACAAACCATCGACGTTATACTTTTGTTGTTGTTGTTGTTCACATAGAAATGCGTTTTAAGAATCCTTTTCTGCGTGCTTTCTGATCCTTTTCGAATTGAAGCCGTTTGTAGATTGCTTGCAAAGCTAAAGAACTCTGTGGCCTTTGATGTTTTCTGCATCGCATTTGGTTGCAAGTGTTGCCGCAGGGAACATTTTTGTCATTCAATCAAAGCAAAATGCACGCATTTGAATTTAGGCGCCACATATGGTTAAGAGCTGGTAGAAATATGGCAACAGTTCTTTGAGTTTGTAGGGAGGAAAAGAAAAGATCTTTCTAGAGATGTAAAAGTAAGAAAAGAAGCTGACCGCAAAAAGAAAATGTTTATTCTTCTCCTATCCTAATGAGGAAGAAACAACAATCCCTTAATCGCCACACATTGTAAAGAATTCCGTGCGCTTTGGTGCTTTGTAGAGAGTTTATCACAGTAAATTACGATAACTACTCCTTAACCTGGACCATCTACTAAAGTTCGATTGCCGGGAGACTTTTCGGTGTGGACTCTTTTCATCCATTCGAATAAAATGTCACCGCATTTGGTCTAGTTGGACCATGCTCCATATGACGACGGTACTTCCCATTAACGGTAATGGATTCAATTTATTTTTTTTGGTTTATTTTTGAATCGAAGAATGCCAGCATAGATTGATCCACTTGCGTCATTAGCTATGATTCTTCGTTGTAGAGCAAGACAGGTAGGATCAGTGTATGGTTCAGTTCGATTTGACATTGTTTTAGTTTTAACGAAGGCGGAGAAAAGATAGACAAAATCATTTCTCACTTCAAAGTTATTATCAACGTTCATGAATGGTCCCAAACAAGTAAACTTTTTATTCATCGAAAGAAATACCTTGGTTTTGTTATCATCAAAACCTCTTCTGCTGACTGCTTCTCAATGTTTGGAAAGGCCGCAGTAACATCCCGCAGTTTTAGGCCAATCACACATATAACATCGGCATACGTAAGAAAGATGGTAACAGTTGTGTTAACGGCAGTTTTCCTCATGATCCCCTCAATTAGGAAGGTAAAGAGAACGTATGACAAAGTATAGACCTGTCTGAAGTTTCGATTGGTAGAAAATGGCTTCGTCAGATTTTGCCTATCTTCGCGAAAGACTTCGTTCAGTGTCATCCCATAAAGTCGTATCAGCTTCGCAGGAATACCAAACTCAGCTATAGAATCTAATAGTTTCTGTCATATCAGACTGTCGAATGCAGATTTATAGTCGATAAAAATATGGTAGCTATTGTTCTGCAATTTCTTGGCTCTTCTCCAGGATTTGTCTTAGGAAGAATATCCATTTTTGCCAAACTTCACTGAAGACTTCATGTCGGTCAGTTTTATCCTCAAAAGTCGTCTCAATTTGGCAGGGATACTACTAGGTCTAAGGCCACGCTGATAAGATGGGTTTTAGTCTTTCACATAACAAACATTAAGGACCTTGTAGGTGAGGGACAGAAGGCTGATCCCACAGTATGTGCTGCACACACTTTGATGACCTTTGTTAAGCAGAGGACGTAGAACACTCAGATTCCAATCATCGGGCGTGCATTCCTTTATCCAAGGCGCGTTTATGAGCTGATAAGATGGGTTTTAGTCTTTCACATAACAAACATTAAGGACCTTGTAGGTGAGGGACAGAAGGCTGATCCCACAGTATGTGCTGCACACACTTTGATGACCTTTGTTAAGCAGAGGACGTAGAACACTCAGATTCCAATCATCGGGCGTGCATTCCTTTAGCCAAGGCGCGTTTATGAGCTGCCGCATACGCATTAGCAGCTCATCGCCACCGGAAATAAAAGCTCTGACGACAATCCATCAGCTCCTGAAGCTTTCTTGTCTTTAAGCCATACAATTGCCGTGCTGATCTCTTTTTGGTTCGATGTTGGACAATCTACTCCATCGTCAATGAGTTGCGTGTTTTCGTCACTTTAGCTGCTTTTGCGTACTTGCTGAGAACAAAATTGTTCTCTCCATATTTGCGGCACACCCTGTGTATCCGGAACCCGATTTCTGTCTTTGTCTTTATAGGTGTCCATCTCTGTTCCGTGAGCGTTTATGAGCTGCCGCATACGCATTAGCAGCTCATCGCCACCGGAAATAAAAGCTCTGACGACAATACATCAGCTCCTGAAGCTTTCTTGTCTTTAAGCCATACAATTGCCGTGCTGATCTCTTTTTGGTTCGATGTTGGACAATCTACTCCATCGTCAATGAGTTGCGTGTTTTCGTCACTTTAGCTGCTTTTGCGTACTTGCTGAGAACAAAATTGTTCTCTCCATATTTGCGGCACACCCTGTGTATCCGGAACCCGATTTCTGTCTTTGTCTTTATAGGTGTCCATCTCTGTTCCGTGACCTTTACTTGTTTCATTTTGGTAGAGCATTTGAGCTTCACCCTTATCACTGATCTTCGCCGATATTTAACTATCTCACCTTCCTTATAGATGGTTTTTACATTTGAATAGGCGTTTCGTCTCTCTTATACTTATATGGATCCCTCAGCAGCCGTTTACTCAGACATTACATGACCTCGTTCATCGTACCAGAACTTGTCTGAGCGAGGATTTTTAAACCCAAGCAAGGTCGTTGAGGTAATGTTCTGAGCATGAGCTATACGCTTCCACTGTGAGTCTGGAACATCAGAATTATGGGCAGTTGTCTGCAGTAATTGAGAGAGTTGGTTGGTATAGGCATTGGCTATCTGTGCTCTATGTAGTCTTGCGATGTCTAGCTTTCTGTGCGTTTGGTTACGATAATTTTTTTTGTCATTGCTTTAATTTAAATTACTTTTACTTCCCATGAATACGGTATGGTACAACGGCACCTACATTTTTATAGACGAATGCGAACGTAATTTGTTTGAGAAGCTTTTACTAGACTTTAACTGATAAGTTGCTGTCGACAACATCGAGAGGGTAGTCGATAAAAGAAATGTAGATTACTGAGACAGGGATCAAACCATGGATCTACCGAATGATAGTCGCGTTTTCTAACCATCCCTCCAGAGCCGACCCTAAATGATTTTTTAATCTTATGTGTACCTTTGTTGCAATTAGGTGGGGATCCTATCCTATATTTGAACTAAGCATTACATGGACGTTGTATAGGCGAGTACGGGGGGTTGAGGACAAAGACAAATATTCGTTCCAGAGGATACAAGAGAGAAAAGAAGCACAATATAATCTTAAGAAAACCCAATAGCAATTAAATGAGGCACCACCTATGTATAAAGTGAGGTCATTGCAGGTTCATATCCTTAAATTATGATATAGCGTTATAGCGTTTCAGGAGATCGTCAACGTTCGATGGTTCTTGTTTTTAATTTTCTTTGTGTTTTTAAAATATTAAGGAGAGTGACTCAGAAAGCCTTCCCGCCCGGTACCATAAAAATTGTCCTTTAACCTTTCACTAAATCACGTGCTCCGACAACTTTACAAAATTCAAGACATTTCCACATTTCCGGCAATCAGATAAACATTTTTCCAATGGAATTCCTTTTCACTGATTTATGACACATACCCTGTCACGTGTCTGTCTTTCAATATTTGATTGATATTTGCAAACGAAATGTTTACCAATCAAAAAGCTAAACAATATCAACCGATATCAACAAAACAGTTCAATATATTTTCAGCTTGTTCGCAGAGCGTAAATTATTGGCAGCATCATTGATATACATTTGAATGACTTTCAGTTTCATATCTTTCATATACAAATATGAACTCAACATAACTACAGATTGTGTTAGTCTACTCTCAGCTCTATGTAAAGGAAAAAAACTAAAACAAAACAAGAAGTTACGAGCAAAAATGCTATTTTCATTGATTTCCTACGATAACCTGCCCCCTCAACCTGCCAGTGAAATGACTTCAAAGATAAGCACACTCTATTCAAAATATATGATAACTAGGGAATAACAAGCCGCCGCAGCAGTTCACACGTGAGCAGGCAGCAGTAAATGTGAAGCCACAGGGATGGAGTTAGTTTAGAAAATAAAAGGTGAAAAAAGGCTTTGGAATTGAAATAAAAAAAATGTGTCTCCTTAGATCAATATTTTCTTTAAAGGAAACTTATATAACAAATTAACTGAATAATATTCAAATTAGTACAAAAAATAAGCGATAGGTGGCAGTTGTATATAGTTAATCTAGTGTTGGTTTGTTAAAGGCTCTCCCATATAAGCTACTACCAAGTAGTTTTTAGTTGATTTGTGTGTTGTTATGTTGCATATCAAAAATTGCAAAATTTTCAACTTGTGGTTAATATTAATAATTCAAAATTTTGCAAATACTGAATTATCGCATTTGTGGTTTAATTGCAATTTCTTATCTTTTTAGAGATCTGCCTATTTCGCACCCTTCAAATTCTCCTTAAAGGCCTCCTTCCCATGTTACCACTGTTGGTCTTTGAGTACAATTCGTACACAAAAACAAATTGAATTTCAATTGCTCCTATTGAATTACTAATACCAACCAACTCCTGTTACTGGTGCTTTTGCTTGTATTACTACCACAGTTATTACTGCCACAACCACATCCGGTGTGCGAGTGTGTTAACTACGGGACGATATCTAGTGATGTTCATCAGTGAAAATGGTCAAAAGTTATTTGTTGTGCGAATTGTTTAGCCTGTGAGAGCGAGTGAGGGTTCTCGGCCGACGAAGCGCAAAGGGGAAACCACTCAGACACACCAAGTTGATTATAAAGCCACCAAAACAATTGGAAAACTATATTTGTTCAAGAACTACAACACAGCGCACAGATACTACATAGATAGGACAAGGACCTACATACACAGGGATAAACCAATCCATATGTATGTAGCTACGAGTATGCATGGATAGCTATTAAACACACACACACGTGTGCCAGGACAAAAGATGGACCATACGCCCGACCCTAAGAATGAATAGAACCATTTCAATTCTACCAAGCAAACGGTAGCGACCGACATTGATAGTGCTTATCACTGTGTCGTTCCGCAAAAGGTATTTCATTCGCCATACGCTGGACGATAGCAACCTCAACAGTTTCTGTTCTTCTGGCAGCTATTGGCACAAGGACTACGACCATGGCTGTGGCTTTTGCTATTGTTGCTGTGTTCTTCTTGTTACCGGTTGTTTTGGGGTGTTAATCCAAACAAACAATAAACGAATTTTTGAAATAGTATAAAGTGTAAATATTATGAGACAAATAGAGAGACAATTTAGTTGCAGGATTCAAATCCACACACACACACACACATCCATCGACGGAAGTACGACAGGTCGGATAGAGCGCGAATCCCTTATGGTTGCACACACGCACCCACACCCAAAAGTATTTACACATTCTTACCTTTATACGTTGTAAGGGCTGCTTACAACAATGTGACAATGTGAAATTCTTTCACAGAGATCATGTGGGATGAACATTGTGGAGATGCTTAAATAGGGGGGAGGTATGGAAATTAGGAGAAGGTTGATTGTAAAAAATCATTTATTATATTAAAAATAAAAAACAATCAACTTTTCTTAGAAAACAATTTTTTCTTCAAAATATTTCAACTTAAAAAAAAACTTACTTTCTGTTTACATATCATGAATAAGATATCTGCAGTTTATAAACGAATTTAAGTGTTACTTGACATGCCGATTGACTCGACACTACCGCGAAGTTGCTGACGCCAATATTGAGGTTGCCACCGATGAAAAAAGAATGGAACCCTGGTCTCCCGTATAATACTCGCGTTTTCTAACCATCATAAAAAGCTTAAACTTAATTTCCCTTTACACCCCATGAATGAGGTATGGGATAGCTTCTCGCGTTGTTGTGAATTAACACGCTTTCTATTTTAGATTCACAACTAACGGCACCTACTTATTTATCGACGAATGCAAACGTCGCTGTTTAAGAAGTTTTTAACTAGACATGCCGATAAACTCGACACTTGATACTGCGAAGTTGCTGTCGACAACATCTAGGGGGCCGGCAATGAAAGAAAAATGTAGATGACTGGAGGCGGGAATCGAACCCGGGATCTCCCGCATGGAAGTCGTGTGTTCTTACCACTATGGTCCCATCATGCCACAATCAAATAACACCTTATTTAGCTTTAAAATGTTTTCGCATTTAAATTCAAGTAAATTAAAAACGCCTGATTCATTTAGAGGTGATTTTTGTAATTGCCTTCTCATACAGTCTTCGCATGACCGGTTTTGAGCTATTATCTTATATTTATTCATTATTGTTTGGCAATTCATCATGAAAAGAATCATATCGCTACAACAGCTTTAAATATTTCAGTTGCTTTCATCGTTCACTGAAAAATGTATATTGTGCACTGCGCACAACAAATGGTATTCAAAATCGAACTTTCGAGCCTAATATTGCCAATACCATCCGCAAATTTCAATTAAAGTTAATGGTATAGGATGATACGAAACCGTAAATTAATATCCAAACCATTTTGAGGACATAGTTGCGGCTGTAGCGGAGAGTGCAGCTAAAGATAGTGACCAATCAATTTGACGCCTTAGGCAGCATCTTAACCTCTTACCTATTTTCCAACGATTTTTCTTGAGTGTCACATTTGGAGTCTTTATTCTTCCGAAGTGTCTTTTGAAGTACTTTCGCAAGTCTTTAAAAGAATCCTGCGCCAAGTCTTCGTCATCCTTCCTAAGTATCTTCTGAAGTGCTTTTGAGAGTCGTCAGTCGTGTTTTCATTATTTTTTCGAAATGTCTTCCGATGTATGTTCCTTATTGCCAATACCATCCCCATTTTTTGAGTTTCAATGTACATTATTGGATGATAAGCGATTGTAAAGATAACATCCAACAAGTAGTAAGGATATTATAGCGGCTGTAGCGGAAAGTGTGACTAAAGACCGCGATCAATCGATTCGACGCCGAGCGTATCATCCTACAATGCTCGATATTCTTGCGGCATGTCTTCTTAAGTGCTTTCACAAGTCTTCTAAAGAGTTTTCCACCATGTTTCCGTTTTCCTTCCGACGTGTTTTCTGAAGTGTTTTGCGAGTCTTCAGCCGTGTCTAATTTATTCTTCCAAAGTGTTTTTTGAAGTACGGCGAGCATAATCGATCTTTCCAACACCTTATTGTCAATATCATTCCCAAATTATAGTTTATGTCTACGTTATTGGACGATAAGCTACCAAAGAGATGACATCCGTCCGTAGTGAGAATTACATTGCGGCTGTAGCGGAAAGTGTGGTTAAAGACAGCGATCAATCGATTCGACGTCTTGTGCATCATCTTACCATGTTCGCTGACGTGACTTCTGAAGTGCTTTCACAAGTCTCCAAAAGAGTTTTCGCCATGTTTCCATTTTCCTTTAGACGTGTTTTCTGAAGTATTTTTGCAAGTCTTCAGCCGTGTCTAGTTTATTCTTCCAAAGTGTCTTTTGAAGTATGGCCAATATTATTCCCAAATTATAGTTTATGTGTATGTTATTGAACAATAAGTGACTGAACAGACGACATCCAGCCTCTAGTGAGGATATTATAGCGGCTGTAGCGGAAAGTGTGGCTAAAGGCAGCGATCAATCCATTCGACGTCGTGTGCATCATCTTACCATGTTCGCTTTTCTTCCGACATGTCTTCTGAAGTGCTTTCACAAGTCTTGAAAAGAGTTTCCGGCATGTTTCCGTTTTCCTTCCGTCGTGTTTTCTGAGGTGCTCTGCAAGTCTTCAGCCGATTCACTTTCCAACTGAAGAGCTTTCGCAATTCCTCGCTATTCTTAAAACGTGCCTTCTGATGTACTTGCGTCTGCTTTTGAAGTGATTTCTCTAGTTTTCAGACAAATCTTATTTTTCCTATGTGTCTTCTAATGTACTTTTGACATTCTTCTGAAGCGCTTTCGCAAGTCTTCCTACGATTCTCCCGACATAACGTTACTATCATTCCAATGTGCTTTCTAAAAGAGATTTTGCAAGTCTTCAAACCAGTCTTCCTCCAGGTCTTTACTATTCTTCCGAGTTGTCTTCTAAAGAGCTTTCGCTAGTCTTCAGGAAATTCTTCCTACTTATCATCTTTATTCTTCCGATGTGTGTTCTAAAGTACTTTAGCCTGTCTTTTGAAGTGATTTTCCCAGTATTTTGCAGTGTCCTCGGTATTTTCTTAAGTACTTTCGTCAGTCTTCAGATAAGTCTTTTGGTTTATCTTCATAATTTTTTGAGGTGTCTTCTAATGCGCTTTCGCAAGTCTCCTATTGGGTCTTCGCTTTTCTTCCATCGTGTCTTCTAAAGTACAAGTATTCAGACGAGAATATCCAAGACTTCAGGGTGCTTTAGTGAAGCTTCCACAGTGTCGTCTTATCTTATCTCTGTCTTATATCTGAAGTGGTTATCCCAGCCTTTCAGCAAGCCGCCTTTTTACCAGGGGACAGAGCCCTATGTCTGAGTATTTTTAAGTTAATCAAAGTAGGATTAGTTATTTAAATTCCTTATAGTCCAGATAAAAATCTTGGAAACTTGGAATTCCGATAAAACCTTCCCCTGAAGAGCGGCACCACAGAAACTTGAGATAACCTGTCGTTATAACCTTCGGCGTAGTCGAAATGTAGGAATCACTCTTTATCTTTCAAATTTTTTTCGATAGAAAACTTCTGAAACATACTTAAAAACACTTCTTCCCCTTTGCAACCCATGAATAATAAAAAGTAGAGCTTCTTGCATTTCCTTATCACCCAACGGGATTACATTTTGCAAGATAGACAATTAACTCGACTACTCAGAAATTTCATAGACAACATCACGGGGCTGCCAATCACAGAAATGTAGAGAGCTGTGATAGGGATCAAACCAAGACCAGGCTCACGTTAGTCGCTTGTTCTAAAAGCAATGCTAAGGTCGGCTCCAATCTAAGACATTGTTATATATATTTTTTAATCATAAGAAAATATATTTCGGAATTTTCCAAATTTTGTGTTTTTTATA
Organism: Muscina levida; assembly: GCA_964034835.1. Taxonomy (NCBI): domain Eukaryota; kingdom Metazoa; phylum Arthropoda; class Insecta; order Diptera; family Muscidae; genus Muscina; species Muscina levida. The sequence goes on along the minus strand of OZ035883.1, from coordinate 146,070,467 downwards.
TCAAAAAAAAAATATATAACATCCTCATACCGCTCTCCTTAAATATCTCCCAAATCCTGTTACACACTACATTTTACTTACACACACACGCTACCAAAAGAATCCCCTGAAAATACACATGTATAAAGGTTTAAGTCCTCGTTTTGTATTGGTGTGACAAAGAATATAAGTGTCACTTGCAGATGATATCGCAGTACAGACACATACACACCCAACCCACTATACTATACATACACACATACATTCAACTACAAATACCCATAAGTGTAAAGAGGAGATCTGAGAAAAAAAAGAATTTTTATCACTGTAACGTGCAAAAATTTTTGACAAGGGTTTCTGCCAAAAAAAAAAGGATATATGTATGAGAATGTCTATGGGAGGTAAGGCGACTGGGCTCTGAGGCTGATGTGTGTGTGTAAGTGTGTTTGTAGTCCGGTTATGAGCTTTTACGTTTTGGCTGACGGGCGAAAAGGGTAGTTTCGACGATTTCCTTTATAATTTTTACTACTGATGTCCTTGTTGGCGTAGTTTTATTTTATATCAGTCTCAATAACAACAACTCATGCAACATTCAGCTGATAGCCGCCGCCTAGCAGGAAGATACCAATATATATATGGCAACATACATGCTATCGAACAGTGGGGGAGCAACGTTTTAAGGAAATATAAAAATGATTACATTATAATGGATTAAACAGAAATTTGAAAGGCATTCTAAAAAATTTGTTTGAGATTCGTAACTAACAGATTACTGCACTTGCTAAAGAACTATTTTAATTGAAATAATTCAAAGAAATGTATATAGAATTTATTTACATATAAGTCCAAATTTTCAGAATAAGAATTGAAAAGTTTTCTTACAAATTCTCTCAGTAATTTCCGATATTTAGATAAGATAAAATATATTTCATCTAGGTCTAGGCATCCCATAGCCTCGCGAGGATTTCGACAATTGTCTTATTTACACAAACACGATCGGCAATACATACGAACACGAAGTTATGTTTGTTTCAAAGCAGTCAGTCTGGTCTAGATTACAAAAGTTATTTTACATTAATATTAAATCAAAGCAGTGAATGATTATTTGGGGCAAATATTAGAATATTTTCCTGAGTGTAGAAATCAAATATTTTTTTTTTTATTAAAATTTTCAAATTCATTGATTTATTAACAATATCATTTATAATGTTACATCCAACAATTCTGATATAATATATTTTCCTTCCTTTCCATTTTTTGTTTTGTTCTCCACCCACTGTGCCACTGATGGTTTCTTCTCGTGTGCCTGAACATTTCGTGATGGAAGATAAATTAAATTTTGTGGTTTGATTCTCTTTTCGGTAAATGGGCAATCAATGGTTTGATTCATTCGCCCATTCAGACATTCATTTGCCCATTCATTCGTTCATTCATCCCATTCACTTATTTACTCACTTAAATCGGCTTCACAACCATAAGGAGGCCGGGTATGGGACACTAAAGTTTTGCCAACCCATCTCCACCTACATCTTGGCTGGTTTGACTGGCGATGCGAAGCAAAATTAACTGGTATGAAAAATACACATACGCAATGAAAGGATCTGTACTTGTGTTACGGGCTTTGTATTGTGTTGTATTGCTGATTATTGTTGATGCCGTTGCTGCTGCTGTAGTTGTTGTTGTATTTGGTATTAATATCCTTGTAGTAGCTGTTGTTATTGCCCCAATAGTTAATCTAAATTTTTATGTATGTTTAAACATAAAATTAAATGGTTGGTGGTGTCTGTGGCTGTGGATGGCTGGCAGCTATGTTTGTCCTTACGGGATCACCTAAATTTTCTTTGGGATTTGTAACGCCTAACAATGGCAATTGGTAATGAAAAACAATCTCAGCTAGGCAACAAATGGGAAATCTCTGTTGTGTTGTAACATAATTCAACTATTTAGTCGTAGTACAGAATAAGGTAGAGAGAGAGAGAGAGAGAGAGGAAGATTAATCACAAATAAATTGGTTTACGGTAATTAATGGAGGCCTGAACTCATAGGGGAATTTAGGGGGTTGAATTCATACATATCTTACTAAAGGGGAATATGCGGTAAGGAACATATTTTTTCAAAGATTGTTGGCAAAACAGTTGGATTTTTATAAAAATAAAATTGGTTTTAAACTATTTTTATTACAATTTTGTTATTCAAATTAAAAAGTCGCACACACAGGACAGGATTTTAACTTAGTCTTTATTGGATAATTTGAAACGGAAACCTCAAAGTTTTACCGGGCAGAATATTATATAACCCCCCTCATGCCCATAAGTTTATACTGGCTCTACTAGTCAACAACATTAAGGGGCTTCCCATCAAAAAAAAAATGTAGATTGCTGTGACAGTGCTCAATTCCAGTTTACCAGCATGATAGCCATGTGTTCTGTTCGGTATGTCATGGTTGATCATAATCAATTAGGCTGTCAACAACTATATTTACTAGTGCGCCATCTATAGTGCTTAATGAGTACTATCTTATGAATGAAATGAATGAAAACACGAAAAAAATAAGTAATGAACCGAACCCCTCAAATGTCGACGACGCCCGCCAACATTGTAAGGACCATGATTTAAGGATATGCAACTGGAAAGTCCGAACTCTCTAAAGAGAAGGTGTTACTATCTGACTGACCGCCATCCAGGAGATGAGATGGACATAACAGGAATGCGCGCGACTTGAAAATTGCGACATATGTCACAGCTGCCATGTGAAGTAGCACGAATTTGAATGTGGATTTGTAATTCGCCAGAGATTCAGACATCTTGTCTCGCGGTTTTATCCTATTGGTGATCGAATAGCTACAATCCTCATCAAATCGAAATATTTCTACATCACGGTAATTTCTGCATTTGCACATCGCAGCGGCAAATAACATGGTAGTGAGTGTAACCAGATTTTTGTACACAAATATACAAAAGGCAACTTGGCTATCTCCCGATAAAAAACAACAAAAATCAAATTGGTAATGGGGTAATCGATGGAAGACTAGATGCATGGATCTCACGGACGTGTGCGTGATCCGCGATGATAGCATTTGTTGGTATCATTACCCGGTTGTAGCTAAAGTGCGCCCAACACTGGGTAGAGCGAAAAATGCATGTAACCAATCACATAAACTGGATACCGCAAAGCTACAAACTCCAGAGATAGCCACTGCCTACTCCGACCAGTCCTCCCATCTACTAAGATGCAACGCTTTAACTTCTGACGTTCCCGATACACAGTAGCAGCACTAACGAGGTAGAAAATGCCCAGCTCGAAAAGTCTTCGGCAATGAACTTGATTGATGGAGGGCGCAGAAGAGGGCGACCAAAGTCAGAAAGATCAGTTTACAGAGAACTTTACAGAACTTGGTGAGACGAATTGGAGAAGAAGTGCAAAAGATCGAAGCGCATGTAATACTTTTCTGCATGCGACATATAATCACAATATACGAGTGTACGGAATTTCCATCTAAGTAATCAGGTATGTCAATGTAAGTCCTTGTAAATGATGCGTTTTTTATATGTTCTAAGTACAGTAAAGATGTTAGTCTATTATCGAGTAGAGAGTCCATCCTGTTAAAGAACACACGCTCTTACACTCTCTACATTTTCGGGATTTAAATTAAATCAAATGTGAATGTTTTTGGCAATTTATATTAGACTTCAATAGCCTATTGTAATAATTACAGGCGACCATTCTTCAAAAGGGACAAATGTTCCTTCTCCAAAAGCTAATTAATCGCAGGGTCATATGTTCCTGGACATTAATATAAAAGTTTGTCAATAAACCTGTTTACAATACACCATTCGCTACTACCTTTATTAGTTGTTCACCAATTTTATTGTTCATCTACCCTTCAACTTCACGCTTTCCCATCCCAAAAATTCATTCCCAACCACCTGCAGTTCCACTGCATGTGACATCATACTTGACTTGTGACCGTGGCTAACCATAAGTAAATAGATTGTCACACTTTCCATTACCTCTTAAGGGCACTACAAACAATCGGAAGAGAATGGCAAAGGAAGAGAAAGAACAAAAACTTTGTGTTGAAGTGGGCAACTAGAGTAAAACTACACAGGTAACAACAATCATGCTTCAAGTCCTAGACAAACATACTTTGGTTGAGTTTTATTGGAAACTTAACATAGACATTTTGTATCAAACGCAGGATGTACTTACAGCATATGGCAGCGTCTTTATTTGTTTAGGATCACAATACACTTAAAGAAATTGCAATAGGATAGGGTGTAGACTCTACAAACAGCCATATATAAGTACTAGCTTTCCCGGCTCGCGTTGCTTCACCCGTACTTACAATTAACCTTCTTATGACTTTAAGCAATACAGGTAAAATGCCTACGCTTCATAAGACGAACGATTTATCCAATTGGTCTTAGCAATTGTACCGCTTTAGTCCCATTTATCCCTAAAATTAAGAATTTTAAAACAAATTTTCGTATAGCACAGCTAAATGGACCGGTACTTCCTCTAACTAAATAGGAAACATCCCCATATACGATTATAGCTATAGCCGTTTGGTCTGGACGATTGTGCCAGTTTACCCTAAGTAATCGAGTTTAGAAAAACCCCATTTGGCAGTTCTCTAATTCTGTAGGGAGCAACTCTATATACATTTTCGTAAATCTACCTTTAGGTATTTGATCTGGGTGACATCATCAATTTTAACCCTTTTTCGATATCTGTATAACTTAAGAATATAACTTTTATAATTACTTCACATCGCACAATTTTTGATACTATACCTTTAGCCGTTTATTACCAGTTTTATCCCTTTTCAGTTCTATTTACCCTTAAAAGGTATATATTTTGAAAACCCTCCTTGGTTCGTTCTAATTCCATACGGAGCAAGGCTATGTAACTTATCATGATTACATCATTAGCCGTTTGGTCTAGGCGATAGTAACTTTTTTATCCCTATTACGAAAAATTTACACAAAAACATCGGATTTAAAAAAAATTCTTGAATCCAATTTGATAGTAAGCATTTCCATATCAATTTCGCGATTATACCATTATCCCTCATATACTTTTATCCATTATTGGTAATTTTTAACCCATAAAAGTACGAGTTTCCAAAAATCCGCTCTTAGCTATTAATATGACCGACATAACAATTGTTTCAAAAGGAGCGTGGCACTGCCCATTTCCTAGCGAAACGTAATCCCCCATGTACCATTTACATATGTAGCAAATCTCATCTTCATACCTTTAATGGCTCTTGAGATAAGACCGATTAAAATTTCGGTTTGTGTGGGCGGTGTCACGCCCCTTTGTATAATTATGTTTTCATGTAGCCTATAATAGAGACCCTAGGGATAGTTCTACACAGTGAAAATTTCATTGCAATCGATTCATTAATTTCGCCCAGATAACGATATTTTCAAAAGGGGCGTGACACCGCCCATTTTCCAGCAAGACATAATCCTCTTTATATCAGTAACATATGTAGCAAATCTCATCTGCATACCTCTAATGGCTCTTGAGATAAGACCGATTAAAATTTCGGTTTGTGTGGGCGGTGCCACGCCCCTTTGTCTAATTATGTTTTCATTTAGCCTATGATAGAGGCCCTTTGGACAGTATCACACATAGAAAATTCAATTGCAATCGGTCCATTTATTAAGCCAATATTACTATTTTTAAAAAATGGGTGTGGCACCGCCCACTTTCTACAAACAAAGTATTTTTTCTTGTACGACCGATATAGGTACCAAATCTCGACTTCGTACATATAATGGTTCAAAAGATACAGTCATTTTAAAATTCCAGTTGTATGGGGCGGTGCCACGCCCATTTTACCCCCTTTCAGTCCGAATTTCCAAAAATCCCTTCTTAGTGCGCGCCTACGTCATAAAATAAACCTATATTCTAAATTTCACGGTTCTAGCTTTAGCCGTTTGGGCTGGGGAGTGATCAGTCAGTCACCCAAGCCTTTTATATATACAGATAACGGGGTAGTAGTTGAGAGTTGGAAGATAAAGTTATGTTACGGATGGTTTCTGTTTACCTATGGTAATATATTTATATAAAGTTTTAATGTTAAGTACTAGAACAAATTCTAAAAAGAATAATAGATTTAACAAAAATTAGACCTTTTGAAGTGATTTTCATTTTGGAATTGAGAACAATATTTGTAAACACTTTTTAATAATATTTTCGATTTTCATTTGAAATTCAAAACGGGTTCAATCGTTTTTGTTTTAAGACTCAATGATCCGACGATTCCGAACGTCAACTTTTTTAAAAAGCTTTTACTTGACATGCCGATTGACACGACTACTCAGAAATTGCTGTATACAACATCGAGGGAGCTGCCGCATTGTAGTCGCATGTTCTACCATTATACCACGGTCGAAAAGGACTTACTTTATACAAAAGAACCAAATTAGAGAAGTATCAAAGACATAAGGATACCTTAACTTCTATTCCTTCATCAGAGCAGTGAAATGGCTTGATATGGACGTAGACCGAACAAAATAGGAACATTTGGTGCGAAAATTTTAAAATGGTATCACAACAGGATTCATACTAGGTCCCAAATGAGCTGTGTTGAACATGGCTGCCGAATTAACCTAACCTAAAAATTTGTTTACTATTGAACGATTTTTCATCATTCACGCCTTTCCATAAAATAATAAAAAAATACACATTTCTGATCTCATTGCTCTGTTTATTCATAACCATTTCAAGCCATTTCAATTTATTTTCTCCTTTATCCTATAAGCACCACTCGTTTAAATTCATTAGCATCATTGTCATCATCATCAGTTTGTTCCTCAGATCTTTTGAAATCCTCCACCATTGACCTTAAGGCTGGCGTTGGTTGTACTTTCTGGACCGGCACTAATTCACCTTCTGCGCTTACCATATAAATTGTATTGGGCTCATATACAGCTTGGACATTAAAACCCGCAGATCTACCGCCTATAATTGGCGGACAGACTGGACAAATTCCAGGTAAACCAGGAAGACCGGGAGGACCAGCGGGACCTCTATTCGAACCGGGTGTACCAGCAGGACCAGTATCTCCTCTAGGTCCAGGAACTCCGGTGGGGCCCTGGGGACCCTGAACACCTGGGGTACCTTGGTTACCTTTTTCGCCTTTGGGTCCCTGGATACCTTGAGGGCCGATAGGTCCTTCGGGACCCTGTTCACAGACACAGGTCTTCAAAACCGCTTGAGCATAAGTGCTCAAACCTACAAGAAAACATGAAAAAAGTAAATAAATTCAAAATATTTGTAACAACAACTCACAAACTTACCCAAGATAACTAAAACATGCACCAAATGTTTCATAGTGTTAACAAATACTCTTTTTTGTTATAGAAATCTCACAGTATGTAGAAGTAAACCGCACAACTTCTCAAACTGAACTGTGATGTCAGCAGTGAATCTCTTTAATTTTATACTGCAGCTAACAAATTGTTGATAGCCGATCGATGAACACTTTGAAATGTATACCATACTAGAAACAGACCATATATTTATGATGTTTTGAGGTATAATGTCAAATTTTTGTATCTTTTATGTATGATTTTCTCTTTATGCATTGCACAACATAAGAAATGCATTCTTAGATGGGTTTCTATAATAAAACAAGACATTTTTATGTCTCTAATTTATTGGTGGCTATTGTTATATGATATTTCTATTGTTGTTGTTGTTCTAATTCTTAGTCTCCACCTCTTCCTCTGGTGATCTAAGTTTAACTGTTGAATAGTATCTTTCTATTGTCTTAAGAAAATTTTGGTTTAATAACTGTTTAGAATTGTTGGGTTGATTGTGTAAGGTTTAGGCTGTGAAAGACTTTTTATGTAAGAACTTTTGTCATTATTTAAATCATATGCAGTTGTTTTTGTTTATGTTCAGATATAACATTAAATGGAAAAATACTATTTATACTTAGATGCATTTATGATCATAATAACTTTTAATAGAATTTTCTGAATGCATATGTTTTTCTATAGACACGGCCGGGATTTTATTAACGGCTGTCCAAAAATGTCGTTTTTCGAAAGCTTGGTATATAAAATATTAGATTGTAAAGAGTTCAAATATCCATATTATCCATACAACTTGCACTTAATTTATTATTGAGACCTGCTGAAGTTTGAATTTTGGTTCAAAAACCATCTTTGTACGATGTAAAAAATGTTCATTCTTATGTAAAGGGTTAGTATATACACTCAAAAAAAAATCACGTATTCTGTACTTAAATCATTCCGTAGCGGTGTCAAAAGTGCGGTAAGTACTGATTTTCTTAAATCAAGTACGAAATGCTTGATCTAAGAACGGAAAATCCTAGCCTGGAATTCTTATTTGTAGAACTCATTAACCCTTGTCTTGCTTGATTTTTGAGTGTAGAATTCTTAAATGTAGATGTCATTTAGTCTGGTGGCGCTTGATTTTTAAGTGTAGAATTCTTAATTGGAGATGACCTTAGATACTTGCCAAACTGTCTAACCTTCTAACCTTTTTCTTTGCTTTTTTACTATCATTACAAACCTTAAGTGTTATAATCTCATCTAAAGTATCGAGAAGTCAAAACACGCTGGTGCGAAAGTGGTATCAACGAAGATCACACGTCACTTGCTTCATACAAGCTCTTAAAATTTCCATACTTAATTGGAGAAATTATACGCTTAAATTCAAGTGCGATTTTTGCAAAACAATAAGAATTTTAATGAATTAATTAAATTAATTAATGAATTAAATTAATTGTGGGGAGAAATCTATAAGCTAAAAGAGTAAATATCATTTCCCTCCCTTGTCTTTAGGCCAGAAAAAATTTGATATTTATTCTAAGAATTTTTTACTTGACAGTGAACAAGTTCGTACTTAAAATTCTTCAATTAAGTTCGTACATACTTAATTCGAGAATTTCATTCTTATTTTAATCATTTCTACTCTTACATTTTTGAACATATCCCGTTTTTTACTTATTTTAAGAATAAGAAGTAATACTATTCGTACTTAAATTTTTAAGAACTTTTTCTGTAAAAAATAAGAATTTTAAACTTAAATTTTGAATGTGATTTTTTTCTCTGTAGAACTTCCAGGTATCCAGAAAGCGTAGAACGTGTAAGAGATTCTGTCCGCAAACAACCTAAGCACTAAACTCGAAAGCGGTTAGCATCTAAAATGTGTCCAGAACATATTTTAACAGCATTCTTTACAAAGAACTACGTTTACTTATTTAAAAATCATAAAGAAATTCAAGCTGCAAGATCATTTTCACAGGCTCCAGTTTGCTAATAAAATACTAGAGAGGTTCATCAACATTACTCTCTGACTAACTTATCTGGCAAAGCCTTGCAATCCTATATTGTGGTTATAAGCGCACGTAGAAATATATTAAATGCCCTTCGATCTTCTGTGCCTCTTCTCCAGTTCGTCACACCAAGTTCAGCAAAATTCTCAGTAACCTGGTTAAGCGGAGTTTTGGTCGCCCTCCTCTGTGCCGTCCATAGAATTCATTGTCCAAGATTTTTCGAGCTGGAGCATTTTTATTCATGCATACAACATGAATTAGCCAACGCAACCACTATCGCTTAAAGCGTTTGACCACGTCATTGTCGGTAAACAGCTTGTGCGGCTCATGATTTATAAGACGTCGATACTCTCCCTTCCGGTTAATATACTGCCAGAACCGATTCATCTGTTTTTGTCATAACCCAGGCTTCGGGTTGGATAACCGTTCTTCGAGAGAGGGCTATATGAATAAATCGCCTACTGAGTCCGTAATAGCATATAATCGCAAGCACGATACCTCTCCTGATTTCAAGCCTGATGCGTTTTATATTATTGCCTAGGCATATAAAATCATCTGCCACTTCGTAATTATAGTTGTCAACGTTCCCAAACGAGAAGATTCTATGTTCGTTGCAATTAATAACTTAGTTTTGTCCTCGTTCACTTTAAGACCGATGTTTTCTGTTTCTACTTCTATAAACCTGAGAAGGCTGCAGTCACATCTCGTAGTTTTCGGCCGATTATGTCTACGTCATCAGCGTACTCAAGTTCTATGTGGGTTTAGTTGAATATCCTGCCTTTCGTGTTAACTGAAAGCTGCTCATTATCATCTCCAACACAATGTTGAAGAGTTCACGCGATTGGCTGTGTCTTCGGCCTCGTCTGATATAAAATGGCTCAGTGAGATCTGTGCCAGTCTTTACTGAAGTCTTCGTATCGGTTAGCGTCATTCCGCAAAGTCACATCAGTTTCGCAGGAATATTTAACTCAGCCATGGCTTTGAGCAATTTCTGCCGTATCGGGCAGTCAAAGTCTGATTTATATTCTTGGATCTCTTCCAGAATTTTCCCCAGTGTGAATATCCCTTGTCTTAGGCCTCGTCTGGTAAAAATTGGCTCATAAAGGTCTTTACCAATCTTCACTAAAGACTTCGTGTCGGTCAGGGTCATTCCCCAAAGTTATTTCTGCCGTATCGGGCTGTCGAAGGCAACTTTATAGCCGACGAAAAGATGGTACGTTTCGATCTGTTTCTCTTGGATCTTTCCCAGAATTTGTCGCAGTGTGAATTTCTGGTCGGTTGTTGAGTTGCCAGTTCTAAAGCAACACTGATAAGGTTCGATCAGTTGGGATAACACTGGCTTTAGTTGTTCACGCATTGGCATTCGACACGGCCTTATATGCGATGGGTAAAAGGCTGATCCCACGGTAGTTGGAACACACAATTGGATTGCCTTTTTTCAGCACATTACATAATATGCTTAGATGTCAATCATCGGGCTTGCACTAGTTAAGCCAAACCGAGCTTAGAAGTTGGTGCATGCTCGTTATCAGCTAATCGCCATCGGACTTAAAAAGCTCTGCCGTAAGCCCATCGGCACCGGCTGCTTTATTATTTTTCAGTCGCGATATCTCTCTTCTGACCTCGGTTTGGCTTGGTGGTGGGCAATCTAAGCCGTCGTCGACAATAGGCGTGATACTTTTACGTGAGCTACCTTCTGTTGCCATTAAACTGGTGAAAGAGCTCTCTCCATATATGCAGCACACTCTGCGTATTTGTAACCATTATTTCTTTTTTTTTTAAGATGACTGGAGAAAGGTTTGAACCTGCCATCTCCCGCATGGTAGTCGCGTGTTTTAACCACTATGCCACGGCCGGTCCCCCTTTTGTTTTTTACTTTCTGGTAAAATGTTCGGACTTCACCTCTATCCCTGTATTGCTCTATATCCTCGTTCTCTCGTTCCTTTATTTTTTGCTTTTACTTTCGTATAAAATTTTCGGGCTTATCCCTGTATCGCTCTATATTATCGTACACTCGTTCCTTCCTCTGACTCGGTTAAATAGTCGTCTCCCCTTTTTTACTGTCTCCTTGAGCCGTTACCTAACAGCCCGGGTTACAATTGTCTGTAGCGGCGAACTGTTAGCAGCATCCTGTTCCTTAGATGATATGCGACATACTACATCGTGCCAGAATTCGTGTGAGCACCGTTTTTTTCATATCCAAGCACAGTTGTTGCGGTGATTGACATGGAATGCATAATATGCTGCCAGAAATGTCAGAATTAGAGGCGCTGTGTCCTATTAGGTGGGAGTGTTGATTGGAGTAGGCAGTGGCTACCTCGGCATTTGCAGCATCGCGATGTCCAGCTTTCTTTATGTTTGGTTGGGTGAGTTTTTCGCACTACTTAATCTTGTGCGCACCAGACATTGATCCGAGCCAATGTTAGCACCATAGTTTACGCGCACTTCCATGACACTAGATGCATGTCTTCCATCGATTGCCACATGATCAATTAGATTTTTGGTTGGCTCCGTGGATCAGGCGCACGTCGGGCTTCTTTATGCTGAAATCTGGTTCCACTCACTAACATTTTCCTTAGCCGCTGCGTAGCTAACCAGCCTTAACCCGTTGTCGGACGTGCATGTTAAATTTACCGATCGATGGACCAGGAACATCTTCCCTTCCTCTTTTTACTTTAAAATCTCCCAGGAATATTTTAATGTCCGTATGTTTCGTCTAGGCGCTTGCAGAATGCATTTTTAATCTCATCGTCTATATTTTCCGTTGGGGGCATGTGCATTATTCAGCGTGATGGAGAAATATTTTGATGCCTAAGTCTCTTGCCAATTTTGAATCCACATCCAAATTCCTGTCTGTCTGCATGGCAGCCGGCAGTTCTTTCGTCCTGTACCTCCCTGTCCGGTCAATCTCATCTCCTGGACTGCGGTGATGTCGGCCTTGTATTTGTGGAGGACATCCGCCAGTCGGATAGTGACATCTTCTCTAAAGAGAGTCCGGACGTTCCAACCGGCAACTGGCGGTTGTCCTCGCGTTTGGCGATTAAGATACAGGACATTTGTTTTCTCTTTAATTCCATAAAAACAAATCTGAGCTAACCTGTTGCTCTTTGGCCCTACCCCTCCCTTCGTTCTACCTATAATTTTATGATAATATTTCCTTGTTACTTTAAATGTTTATTGACCCCTTCATTTCATAACATTTATGCGTTTGACCATAAAATATTTTACGACAAATTGCAATCAACCCCTCTCGGCTTTATGATTATTTTGTGGGGATATTCACATAAATTACTTCAAAATGTTTCATGGTCATGTAAATGCGAGTACACTCGTAAAATGTTCATATTATTTATAACTTTATGATAGTGTAAATTGAAGTAAATTTCTTTAATATATTATTACCGTATAAAAAAAAGACATTCATGGGTAGGCGTAGACCACGCGCGCTCACACACACACAAACACACAGGTTCAAGGTCATAATAAAACGTAGCGTAAGTCGTAAATTAAAGGAGACAACCCCCAACTAATGATGAAAATTTGCTTAGGTTTATGACTTTATAAGCGGCATTACAAAATCATGTAAAAGTTTACATGAAATTTGGAAAAAGGCGCAATGAGCAGAGGAAAGCGGTTTTATAACCATCAAGAGAAATTATGGTAATCTGCCTTAATGTAAGTATACGACCTAAATGGTGTAAAAGAATATTAAGCATGTGTTGATGTTCCCCATAGACAAACACACGCACATAAGACAAAACAAACTATAAAACGTCTACAGATACCACCGTCATAAAGAGGCCAAGCCAAGCAATTGGTCGTATGCTCGTATCATTTGTCTACAGAATAAAATGTTTTTCATTCTCTTTTACAGTTCTGTTAGATGAGTGGTCGTAAATTTAGTTAAAAACTCATAATTTTAGACACATCTAATGATATCTCTAACGGATATTGATCATTGGATGGGATGGGGCTTAAGAAAGAATCTTATTTAAATTGAAATGCTTTGTTATGCTGCACAATAGTGCAGCAGTTGACCATAAGAATTTCCATAGGAACTGCATTAGATATCGATATGATTCTTGCATCGTTTCATTCTATGTGGGTATACAAATTTGATAACACGTCGTTGATCAGTTGCTGGTCATATAAATAGTTTGTCATCGGTCCAGTGATGTTTAGTCTTTGCATGATTTTGAAGCGACAAAGTTATGAAAACGTTTTTAATTCCAATAACACTTTTGGGTGAGTTTTCTTTTTAAAACTTTTTTATGCAACAGAAAAAAACATTATAATAATATCTTTCCCCCTTTAGCAGTGTTTGCTTCTACTTGCTATGGTGTGTCCACCAGTTGCGGTTGTGCCCCCGGCCGCCAAGGTTATATGGGACATCAGGGGCTTGATGGCATTCCGGGAGAGAAGGGCGATCCGGGCAACAATGGATTTCCAGGAATTCAGGGAACTCAAGGACCTCAAGGGCCCAAAGGACCGATCGGAAATACTGGACAACCAGGTGCAGAGCCTCCCTTTTTAGGCCAATTCTTCCCCGGACCGCCGGGACCACAAGGCCCACGAGGCGTCTGTGGTTGTACCACCCGTTCGTGGTCCAATCAATTGCAGCCTTTCCGATCGGGTCAATATTATTATTCCGATAATGGCGGAGATCTCAATTATATAGGCAATCAGTATCCTTTACAATATATGCAGCAGCAGCAGTACACAACAACCACTACTACGGAACCACCTCGCATTTTCGCTCCCCAGCCGGGCGTACACAATTTTGCCAATGGTCTGTATATGTTGGGGCCCAATAATGTTTTGGTACCTTTCGATAGTGCAAATGCTTATGACCTATATGCCCAGATAACGGGCAGTACAACGACGACGACGACGACGACTAGACGTCCCACTACCACAACCCAATCGCCACGCAAAAGTGAGAGAATTTACATCTTGGGTCCCAAGGGCAGTTTAATACCCTTGGATGCTTTGGGTTTCAAACAATCTGGCTATGGTGGCCACGCCTTCAAAGTAAGCAACAGCAGTTACAACAAATGGCTGAGAAACATGTTTATGGGTGAAACTGCTGCGGACTATGATGAGGAGAGAGAAATAGCATTCACTAACTTTGAGGAGGGCTTAGAAACGCAATAAGGGAAATATAGAAGGAATATGTGAAAATGAAAAGATAATAAAGAAATTATGGAAAAATTAAGGTGAAGAGTTTTATTTAAAAATGACAAAAGTAGAAGATTGATTTTACATTTGGACATAGAGGAGGTTTGTTACTCAATAGTCTTCCATGATAAACTTATGTGTACTTATAAAGAGAATTCATACTTTTATATCCGTAAAATACTTCACGTACCACTTGCTTTATTTCAAAGAGTCAAAAGACGAAAAAAATTAGTTTTACTGCTTTTAGAAAGAGTCCTGATTCGAGAATTCTCCAGTAATATTTTAGGAAATCATTTAACTACCCCCATTTGTAAATTTGATGAACTTAAATGGGTCTTATTCTGGTCTTAGGTTTCTGGGGAATAACACAATGTTTTTAAACACCCACATCCTTAAGAATCCATAAGAAACCTTTTGTGGATTTCCTAGTACCTGTGGATGTTTTGGCATATTTAAAAATATTTGGCCGCCTTATCGATGTAGTCCCATTTAATTAAGACGTTTGACAAAGTATTTGTGAAAACATATTCTGATTTACTTAACTTAGTCCAACTTAATACGATATTAATAGTTATTTAAAAAGCAGCACCTTGATAAAGCATATCTTAAGCATTTTCTTTAAAAAACCTGATGAGCGCAACCTATCGCAGAATTGTTGCACTATTAAATCTATATATCTTCAGACCTTTACGTAGGCATAAGCAACAATTTTGTAAAGTTGCAGCATAATTGCAGACATATTATATAAATCCATATAAAACACACAGACTTGAAAAATGATTTAATTTTTATACGAAAAAAGATAATCTGGCAGACTTTGTTCCGCCTCTTAAAGTATTCTGAAAAATACAGCAACGCAGTGTAGACTACCAGACTAAACAACCAGACTAAAAGTATTATAATATATCTGTGAAATAAACAGCAACTCTAAACCTCCATAATCACAGTGATTCCCTAACTACTGTATTCTGTATCTTCTTATTTTTTGGCAGTAACAACAGAAGCATCCATAAGTTGCCGCACGTATTAAATTTTTCCAAGCGCTTCGGTTACTTACGTTTAGTAGATAGTTCATCACACCAACTTTATTTAACAGCTCATTCACTCATTCACCAATCCAATGAAGTTTTGTTTGTCTTTTTCTTCGCCACCCATTGATTTTACTGTCGAAGATTTTTCGAGATTGGAGCATTTTCATCCATTCGTACAACATGACCCAGCCAGCACATTCGGTCTATTTGACTACGTCGATTTCGTAATGCAGCTCATGGCTCTATCGACAACGAAACACGCCCTTAACGATAATGGGTCCACATATTTTAGAAAGTATTTTTCTCTCGAATACTCCCAGAATAGATTGATCTGCTTGTGCCTTTACCCAGGATTCTGCGCCGTAGAGCAAGATAGGTAGGATCAGCGACTGGTAGAGTTGGATCTTTGCTTCTTTGCCACGTTTGCGTATGGTGGCACCGTTTTACGATCAATACTGATCTCTTCATTTTTGTTTACGGCGGACTTAATGTAGAAAAAAATCATATACCACTTCAAAGTTAAAGTTGTCAACCGTCACACGGCTTCCCAAACGAGTAGACTTTTTGGTTGTTAAAACACATAGATTGGGGTTTTCCTCATTGGTTAGAACACGCGGTTAGAATCGCCAGACCCACTTCTGCCGACTGCTACTTAATGCTTGAAAAGGCCGCAGTAACATACCGCAGTCCTCCGACAAAGATATTTATTATGATATCATCGGAAACGCGAGCTGCATGTGACTTTTATAAGGTTAGCACCAGTCATGTTTACTTCAGCATTCCGCATAATCATCTCCATCAGAAAGTTAAAGTTGTCTACACTCTCTTTGTAGAAAATGGCTCTATCAGCATATTATCACTGAAGACTTCACATTCCGCATGATCATCTCCATCAGAAGGTTAATGTTGTCTATAGCCTCGCTTGCTAGAAAATGGCTCTACCAGCCACAAAGTCTTTAACTTCGCAGGGATATCAATCTCAGCCATAGCCTTTAACAGTTTCTTTCGTATCGGACTGTCGAATACAGCTTTGTTATCGTTAAACTAAAGGTAAGTGTAGATTGCACATTGCTTAAGTCTTCTTCAGGATTTCTAATAGTCTGAATATCTGGTCGGTCGTGGATTTACCAGGTCATGGTCGAATCAGGTTCGCTAGTATGTGCTTAAGTCATTCAGATAACACACTAGAAAGAACCTTGTATAAGGTGGGTATATGCTATTGCCGGGGTAGTTGGACACACATTTGGGTCGCCTTTCTTATTTCAATCACCGGACATGCATTCTTTTAGCCAAAACGTGTTTATAAAAAAAAAAACTTAATTTCCCTTTGCACCCCATGACTGAGGTATGGGATAGCTTCTCTCGTTGTTGTGAATTAACACGCTTTCTATTTTTAGATTCACAACTAACAGCACCTACTTGTTTATCGACGAATGCGAACGTCACTGTTTGAGAGGCTCTTACTACACACGCCGATTGAATCGACACTTAATACTGCGAAGTTGCTGTCAACAACATTCGAGGGAAGCCGACAATGAAAGAAACAATTTTTTTAAGATAACTGGAGCCAGGTTTGAACCTGCGATCTCCCGCAAGGTAGTCGCGTGTTCTAACCATTATGCCACTGCCGGTCCCAAAAACGTGTTTAGCTGACTTTAAAAAAACTCTGCCGGCAGTCCATCGGCACCCGTAGCTTTATCGGTTTTTAAACCGTGCAATTGCCGTGCTGATGTCGTTTTGGCTCTGTGGTGAACAATCCACTTCGTCGTCGATGATTGGCGTGATTTCGGTACTTATGTTCCCTTCAGGAACAAGCAGAGTACGAAAATGTTCCCTCCATATTTGCAGCACACTTTGTGTATTCGCGATTTTCCAACTCTGTCTTAACAGGTGGGGATACCCTCTTCCAAAACCTTTGCGTTTTACATTGTGGTATAAGTTTTGGACTTCACCTCTATTACTGTGCCTGGCTCTCTCTTTCCTTTCATAATCGCTTTTTCCACTTGAAGAGGCATTTCATACGGTCGTTGCGGCAGTGATCATAGAATGGGCAATATGTTGGCACTGTATGTGTCGGTAACATAAGAATTGGTGGCGTTTGTTTGCAGTAATTGAGAGAATTGGTTGGAGTAGGAATTGGCTATCTCGGTGGTATGCAGCTTTTCGGTGACTTACTTACTTTGAGAATAAAAAGGGTTGTATTTTTTATTTCAGCATTAAAATCTCAAAAACCATTTTAATGTCATGGGTAGAGAGCGTTCATATATTTCCTCCAGGCGTTCATAGTTGTGTGTACATAAATCAGCGTGATATAGTAGCTGCTCGGTCTCTTACAGGGTTAAACCGTGAGATTCATAGTCTTGCCGACTATGAATCCACATCAAAATTCGTGTGTGGCAGCCGTTTGGCGGTAATGTCAGCCTTGTCAAGGACATCCGCCAATTTCATAGAGGCGCCATTTCCATAGAGAGTTTGGACATACCAGGTGCATATGCTTAAATTATGGTCCATATAATGTTTGCGGGGTCGTCAAAATATGGGGGCTTCTCGTTTTTTCTTCTTTTCGTGTTTTCACATTAGTTTTTTATTAAAGGAAAGTGGCTTATTAGGCCGGTCCTAGTTTCTTGGGCTGCCAAAGCCATTTTGGCAGCCGTTGTTCTGAGCTTCAGTAACTTCTGTTACCTACTCTCTAAGACGCATCGGTGGTAGGTGCATGACGTTTAGGTTGCTCAACGTTGCGCCCTCTACATTTGCTACCACGGAACGAACGTTTAGTGGCAAGGCCCGAGGACGTTGTGAGCAGCTTGTGGATCTTCAAAGAGAGATTCTGGTGATTCCCAAGTAAATAACGAGAAAACCATAATTCATATTTTTAGTTTAGGAGATAAATGCATTTTAAATTTTGATTACAAAAATCAAAGGACTCCCAGACATTTGCAAATGAGGCCCCAACATTATGATAGTGTTTCCCTGACTTTTGTATGGTGATCACAAATTAAGTTCGTTTTTTTGAGATTAGGCGCTTAGTTTAGGAGATAAACTCATTTAAGTTTTTTTTTTATATAAAAATTTACATATTCCAACCCATTTCAGGGTATAACCCCAACATTGTCGCAGTGATTTCCTGACTTTTGTAAGGTAATTGCCCGATTTTTTTATGGTCATCAAATTGTGCTCCTTTTTTGCAATTAAGTACATAGTTAAGGAGATAAACGCTTTAAAAGCTTATCATTTAAAAAAATCAACGGTCTTCCAGACATTTTAAAACTGATACCCCAACATCATCATAGTTCCCCCCCCAAAGTTATGTCATGTTTACCTATGGTATCCGTTCGCTCTTTCTCTTTATTACATTGCACAACACAATTTCGATATAATAAAGTTATAATAGTCCTTACTCGAAACTATCATTACATCGATGATTACATGGTTTCATTGTTGCTCTGTCATTCTTGTAAATTTATATCGCATTTATGACTTAAGTGTCATAAAATCTTTATTGATTTTTTTGTGCTAACCATACAACAATTTACACAGGCATATACAAACGCACAGACACACACTTCCAATACTCTTTGAAGGGAACAAAGGAAAAAGGTCCTTAGTGATGTGCGTGAGCTGTATAACTGAAATGTGTAATAAACAAATGTTGTGTGGATGTGGATGGGATGATGATGTCATGGTGAGGTTTTTAAGTGCATTCAAATATGTTGTCTACGTGTGCGATAAGTTATCGTTGCAAATTGACGAGACTCTTAAGTGTTTACGTTATAAAATTGTTATGATTGAATTTGAGTTCAATTTTCGCCAAAAATTCGATTTGCTCAAATGTCAGCTTGGTTGCACAGATACCCTCTTGTTGCTGCCAATGGTAATGCTGCTTGCTAGTGGTGTAGCTGCCACTGGTGTTGCTGCCACTGGTGTTGCTTCTACTGGTATTGCTGCAGCTTCTAAGTGTCAACTGCTGCAGCAACTCTGGTGGTTTTATGTTGCGGTATCACTCATGTCGTTTCCCCCTATATACTTTGTGATAATAATGTTAAACAAATTGTCGTTGATGTTTTGTAAATATTTTGAAGTGTTTTTTTTCGTTCTAAATGTTTTATGCTGTCTCGTTACTAATAGGATTAAGGTGAAAGTGTTTTTTTGTAACCACTAGACTTTATCATATTGGAAATCATTTATATGTCTGCACTCCCTCTTTGATATTGTAATTTAAATAAAAAACATTATATTTCCCTCCCTCTTTTTCTCCACGCTCATTTGCAACTTAATGTTTAAGTTTTCTATGGCAATAGACTGCTACGAGACTTAAATTATGGCTGGCGTTTAACATTAATTTCAAATGACACAAATTTATCTCTTGCATTAGACAAGAACAAAAGCAAAAGCGCTTTAACACTTTAGGCTTACATAACTCTGCCTTTCCCCCTTTCTAGGCACTGTGCCCCTGTGCCACCGGTCCCCTTTTGCCTTAATATACATTGATGTCCTTTAACATTATTGTCATTTGGCTTAGAAATCTCTTAACAAAGTACATAGTGAGAGAAACCAGCAGCAACATCATTAATAGCAACATAACCAACAACAACATCCTGCAGAAGCAGCACCAGCAGCGTTAGCATCAACAGCATCATCATCATCGTACTCATCGGTTGTCATCATTTTTATTCATTTCTAAAGTCGCAGGCAAATACAAAATTCTTAAATAAACATCGAAGTCACACATAAAGGACAACGAGTGGTGGTGGTAGGAGTAGGATAAGGAGGAGATGGTGCTACAAGGAGATCAGGTGGTTAGAAATGAACTTAGAGAAGAACTTCATCATAAATCGTTTGGGCTTAAATAAATATTACAGTCTTACATCTGCTGATAAAGAAATCCTTTCATCGTAAAATCTAAACATGACAACGATAGATACAGAACTCCACTGAACTGAATCCTTGTTCGTCCTTTTGCAAACATTTCACTATTTAATGAAAGTTGACAACATTTGTACTATGACTAAAGAAACTTTCGTTTGTTGTTGTTGTTGTTGTTGCTGCTGTATGCCTTAGATGAACATGTTGAGGTTATTGTTTTTGTTTTTGTTGTTGTTGTTGCTGTAGTTATTGCTGTTGATTACATGAATAGCAGCATTTACCATTAGTGAAAATATGGCGTTAGTTTATGCTGATCCGCTGATGGCACCAGCCAAGTGCAAAAGGACCTGTCGTTTTGTAGGACTAAAGAGCGGTCTAATTGGGTGGGGAGGGGGTGTTTTAGAGAAAAAGTAAAAACTGGGTTACCATTTTGCACAGCATGAGGCCTGCAGTGTTATATGTTGCAGTTGCAATGTAGAAAAATCTCTGTAAATATTGAACAACCAGCACAATTGCAATTGCTCGACAACTGCAATTGAAAGTTAGGAACAGAGTGAGAGAGAGATAGAGAGAAAATGTATGACAAATTGTTAATTCAACCAACAACTGGCCTGCTGTGTTCCGTTTTCAAAAACATCCAAAGGAAATTAGTTAGCAAGCGAGCTATGGGCAAAAGTGTACTAGAATAAAAATTACAAGAATGTTTAAGAAAGTTAAGATCTTTTGCGACAAAAAAAGTGAGTGATTTTGTAAAGTTATGTTAACAGATCAATTTATTCGAACAATAATGCTAGTTGCCCACTCCTGATAGGCTTTTTCTCATCTCTGCACAAAATTTACCATCGATGAATACTTATTTATCATTTGTACAACTTATTACTTGATGCGGTGTTGTATAGACTCCCACATGGTTTGAACGAGGGCAGACCAATAAGTTGTTGAACAAATTTAATTAAATCTAGGAATCCTTTTGATAAAATAAGTGATTTTTATGACCTGCGTCATAAGGATATCGCTCTGTTCTATTTGTGTATACTAGATATAAATTTATGGTTTAATCGTTGCCTAATTAACCCATAGATACCCGAAGTGACGTATAGAAGGCGGCTGTCTTGTGAGAGAATGACTATGATCGAAACATAAACTTATTTTCTTTTCTTCTCCCATTATTCTTAAACTAACACGATTCCACACCCACAATGGAAAGAATGCTGTTAAAAGATGTTTTTAGAACAGTAATAGGCTTTCCATAGCCTCGCGAGGCCGGCAATAATAGTTTTTTTTCACACAGATACGATCAGCAGTTCACACGCACTCAAATGTTTTGTTTGGTCCAAAACAGAGAGAGTCTCTGCTTGAGTGTTATGAAAGCAATACCACACACGCTTGTTTCGCATTCAACAAAATAACAGACACAAGTATACACAGAGAAACAATGGTGAACGATTGTTGGGAAAGCATTACAGCACGATTGCTGGGAGAGCACAACAATTCACGCGCACTCGAATATTTTGTTTGGTCCAAAACAGAGAGAGCTGCTAAATATCTTTTTAGAACATAGTCTCGCGAGGAAGGCAATAATCGTTTTTCACACAGACACAATCAGCAATTCCACGCACTCGAATTTCTTCGTTTGGTCCAAAGCAAGCGATTCTCTGTTTGAGTGTTTGTTTTGCATTCAACACAATAACAGACACAAGTACACACAGAGAAACAATGTTCAACGATTGTTGGTAGAGCACAACAATTCGGCAGCCCTAACGCTTTCTAGCGGCGAAATTTGCAAGGACTTCTACAAGCAGGCATACAACAAGGCCTTCTTAGACATTCAGACGTCATGTCTTCAAGGCCTTGTTTTCACATACCTAAAACCATGCCATGAGTCCGAGCACACTCCAGTTTTTAAAAAGCACTGTTTCAGGCCTACTTTGAGAAGGGAGAATCATGGTCTATCGACGATTATTTATTCCACCATGTTGTGTGTCTACACATTCCTTCTCTCTCCTTATAGAAGGCATGAAAAGAAAAGGCAACGAGGAAGGTGTTGGTGTGTTATTCTAAAAACAGTTAATGATTAGTTTCAGTCACATAATTCAAATGCATCTTCATACGCTAGATGGTAGCATGGCCGACTAACAAAAATGTGTAAGTATAGAGAGAGTTCTGTAGAAGTGAGAAATGTCTAAAAAATTAACTAAACAATTTGAGGGTGACCAACTGTACATTTCATTTTAATTTTCAAGTCCTTTTTTTCATGTGTATGCAAGCCTTACATAAGACCTTCTTATAGGATGCGACGATGGAAGGCCTTGCATCCCAACGATACCCTATGTTATTTGGAAAGTAGGAGGGAATGCAGAGGGCAGACCTACTGATTGCCTATGAAGGCTCTCTATAAGGCTAAGTTGTTGTTGTTGTTTTAACAGCTGGTGGAAGTAACTGGGGTGATAATTCTTTATACTGATTTTCAATTTATCGGCACTCGATCGGGCATATTATCCGATTATCATACGATCATTGTGGGCAACTCTGTTTCGTTCCTTTGTAGATAACAAGGTGTGAGTCAAGGATTGTTAGGTGTTGTTGTTGTGAGTTTTAATTGCTAAATTCCACCAAAGATGGCGCCAGCTGGTTTTGTTGATTTATTTGCGATGTTGATAAATCTTTTTTCTTGGTCCTTGCGCAATCTGAATTTTTGTAGTGGAAGCATCTAGAATGAGTTTTGTTGGCTGGAGAACTCGTAAATTTAAAAAGTAATTTTTTCATCGATGTTGATTTTGCCAATGCCCCGGCCGGGAATCGAACCCGGCACCTTCGGATTGCTAGTCTACTTCGTTGTGATGGATTAGGTGTGATGGATTAGGGCCAATTAGGGCCAAATATTAGTATATCTTCTTAACATTTTTCTAAGCTGTGTTCATATAAGTCTTTAAACCAACAGCATGACAAACATATAGACACAAACATACGGTGTCAATTGATCCCTCCTAATTATGGCTGCCTAATTTCGGATTAACCTTCTCACTTTCATTTCACTTGCGTTTAGGTGTGAACAACAATAGAAAATTCCCGTTTTCCGTTTAACACCGTCTGCAATTATACAAAAGTATCAATAATCAATACAAGAAGCAAACAAAGTAATTACATATGTACGTATGGGTGAGTGTACGTGTGTGCAGATATTTATATGTACGTGTGTGCCCACTCTTTCCCATTTACGTATACATCACCCTCCTGCCCTCGACATTTCTCAAATGTCAGCATAAGCAAATACACGAAGAAATTATCCGTACGAATTCCAATTTATTTTTTATTTACATAAATTTACCAATTGTAATTTTCCGTGCTCAATGTTTGCCACGAACAAACTTAACACTTGCACGTAGTGTACGGGTATGAACAAATGCTGCTGCTGCTGCCACCACCACCCAAAGGTCCTTTGGATCCTGCAGCCTATGAATACAACCCATCCCACCCCACCCACAACCTCGCCAAATGACGACTGACGAGCACAACAATAACGCCAGCGTATCGCCTTCATTGTATATTGAAGGGGTGTGTGTGTGTAGTCATTACCATTCGATGTGATTATAATCTGGCCGCCGTCTCGATTGAAGCATTTTTGGTGGGCTTCCCGGTAGCAGAAATCAGAGCGATCAGCCAGACGATGTCGCACATAAGAAACGTGTTACGTTTTTAATTTAAACGATTTTTGCATTATATTTTTGGTTTTTCCAATTCAGTTTCGGGAGGTGGAGAAAAGAGAGCGAGTAAAGAGGCTTGTTTTTGCCCTTTTTTGTTTGTATTGCATCAGATGGTAGTTTTGCGGCCGACAGTTGTCAAAATGACAGCCGGAAATTGACATTGGTAGATGTTGATGCAGCAGCAGCAGCGACAGGAACACCGGCAGACGGATGGATGGATGGACGGACGGGCGAAAGAACGGACGTTCAATGTTTGCAAGTGTGATGTGTTAAAGGTTTTTGTGGGTGTCACACGTGGGCTGGGGTTAAATCCGGTGGCTGTTACAATACTAACAATAGCAACAACAAACACAACACCGACCAAAATAATGCCAACAGCAGCAGCAGCACTACGCAAAGGATGATGATGGCAGCAAAGAAAATATTGTAATGGAAATTTATGCGTAAATACGTATGACGATGTTGCGAGATGTCAAACATGAAGTTGAATTTCTCGAATTTGTATTTAAGCCATAAGGGATGATTTATTACCAAGGGTTAAACCACACACACGCACACTTGCATTATTAGTACATACACCCAAAGAAAGAAAGCTCAGGGAACAGCACAACAACCACAAAACTGGCAGTGACCATTAATAGTTGTTGCTCTAATTCTTTATGTTTATGAGTGTAAAGTCTATTGTATTACGCAGCCAGGCAAGGCGAAATATGTTGCAGTGTAAGAGCGTTACTAAGTCTAGTCCTTATTTCCGGTTATGCTTCACACCCTATCCATCATCGTGTCAAATTCTTTTTTGACATATCACACAAAAACAATCTACGATGACGACACTAACTGGCTAAGAAGCAAAAGGACTTACGGCCAGAAAAAGGGCCGACAGCAATCGTGGCGATGGCCAAGCTGATGGTGAGACAACAGCAGAGTATGAGGATATAGAAGTGGATGAGGATGCGGATACTGAAGCTGATGTGGATGATGATGATGATGACGATGATATGATGTGGCTGATGACGACGACTATGGTTTTTGCATGCTCATCAGTAACGTTTCATTAAACATCCTGTTGCCATTTTCACAAGCTTACACACAACACAACAGATTGTTCTCCAAGGACCTTCTTCGCCCACACCTACTAATACACTTAACCGCATCTCCTACCATTTGCAGGGGCGCTAGAGAGACAAATGTCTTTGGCAGTCTTAGGATAATATGCAAACATTTCCGCTTAACTTGGTCAACTTAGAGACAAAATAGACTTACTTTACATTTTGATGCATACATAATATTATGCTTAAGAAACCACCACCACTAAAATTGTATATAAATTTCGAGACTCATTCCGCAAAAAAAAAAAAAGTTAAAGGCAAGGGGGAGAAATGATGTCCTTTCCCCCTGCGTGTGCATGTAGTCACAGTCACTCAAGAGACGACAGCCACCAAGCGACAACAACAACAACAAAAGTGTGAAAAATATACCTAAGGCCAAATGGCATTTCATATCAAATTTCGGGCAGTGCCGGAGCATTGAATTTATATATTTTTTTGTCTATCATCAAATTTAAGTGATTCGCAGCTAGTGTAGGAGTAGTTTAGAAAGTTTAATGGATATTGAGAAAGAATCAGCAAAATAATTAGAATATTTTCGGGAGGTGTAGTTGTAGTTATATAACTATATTTGATTGTATATTAAATGAGTTGTAGGTAATTATCACATAGGCTGGAAGAGACCAATATGCACGTTTTTACAAGAAATTTTCCATTGGATCCTTAAGAAGTTTCCTTGGAATTTTTATACCCTCACCCATAGGTAATACCAGAAAAAGTGTAACGCATTAACGGAGACGAGATGGTCCTCCAGTAACTTAGCAAGAAATTAATTTCAGACCTTTTTAAGACGATTAAGTCAGAGTCATCTGTCTGGCTCGTTGTCCGGCTGGTGGGCAGGGTAACTCGAGTAAACCTTTACTGATCCTTGTGAAAATTAACCAGTATTTGTATTACACAAAATTAAGTAATGGAATTAGAAATAGGCTGAAAAGCCCCCACCCTTCTCGTACCTCATATACAAAATAACCTATTTTTGAGATAATTAATATTTTTCCCATATTTAATCAGTTTACAAATCTTGAAATAGTAGACAAATCTTCAAAAAACACCGAAAACTTTTATGTAAATTTGACTCAGTAATGAATATATACTATATCGGCCAACACCTTCTGGTACCTCCCATACAAAATTATTTTTTGAAAATGTCTATTGTTTTTTTTATAGCTCTGTTTTGCCTGACACTGTTTTATTTTTTTACATAAGCATGAGTTTGAGGTTGACAAATGAACATAACGGATAACTGCTTTTTATACAAAATAAAATGTTTCATAATTTCTTACCTAACAAAAGATTAAATTATCAAAAAAAAACCCCCTTATAAAATAAAATTTAACTTATATCCGAAATATGAAATTGATTATCTTAATTTGGGCCGAAATCCCAGCAATACTGCAATACCGGGCCAATCCATGACAGAAGTGGAGCAAGCTCCTAAACATTCCGTCTGTTAACAGTTTTAATTTGTTATCCTGATAAGAACAATGTTAAGCTGATAAGAACAGATACTACACATAGGTCTTAGGCATAAGGCCGAGAAGCGATTACTAAACACGTGAATTGTAAATTTTTTAACTTGAATGAGAATTACGAAAATGTTTCCAAATAAAAACTCAATATTGACCACATATACTCATGACTAGTTTTAGGAGCTGATAAGCCAACTGGTTTTATTTAGTCATGAGAAGTGAGAGAGAGAGAGGTAGTCTACTACATTGAAAAAAAACACACACACGCTTCTGTCAACGAAAATAATATGACTACTATCACTCAGGTAGCAAACAATAGTGCCATAGTATGAATGACATCAGTATGACATTGTAAGCGAGCGATCTAAGTACTTAGAATGTCAGGTGTGTTATGCACAAAACGTATCTTCCACTCATTATAACCTCGATTGAAATGGTACCTACTGACATTGTCACTCACTTCGTAATCAATCGTGTTATCAAGCTCACTTAAAACTCCGCTTAGAATGTAACTGCAACTGAAATGGTACATACTGACATCGTCGCTTACTTTGTAAGGGAGTGCGCACCGTTTAAAGGGCCTATGACACTCCTATGCTTAATTTCAGGGGGAATTTAAGCGAGAGAATTACCACTGATTGCTACTAAATATAGCTGACATCAGCGATTAAGTATCCAGCGGTAAATGAAACGAAGTACTTATTTAGTAATCCGTGACATCAGTGTGACATTGTAAGCGAGGATTAGAATGTAATGCGTGTGTAATATTAAAAATATCGTCTACTCATTATAACTCTGATTACAATGCTATTGAAATGGCACCTACTGACATCGTCACTTACTTTGTAATCCAGCGTGCTATCAAGCTCAATTAAAATTCCGCTTATAACATAATTGCAACCGAAATAGCGCTTACCGACATCGTTGCTTACTTTGTAAGCGAGACCGCACCTATGACACTCCTATGCTAAATTTAAAGCGGAACATAATCGAGAAAATCATCACTGATTGCTACTAAATATAGCGGACATCAGTAATGGGTATTTTTACCGCAGGGTAATAGGTAGAAGGTCTTCGGAACAGGGATAAAAAAGATCTTACGTGTAAATTACCTGATACGCAAGGTAGCCAACAAAAAATAAAAACTAGTAAGATGAGGGAGTTTTTCTGATCTTGTTTGAGAGTAGTTTTTGTCCGATCTTGTTCATCTTAGAACTTAGAGCATAATATACAAACAGACGGACGGACATTTTTAAATCGACTTTTTTGTAAGGGCATTCCTGATCTGCTGCGAACCTTCAAAGTGAATAAATTTTTAGCACATTGCCCACAAAGATTTGGCAGCATTTTTTGACTTCTGTTTTACATTACAAATTACAAACAAATTATACTTTATTTAGTCAATATCTTTTTTCTCATTCAGAGAAGGTATGTAGTAAATAAAAATTATATCTTTGTGATCCATCTTCTCATGTGTACCACAAAAAATGTTGTAGAATTAAGCTGTTATAGCATATATGGTTTTAGAGCGTATACTGACATCTTTGGACTATAACTAACGCCATTCAATCGTATTCAAGCTAAATTTAGCATTTATGTAAAGTGTCAGCCCTTGTGGTGTAAAAATTTCCGAAAGAGTTGGTGATCACCAACTACGACCAACTGTTGGAGATATTTGGAGAATAGCCCCACCACCTCTGGTACTTCCCGTACAAAATGACCAATTTTTTAAAAGATAACATTTGTTCAATAACTTCCAAACGGACAATTGGAGGATATTGAAATTTGGTCTGTTTAATTATCTTCCAATAGGAAACAAATACTGAGAAAACCAAAACATTAGCCACACCTCTTCTGTTACCTCCCATACAAATGGCCGAGTTCTTCCTCATATTGTTAAATACATTTTTTTGGTAGGTACACTAAATTCGGTCATATTTTGTACAAGATATAAGCTTATTGAAATTTGACTTATAAATGAATATGTACTATATCGGCCGACCCTTTCTAGTACCTCTCATACAAAATAACCAGACGTTTTTAAAGCCAACCAGATTTGGTAGCCCGCATTACAGGAGTTTCCGAATCACTAATATACTATACTATATACAATTATACCTATTGGCATGATGTCTGTATATGACCTTGAAACAAGTTATAAGAAATTCCAGAATTTACGCCAAAACCATTCCCGTAGAGAAAATAGAAGTAAAACAATGGAAGGTGTCATGAATAGGTTGTTTATTTCGTCAGATCCGCTTAAAACATCAGTTGTATGGGAGCTATGATATATAGTTGACCTAGAAGTTAAGGGAATCAGTGGTATATGCGTTAAAAAACTTATGTTTAAATTTTCATTAAAATATTCCATCATTTACTAGAGTTATTAATTAAATCCTGCTGGCAAAGCTGTTTGACCCACTGTGCCTCGGTCTGAGAGAGTGCCTGGTAAAGGGTATATAAATGTATACAATAGCTTAACATTGAGTAACTCCTTTGGCCTCTTTAGTTTCCTGAAGCGCAAGCAGTAAAGTGATATTCGTCGGAGCTAAATGTGTTGTGTGGCCATATAGAGGTAATACGACTATGATGTTCACTTCACGTCGTGATACCTCGAATAGATATTTCCAAATCCTTTTAGTAAAGCCAAAATATAGTTTCTAAAACATAAAAGGTCTTTAGGTAGAAACCTACTTAAAAAAAATGTTAGTGTAACATTTCTAAGGACAATTTATCGCATACGTATTTTTTAATTAAATTTAGGTTAGAGCAGTGCCAGGCATTCCATAGAATCGCGTGGCGGGCAATTATCGTCTTTTTCTTCAATTCAGACGTATGCAAAGCTAGTATATGGCCAGTCTCTGCTTGAGAGTTGTGAAAGAAACACCACGCATGCTTATTTCACATTCACATATACAAACACATAATATTTGTGTGAGTGTGTGTGTGTGCGTTCGGTTTTGCCTGTCACTGCCTTAGAGGAAGGCAGTCCTGTACTGTAATACCATTTTCTGACATTTAGATTTACATTTATACTTTACTTAAATTCGTATCATTCACCCCCCTTTGACGCAATCAAAGACTTTTCTGCTTAGGAATAATTTACTTACAGCTATTGCAACACAATCCCTTACCCGTATATAAGAGATAATGTCTAAATCCTTTAAATATAATACTCCATAGTCCTTTTTCTGTGTCAGAAATCGTCTCTCTCTTTCCACTTTTGTTTACAAACTTTATTTGATATATTGTTTTTTTTTCTTGAAATGTTGATGCTACTCATGTGTATTTTAATTTATTTCTAATTAAAATGATGCTGCAACATATTGCAAATGATGTGTAAAATATGGTTATGAAAATGTCATTAAATAAATCATTTCCTTTCAGTTCGGACTGACTTGTCATAAGTGTCATTATTTTGTATTTAAAATGCACACAAACGCAAACACTTACGCTCAAATATACACACATGGGCTTATAGGTGGTGGGTGGCTGGCGAACCTAACTATTGAACTCTCACCCGCACTAAATTGCAAGAACAAAAAGAGTTAAGAGTTAAGGGAATGTAAAGGCTGGAATGTAAATTATCCCACATTAAGTGCTATATTTAACACATCAATATTGAATGAGAACACACGAGTTGGTCTCCCAATGATGATTTATCCCTATCGATATTCTGTTTTTTTTTTGCTGCAGTGATTCAGAATTTTGCATCCGTTTGGCTGCTGAATTGTCTTTTGTTGGATTGTAATCATGGGATCCAATGATTACAATCTCATCGTCAGCATCAGCATCAGCATCATTATCGCCATCATCTGTCAGTTACCAACAAACAATAAAGGCAGCAAACCTGGTTAATTAAAACATGAAAATTATTAAAAAACGATTGAATACAGTAGATACACACACACACACACGCACACACTTACTCTCACAGGCTGTCAGATATACAAACAATAAAACATGGTACTTGTTGTATAACTGAACAGCATATATGCGTATGTGGTTAATATCAAATAAATCATTAAAGTTCTTTCATATTTTCTGCCAACTTAATTTATCAATAAAACGAATGCACACCAGCAATCAAGCTGTTACCACCACAGTGTGTGTGTGTGTATGTTTGTGTGCCTTAATGATCCTTGAATTGTTTGTTGGGTTATGCACACGCGGCAAATGCATTTTTCACTTTAATGCAAGTATGTACTGCATCATAAAGGATTTGCTTTTGTATTCCTCTGCTACTGGCCCCTCTCACACACACACACACTCATAGAGTTCAGTTAATGAATGTTATCAATTTCACATTTCCTCAGTTGGCCATTTGCACAAAAACATCGAGAAAATATTTGCCAGAGTCATTATTAACGCATTTGCATGGAAGCAGCTGTTAAGAGCTGGCGGAAAGGGGCGGCACGCAGTGTAATCATACTTTGCAGAGTTTTTCCTTTGTCTCCTGATTTTGCTGAGAGATATAGTACGTATTTGCGTATGATCTGAATACTATTGACAATGACAAAGTACGGCATGACCAGAGTAACAATAGGAAAATATGGTGTGGATCGGTTTAAAGTTCTTTCTGAATTAGTGAGATCAGAGTTCTACTGAGAGGGGTGATCAATTTTTTGAAGAAAGAAAAATGTTCTGAATGATACACATGTGAGATCCCGCGAGTACAGTCATGAAATAATTTTCTCTTCGCTTTAGTTCACATGTGGTAGAGTGGAAAATTCGACGAGGATTAAATTGCCCCTTGTTGATACATACATACTGCAACATTTGTCACGTTCTCACTCCTGTCTAAGAAAAAATAGTTTTGTTTACTCTTTTCCAATATGTGTGAGCAATGTGGGAGAGCAAAACCACCGTGCGGTGCTTTTGCCGATCTATGCATTAGATGTTTGTTGAACAATATACCTAATTATTGTCAGATATGTGGGCGTGTCACAAAAATCTCTCATATACATTTATAAACGACTTTGTTCACCTTTTTAACCAAAATAATTCATATTCATAGGTTTTGCCCAGAACCAAATCTACACTGAGGGAAGTCCTATTATAGTCCTGCGATACAGTACCATTAAAATAAACAAATCATTCACATTGAAATTATTATTATATCAAAATTATATTTTTGAAAAATATGAAATATTGAATAATATAATGTCGAGATATTTCTGTTCCATTTAAAAGAGGGATCTCATCACATACCTCAAT
Source organism: Muscina levida (assembly GCA_964034835.1). Lineage (NCBI taxonomy): Eukaryota > Metazoa > Arthropoda > Insecta > Diptera > Muscidae > Muscina > Muscina levida. Next base: position 146,038,597 of record OZ035883.1, on the reverse strand, counting down.
TCACAAGCCTATATGTGGACATAACAGAAATATCATACATTATAATGAAAATTTTTAATTAAGTCCTAGCTGGGAGAAAAAAGTTCTCCTGCTGTGAGAAGAACTTTTTAAGGAAAAAGCTGATATTTTCAGTGACAGAGCTGTAGATATGTATGAGCAAGCTGTTTACCTACTGAATCGATAACAAAACTTGACTGTAACTATTGTGTGTGTAAAAGTTTCTTCTCATTGATTTGGGACTCAATTCTGAGAACTGCATGTGAAAGTAGCCCCAAAAAGAAGAAGTTCTGCATCATTCATTTTGTCAAGTTACATGCCGTAATAATTTAATATCGATTTGAAGTTATTAAGTTTCGTTTAGGGGAATTTGTCACGGCTCTTTTGTTTGACATAACTCGGGAACCTCTAGTCCGATATAGCTGAAACAAATTTAAACAAATTAAGAATAACAATTACTTTAATCTGTTCTTACGACGTTTCCCTATATAAACAACAGTTTCACTTTTCCATTCATCAAATGATTTTGAATAAGGTTTATTTGGTGGCGTATGATATATGTGGAATATTACTAAAGATAACCATACGCCACCATATAGCAATATAACAAAAGAGCCTGAAACATGTCAAATTCCCCTATAGGATACTTACTAAATTCAAATCGATATTAAATTATTATGGCATGTAACTTTACAAAACGAATGATGCAGAACTTCTTCTCTTTGGTGCTTCTTTCACTTGGAGTTCTCAGAATTGAGTCCTAAAATCCTTCAAACGGTCCAATAACGCTATGTAATAGTCGCTGTCAATGAACCTTCCTATTTCAAGGTAGTCAATGAAAATTATTCCTTGAGCATCCCAAAATACAGACGCCATAACCTTACCAGCCAAATTGTCGCGTTTTTCCACGCTTTGGAGCGGATTCATCGTGTACCATCCACACGGATGACTGCCGATTGGACTTCGGAGTGAGATGAAGGAGCCAAGATTCATCCATCGTCACATATTGACACAAATACTCCGGTTTTTTTACGCTTGATCATCTCCAAACATACTGCTCCGAATTATCAACTCGTCGTTGTTCTTGGTCAAAAGTGAGCTCACGCGGCATCCACTTTGCACAGAACATTCTCATACCCAAATATTCGTGAATGATATGATGTACACGCTTAGTTGATATCTTTAGAGTGACTGCTATTTCGTTCAATTTCAATTTACGATCATTCAAAACATTTTGTGGATTTTTTTAATGTTTTCGTTAAAAACAACGTCTACTGCGTTCAACGTCTTCGGTGCTCATTTCATCACGTCTAAACTAAGCAAACCAATCATTAATGGTTAATTTTCCCGGGGCAGTGTCAGGCCGGGGACTTTTCAATTGACCTGTTTTATATAAAAAATTAGTCGTGGTTTGATCGGAAGATTAAAACCTTAAAATGGCTGTACTAATTGGATACTTTCTTCTGCGGTTTTGTTCGTAATTGCTACGCAAAGGTTTAGAAAATAATAAATGACTGAAATTCGCAACAGATGGCTCTGCAATATATGGTAATATATGTTTTAGTTCCCCTATGAGTAATATAATTTATTACTTACTTACTTAATTTCCCTTTGCACCCCATGAATGAGGTATGGGATAGCTTTTCGCGTTGTTGTGAATTAACACGCTTTCTATTTTTAAATTCACAACTAACGGCACCTACTTATTTATCGACGAATGCGAACGTCACTGTTTTGAGAAGCTCTTACTAGACACGACGATTGAATCCACGCTTAATACTGCGAAGTTGCTGTCAAACAACATTCGAGGGGAGCCGACAATGAAAGAAAATTTTATTTATTTTTTTCTTTTAAGATGACTGGAGCAAGGTTTGAACCCACGATCTCCCGCATGGTGGTCGCGTGTTCTAACCACTATGCCACGGCCGGTTCCAATATATAATAAAATTTATTAGGTTTCATAAATATTAATCATTCGTAGGGGACAACTCTTAAATCTATCTTAATATATCATCGGTATACTGCGTAAACTGACCAACTCTACCTTTTGGATTTCTGAGTTATTGATAATATAAAGTTTATGGCAGTTTGTTGAACTAAAGGGTGATTTTTTAAGAGCTATAGGAAAGTTTAAAAAAAAACACATAAAATTCAGAAAAATGCATGAAATCTTTATTTGAATCGATAGAACGGTCCATATAATTTAATGTTTGAAGATTATTTCATGCAAATGTTGACCGTGACCGCCTCAAATGGTCCATCCTCTTAGTCCAATTTTGGCATACTTTTTCCAACATTTCGGCCGGTATCTCATTAATAAATGCTTCAATGTTGTCTTCCAATGCGTCAATTGAAGCGGGCATGCGTGTATAGACATGAGCTTTAACAAAGCCCCACAAAAAATAGTCTAAAGGCATTAAATCGCACGATCTAGGAGGCGAATTGACCGGTCCCGAACGTGAAATAAAATGTTCACCGAACTCGCCTCTTAATAAGTCCATTGTTAAGCGTGCTGTGTGGCATGTGGCACCGTCTTGTTGAAACCACATGTCATGCAAGTCAAGCTCTTGCATTTTGGGCAAAAAAAGTTGGATATCATCGCACGGTAGCGCTCACCATTCACAGTTACTTTACGATTCGCATCATCTTTGAAGAAGTACGGTCCAATGATGCCACCAGCCCATAAACCGCACAAAACTGTGACTTTTTCTGGATGCATTGGTAGCTCTTGCAATGCTTCTGGCTGATCTTCACTCCAAAATCGACAATTCTGCTTATTAACGTACCCATGGAGCCAAAAATATGCTTCGTCGCTGAACACAATTTTTCGAAAAAAAAAAGTGAATCTTCGGCCAACTTTCCAAGAGCCCATTCACCAAAAATTCTACGTTGCGGTAGGTCGTTCGGCTTCAATTCTTGCGCCAGCTGTATTTTGAAAGACTTTACACCTAAATCCTTCCGCAAAATTTTACTCGTTGTTGAGTAACAGAGGCCCAATTGCTGCGAACGGCGACGAATCGATAATTGATGGTCATCATTAACACTGGCCGATACAGCTGCGATATTTTCTTGACTTCGCACTCTACGTAAGCGTGGTGGTTGGTTGGTGGTTTAATGTCCAGCAATGTAAATTTGGTGCGAAATTTAGTCACAATAGCCCGAATAGCCGCTTCAGTGGGTCGATTAAACTGACCATAAAATGGAAGAAGCGCGGGATGAACTTTCTTAACAGAGCATGCATTTTGATAATAAAAATCAATAACTTGCAAGCGTTGTTCGTTTGTAAGACGATTCATGGTTAAATTATGGGCCAAACTAAAGATGTTTGACTGTGAAACAAAACACGAAACGTGCGTCAGCTGTTGAAACCTGTGTTGCCAAAAAGATAATAGCTAAAAAATCACACTTTAGTCGTTGTTCCTAGAGTGTAAGGACCGGTCCTAGTTCTAATTCAAATACATATATAAACGGGACAAGTCACTTTAACATGGCTTTGTCATAGGAAATGTGAATTAACACCTTACGTCATAACTTGGACCACTCCTGAGTCTGTTTTACAGTACTAGTCTCAGGATCAACGTCGAGGGACATGTTCATTCCTTATGAACATTAGGAAGTAAAAGAATTTGTATTATTATTAAACACCAGTGTTGCAAAAAATACATCGCCGCAGAAATAGTATACATCAGCCAAATTGACACTTCTTTACCACTTTAGAACCAGTTTGGGTACACGTCCCCTCTTCACTAATCTCTGAACAGGTACTTTTAGACAATTATTACCCAAATTTTCCGTAGGGATATAAAAACCACCCCAAATAACAAGTAATGTAGACAACTGTGGATTAAGTACCACTTCCTTCTATTAAAAATTTTTTTTCTATACACAGTAAACAATCCTGTGAATACGGCGGTCCTCTCGACAACAACTTCGCATAAGTGTCGAGTCAATCGGCATGTTCTAGTAAAAGTTACTCAAACAGCTGACGTTCGGATTCGTCTTTAAACTGTAGGTGTCCTTATATGAGTCTTAGAAAATACACATTTTAATGTCATATCTTATTCATGGGTTCTAAAGGGAAATTTAGTATGTATGTAACGGGCAAACTCTGAAATTACTAAACCAATTTTAATAATTATTTTTTTAATACATCACAACTTGGCCTGGAGATGAATGGGATACTTGTTAGTATTTCAAAAGCAATGCCAACTTATAATTGCTAAGTAAAATCGGTCGTTACAGCGTAGCAAAAAACTATTGTACGTTTATACAACTTAATATGTATTTCTGTTCATATAAAAAATAATCTACGAAATCGTGAGTGTAACTCAAAAAACTAACGATAGAGTTCGATTCCTCTTACATGAGTTAGGGTAAACCGTCCTCTTGAACCTTATCTTATTTTTGCCAAAAACTACTACAGTGTATTTAATAGAAAGTGATAAATATATAGACTCACCTTTAAATAAATTTAGTTTGAGGGGGTTTTTCCGACTTCTTTAGAGGCATAATTTTGAAGATATGTCTTTGATTTTACATCTGAAAAAAAAAACAGGGTCAGAAATATAATTTTTTATATAAAAAAAATTTATTTTCAATAAAATTGATTTATATATTTTTAAGGAAAACAAACAAATTTCTTTACTTTGACGCAACGACCTTCATCATATTGAAAAATAATGCAAAAATTTAATATGAAAAAAAAGATAATCCTAATCAGACAAAAAACATCTACTTTTTCCAAAACTAAAAACTAATTACTTCTTACCTAAAGAAAATTTTAATAGTTTCCATAGGAAACTACTTTATTGTAAAATCAAACAACTTTACATATAAAAATCCAACTGTTGTTTGACAAAAATTCTTTTATTTTTATGCCAACAGTTCCCAATTGATGTTGTTGTTGCTGTTGCTTTGCATGTAGTTCCCACACAATTTCTTTTATTTTGTAAATTGAATTTAACTTTGATTTATCTGGCGTATAAAAATTTTACCAATTGTCAATTGTTAACAATTCCATTTTGTCCACAATGCACCAATTTTTATCTGTCATTGCACTCCACTCCATGATGCGACGACGACGACGATGATGCCACATGTGGCAGTCAGTGCCTTTTGTGTATATTTTCCACCAATTGGAGCAATGGATTTTTTGCCTTGGTGTTGAAAGGCAGCACACACACACATACACATTCACACATGTTATACGAATGGGTGCAAACTTTTGCATATTTTTGGGTGGCAGTGGCAATAACGATAAAATTTAATTACTTTTTCATTGCTGGGTCTTTGCTGTGAAGGGGGTAGGCAGGAAGGTATGGCTGTTTTGGCGTATCTTGCCGCATGTGTTGGCATGTTGGTATGACAATTTGTGATTTTTATGAATATGAAACTCAACGCAGCAGCACCCAACGCTGAAAGACAACAATCTGAAATTTTGTTAATTTTTTGTCGTTTTATGTTGTGTCGTTTTTGTTTCGGCGAACGTAGTCAACGTGTAAGTTTCAGCAACAGAAGTTGTAAACATTTGCCTTGCACCCGGCTGTGGCACACAACGCGCGCACACAATTCCAGAAAGTGTTGGCAATGCTAAGGATACTACTCGGATGCCGGTGATGATGACGATGATGATTGTATGATTGAAATTCGTTTAAATTTGCATTTTGTGGATTCGTTCGTACAAACTCACACATACACAAACACACATATGTTTATATAATGACGAATCTGGCGCTGATGATGATGAGAACGATTACTACTACCAGAGACATTCAACACTTCTTTTGTTGATGCGAATACGAAATGATACCTTCCCGCATCTACAGACAGACGTTTCTAAGGACAGACGCACACACATAACTCCATAATGGAAATGTAATGATACTTGTAGGGGCAACAAAAACGCAAAGGATTGATGACAACAACAGTAGCACTAACAACACACACACACACAAAAAAGATGGATTCTCAATTTGATTTTGCCACACGGCACATGTGTGACATTTGTGATAGGCTTGGAGCTCTGTTCTGTGGTGGCAATGCCGATGATGAATTCATAACGACGATAATGCTGATTTCCTGGATAATGATGATACTACAGATGATCATGATGACGACAACACCAGAAGTTTTTTACAACTGTATGTGATAGGCAACTGTATGTTGTTGCTGGCATTGTTGTTGTTGCTACCGTTGTGATTGTTGTTGTCGTTGTCGTTGGCTGTTTGTCTGTGTGCGTGCTGTGTTGTTGATTTGTGTAGGGCTTTTGTTGTCTGTAAACATTCAAAAGTTACAGACACATTCAAACTTATGCACACACATAGACAAACACTCGTATGAACACATACGCACACAGACGTCAGAGTGCTTCAACTACAATTACAAGACAAACTTGACAATTTTATTGTCATGTGTTACAATAAGATTTAAATATTTTATCAATTAACATATAAAATGGGAAAACAACTGTAGGCTGCCAGCCAACGCAGCCAAATAGTAAAGGAGTAGAGTTTTTCAGAATTGTATTTCAATAGTTATTTGCCAAAGGACTTGACTGTTTGTATAATATACAGAGAGATAATGTTGGAATTTTTCCTAAAGATGATACATGATAAAGTCTAAACCTTTAAAATCAGACTAGTGGTAGTTAATTTTTAAAGCCTGGCAAAAGTTTTATGATCTTATGAACCGCATTTCAAATTGATTTTGACTCTGTACGAGGAGGAGAAGTTTGGTCAGAATAGAAAATGTATTTTACCAAACGCCGAGAGAAGTAGATATTTGAAAGCTTCATACCCGAGATAGCCAATGCCTATTTGTTTTTTTCTCGTTGATACTGTTACACAGTGTTACATAAATATTGAGAATTCGAAATGCAATGCGTGGCGTTCAAGTCAATACTCAAGCCAAAGGAAACGTGTGACATGACTGCACAAAAAAGAAGAGATAAACTTTATCTTTAAATAGTATAAAAATAAACTTTTGTAGTGGGCATGAAGGAGTCAGAATATAAAAAGGCGCAGTGATAGATAATATATTCGTAAATTCTGTTAAAGGTCAAAAGTAGAGAGCATTGCACTTCGCACCCATATGTACGAACATGTAGAGTGTGTTTCAAATATGCAAGGGACGCCATAGCAAATTTTCAGTCCTGGAAGAAAAACTCTGGTAAATATTTTATTTAGAACTAAAATTTATATGTAACTAAGGTTCCATCGAAATTCCTTAGGGAAGAGAGGATAAAACTTAGGCTCTTCATAAGAAAATCGAGGGGTCAATACGTTGAGATGTTCCCTCGGATTGGGGATGAGAAATTAAAGAAAAAGGTGAACAATATTAAAAACAATATTCAGGTTGTTTTAACTAACATTTTTTATTGAAATTTTCAGAAGATAAAAGATGTGGTCCCGGAAAAATTCCAATTCAGAGTGAAGGTACTAGGCCAATACAGTAAAACCTTCAAAGTGTGCTATGTGTCTGGTGGGATTCGATGGGAATTGTTCATTACACTGTGGTACATTTTAGGGGTCATTGTCTGTTGGATAAGAAATTCCAAATCAATTGGAAGTTATTAGGCCAGTAAGTAAAGCCCTCAAAGGGTTTGGCGTTCTCAGGCCAAACTTTTAATGACCTTTTATATTGTCTGGGGGTGAAAAATTCTAATTCGAAGTGAAGGTACTAGGTCAATATAGTAAAACCCCCTGGCGTTTTCAGGTCAAACTTTTAATGACATTTCAAATTCTAAGCTTATCTTGATGTTTGTTTGCTTAATTTTTTAGCTCAAGATTCAAGAACCATTGAAGATTTCCCATTTAAATCTTCAGCAGAATTGTAAAGAGTATCTTCACCCTGATTTGGAGTTTCCAATCCCCCAGATTGGCTGTTGCACTGTGTTATTAAACCATAAATCCGCAATATTGGTACAATGTGCGTGTGATTAATATAAAATCCGCCTACAATTAATATTACTCATACGTTGTTCATACATATGCAGCGAGTACGATATGCAAACTCGCTACATATGTACAGTACAGAACTTGTGTCAGCAATGACCATTATTCCACTTATCGCAGATGAAACAGCCTAAATATGGCCAGAATTTTGGAGTTAGGGGGAGATATTTATGAAAAAAAGATGATAAGTTAAACTTTCTTTGAAGATTTTATTCGATAAAATTAAAACTAAGCGAACAAAAATAAAGATAAGGAACAAATATAGAAGGTCAAAAAAAATTTGTCCTGACAACACCAAACCCTTTGGAGGTTGTATTATACTGAACTAGAACCTTTACCCTGACTTAGAATTTTACACAACAGAATTATAAAAAAAAAATTGTATGGAGACCACCTTAAGGGTTGACGACTGAGAGCAGATATCTTCAGAGAAACTGTTGGGGTTGCATCAATATTGGAGGTCGTTAATACTTTGGGACCGGCCATGGCATAGTGGTTAGAACACGCGACTACCATGCGGGAGATCGCAGGTTCAAACCTGGCTCCAGTCATCTTAAAAAAATTGTTCTTTCATTGTCGGCTCCCCTCGAATGTTGTTGACAGCAACTTCGCAGTATTAAGTGTCGAGTCAATCGGCGTGTCTAGTAGGAGCTTCTCAAACAGTGACGTTCGCATTCGTCGATAAACAAGTAGGTGCCGTTAGTTGTGAATCTAAAAATATAAAGCGTGTTAATTCACAACAACGCGAGAAGCTTCCCATACCTCATTCATGGGGTGCAAAGGGAAATTAACTTTTTTTAAGTTTAATACTTTAACTCCTCAAGGAGCATCTCTGGGACAGTTAGAGCGATGGGAGCAAATCATATAAAATTTGAGTTGTGTATGGGAGTCCTGCTAGGGGGTGAACGTATGGGGTAGGTCAGTTAGGGAAAAATTAGTGAGGGTTAGTCATTTTACCCTTCTAGAATGCACGATGAGGGCGACAGGAGCTGAATTTATAAAAAATAATACAAAAAATAAAAGCATTTGTATGGAGACCACCTTATGGGTTGAAGACAGCGGGCAGATATTTTCTGAAAACTGTTGGTGTTGCAAATATATTGGGGATCGGTCATACATTTGACTCCTCTAGGAGCACCTTTGCCGCAGTTAAACGTTGATAACAAATTTGATAAAAATTTGATTTTTGTATGGCAGCCCTCTTAGGGGGTGAAGATAGAGGTATATTTATAAAAATAATTAGAAGGGGGGAAAAAGTAATGGGGGTCGGTCATACATTTTGCACCTCTAGGAGGCGCCACGGGAGCGGCTGTAGATGATTTCAAAAAGAAAATTTAAGAAAGAAACAGGGGGCAGATACGTTCTGAGAAACTGTTGGGGTAGCAAATATGTAAGAGATCGGTCATACATTTAACTCGTTTAGGGGTACCTTTGGGACAGTTAGAGCAATGGGAGCAAATTTATTTAAAATTTGATTTTTGTACTGGAACCCACTTAGGGGTTCGAAGACAGGAGATAGATATGTTCGGGAAAAATATAAAAAGGGTAAAATTAGTAGGGGTCAGTTAAACATTTAAACCTTCTAGAAGGTGCCAGGAGAGCGGCAGAAGCTGAGGACAGGTGGCAGATATGTTCTGAGATACTGTTTGTATAAGAAAAATATTGGAAAAATATCCTCAATTGACTCATTTCGGTCATTTATGTTAGAGCCATGGAAGCAAATTTTATAAAAAAAAATCATTTTTGTATGAGAGTTTTGTATGAGTTTTGTATGTTTGGGAAAAGTGTTAGACGCAAAAATTAATAGGGTTCTGTCATATATTTTAAGCCTCTACTACGGGGCATTTTCCTATTATCCCACCATTTTTGACCATGATGCGCAGCCATTTGTCTTGGCTTTATTGTGGTAAATCATTGCCAAACAGTCTGTTGAAATATTTTCACGGCACTCAACTTTGGTTGAGCTTATTCATTTCCAAATTTTGCGTTAAATTGATAGGCATTTCATTTCAGCTAGCTCACGCAGCATCAGCCGACGATCATCCAAAGCCATTCCCGGGATTTTTCCGTTTCTGGCGTGGGCACCTCCCACTACGTTGTTCGTCTTGGCCACTTGTACGGCCTCGTTTAAACTCTGCTACCCTATATTATACAGCCGTAATTAAAGGCTCAGCCACCCTTAGAATAGAATCTAGCTCGGCTTTAATATTGGCTGAAGTAAAAACGTACATAAGCCGAAAAGTCTTTGGTCTGAACGAGAGATTGCCCCACAAACAAAAAATCTCTATCATTGTCTTAGAGTAAGAACTCTTGGGTTAGTAACTTTAACAAGAATACTGTCAGAGTAACATTTCATCCAATCGTTCTCAAGTTATTGGTCTCAAAGTGACGCTACCTTTGCTATTTTTGTTTACAATGGCAAAAGGTGAATTTCGAATTTTGATAAAATGTTGTTTCCTGACGGAAAATACAGTAGATGCAAAGCAATGGCTTGATAAGTGTTACGGCAAATATGTTCTAATATATTCAACGGTACTGGTACTGCCTTGCCTTAAACTCATTGCCTTCACTGTATTTCCTCCTCCGCCCTAAAGTATACTGCACTTTCCGCTACGTCCAAACGATGCTTATACATTTTCATACGTGACTTTCGGAATCCCAAATGAAAACATCCAAAAAGACTCCAATTTTGTACCTGGAAACAACAGAAGAGACCCAAACCACCAGAGCCACACACATGAGCATCGCGAAGCTGAATTGCCGCAGCGGCGAACAGTTGAATAGAAAACGCGAGAGTGAATGGACGCAAAAATATGGAAAGAAGAAACGACACAACAACAAAGTATTTGGTGATGAAAGGAATTTACTAAAAAAAAAATCAAATTAACAAGCGAGTTAATAGCAAAGCGGCATATAAATAAGATCTCATAACTAAAAACAATTTAAAAATTGTAAATAATACAATCATACCTACTAGTACCTTTTGATGTGTACTTGGTTAACAAAAAATAACCCTAACAAAAAGTTGCATTTACATCAATTTGACGGTGTCTTAAGGTTGTCTTTATAATCATCCAAAACCAAACCAGTTTGTGGTAAAAAAAAGCGCGTGCTGCCGTTGTGTTTTTTTTTCTTCTTGTGGCTGCAGACCCCAAGGGAAGTGCTTTTGTTTACCCCGAAATATTTCAAGTGTTTGGTAGAGTGGAATTCCACAGCCAACAAACAATTTAGAAAAACAATATACACAAAGGAAACGAAGAATACGAGAAAAACAAACAACAAACTGAGATTTAAACACACACACACACGTTGCAATCATATGTTTTTTTTTATGTGGTGCTGGTGCTGTTGCATAAAAACCATAGAATAACATAATATAAACAAATGTGATAAAAGTTAAGTTGCTATAGCGTAAATTCATTAATGCCAGCACGTGTAAATTGAAAGAAAAACAAAAGACTTAAGCAACAAACTTGATCTTTGCTGCACTCCAAACTTTGCAGTGCAGTGATCACAAAAGACTTAAGCAGCAAACTTGTTGCTGTCAGGAAATTACTGAGTGCTGACGCCGCCGCCATCGTGTGTCCTCTGTCGATTGTTGATTGCTGATTGCCTCGGCTGATCATCATCACCACCAGCCCCAAACCGCAACCACAACAAACAATGGGTACACGTGTACCGCCGCCCTGTCCCACCCCTTTGATATGTGACGGCCAGTCAGTGGCCGGTCTACCTCAACTCATTGATGATTTGCAACGTCTCTCCGAAGATCAGGACAGTGCCGATGTGGTGTTTATGTGCGGACGTGAGGAGGAGCGGATTTATGCGCATCGCATTATAATGATGGCACGGTAAGTGGAAGTTTCACAAGAGGAAGCAACTATGTAAATACAAAACAAAGAAATGAAAAACCAAAACACAAGGAATGAAAACAATTAATACTTATGGTTAAATGGTTGTGTGTATGTAAGTGTGTGGGAAAATGTGCATGGGAGTGTGCGAAATAATTCAATAGAATAAATGTGGCACAATAAGATTGCCTTTGGGAGGTGATGGCATGATGGCATGAGAAGATAATTGAAAGTATTTCGAAATTACATGGACGATTTTTTTTTGTGTTGGAGATTAGAAAATTATTATTTCCAAATATTTTAAAAAGTAAAGAGATTAATCTTAAAAAATATAAATGTAAAATTCTACGAAACTAAATAAAATAAGATTTATACAATTAAAAAAAATCTAAATTAACTGAGATTTTTTAAGGAAAATATTTCTCTTTGTAGAAAAGAAATATATTCTTACAGAAAAAATATATGTGTTCATAAAAATGTATATGCTAACAAATAATTAAGAAAAATGCTTTCTAAAAATTTGTAATATTCCCACAGAGAAAAATATTAATTTTTCTATTAAATGAAACACAAAAATTTTGGATGTAAATAATATTAAATATTTTTAAATTAAAACTTTTATCATTTTCTTTAAAAAAAATTTAATCAGAATTTTTAGTCTCTCGGTAAGAAATTACTTGTGATGAAATAATAAAAATTTTCCTTTGAACAAAATAGTTGAATGAGAAAACATGGATAAGCTGGAATAGCATACATTTTTTTTAAACATTTGTCATATTTTCAATAAAATACTGAAAATAAAAAAATATTGAAATAAAATACATAAAATATTTGTACAGGATAATATCCGAGATTCTACTGTAAAATCGATGTAAAATTTTTCCAAAAAAAATAAATCGTAATACTATAAAAAAATTGTTTTTTATGACAAAATAAATCATTTCCTTAAACAATGTACAGAAATCGAAAAAATACTTAGAAAAATTTTAAATGTTTCATTAGAGAAAAGTTTTAAATTTGCATAAGAAAAAATTTAATGACAAAATTTTATGACAAAATAAATCTTTTCCTAAAATAATTTAGAAAAATCAAAGAAATACTTGAAAAATTATTAAATATTTTGTTAGAGAAAAGTTTTTTTTTTAAGCTGTTTGATTGTTAATTTTTAGTCGATCGTGTTTTTATATATAAATTTACGTTAAAGTGTATCAAATGATACATCAAATTCGGCTTACGATCAGAAAAGTGTTTTTATTTTATTGTTTTAAATATTTTTGGTCAAATTCAGTGTGTCACGCACTAGGATGACGCGTTTCGAACTCCATGACGAGTTCATCTTCAGACCCCTTTGTGACCAACTGATGCACAATGGTACATCATCAGCTGTATATATATCTACAATTATGTCAAACATGTACATGCGAAGTAGATATCAGCCGAAAATGTACAGCACCAGTGTTGCGTCTTTTGAATTTTACCGTTAATATTCAAACATGAGAAATGGAGGAAATTCTTTCCCCACGATTCCCCTTTTACCTTAAAGCTTAAGCTTCTTTACAAGGTTTTGTTGGTAAACTAAGATTACTTTAAATTTTTCTATGTCAAAGTAAGGCATTTAGTTTTAGGCCGTGCCGTGCCAGAGTATTTTAAACTGTTAAAAGTTTTAAATTTATAAAAAAAAATGATGCTCGTTTAATTTAATGATGATCTCTTTTTTATAACGTTAGTAATAGTCCTTGTTAAGTTCTTAGAAAATGACAAATTGTCCACACCCATTTCTACGCCCACTTTTCCCAAAATATATAAAATTCCTACTGACACTAAATATTCTATAAGACAACAAAGCATAAAATGTCTTTACTGCCGCACTTCAATATAAAAATATAAGAAATATAAAAAAATAAAAATATAAAAATATAAAAATTTAAAAAATATAAGAAATATAAAAATATAAAAATATAAAAATATAAAAATATAAAAATATAAAAACATAAAAATATAAAAATATAAAAATATAAAAATATAAAAATATAAAAATATAAAAATATAAAAATATAAAAATATAAAAATATAAAAATATAAAAATGTAAAAATATAAAAATATGAAAAAACCTGATAGTACTCTGTAACGCAAATGTGAATTTGAAGACGAAATTTAAAATTTCAGTCAGTGGGCGGTGCAGATGTGGCGAAAATGTTTTGTAGCCGTAGAGAGATAACATTTGATATATGCAGTCAAAACTCTCTATAACGAACTCTTATATAACGAAGTTTTCTTTATTGCGAATCAATTATAAGAACACTGTGGTTTTTGTCTACTTTGAGTGTATTATAATCTCCATATAACGAATTACCCTATAGCGAATATTTCCTTATAACGAAGCATTTTTGCGATCGTAACTTCAAGATTGAAACCTTTTCAATCTTTATATAACGAATTTATTTAAATTATTTTTCGTTATTATTTACATACATCTCTTAACAGACTCAGATGAATACGAAGAAGAATCTGCCTATATTGTGAAACAGTTACCCACATATGGACAACTTTTTTCATCAGTTGAAGGTTTCCGTACCTATTTGGAAATGAAAACCAAAGTACAAAATACTGTGTTTACTTCTCTAAATGTATTTGAAAATTATATTGATGAAGAAAAGTGAAAAAATGTACTTCAAACCAGAGCTGTAAACTAATCATTACAATTTGTACTCATTACTGCTTAATTACAATTACAAGTACATCTAAAAAGGAATTGAAAGTTAACTACAATTCTAATTACATGAGGAATTGGAATTGAAACTAAAAGTCTCAACTACACAGGTAATTGTACTTGAAAGTAATGATTCCTAATTACTTTTCAATTAGCTCAATTACTTTTAAATTACAAGGAATTGAAAGGAATTGACGGAATTGGGAGGAATTGGAAGGAATTATGAGGAATTGCTGCAATTTGGAAAGGTATTGAAATAATTTTGAAATACGGGGTAGAAATTGTAAGTTCCACAGTGTGACGTCACAAAGAGAAAATGAGAGTGGGAGCAATATATTTTAACATAACGGACCTTTCCAAATTGCAGCAATTCCTCTTAATTCCTTCCAATTCCTCCCAATTCCGTCAATTCCTTTCAATTCCTTGTAATTTAAAAGTAATTGAGCTAATTGAAAAGTAATTAGGAATCATTACTTTCAAGTACAATTACCTGTGTAGTTGAGACTTTTAGTTTCAATTCCAATTCCTCATGTAATTGGAATTGTAGTTAACTTTTAAATTCTTTCGAACATGGTAGGTAATGATTACTTGTACTTGAGTTTACAGCTCTGCTTCAAACCAAATTAACTGACTACTACAAATAAAAAATGTTAAAAGGAACAACATTGTTTTTATTTTCTATATAGCGAATTTTCTTTATAGCGAAGTAAAAATCCAGTCCCTTGGAATTCGTTGTAGGGAGTTTCGACTGTAGATAGTTCTCGGTACAACAATTACAAATTGTCTATCAGTGGGACCGGCCGTGGCATAGTGGTTAGAACACGCGACTACCATGCGTTAGATCCCGGGTACGATTCCCGGCTCCAGTCTTCTACATATTTTTTTCAATCCCGGCCCCCTCGATGTTGTCGACAGCAACTTCGCATTATCAAGTGTCGAGTTTATCGGCATGTCTAGTAAAAAGCTTTTCAAACAGTGACGTTCGCATTTGTCGATAAATAAGTAGGTGCCCTTAGTTGTGAATCTAAAAATAGAAAGCGTGTTAATTCACAATAACGCGAGAAGCTATCCCATACCTCATTCATATGGTGTAAAGGGAAATTAAGTTTTAAAGTTTTAAAACAGGATAAAGTTTTGGTGAAAAAAATCTAGAAGTCTAGACACGCCCTTTCTGGTAGCTCCCATACAAATCGAGTAATAATATCAATAAAATAGAATTTTTTTTGTTTTACTGAGGTTGAGGGTATATGTAAGTTGGGTTGCCCGACTGAAACTTTCTTACTGGTTTTTATCAGTGAATAACTTTTCAAGTTATAAAAAGACTATGCTGATGCCACTAACTCTATCACTTCTTCCACCTCTACCATCATTAGTCAAATTCGGATGAAAAATAAACGTTACATTCGCAATTAAGTAAACATACCTCTTGTTCAGAGTATAATTAATTGTTGTTTTGCATGCTCTCCGACCCGTAACTCTACGCTCTTTGTTTAATAGGTCACATAGGAAAATCTAAATAAAAATTTTTGGGTTATTTCACCAAATGCTGCAAATGTGGAATTATTTTTTTATCCGATTTTGATGACCAAGGGCAAAAATTTTTTAAGATATTATTCTATCATGTAATTGTCTGAAACGTGAGCAATTTTTACGAAAAGACGGAAAAAACTTAATGGAAGGCAGCGAAAACTTGATAAATCATCAAAATTTTTACAAAAATCCAACTTTGATGTGCCATAATTTCGTCATTTATGATAGAATTTTAAACATGATATTTATGAAATTGTCATAGTTCGGTTTTAGATCAGTTCTATTGGCAATTATTTATTATTGCCAATAGGTTTTTTATTTAAGATTTGTGAAATGTATAATGTTGACTGCAGGTTAGGCGTATGACGTCATTTTGACATTTACCATAATGTCTCGTCAGCGCCCTTTGTTGTGCCAAATTTCCCTAACACCCCCAAAATCTTGAATTACGGTTAAAACCCAGTTTTCAGGTCCTTTTGATTGATTTGTTGACGGTTTTGAAAAGAAGAATAATAGATATTTCCAACAAAATATATTTATGTATATGATATCTATATATAAATATATTTCGTTGTCTTGTCAAGCTTCAATAATTCATACTTTTCGAATTTGTCCACTATTTTTTAAGTTTGAAGAAGTTTTTAGCCTCAATTTTATTAGACTGCCCTAATGTTGGTTTTGTTATTTAGAAAAAATATGCTTTAACGACTAAAGCGCATATTTGTTTGTTAAAATCTGTTAACAAGTTGATAAGTTATTCATGGATTTTGAGGAAAGCTACTTTCATATCCTACACTAAAAACCCCACGAGGACTTTGCATTCAAACCCTATAAACTTCTAACACAATTGTTGACTTTACACTTGTAGATCAAACACTAAATGGAATTTTTCAACCACCGTTTAACATACCGATCAATAAATTATTTTTTTTATTTACAACAAACACATCAGAGAATAACGGCACTTAAAAAAGAGAAGATTAAAAAAAAATATGAAACTAATATGTCTGTTTATTTTACTATCCCCTAGTAATGCGCATGGGAGTCAATCGACCCAACGCTCTCTTATTTTGGATTAATGAAATAAGTATGTACGCAGTTAAATGAAATCGTTAATGATGTATACTATGAAAAGTATAAATTAGTTAGTACTGAGTGTTATAATCGACGAAATAATTAGAGAAAATACGTCGATTGTAGTTTTGCCGAACAAGCGGGCACGTTCTGTGTACCTTCAGTGTTTCGTCGTTCTTGATTTTGTTTTTCTGTTGACCTGTAACAAATTATGATATTGTCATAGTTTTTTTTTAAGAAATAATCTTTTTCTGTTTAATGCTAAAAATTCTACTACGCAGTCAGTACATTTCTCCAGCCGCCTGATGGCACCTTATCAATCAACCGAATCTACCAAACACTTTTGCCACTTACATTGCATTTACAAATGTAACGGTAATTATGAATTATGTTAACATCATAGTGACATTCGACATAAATATTATCTGATCATTCTCAGGTTGTAATCACTTTACAACACACTGGCATTAAAACGTACTCAGGTGTGTAGTATGAGTACATAGTTAATTTATAATTACAACAAATGAAACAAAAAAATAAAACTCTGCTCATATTTGCAACGCAAACTTTTACACATGCAACAAACACATAATCAAGTAACTAGTACTTGAGGTGGCACAGTGGTAATTGACAATGAACAAAAACAACTACAAGCATTAATGATTCATGAGAATAGCAAAGCGGCAGTTTTTAGTTGCTCTCTGGCGTACATGCCATATTTACACCTCGGAAAAAAAGTAAATGTAAAAAAAAACTTAAAATAGCAACAACATATGGAATGCCACTAAATGTACGTTGATACCACATTTAAACTGTGTAAGACAGCAACAACAGCCGGCTTGTTGTTTAGAGCAAGAGCAGTGAAACTATGCTATGCTACCTATCCTACCAAGCACCGAAATTGTGCTGCTCTTTCGTTAACAGAATATGAGTATTCTACATGTCTGCTACCGTGCAGCAGAACAATTAAAATGGTCTCACTAACAACATCAGAATGTTCACAACTTGGTCGTTTAGGTCATGTGTGTGTATGTGTGTGTGTGTGTGGAGGAGAGACATCATGTAATAAACACTGCTGGACAACAACAAAATTAATATAATAGTGAACATAATGAAATTCCTGGGTTTAATTGTAAAGATAAAATATAAAATACTTGTAAAAAAAATTAAGGGAAAAAAATGATATTACTGGATCTTTAAATATTTGACCACATTTAAGATTCGATTACAAAATTAAAATTCATTGCCATTTTTAGGTCGAATGGAAATAACAGATATTGTCAAATTGAGGAACTGAAATATAATAGTAATAAAACTTTGTACATCAATAGAAAACATTTAACTAAGAAAATTAATTTTCACAGATATGAATAAAAAACTTTGTGTATGATAAGAAAATTAATTTTCACAGATATGAATAAAAAACTTTGTGTATTTTTATTTAAAATTAGTAGCAAAAGTCAATATTTCTCTAAGTTAATCTCTAATTTAGGGCTTTGTTAAAAACTAAAAATTTTTAACATATAAATGATAATTCTTTTTAAAATGTACTAATGCTATTTTTTATTATTACGATACCACTATTGCAGTTGCAAAAGTTTTAAGACCAACAAACGCGGTGAACTTTGTCGCATACCCGGTTGCACAGTGTCACCAGCAGCACCGGGCACACCCACCCCTGTGCGCTTGCCTCATGTACATCCTGAAGTGTTTCGACAATTTATACTTTATGTGTACACAGCTAAGGTAAGTTGATTAATGGCTATGACTTTAACTTTGTTCATCGTCTAATATATGTTTACTTAGATTTTATTACAGGACTCGCGTGTTTTCGAAATGATGACATTGGCCCAGGACATGGGTTGCTGTGAGTTGAGATCTGCCTGTGAGGATCATGTCATAGCGACGTTGTCAGTGGACAATGCATGTACATTTCTAACGGCTGTCATGGAAATACATGAGAAAGCAGGTGAGTAGATTGATATATATAAATTTGGAAAAGAAAATTAAATATAAGTATTTTAACAAAAAATACATATGGGTATTTCCACAGAAAGGCCACCGCGACCGAAAGAAAAATGTTGGAAAAAATGTTTTTCTGACTTGTATTAGTAAAGACGATTACTTGAATTTTATTATTTTTATAATTAAACGGACTGTAAAATTGCATTAACTATCTGGTCACCACATTGCATTTTTAATTACATATTTACTGATGGTGCAAGACCACTCTTATCATTAAATATTTGTTACAAAAGTAAATAACTCAAATAATAGAAAAAAATGATTAGTTTGCTGCAAAATTTTGATTTCATTTTATTGACGTTCTAATGTATCATTCGTGATGAACGTTTTTTTCTATATAAACATTATAATATTTCATAATTTCATAAATGATTTTTTTTTTAAATTTTTTCATAAATTATCCAAAAGGAAATTTATGTCACATCACGCAACTTCACGCCACGTTTGACAAAATAAGTTGTAAAAAGATATTAAAAAAGTTTTTGCAGTTAAGCAAATTGTAAAAAAAATTTATAATATTCCAAATCATAGTTCTTGATTTTGTTTTTTGTTGATCTGTATTGAATTATGATATTGTCATAGTTCGGTTTGAGATCAGTTCTATTGGCAATTGTTTATTATTGCCAATAGGTTTTTAGTCAAGAGTGTGAAACGTATATTAAAAAGTTTTTACCAAAAAAGTTCGAGTCAATTCGCACTGGATTGTGTTTTTGTGAATGAAGAAAAAAAGTACTTCTATTTTTGTCACGTAACGTCACCCTCATTATTTGCTAATATTTAAGAACCATCAGTTCAGAGGATTTCGTTTCTCTTACCAAAAATATAGAGCTTCTTAAGCATTACACAAAAAGATAAAGAAGTAACAAAAAAATTAATTTTTTCATTGTTTCTTATCTTACGGAAACGTACGACCTGTCGCATATGTGACTATAGAATTGCCAATAAACATATAATACTAGCTGACCCGGTGTGCGCTGCTACGAACATTTTTAATAATATAACATGCACATTGCATAAAAAAAAACTACTAAAAAAAAGAAAGTACCCAACTCTTGTCAACAGCTAAATTCCCAAATTCTAAAAAAAAGAATTCTTAAAATCGCTTCATTATTTACTGAGTGTTCAGATTTGAACATAGTTTTAAATGATATTTTAGTTTTATAACAACAATGTTTATATTACAAGTTTTTTATCTACAGTCTATTTTCTCTTATATATGCCTATAGTATTATCGCCCCTTGCAGAATGTTCAAATTTGAACATGTGTTTTATATTTTTGTAATGTGTGGTTTTCCCTTATTGACACAAATAAATGAATCGTCGCCTGCATGCATCAGGAGATAAGGGAAACCATACACTTAGGGTCGGGGTGTTTATGCTGTGGAATTTTCCATGCTGATAAGGCGATTGTGCGGCCTCGTGTGTGCACTCACACTGCGCTTGTGTGACCGCATAATATGATACATAGACTATTTCTTTATTTTCTCTCTCTGTCTATCGTTAGGTTAGGTTAGTTAAGATTTATTTTCAATGTTAGCAAGTAAGTTCATATTATTCAGCAATAAAATCAGTAATTTACAACTACTCATCCGGAACGGTTGTTTTTATTAAAGGACAATCGTTCACTGAGTTTATGCGTGACAAACTTTTTTGGATATATAATATATATAATGCAATATAAAATATATAACATAATGTACATAAGATATAATAAATAACATGTAATGTTTAACAAATAAGATTATACAAAACCATTTCTAGATTATTTTTTAAAACCTTATAACTAATTGTTATACTGGAATAATTATACATAAGCACCATCTAACAAGTGAATTAACAAGTTTCACCGCCAGTACACACATTTACTACTTATATCCATTCACAATAACTCAATTAACACAGCCCTACCAATCATTCACATGACAGTGTAAAGAAATACCTAACACATCTGTCTCTCACTGAACATACCCCCATCAACGAACGTCACCTTTTGACACTCGAATCAACGCAAATGTTTTATTTACAAAGCACAATTTCTTCCATTCCACTGAAATGAAATTCTGTTTCAATTCATGCTGTGCTAAAACACCAACTCATACTACCGCAGAGAACCAAGCCGACCGAGTGAGTAGCGGCGGCGAGTCGGAGCCGGTTCGATTTTCTGCTTACAAGCCTTTGCTGTTTACATCGGCTTTGGTCGACTTATTTTGGCAGCCGCACAATATGACAAATCATACCCAAAGGGACGCTTTTTTGGCTCCCTAAAATACCGTACTGTTTTAAAAAACACACCACTGGATTCGTCCCGAAAATATCTTTAATATGAGTACCCGGACACAGGGGTTCATCATAGAACCCAAGGGCCCCTATATTGACCCCCCTTTTTTGACCTTGATTTTCACGTTTTTGGGCGTAAAAAGGAATGTGTGCCACATGTATTTCCTTTTTTTTGGGCCCCACCCCAAATTATACACTTTTGCCTGTTTTTTTTTTTGGAATTTTAAGAAATTTTCAAGCAAATTAAATATACATAGTTTTGAGCCGATGATGTAGCCGCCGCCGATTTTTTTACATTCAAGCCGCCGCCGCCGACATCATATTCACCACGCCGCCGCCGCCGATAATTTTGGGTCGGCTTGGTTCACTGTACTACCGCCATGAACAATGCATTTGAAGTTGCATTTGGAATATTCCAACAAGTCTTTGGCCAGTACAGACATTTACTACTCCCATCCATTCACAATAACTCATGAACTCAGTTGCTTAGCCCAACACACAACCCACCCAATCATTCACATGACTTTGTAACCAAATATCTACTGAACACATCTCCACTAAACACATCTCTCTCTCACTGAACATACATCGCATCAATGAACGTCACTTTTTGACACTCGACTACAACAGCAAAAACCAAGCATTGCTGCTTCACCACAAAACAGACGCCGGCTTGCAAACGTTTTCTCTGTGAAATTGTTAAAATCTTCCTTAACTTCTATAATTCTCCGTGAAAACACCTTCCAAACAACGCCACCATGTCTTTCAAAGGCAACACCAAGGTCCAAAAGGTGATGGTTCAACCTATCAACTTGATTTTTCGCTACCTACAAAATCGTTCCCGCGTCCAAGTGTGGCTGTATGAAAACGTCAATCTACGCATAGAGGGTCATATTGTGGGTTTCGATGAATACATGAATCTGGTGCTGGACGATGCCGAAGAAGTATGGACCAAGACTAGAACGCGCAAGAATCTAGGACGTATTATGCTGAAAGGCGACAATATCACCTTGATACAAAATGTTAGCCCCTCCAAGGATTGAGGTTATGTTGCGGATTAAAACAATCATCCAAAAACGACAGTTCGTTCTGCTGCCACACAAAGCATAGTGAGAGCTGTCGTCGTGGAAGAGCTGCGCCAGTGAGAGAAGCTCATCATAGTTTAAGTTCTATTCATAATTTATATAAATAAACAATTTGTGCTTATAATTTTCTATTTACCTACCATAATATCCTGAAGCAAGACTTCGCCGAAGAACCTGTACAAGAGACAACTTGTATGGCGTTGAGAGAACGCTGAATGTCTCAGTGTGTCATCATACAATAATAATAATGACCCTGGATTTGTAAAGCATTTACCTTAACAAAAAAAATTTAACACAAAACATAACTTTATGGAAAATAAACTGAATTCTTAAGAAAAAAAAAAGTTGAATCAAAGTTGAAAGTTGAGTTAAAGGATTGAAAGTTGAGGCACTATCTGAGGTGGAAATTCGACGGATGCAGTCCGTCTGTGTTGGGTCTGTTAAATATAAATTGAAGTCGGAAACCTTGAATTTAAAAAGCATTTTGAATTGAGGTTTAATGAACGCAACCGTATCACTGCAATCGTGACAACAAATATGCTAGATAAATATCTCCTTTTTCTTACTACCATTAACCTATATTAGTTATAGGATGAGCATTAATGAATAAATGTCCTGATCAAACAACGCATTTACAGTCAAGATAAAAATTAGAAACGAATGCATTATGAGTGTGCTTATAGAATTTATTTGCTATAGTAATATTTCCATTGACTTTCTACCATTAATCCATAATAGTTATATGATCTCCATAACTGAATAAAGGGTCAAGAAAACAATTCGAAACAAATGCATTATGAGGGTGTGCTAATAGCATTCATTTGTTATATTACGACCAATAATTTTAATCACATAATGTTAATCACAATACTATTATGACTAGTTTGTAATTAAAAATTTCTCTATTATTCAATCTAAGATAGTGAATTACAAAATTTGACAAAAATTTTAAATTTCCAAAGAAAAAAACTAACTGAATTTATAATTGAACTGATTGAATGCTTTCATTGAGGCTGGAATTCAGAGTAATTGTCGTTGTTTTAAATTGAGTGCAGCTAGAGGACTATGAAAGGAAAAAGGGCATGGTGCGTTTAAAATTTTTTGGAAGTGGTCGTTAAAAAATGTTACACTGCCTGTTTTTAATCCTTGTAATACATTTAGGAGATTTTCAATAGGGTGAAATAACAGTTCTGTTTTTTTATTGAAAAAGTAAATGACCGAATTTGTGTTCTCAAGAAAAAAAATATGTTAGATTGGACGTTGCTTTGGAATACATACACATCTTCACAAATCTGAGTTAGAATACTTTTAAAAAAGAATTGATATTTGTCCGCAGATCAGATACAATTTTCTTGAGACATACTTAACATAAGATATGAATTGAATTATGAGTTTCCATACCTATTTCTGGGAAAATAAAGGATACTGTTGCGATTTTTTTTTGAGAAAACAGAATCGGTAGGAAATAAATATTTAAATTAATAACTGAGGAAATAATCTTTCTTACATATGTAATTCAAACAAGCACAATTGAAATCAAAATTGAAAATAAGAATTTCTCTCTGATATTTAGAACAGGCCAATTAAAAATTAGTAATTTTACTTGAAAATCAGAAAATGACGGAATTTCTATTAGATTTATGGAAAAAAATCAATTGAACAGTTTATAATCATTTAATCTTTAAATAAAGATTTTAATATATAAACGAGAGCAATTTTTTTTGGACAACAATTCTGAAAATATTGTAAATTCAGAATATTAAATTGAAAATTTAACATTCTTTAATATTTGATATTCAGAAAAAAATTTTAAGTTAAAGTTCAAATATCAATTTGATTTAAAAATAAGCTATTGAAAATCAATTGAAACTCATAAAAGGCCATATAAATAAACATCGGAATATTCAACATGAAATTCCAAAATAAACTGTTGTTAATCATTAAATCAAATCAGAAAACACCAAAATTTCTAAATGAATTTAAGAGAAAAAAAAAACAAATAAAAATCAGAATATACAATACAAAATAAAATCATTTCTTCAACAAATTGTTTTAACTATGATATTGTAAACAACCCCAATACTTTGAACAAGGCCTTGCTATAATAAGTTCTCTACATCCACACACGTCTGTGTTTCAATTAATATTTTCTCAAATTCAATAGATCTTTTCTTATTTTGAATCAATAAATCTGAAATTAAGAAATTTTTTATCTTCATTTTAATTGACATTTGTGTATTTTTATTGTTCTCTTAAAGTAGATTTTTTTTTAAGTTTCTAACAAAAATTTCTGATTTTGTGTTGGTATTTTCTGAAGTTGGCGCATGCGCCAAAAACGATGGACAAATGCATAGACAAGAACTTGTGTGTATAATGTTGACGTGAGGTCTCCGTTGGCGCTTTCTTTGCACCGGTGTGTTTAGCTTCTAGATTCTATGGTAGAGCTATTAACACTTATGGTTTGTGATGAAAGTGGTGATGATAGTATGGCAACTATCGAAATAGCTATCTGCCCTGCCTGCTGTCAACATAATACATTTCACACAAGTCGCATTAATTACCACTAGTAAATGGTCTTCATTTAATTAGAATTTCTAATTTTCAAACGAAAATTCTTAATTTCAATTGTCCTTTTTTGAATTTATACCAGAACTTTTGATTTTCAATTGCTTTTAACTGAATCTGAAGTCGAATTTCTACATGAAAAGATGAGAGGCATTTTCGTATACAGAAAGTCATAAATAAATTCCCCATTTTTAATTAGAACCCGATTTCGAAAATATGTGTCAAAATCAAATATTTGCTTGAAATCTACCATCTACCCATTTTTTAGGTGCCAAATGTGCGGCCTCTTTTATGGAGCGCTGTATTATTTACATCGGTGAAAACGCCCGAGAATGTGTCAAGACAAATGCATTTTTGAATTTAAAAAAGGAAGCTCTGATTAAATTAATATCATCCGATTATGTAAGTAAATCATTAAGGCAGAATTTAATATAGACACTTAAAAATTTTTTATACAAAATATCTCCTATTGCAATACTAATGACCACTTTGTGTATCTCATTATTCCCCCTACTCTCTTTCAAGTTTTGCCTGGAGGAAGAGGACGTCTGGCGTTGTGTCTTGGCTTGGGCCAAAAATCATGCCGGTGTCACCCAGCCCACAGCCCATTGGACTGAAGAAGAGCGAGCTCGTGTCTGTCAACATTTACAGGGTGTAATGTGTCATGTACGCCTGTTGCTAATCGATAGTCAAGTATTTGCCGAAGAAGTTGAACCTACAGGAGCAGTGCCAATGGAATTATCTCTGGAGAGGTATAGATATGCTGCCTTACAAAATAACTCTAAAACTGGAGGTCATGGAGGCGGTGGCGGAATGGGTGGTATGGGAGGAAGTTTTTCCTCCAACAATTCAACAAATAAAACCGAGGCAGACAAAAGATTACAGCCACGATTGACAGTGAATATGTTTCCGGGATCGCAGATCTTAAGAAATGAGAAAATGCATTTGCAAAGTGTTTTGAATAATTGGTAAGGAAAATTAGTGAAATTTGCAATAAGATAAATAATTTTAAAAACATTCTACTTAATGTTCCTAATCTAAGGTATGGTGCTCCCAAACAATCGTGGCGTATGTTGTATCGCGCTTCAACCCATGGCTTTAGCTCGAATGCCTTTCATCGCTACTGTGATGGAGTGGCTCCCTGTTTGGTCATATGTTTGGTGGGTGGAAAACAAATCAATAAAATAATAGAAAATAGTGTAAATTAATGTAAATTATCGCATTCTGTATTATTGAAATATCCTTAGGGTTCCCATGGCGAAATCAGCGGCGGCTTTACAGATGTGCCTTGGTCGAAAACTTCCCGCAAAGGTGTTTATATACACTCTGAAAGATCTTTTGTGTTTGCGTTAAATCCTGGCGGCTCAGAACAGTCATTGAAATTTGACATTGTCAAGAAACCCTATGCCATATGTTATCATCCCGAGTACGTTGTTTTTTTTTTAGTTTCATTAAAAAAACTTAAGTTATTCTCATTTTGTATTTCCTTCATCTTAGTTGCGGTCCTATTTTTGGTGCTGGTGCTGATTTGCTTATAGCCAACAATTGTAATATCAACAAAGACTCTTACTCAAATTTACCTCATTCTTACGATGGCCCCAATGGTTCCTATGATACTTTGTTTGGTGACTACAATTTTACCATAGCCGATTATGAGGTTTATACTATAACTTCAGGCGGCGGACCTCTTAATACGAACTCTGTTCATAGCAATGTACAAAATGCATCATCGACAAATTCTTCTAATAGTATTAATAATTCCAATGGTTCTTCGATGGGTGGTAGTGGTGGTGGCAACATGAATTCGGGAAATTCGATGATGTCACAAAATTCTCTAGGGAATACAAATGTAGGCCTAGCCAAGGCAAAATACGAAAGATATTGAATAAAAATACAAAAAACTTGATAATAATTACAAAAATTAATATAAAAAAAATATTTTTGATGTAAAAGGAATATTCTCATATATTCCCCAAAAACATTTTCTCTTAAGAAAGAAGGATCGTTCTGTTTGTATTATATTATTAGCGGATTCGCTGATATGACAAGTAAGTAAGTATGAAGTTTGTTAAAGTTCTTTAATAGGTTTATGTTCATATAAGAAACGCTACTAGTTAAAGAGCATAGAGGACTGCCTTTTAGAAATCTTAGAAACAAATAAAAAAAAATGTTATTCAATATTTTTTTACATCATATTCTTAATTTAGAAAACAAAAAAATATTTTCTGTTCTGTTGTTTAAAATCAAAATTGTAAATTTGATACTACGTGGGTAATAAGGTGTGTATTTAAAACTTATTTATAAATTTGTACTTATAATAAAATTTAGCTCTTTGGGCCGTTATTGGATCTAAATTATATAACTAAAAAAGTAATTTGCCCAATTTTTTTTATATTTAATTTTTTTTAAAACAAATTCTTAGTTAAATTTTTTTTTAAATAAAAATACTTTCAGTGGCTTATAAAAATTTCTCTAAAAACATTTGAACAACATTTTAAGTTGGAGATAATGCCGGTAGGTCTCTAGGGGGGCCTCTTGGCGGCTCTCTCCTTTTTGGAGACAGTAACTTCTGAGTAATCGAGTGCACTAAAATTTAATATTTTGGGGGGGCAAGTAAAATTTGTAAAATAATTCTTAAAAGAATTAGATTTCTTGATTAAAAAATATCATAAAATACAATAAAAATAAATAATTGCCGATAAATCTAAGTTTTGTTTTTAATTTAGAAAAAAAAATAGTATGTTAAAATTTTTTAATTAACATTTTAAATTATTTATAAAAGGAAAAAATGCTAGCTTACATTGATTTTTTCTTAAATATAATGTAATTAAATAATTCAAATTAATGTCAAGAATTTTTGTTTTTTAAAGTAAATAAAATCTTGTTTTACCTTAAAAATCATTGATAAATTTTTATTAAAATATATTTTAAATTATATTATTTAATTTTTAAGTTTTTTAGCGATTTTTTTTTTATTTTTGATATACATATATTGAAATTTATTTTTCTTTTAATATTGTTTTTGGCAATATTAAACTAATTTAGTATTTTTGAAAACTGTAACAATGAATGTTTTTATTTTTTGAACTATTAAGTATTTTTTTGTGGCAAAATTCTAATTTTGTTATTAATTAAGAAAAAATAGTATGTTAAAAAAATAAAAAAAAATTTAAAAAAATGGAGTTTTCAGATAAAAAAATTTTTATGTGAAAAAAATAGAAATTGAATGCCTCCCCTCTCGAGTCTCCCCAAAGACACGAAAACCTTGGTCAAAAATGACACTCGAGGTCATGGGAACTACTTAGACAACAATAGGGGATAATGTCCCAGTGGACTTTTTTTATTTTAAATTTTTACATTTAACATGGGTATTTTTTTTGTGAATATGTATGTAGTAATGAATTTTTTTTACTTTGTTTAAATATTTTGTGACTGTATTTTATTGTAATTAAAATATTACATATCAAATATTTTATTTCTAAAAGTAGTGATGATTTCGTAGTAAAAACATAATTAATTTATTATTTATTTTTCCGAATTTTTTAGTATTTTTTTTTTTTGGAAATTACTTTTTTGAGTATTATTGCAATACATTTTATTTCATTTTTAATTAATCCCATACCTCATTCATGGGGTGTAAAGGGAAATTAAGTTTTTTAAGTATTTCTGAATTGCTCTTGTTTTGTATTATTGATCTATGTATGTAAATAATGAGTTTGGTTTCATTGTTCGATTCAAGATCTATTCCATTATTGCTAATAGAATCTGTTTTACAAGAGTTGTGTGAAATGGATTATGAGACAGCTGGCAGGGCGGATAGCTATATCGATAGTTGCCAAACTATCTCAACAGCACCCTTTGCTGTGACTCCTCCATTATCATCACAAACCTTAAGTGTAAAAAAGCTCTACCAACGAACTAAGAAGCCCAAACAATTTTTATAAAAATAAGTTTATTTTTAATTTATTATTGTGAATTTATAGAAGTAATTGTTGTGATTTTTTTTTAAATTTTTGCTAATAAAAATGTTTATTTTTTATCTATTTTTTGGGAATTTCGTATTTTTTTAATTTTATAGTAATAGTGAAGAAATTTACAGTACGTTTAATATAGTTTAATTTTCTTAGCTTTTATTATTTTTTTTGGGTATGTTGCTTTTATTATATATTTTTTTTTTTAATTTTTAGTTTTAAATTTTTTTTTTAATTATTGTATTAAAACATTTTTTTTTGGAATTTTGCGTAATTCTTAATTTATTATTTTAATTTGTTGTAATGAGTTTTTTTTAATATATTTTACCGTTTTTATTTTTTTTCATTATTTGAACCTTTTATTATTATTGTATTTTATAGAATTTATTTTTTATTTTTTTGTTAGTAATTGTGATTAATTTTTAATATATTAATTAATTTTTTTATTTTAATATTTTTGCTAAACTTTTTATGTATTTTTAGTTATTTTTAAAATTTTTGTAATAAAGAATTTTTTGTAATATTGGATTTTTTTATAATTATATTGTGAAATTGTAGTAATGAGTTTTTAGTAATTTAATCTTTGAATTTTCGGAAACAATAAATGTTTTTCTTTATTATTTTTAAACATTTTGCAACTTTTGTATTTTAATTTTAATATTTATAAATTTTATTTTTAGTGGTATTAATGAATTTTTGGTTAGTTTAATATATTTAGAATACTTTTTTTTTAATTTTATATTTATTTGCGAATTTTTTATTTTATTTATTAAAAAATTAGTATTTTTTACCGTATTATTTATAAATTTTTTTTGGAAATATTGTTTTAGATTCTAGTTTAGTATTTTTTAGTATTTTTTAAAATTTAAAGAATTCTTTTTCAATATTTCGGTATTTGTTTAATGTTATTTCAATTTTACATATTTTTGAATATTATTAATGTTAGCATTTTTAGTATTATTCATAAGTTTTAAATTAAATCAGTATGTAAATTTTAGAGAATTTAAAACGATTTTGAAATATGGTGCCGCATGTGAATTTTAAATTTTTAAAGAAAATTATGTGATTTTTTTTAAAACATTTCGATTTTTAGGAATACCTAAATATTTAATTTGTTAAATTATCAGGCTCGGGAGCTAATTTATGTTTATTTATTTTCACTATATAGAAATCATTTAGGTGTAAGAAAATCGAACAGAGCCGCGTGCCTAAATAAAAACGAGCTTAGAAATTTTCGCGTTCTTATTTGTAAATCAATTCCTGAAGATGATCCGCAACGAGGTTCAAAATATCGAAAATAAATAAACATAAAGAAAATGCGAGTCCTCCAACTTTGACCTTGATTTCGGGTTTCTGGACTAAACTAAAGTGGATGACATCTTTAGTTTTATCTCCTGGTTAAAGCAGTACTACTTGTTGTTACTTTTCTTTGCAATATACCTAGTTGTTACTTCCCTTTTTTATGTAGATATCAAGTAAGATTTGATTCTTTTTTAAAACTTACCTTGTTTAAAATTATCTTCCATCAGCTTTTCTATATTGCGTTATGTTTTATTAATACGTGAATAAACACACACATTTGAATATCAATGAATTGCGAATGCTAAAAGAGTCCCTTTATTAACCGACGTAAGAAACACTAACCCGGCACTATTTTTTGGCTCACCGCCTATTTCTTTTTCTTTACTTTTTCACACGCACTAAGATTTTTTCTTTCCTAAACCCGTTACCCGCACAATTCAAAGACAAACGATGACTGATTTTTTTTGTTTGATTTAGTTGCAACGGCTAAACAAATAAACGAAACGGAACATTGCAAACGGTTTCACACAGCGATCCAAACACCAATAAACAAAACTTCTAACTTTAAATTTGCAGCAGACTCGAGAGCACTCGAAAGAGTTATTCTCATTTGACTTATTGTCTACAATACACTCTTACTCTCTTTTTACCACAACTTTGCGAATTTCATCAGCTTAACTGCTACAACATATTTGATTTTTTGTTAAACGCCACAAAGAGAAAGACGTTACGAAATGGAACACGAATCAGCCGGCCGACATCTTGTGCACTTAGCCTTTTAATTTGGTTCTATACGGCATTTGCTAGACTTTTCCATGATAATTTCATGTCAATCTAATGCACAAATATAATTTATTCACTTTTGTCATATTTATTGTGGATTTAACATTGCTTTAAACCGATAATTCAATTAATACTGAAGAGGATTATAAAATTATGCGCACTCTACCCAACGTTCTGATTAGACTAAAGGAAATAACTAAACGGATCAGAGTTTTACATATAACAGGAAGAGGAAGCACTTCATTTGATGCTCTTCGGAGTTGCCATATACGTTAGTTTAACATATTTTGTGACTTCTTTATGTATTATTAGCGGAAATAAAGGAAATGTTTAAATTTACTTGGTGAGGTATGAAAATGTAAAGGTGGATTTTGGCTGTTTAACATAATTTTACCTTAAAAGATAGTTACATGAATATGTTCTTAAGACAATTTTAATCCTAAAATGTAATAAAAAAAAATCACGGTTTAGTTGTGCCGCTCAACTCTCAAATTATAAGACAGAAATCACCCCCAACGATGACTAGCGACTCTAGTCGAAATATTGGCCATAATCAATACAAACTAAAATAAAATAATCGGGTTTTATTTTACCGACCTAAACTAAAAACATTGTTTTTAAAAACAGCGACAACGATGATGTTTTTGATTTAAGTTAAAATTAAATAACAAAAAATTAATAATTTTAATTTTTATTTAATAATAATTAATTAACGATGCTTAATTTTAAGTTGCACAAAAAAAAAATCAACAGCATTATACATTTTTTTTTTGGAATTTTTAATTTCGGAGAACTAGTAACTTCGATATAAATGTAAAATATTTATTATCTAAATAATTGATGAAAAAAATTAAAGGAGCTTGGGGAGTGGCCCAGT
Organism: Muscina levida; assembly: GCA_964034835.1. Classification (NCBI taxonomy): domain Eukaryota; kingdom Metazoa; phylum Arthropoda; class Insecta; order Diptera; family Muscidae; genus Muscina; species Muscina levida. The sequence continues at coordinate 146,006,597 of OZ035883.1, read as the reverse complement.
GCATTTTGTAGGTCTGGTCGAGTATAACATGACCCTGTATACCCTGTTTCCTAACACCCCCAAAATCTTGACTTACAGTTCGAAAACAGGTTTTTTGGATCATTCCTCACTTATTAGCTTAGAACTCAGTCAATTCTTAACCGATTTTTGAAAAAAAAAGTCTTAGACCTTTTCAACGATATATCTCCATTTATATAGATAACTTGTCACATCTGACTGTTTTGGCCCCGAAATCGCAGACTTTTGTGGTTATTGTCTCTATTTTTTAAGTTTGAAGGAATTTTTAGCCACAATTTTATTAAGGTACCCTAATGTTTATTATATCATTCCGCAAGTGCATTTTATAATGTGTAAATCCCATTTTTGTTGGTAAAAATTGGTGAACAAATGTTTAAGTTATTTATATTTTCCGAGGAACGCAATTTTTCAATTCAAAACAAAATCAAGCAGTTGAAAGAAAATTACTGTCACATAATTTATGAAGTTTATATTAGAAATTGCAAAAAATTTTTGTATTTTGTTATTATTTATTACGATACTATTAAATTTTTTAACTGCAAAGACTTTAATTTCAAAAATATGTATGTATTGCTAAAAAAACTTACAAATATGTAAAGAAAACTGTTTCCAACAAGTAGATACAAGAACTAATTTTATATGTAAATACGAAAAAAAAATTATGGTAATGTATTTCATTGGTTTATAACAGGGTGACTTTTAATTAAAATGGTTCTTATTCGGAGAAAGTACTAAAATTATTAAAACAATTTTTTTTAAATAACAAAATCGTAAAAATTGTTTTGTTTTTTAATAAAAAAGTTTGTGTCTTTTTTATTTCATTTGTTATATTGAAATTTTTATATTTTTCCAAATATTTTATATATTTTTTTTTTAAAAATTTGTTTATGATTTTTATTGCAACTTATTTTGATGTATATATATTATATATTAAACTTTAAGTAATAAGTATGTTATTTTTAATTTTGAAAATTTTGCTGTGATATTACAGTAGTTTTTATTAATTTTTTATATTTGTAGTATATTTGAATTTTCGATAGCAAAAATGATATTTGTTATTTTTTTGGTAATTGTGACGAATTCTTAGTAAGTTTTTAATATTTTTAATTTGTTTTGCGAATTTTCATAAATTTTTTATTGGAAATTTTGTTTTGTGAATCTTATTGCAATTTGTTTTAAATATATAGCAGTTTAGAAATTTTTGTAATTTCAAAAATATATTTATATCCCAAAAAACGACAATTTCCAATTTAAATTATTTTTTAAATATATTATTTTTCTGTAATTTGTTACATTTACTAAATTTTGAATTGTTAAAAAATATTAGATATTATAAATCAAAATATTTTCTTGAAACTTCATTTAAAAAAAGGATTACGTAAAAGATTTATTAGTAAAACTATTACGAGAAGAAAAAAATATATTGAATTTACAAAACTTCAAATTTCTTCTTCATTATTATTAATCTCTTTTGTATTGAAATAATATCTCAAAAACATATTCATATATATTCTGCATTGCGCGCACATTAGTTTAGATTCTTAACTTATTTAATTTAGAAAAATATGTTAGATCATATTTTCGCACAAAAAATTTATATGTTAGTAAGTAGAAACCCGCTTTGAACACAACATTCAATTGTAAAACGTATTGCTGGACAAAATGTATATTGATTTATAAAATTTAGACTTACATTTATATACCAAAAAAAAATAAATAATATTAGAATTAATTTCGAAAACTAGTTTTAGGCGGACTACTCACAAAGTCATTTATGATCATGGCCTAAAAATCGCATATTTAATTATCAAAATTATCAAATACATATTAGAATTAACAGAAATATCTGCCAGCTCGATAAAGAAGGGAATAGTACTGATTTAAATTTACTGTTTCATCAGAAATACCGTAAATTCGCAATTGAATATAGAAAAATTTAAATATTTTTAAGTCTATCACTTGCAGTGCACTATACAAAGTGCCAATCAATCAATCAATGATATTCGTTTTCAAATGGTATTTCAAGACAAATATTAAAAATCTAGTCAATTCTGTCTTTTGAGTTGATCGGTATCCAAATTTTTGGAAAAAAAATCGATTACCCGCAATTTGCCAATTACCCGCATTTTTAGATTCGATAAGATCTTATTATTATGATGTATAGGTGGATATAAGACTTTTCGGTGATTAAAATGTCCCTCAAATAAGTACCGGGCTTATTTTCAAACTGATTGGGCACAAATATAAGGACCCAACGCCCAGTACAAAAAATAAAATATAATATACCTTTTTTGCGGACATATGCCATATATTTAACGATTTAAAGCCAAGGCAATTTACATTAAAAATAAAAAATGAGAGATTTGTTGGAATTTCAAATGGTCTATGAAGCCATAATTCTAATTGCTAGTACCTAAAAAAAACTTTTCTAACATTTTAAAAACAATTGAAACTGAAATTCCTCTTCTTTTGAGTAACTACACTAAATTTTAAAAATATTTTTTAATGCAGGACGCGTCGAAACCATATTTTACTTTAAAACAAAACTCACATTTAAATTCCTGACGAAATTCCCTTTTATTTGAGTACCCACACTTATGTATTACTTGAAGGATACAATTTACCATTTTTGATAGGAGTCGTATATTACGTCTATTTTTTTCTAAACTGGAACTCTGGCAACAATATAGAGAATCTTAGATTTTGCTATTCCTCTCTCCCTCTCTCTTTTTTGACACAACTATTGCTGCGAAATAATTTATGCACGCTCGGTCTTGTCAGCCGTTCATTTAGTATAATTCGAAATTTTGTGCAAACTACGCGTAATTAGGAGCAGCTCCTAGAAACTATTTAATTAATTCGCTATAAACTTAATGAAAGTGTTTTAATTCTCTCAACAATTATGTAAAAGTTATTTAACTATCAATGTTTAATGGTTTTCCAAGAAATAAGTGTATAAAAGTCGGGTAATCGTCGTTATAAGTCCATTCTAATGGGTCTACGCGTGAAGATGTCGGTCGGTTCGTGTTACTTGTCGGTCGCTGTTTGTTGGGACTTTTCGGTTTGTATCGTTTGCGCGCGGTGAGAAGAGAATAAAATATTAACTAGAAACTACAGTGATAAATTTGTGAATTTGGTGATTGCTCGTTCGTTGTTGTTGGTGTAGTGAGTAAGAGTGTTAGGCCACTGTTGGACAGAGAGCAACAGTTAGTGCAAACAATTTAAAACAAGTGATGAGGGGAATGTATAAAATGTGTATGTGTCTGTAAAAGTTCAAAGCAGAAACTTTGTCTGTTTTTAGAAGAACTTCTTCGGTGTAATCTGTTCTGAATTTATCGCGAAGCTCTCAGTTTGTACGAAATGAAAAAAGAGAGCGAGAGAAAGACAAAAGTAACAAAATCGAGACTAGTAACTAAACTTTAAGTGTCGGTGATATTATCGCGGTAAAAGTAACTCTTTTCGTAAAAGCACTAATTCAAAATGTACAGAAACGTGTTAAAAAAGCGGAAATATAACAACTGCGTCGTATTGAAATATAAATATAAAGATTCTTTAACGGCATTGTTTCAAATTAACATTAATGACATTACCTTACTTCACTTCAAGTCACACATCACATCGTCATAATATACTAAAAGGTAAGAATTAATATTTAGCTAACAAATTTAGTTAGAGGACTATTAAATGTCAATTAAAATTTTGGGTCTGAGTTCAACGACACTGAACCGAGCTAAAAATATTGGCAAAATTAAATCTTGATTTCAGACGAAACAAAATAATGCCCAATAGACCCGATATCGGTAAATTTTTTTTAAATATTGAAAATAAAAATTATTTAAATAATTAAGTAAAACGTATCTATCAGACATATTAATTATTAGAAAATGGTACATATTGCAAAACATTTACAAATTAAACTACAATTGACAAAAAAGATTCAAGTTTTGTTGTGCACATTTTTCAAAATATTGGGCAAATATATCAAAGTCGGGGTACATTTACAAATACAAAATCCATTGAAAAAACAGTAATTTTTAATTTATAAATAAGGGTTTCCCTCTGTATGCCTCCAAATTTTCTTCTAAGCACGAGGTTACTCTATGAGCGGCAGTGCGGCGATCGGCGAGTTTAAGCTGCAAGTGGCTTATAACTGCGCGTCATTTCTTAGTTATTAGTTGTTAAAATGCCACTATCAGATAGGCAATTTTTTGGAAGTTAGTACATTTTTGTAATTTTTTCTATTTTTTTATATTTATATTTTTATATTTTTTTATTTTTTTATTTTTTTATTTTTACATTTTTATATTTTTATATTTTTATATTTTTATATTTTTATATTTTTATATTATTATATTTTTATATTATTATATTTTTATATTTTTTTATTTTTATATTTTTATATTTTTATATTTTTATATTTTTATATTTTTATATTTTTATATATCTTTATATCTTTATATTTTTATATTTTTATATTTTTATATTTTTATATTTTTATATTTTTATATTTTTATTTTTATATATTCTATGGAATTATTATATAATATTTTTATATTTATATTTTTTTATATTTTCATTTCATTTCATTTATTTAATCTTGTAATTAAAAGCCCCATGGCCAATATAAGGTCAATTACAAAATTCATAAGTAAATACTACTCAATAATACTTAAAATTTAACAAAATTATTTTGATTAAAAATAGATTGAACAATATTTAACAATAAAACAAAAAATAGTAAAAAAAAAATTATCCTAACCCGCTCACGAAAAAGTGCATTATGCATTTTTATAATAAAAAAAAAGTAAGAAACAGAAAAATATTAACCATATATTTACTGATACTAATAAAATGATTAAAATTACTTTAATAAATACCAAAGAAAAGTCTGCCCTATTACAAAAATATATACAAAACACATTGATATATCGCTGTTATAAAGCACAGCAACAACAAACATTTGTCACCTGTATTCGAAACTACAAGAATTTTAGGGTAGGTAGTAGTGGAAACTACCTAAAAACCCTATGTACTGCAAATGACGAAGAATCCTATTACGAAACATGGCAAACGATACGTTCAAAGGCTTGATATTATTAGGTAAAGTATTATAAATGCGAGCAACCCTCACTTTGAAAGAACGCGCAGAGATATGGCAAAGCTTAGGAATAAACAATTGCCTCCTACGGGTGGAGCTACAAAATTTAAAAGACGTAAACATAAAAAGAGGGCATCTGCTAGTAAATATTTTATAAAAGCACAACAGTAACCTCTGATTAACAAATGCAGGAAATGAACATCCCAAGAATTTATGTTTTTATATTTTTATATTTTTATGTTTTTATGTTTTTATGTTTTTATGTTTTTATATTTTTATATTTTTTTGTTTTTATATTTTTATTAATTTATATTATGTTTTTTTGATACCGCATAAAAAGAAACTATAAGAAATATGTTAGTCTGACGATTATTCATTACATAGTGCGACAAAGTAACTGAATTTAAAATACCTGGGATGCTATTTTTCTGGAAGGTGCTGCTGAATACAAAAATATGTTTGTGAAACTTCCAAAACACTCCCAAAATCTTGAGTTACCGGTACCTTAACGCACTTAAAGCCAGTAACGTGGTTGAATATAAACTGATTTTAAGATTAGCGAATTTGGAAAGAAGATACTGCGAACATATAGCTATATAGCTAGCTTGTCATATCTGTCTGTTTTTTCACGATTAAGTTTGAAGAAGTTTGTAGCCACAATTTAACAAGACCACCCTAATGTTTATTATTTCGAGGAACTCAATTTACATTTCGAAATATATACCTACGGACAATATCCACTTTTATTCGAGTACACGGATTTAAGCAGGTCGAACCTAAGAGTTAATTTTAAAAATACGGTCAGTCCTATTTCCCATATTCAAAGACATTTAAAATCCTCTCAAAATTTCGTTAAGTTTAAGTACCCACACATGGGACGTCTATGCAACATATTCTTTGTAGTCCCCTAAACTCACTGATGATACCCCACATCCCGCGGTTGTATGAATTGGATCTATTCAGAGGCCTCTGTTTGAAAAATTATCCAAAACAAAACACATGTTTGAAATCCTCTCACAATTTCATAACGTTAGAGTACCCACACATGATACTTTTATGTAACACTTTTTTTGGGGACCCCAAAGCTCTACGACGCTACCTCACCACCCGTGGTTTTTATTTCTTAAGTTCCTATTGGAGTTTGCATTTGCCCTTTGCAAATACGGCAACAATGGAGAACATCTTTTATTAGTCTCACTCTCTCTTTCTCTCTTGATTTTTACAAAACGGTTCCTTCTCTCCTTTGTCATTTCCTTTACTCTAATCAGTCTAATTAGAACTTTCGGGCGGATTACGCGTATTTTGAAAACGGTCTAGAAAATTATTAAATTTATCGGTTTAAAGTGTTTTATATTCCTAAATATTTTTACAAAAGTGTATAAAACATCGGTTTTCATTAGTTTATCATGAATTTAACGCGTAAATGCCATAAGATCGTTGTAAAATCGGTTTTAAGTGTGTGTCGCAAAAAAAAATGTCTGCCGGTTCGGTTTCCATTCGTTGCGTTTTTTCGTTGGAATTTTCGGATCAAGACTTTTCGGGCTCAGACTAAATGGAATCAGTTGTGAACATGGAACATATTCATTTTATAATCAAATTCGTTGCCGTTGCATTACTCGTTTCGTTGTTTCGGTTGTGTGTAACAGTTTAGCCAAAATAAAATAACTAGTACATGTATGTGTGTGTGCTGTTGAAAAAAGAGGAAACAGTTACTTTTCGGGCGTGCGGTGTAGGAAAAAGTAAAAAGTGTTTCTTATTCGTATTTATTATTCCGTTGCATTATTCGTTTCGTGTCGTTGTTGCAAACATTTGTTTGGCACACACACTATTGTTTCGGTTGCGTTCGTTTGTGCTCTTGCTCAAATAGCTCCCGTGTGTTTAACCGTCAGAATTACTTTTATATGAGTATCGTTCAGGATCGACTGTAAATCGTTCACATGTTCCGCTTCCTATAAATTTTTTATTGTTGTTGAGTTTGAAACTAAACATCTCGGTGAGTAACAAATTGATACAAAATCAAAGTGTGTTAGGGAATACCTATACTATAATGAGGTAATGATGTTAGGATTCCTTCAGCATGATTTCTATAGTTCACCCATTTTTTTCATATGCAATGTACAAATACGATAAAAAATTATAAAAAGAAAAAGTTAGCATAATATCTCTGGCCAAAATTAATTGAACAATCTTAGAAAATTCTATATATATGTTAATTTTTTATAAAATTTCTTATTTTAACAGTCTTTTTTGTTGTCTTCTTTTTCTGTTTGTAACACAGTTTTTCCAAAAACATTTTTCATTAACACATACTTAAATTTAAAGAAATATTCTTAAAAAAGTCTCTACTTTTACTTACTGTGGGTACCATTGTGTGAGTTGGAAGTTAGATGTGTGTTAACTGACATAAATGCGAGAATGTCTCCATAGTCTTTCTGTTTTTAATAAAAATTCGATTTTATAAATCCTTTAAAATTTTTAATTACTGTCAGGAACTATATTTAAATAAAAATAATTTTTATTAAGTGTACCTTCTATTTGCAATATGAATGTCTGAAGATATCAATTTTTTCCATCTTAAAATTTCGAAATGTATCATACAACTGATTCTTACTCCATTGTTGATCATCGGAAAGCTAGATAAAAATGTTCACTTATTTAAATTTTTAGTAAAATTATCTCGGTATATTGTGGGTTTGTTTAAGAATAAAACGTTATAATTTCATTACGCCTAAAAGTATGCCGTTCTAATGTAAAAACGTTGATATGGTTATCCTAATGGTAATGTTACGAAAAGTGAAGTAAAATTATTTGGTTTTCGAAGAAGGCAGTCAAACTGCATAATACAGAAAACTTTGGGAGGATGTTTTTGTACAGAAAATTTTTTTTAGAAGACTCTTTGCTGAAAGTAATATTTTACAAAACGAATTTAATAAAAATATAAAATTTATATAAAAATAAAAAAAATATAAAAATATAAAAATATAAAAACATAAAAATATAAAAATATAAAAATATAAAAATACAAAAATATAAAAATATAAAAATATGAAAATATAAAAATATAAAAATACAAAAAAACAAAAATACAAAAAAAAAACAAAAATATAAAAAAACAAAAATATAAAACTATAAAAATATAAAAATATATAAATATAAAAATATAAAAATATAAAAATATAAAAATACAAAAAAAAAAACAAAAATATAAAAATATAAAAATATAATAATATAAAAATATAAAAATATAAAAATATAAAAATATAAAAATATAAAAATATAAAAATATAAAAATATAAAAATATAAAAATATAAAAATATAAAAATATAAAAATATAAAAATATAAAAATATAAAAATATAAAAATATAAAAATATAAAAATATAAAAATATAAAAAAAAATATAAAAATATAAAAATATAAAAAAATAAAAATATAAAAATATAAAAATATAAAAATATAAAAATATAAAAATATAATATAATATATGATGAGGTCTTCAATGAGTGGAAACATTTTGGGGTTAAGCCAAGCTCCTAATAGTGATGCAGAGAGAAGTGCCCAAAATAGTGCAGCATTGTCCCACCAAGCAGAAATTCAGGACCAAGCAGTAGGCAACGATGTCCAAGTTACAGGATCCTTAAATCGTCAAGAAGATATACAATTCCAAACAATTCTAGACAAATTCGAGGAAACCATTTTAGAATACGGAATGCTGGATCCCATTTGTAGACCCCAAATACCGAAAATCCAGATTAATGGAAAAGTAAAAAACTACTTGGTACATATTAACAATATCTTGGATAATCTCCTAAGCGAACATGATACCTTTGAATCTGTTCACAGCGCAATATATTGTGCAGCATTAACTGTGTGCAAAATGTGTGGCGTGAGAATCGAAGTGGCCAATAATGGCAATCGGAGCAGATGCATCAAACCGCCTTGGCAAAGACGCCTTGAAAGCAGAAAAACCAGACTGCGAGCGGAAATTGGACGTCTGACACAATATAAACGAGGGGTCCGTTCACAACATCTAGTTCGAAAGGTCAGTCGTATTTTAGGATCAGAAGCTATGGAGGTATTAACACCCAGAACCCTTGATGATATAATAGACCGTAAAACGCAGATATTACAGGCAGTCAGTAGTAGACAACGACGATACCTGACTAGCAAGATAAGACGAAATGAGAATCGGCTTTTTAAGTTCAACCAGAAAAATTTTTATCGGGAACTCGAGAAACGAAACCAAGATCAGGCCAATAACTTACCGACTCCAGGTCAGGACGATTTAGAATCGTTTTGGGGAGGATTGTGGGAATCAGCTCCTACATATACCGAAAACCCAATATGGAATGAAATGATGAGTACAGAACGTATGCAATCTAGTTCCATCACTGAATCGGACCTGCGAACGGCTTTACGCAAAACGAAAAATTGGAAAGCACCAGGAGTTGACGGAGTACAAAATTTTTGGCTGAAACATCTTATTAGCACTCACCCATATCTGATACTACATCTGAATAAGATACTGAGTGGGGAATCGACAATGCCATCCTTTTTAACGTCTGGGAGAACTTATCTTCTGCATAAAAACGGTGATACAGATAACCCTGAAAACTACCGCCCAATTACTTGTTTACCAACTTTATATAAACTGCTTACTAGTATCATATCTGAGAAAATTTACGACCACTGTACTAGGAACAAATTACAACCAATAGAGCAAAGGGGATGTGCAAGAAATTCAAGAGGCTGCAAGGAATTGGTTACGATCGATGCAATAATTACAAGAAATTCTATTTGCCACCAACGAAACCTAAGTGTTGCCTATATAGATTATAGAAAAGCATTCGATAGCGTACCCCACCCATACCTAATCCAGACACTCAAGAACAACGGAGTGGACGAACAAATAATTTCTTTTTTCGCACGGATTATGCCCACATGGAGGACGAAAATCATACTTAACGGGATAACTACCAGGGAAATTCAAATTAAAAGAGGGATTTTTCAGGGAGACACATTTAGCCCATTGTGGTTTTGTCTTAGCCTTTCACCTCTGAGCACAGCATTGAACAACTCCCCTAATGGATATCGCATAAAATATCAACAGCGACAGTCCGCAGTCACCCACCTTCTGTATATGGATGATCTAAAATTGTTTGCTCGGTCAAAATACCACCTCTCAAATCTAATACATATTGTAGAATCATTCAGCAGAGATATATGCATTGAATTTGGATTCGACAAGTGTAAATCTATAGAAATGATACGAGGACAAGTAGTTCATTCGCAGGGGTTTACCCTCCATGATGGTACTATAGAAATGTTGGAATCTGATCAATCCTATAAGTATCTAGGAGTGGAGGAAATGAAAGGAATCCACCACACAAGTATAAGGGAAGCTCTGAAAAAACGCTACGAGGCAAGATTAAGAAGACTGTGTGCAACTAAGCTGAATTCAATGAACATGATTAGGGCAATTAACACCTATGCCATCCCAATACTTACATACTCATTCGGGATAATAACGTGGAGTGATACGGAATTGAATTCAGCACAAAGAAAAATAAGAACGACATTAACAAGGTACAGACAACACCACCCACAGGCTTCTATTGAAAGAGTAATGTTGCCACGTTATCTGGGCGGACCGGGTGTGGTTAACATTAAAAACCAACATTACAACCAGATTCACAGTCTCCGGGAATTTTTCTTTGAAACTGCATCGGAGATAGACCGATATTCCATCCTGGTAAATCTGGACGCAAACCACACCCCACTAAAACTATCAACACCTAGTTTTACACCGCTGGATAATGTTACTAGTGATGCCGATATAGTGGAACAATGGAAGCATAAAGCCATACATGGCAAATTTCCACACCAACTGGAACTCGAAAATGTGGATAAACATGCCTCCACAATATGTTTCCAATACGGACAACTGTTTCCGGAAACAGAAGGATTTTTAATGGCCATACAGGATGGGATAATGCACACCAAGCATTTCCGCCGAGTTATCCTGCATGAAGACATTGATAATCACTGCCGGCGATGTGGCCAGGCTGCGGAAACTACAGAACACATCATCAATGGTTGTTCGATAATGGCGAGTACGGCCTACCTCAAAAGGCACAATGACGTGGCGAAAATAATCCATCAAAACCTTGCGATTAGAAGTGGTTTCTTGGAGGAAAAACTTCCATATTTCAGATATGAACCGGAGGTAGTGCTAATGAGCAGAAACTTTAAACTGTATTGGGACCGATCAATGTCAACAGATCGGACAATTAACGCCAACAGACCAGACATAATTTGGATAGACAAATGCAGAAAGGTTGGATACGTTATAGATGTCGCAGTTCCACTTTCGGATAACGTGAATCGAACCATTAGTGAAAAAATATCTAAATATGCAGACTTAGCGTTTGAAGTAAAGCAAAGGGAACATCTAACAACTGTGCAGACTATCCCAATTGTGATATCGAGTACTGGAATTGTGGTAAACTCTGTTTCGCAACATCTCGACGAATTAGGGCTTTCATCGCATTTACATGAAATGTCGAAAGCCATTGCCTTGGAAACATGCCGGATTATGAGGATGTTTTTAGGCTGATGTTACGCCCCACGTCGTAAAACAGTGATATGTGGAAATGATCAATTATAACTTTTATATTATAAATTCAATACTATTCACTATATTTCACTTTAATTTAATTCAAATCAAATCAATTCAATTTAATTTAATTTAATTTAATTCAATTCAATTCAATTCAATTCAATTCAATTCAATTCAATTCAATTCAATTCAATTCAATTCAATTCAATTCAATTCAATTCAATTCAATTCAATTCAATTCAATTCAATTCAATTCAATTCAATTCAATTCAATTCAATTCAATTCAATTCAATTCAATTCAATTCAATTCAATTCAATTCAATTCAATTCAATTCAATTCAATTCAATTCAATTCAATTCAATTCAATTCAATTCAATTCAATTCAATTCAATTCAATTCAATTCAATTCAATTCAATTCAATTCAATTCAATTCAATTCAATTCAATTCAATTCAATTCAATTCAATTCAATTCAATTCAATTCAATTCAATTCAATTCAATTCAATTCAATTCAATTCAATTCAATTCAATTCAATTCAATTCAATTCAATTCAATTCAATTCAATTCAATTCAATTCAATTCAATTCAATTCAATTCAATTCAATTCAATTCAATTCAATTCAATTCAATTCAATTCAATTCAATTCAATTCAATTCAATTCAATTCAATTCAATTCAATTCAATTCAATTCAATTCAATTCAATTCAATTCAATTCAATTCAATTCAATTCAATTCAATTCAATTCAATTCAATTCAATTCAATTCAATTCAATTCAATTCAATTCAATTCAATTCAATTCAATTCAATTCAATTCAATTCAATTCAATTCAATTCAATTCAATTCAATTCAATTCAATTCAATTCAATTCAATTCAATTCAATTCAATTCAATTCAATTCAATTCAATTCAATTCAATTCAATTCAATTCAATTCAATTCAATTCAATTCAATTCAATTCAATTCAATTCAATTCAATTCAATTCAATTCAATTCAATTCAATTCAATTCAATTCAATTCAATTCAATTCAATTCAATTCAATTCAATTCAATTCAATTCAATTCAATTCAATTCAATTCAATTCAATTCAATTCAATTCAATTCAATTCAATTCAATTCAATTCAATTCAATTCAATTCAATTCAATTCAATTCAATTCAATTCAATTCAATTCAATTCAATTCAATTCAATTCAATTCAATTCAATTCAATTCAATTCAATTCAATTCAATTCAATTCAATTCAATTCAATTCAATTCAATTCAATTCAATTCAATTCAATTCAATTCAATTCAATTCAATTCAATTCAATTCAATTCAATTCAATTCAATTCAATTCAATTCAATTCAATTCAATTCAATTCAATTCAATTCAATTCAATTCAATTCAATTCAATTCAATTCAATTCAATTCAATTCAATTCAATTCAATTCAATTCAATTCAATTCAATTCAATTCAATTCAATTCAATTCAATTCAATTCAATTCAATTCAATTCAATTCAATTCAATTCAATTCAATTCAATTCAATTCAATTCAATTCAATTCAATTCAATTCAATTCAATTCAATTCAATTCAATTCAATTCAATTCAATTCAATTCAATTCAATTCAATTCAATTCAATTCAATTCAATTCAATTCAATTCAATTCAATTCAATTCAATTCAATTCAATTCAATTCAATTCAATTCAATTCAATTCAATTCAATTCAATTCAATTCAATTCAATTCAATTCAATTCAATTCAATTCAATTCAATTCAATTCAATTCAATTCAATTCAATTCAATTCAATTCAATTCAATTCAATTCAATTCAATTCAATTCAATTCAATTCAATTCAATTCAATTCAATTCAATTCAATTCAATTCAATTCAATTCAATTCAATTCAATTCAATTCAATTCAATTCAATTCAATTCAATTCAATTCAATTCAATTCAATTCAATTCAATTCAATTCAATTCAATTCAATTCAATTCAATTCAATTCAATTCAATTCAATTCAATTCAATTCAATTCAATTCAATTCAATTCAATTCAATTCAATTCAATTCAATTCAATTCAATTCAATTCAATTCAATTCAATTCAATTCAATTCAATTCAATTCAATTCAATTCAATTCAATTCAATTCAATTCAATTCAATTCAATTCAATTCAATTCAATTCAATTCAATTCAATTCAATTCAATTCAATTCAATTCAATTCAATTCAATTCAATTCAATTCAATTCAATTCAATTCAATTCAATTCAATTCAATTCAATTCAATTCAATTCAATTCAATTCAATTCAATTCAATTCAATTCAATTCAATTCAATTCAATTCAATTCAATTCAATTCAATTCAATTCAATTCAATTCAATTCAATTCAATTCAATTCAATTCAATTCAATTCAATTCAATTCAATTCAATTCAATTCAATTCAATTCAATTCAATTCAATTCAATTCAATTCAATTCAATTCAATTCAATTCAATTCAATTCAATTCAATTCAATTCAATTCAATTCAATTCAATTCAATTCAATTCAATTCAATTCAATTCAATTCAATTCAATTCAATTCAATTCAATTCAATTCAATTCAATTCAATTCAATTCAATTCAATTCAATTCAATTCAATTCAATTGTCAAGTAGCCTTCGTTGCGAACGGTCGTGTTTTTTAACAGTGCGGAAAGTTGTAAAGCAAAATAAAGTGAAATGAATCTGTTGCAAGTGAATAATAACTCTCTTTGCAATCAATGTTTCAAATCGCTACCGGCGACATTTGTAAAATGTCACGGATGTGCATCGGGATACCATTTTAATCCATGTTGTCCTCTTGCGGAAGGCACGTACGCCGCGATGAACAGGGATAAAAAATTGGATTGGAGATGCCATAAATGCAAGCCGCGCAGCAGATCGGCAAGCAACCTCTACCAAACTTTGGTTTACGTTGAAAACCAAAAACAACAAAGAGACGAGGAAGAAGATAATGAAGAGAGAAGCAAGCGTTTTAAAAACACACAAATTTCAGCAAATAGTGATCAAAGTGAGAATTCAGATAAAAGTGATTTAAAGAGAATTTTGGAAACTGTAGAAAAAACTGCAGCTAGTATTGTCTCCATGAACTTAAAACTTGAATCACAACAAACAACATTAGCTCTCATAAACGAGAATCTCACTAGTTTGAACAAACAAGTGTTTGATTTACAACAACAAAACATAGAAAAAGACAAAAAAATAAACGAAATGGACGCGCGCATAAACAAACTAGAACAAAAACTAATTGAGAAAAACATCGAAATAAACAATGTCAAAAATAGCGAGATGAGTGTAAAAGAAGTGGTGAAAAAAATAGCGGCAAATGTTAGTGTTGATGTAAGCGAAGCTGACATTAGCGACGCATATCGCACAAAGAAGAATAACAAACTAGTAGTGGAGTTCTCCTCTCTCCATAAAAAAAGAGAAATCATGAGTAAGATAAAAAGACATCGAATTGAAGCAGGTGATATTAACAAAGAGCCAAATGACAACAGCTTCATATATGTCAACGATCAGCTGACTGCCAACAATAGGCGTGTTTTATGGATGGCCAAAACAAAGGCAAGAGAAATGAATTGGAAGTTTGTTTGGGTTAAAAATGGAAATGTATTTGCAAGAAAAAGTGAAGGTTCCCCAGCTTTAATAATTAATAACACATCGGATATTGAAATGATATGTCAATCAACTTAATAAATTTTAAAAATTTAATTAATTTAAAAAAAAGAGCAGTTTTAAATAACAGAGACTCTATAAACAAAGTTTAAAATAATAAGAAAAAAGACCTCGATACAATTGGACATTTTTTATGCCACTTTTGCCTATTTTGGCGCTAATTTTGTAAAATATAAAATTTAATAATTAAGTAAGAACACAAAGAAAAAATTTAAAACATAAAACAAAAAATAACATACAACCAAAATAATAAATACAAATAAAAAGATATTAAAAATAAGTAAATAACTCAAACCATGCACACTGATGTAACCAAAGTAATCGATAGTTTTCACCAAATTGATGTCAAACACCTCCATAGTCCGTTGTCGCTTATATGTATGAACATTCGCTCTCTACGCAAAAATTTCATAAACTTCCTGGTCAATATTAATAAAATTATCAGCGATATTAAAATAATAATATTAGTAGAAACAAATATCACAGACGATGAAAACAGTTTCTATAAAATAGATAACTTTAGCTCTGCTTTCCTAAACAGAGAAGGCAGAGGTGGTGGAATTGCCATATACGTACGGGAATCCATCAATTATGAAATATCGCAAATGAACACGGAATTTTTTGAGTCGCTAAAACTAGACCTAACAATAAATAATAACATTTACTCCATTCTTCCAATATACCGAAAACCGTGCCTAAATCCAAGCTCTTTTATAAATGAGCTAGAACAAATTGTAAACAAAATAAACAAAAAACAAGCAGTGATAGTTGTTGGAGACATAAATATTGACATTGCAAAGGAGAGTGCGATAACAACCAAATACATTGATATGTTAATGTCAAACGGGTTGCACAGTGCAGTAAATGGAACAACAAGAGAAGATCTTAACAACAACACAAAAACATGCATAGATCATATTTTTATCAGAAGCAGCAATGCAACAACAAATGTTCATGGAGCTATAATTACAACAACAATATCAGATCACTACTCAATATTCGCGTGTGTAGAAGAACAAAACAAGAAAGAAAACGAATGTCAAAAATGCAGTCAGGGTTCAGAAATCAACACTTATAAAGTAAATAAATATATAAAAGATGTAAACTGGGATGAACTAGTGTGTGATAGTAATAATACAAATGAGATGTATAACAAACTAAAAAACAAAATCAGTGACATATACGAAAAAGCAAAACAACCCAAACGTCCATTAAAAAAAAGAAATCCTTATCCGTGGTTAAACGATGATCTTATCCGTTACTGTGATTTTCGGGATAAGCTTTATAAGAAGTGGAAAAAAAGTCCCAACAACAAAAGAAAGGAAAATGAATATAAAACGTTCAACAATCTTACAAACAAAATAATATTTTACACCAAAAACGAATATCGTAAGCGAGAATTTATAAAAAACAGATATAATATGAGAGGAACTTGGGATATAATAAATACTATAATTGGCAAAAAAGTTCAGAGCATTGATGAAACACTAATCAAAAACTTTAAAAATGAAAATTTAAAAACAGTGTCTGAAAATTTTGCTACAAAGTTTAGTGAAAATGTTCTGTCCGCAATACATAAATGTGATATTAAAACTATAAACTGTACCGGTGCTAGAATCTCAAAAACAATATATGTTACACCAACAAATGAAATGGAAATTTACAATATCCTTAAAACCTTAAATATAAGAAAAGGCGCTGGTGTAGACGGAATAAGACCAAAAGATTTAAAAAACAATGCAGAGGAATTAACTCCTGTATTTGTTAAACTTATTAATACAAGTATCGATGAGGGTATAATTCCTAAAATACTTAAAACTTCGCTCGTTAGACCCATCCACAAAAAAGGTACACGATCAGACTATGACAACTATCGTCCCATCTCCATACTGTCAGTTGTTGAAAAAGTACTTGAAGAAGTAGTGGTACGGAGATTAAATGATTTCCTGACAAAAAACAAAATCATAAGCAAAGATCAGTACGGGTTCCAGAAAGGTAAAAATATCAATAAACTGCTAGGTAACTTCTCGAATCACATAAATAGATGCCTTAATAAAAACAATCACTGCTTAGCTCTATTTATTGATTTTACCAAAGCGTTTGATACCTTATCGCATACAAATCTACTACAAATACTAGACCGATCTGGAGTAAGAGGTCACTGCCTGAAGTGGTTTCAGGATTACCTCGAATGTAGGGCGTTCCGAGTTAAGATACAGAACAACATCAGTAGAGAAGTCAACTCAACATATGGAGTACCTCAAGGATCCAAGCTTGGGCCTATCCTTTACATTATATACGCCAACGAAATGCTAACTATGCTCAAACACAGCTCAGTATTCGCCTATGCGGATGATACGGCAATCATCGTAGCACATGAAAATATTGATGTGGCAGCCAAAATCTTGCAGCAAGAACTAAACATAACCGCTAGATGGTGCCACGATAATGGACTGCTGATAAACTCCTCCAAAACCAAGGTTATGCATATAAAACCACCCCATATCAGATACTGCGATATAAAACTAAAATTCCATAGCACAACTTGCCTTCATACGACGAACATAGACACACAAAACGACGAAAACGACGCATGCTCCACATATATCGAACTCGTTAATAATTATATGTACCTCGGAGTTAACGTCGATCACAATTTCAAATGGAAAGACCACATCGTAACAGTACAGAAAAAGCTGCGCAAAGTTTCTTATATTCTTTACCATTTGAATAATTCCGCACCATTGTCCGTTGTAAAGCAGGTTTACTACTCATTAGCCGAATCTTATGTAAGACATGGGATAACAGCCTGGGGAAATGCCCCATATTGCAGACTGCTCCAGCAAACTCAAAACAGACTGATTAAAATCCTTATGAAAAATCAAAACCGAAACCAACTCAATTTAATACCACAAGATAACACACAAACCAACTACAATGATAATCAAATACAAAACAACCGAACACATTTCAACCAACAAATAAGTTCATCTGATCTGAACCTACAACAATTTCAAAAAACCCAGAACATTTTAAACATTAAAAGCATTTACCAAACCACACTACTGAACGAATTTGATGACCCAAGATTTTTGAAACGCATTGATCATCATCACAATACACGGCTCAACGTAGAAGGAAGATACAAGATCCCCAGCCATCACAACCACTATGGAAGATGTACTCTAGATGTCCAATTGCCTACTATTATTAATCAAATGCCACAAAATATTTTTAATATTAGAAATAAGTTTAAAAAGAAAAAAATTATAAAACAATATTTCATAAATTCGCAATGAAGCGAAATATATTTCACAAAAACTGAATTATGAATTCAATTCAATTCAATTCAATTCAATTCAATTCAATTCAATTCAATTCAATTCAATTCAATTCAATTCAATTCAATTCAATTCAATTCAATTCAATTCAATTCAATTCAATTCAATTCAATTCAATTCAATTCAATTCAATTCAATTCAATTCAATTCAATTCAATTCAATTCAATTCAATTCAATTCAATTCAATTCAATTCAATTCAATTCAATTCAATTCAATTCAATTCAATTCAATTCAATTCAATTCAATTCAATTCAATTCAATTCAATTCAATTCAATTCAATTCAATTCAATTCAATTCAATTCAATTCAATTCAATTCAATTCAATTCAATTCAATTCAATTCAATTCAATTCAATTCAATTCAATTCAATTCAATTCAATTCAATTCAATTCAATTCAATTCAATTCAATTCAATTCAATTCAATTCAATTCAATTCAATTCAATTCAATTCAATTCAATTCAATTCAATTCAATTCAATTCAATTCAATTCAATTCAATTCAATTCAATTCAATTCAATTCAATTCAATTCAATTCAATTCAATTCAATTCAATTCAATTCAATTCAATTCAATTCAATTCAATTCAATTCAATTCAATTCAATTCAATTCAATTCAATTCAATTCAATTCAATTCAATTCAATTCAATTCAATTCAATTCAATTCAATTCAATTCAATTCAATTCAATTCAATTCAATTCAATTCAATTCAATTCAATTCAATTCAATTCAATTCAATTCAATTCAATTCAATTCAATTCAATTCAATTCAATTCAATTCAATTCAATTCAATTCAATTCAATTCAATTCAATTCAATTCAATTCAATTCAATTCAATTCAATTCAATTCAATTCAATTCAATTCAATTCAATTCAATTCAATTCAATTCAATTCAATTCAATTCAATTCAATTCAATTCAATTCAATTCAATTCAATTCAATTCAATTCAATTCAATTCAATTCAATTCAATTCAATTCAATTCAATTCAATTCAATTCAATTCAAAAAAAAAAAAAATATACACTTTAACATGAAGTGCTGAAGTGACTTGCGGCCGAGACCACCGTCATGTTCAGCTTAAATGGACCCCAGCTCGCGCGGTATCTGGGGGGGAAAGAGGCGTGGGTAAAAATATAAAAATATAAAAATATAAAAATATGACGCTTAGTAATAAGTTACGTGATACTCAAACTTGCCACTCATTGCGTGGCCTCGGCCTTAGATAACATCAATAGAGACAAACATATTTATGTTATTGTGTGAAAATTATTTTTATTGTTTATAATCTAACATCAAAATTCCAACTTCATATTACCTTATGAAAAGTACCGAAAATAATTATAATATATTTCAAGACACATTTTTGACATTGTGAGTTTGTTTCTTTTAATTTGGAATGTGCCAGAGACACACTTTTGTTTATAACAGAGTATCCTGCCGTAACCACCTGACAATGCAAAACATGTTTGAAACCACAAAAATACAAACTGTCTACTAAGCTACCGTATTGGCCGCAGAATGCAATTTGGCGTCCTATATTCCAGCTAAACTTAGCATGACCACATTTCGTTTTCATTTCACATTCACCCCAACTTGTGTGTATGCAAATCCTTTTACTCATCCAATATATATGCTCATATATCTATGTATATGTTTATGACTTGTCTCGGCAACATGTTCCATTTGGCACTGCAACACTTTACAACCCAAAAACATTTATGAGTAACAAATCTGTACATCTCTCATCCACCAGGGAAACATAACATTTTGTCTGGCCCGTCGTCCCCCAACTAAATTATAACAAAGCGACATGCAAACAGTTTGCTTTACATAAAATAGTAGCAAACTTAAATGCGCCACCACAACGCTACACAGAAAAACAGTGCTAAATGTTGCATGCAACATTTTAAATTTGTAACATGTTTTGAAGACAGAAAACGAACGAACGACCAAAAGACTGGCGACCAATGAATGATGACATGAAAATCAGGTGTTATAAAAATTTCAACATTAACCACATGAAAAGAAAATTATATACGCAAACTGTGGCCAACAAAAATAAGACAAAAAAACGGCTGGACAATAAACTACATTCAAAACAGTAACACTATGAAATTAACATAAATATGTTTGTGGTCATGATGGCGCGGGATAAAAACAAACTAGAACGAGCACATCTATCTGACCAACTGAATATGAATATTCAGTGACTTGAGAGTGGCGATGAAAGACGCAGAAGTCAAATGAAATTTTGGTTTCTTTAAATTTTAATGCCAAATTAGAATCAAATTAAATTGTATCGATTGTGTGTATCTTAATAGAAATGTGATAAACGTGTTAAATTATGAGTTCATGTTACCAAAAATAACGAAACTGAGTAATGGCGCAGAACGAGGGGAGGTTTAGAGAGGTCAAGTTATGGATAATACAATAAAATAAGTAGGAAAATGTCAGTAATATATGTGAGTCTAAAAATATAAGCTAGTTACTTTACATAACATGCGAGAAACTATCCCTTATCTCATTTATGAGATACAAAGGGAAAATATGGGTTAAGGTTAATATTAATGTGCCTTATACTTAAAAATTTCTATATTTCTTCTATTTCTATCTTATGTTTATTACAGTTTAAAGTAACACTTGAAGTACTGTTCTCCAATCTGACAATTGTACATAGTACAATTTTTATATTGTAGGGGGCGTCTAAATTATTATTACTCATATTAAGACGTATGAGTTATGATCATATTATACATAACGTATACACTTCAAAGCACTAGTCTAAATCTCTTATCGTCTTTTCTTCCCCATTACAACCCCACCTCGTCGTGTGCATGTACGTAATACTATAAGGAATCGACTATCCGAACATCGTTGCTGCTTAATTTCTCTAACATCTGTATACAATTATATAATGTGATAACACTCATCTCGTATTAACATATTTAATTAATTCAGACCGTTAATCATTTGAAATTATGAATATGTTGAGTTGAAAACGACTAAAAAACTACTCTAATTTGGTTGTCAATTTTCGTTTGGAAAAAATATATTTCAAATGAACTGAAATCAACACCACGACAACCACCAAAGACCGCCACTAAGCGGACATGATCTACGGTAGTAATAAATGGACTAAAACAGCGGGTACTGGGGGGCAATGGGCAGCTGTAAGCCATAGTGGAATGACAATGATTTTATCTTGCCGATTGAAATGGATACAAATAATACCATAATTAAGGCGCCAAATAACAAAAAGCTTGAACTTGTTAAAAGCTTATTATTATCGCAAAGATTTATGGGATCAGAAAAAGCAAAACCAAAATGCGAACAAACCGACTAGCGACAACAACAGCAACACCAACACAATTTATTTTATATCATGAAATATTCATATTCATACGAGCTACATACGAGTCAAGCTTGCTGATAGAGCTGTTGCCGTTGTTGTGTCTATAGTCAAAGATTTAATAGGAATTTAAAACAAATTTCAGCAACAGCAACCAACTAAAATTAAAATAAATTTTAATTAAGGCACCATAGCACAAGAAAAAAAAAACAATATTTATAATAACATTAAATTCAACACTAATTATGCACAACACAAAGTGAGGTAGATCTACAGCGCGACCTATGTGGAACAGGTAACAACGCACTGCACATTGATTGACGAGCAGTCACTTGTGCTTATGTGCGTCTTCAGCCTTGCGGGGCAGAGACTTTAAGATTGCGTGTCCAGTTTTAATGTCAATATTTTCTGGAATTTTTGTTTTTTTTTCCATTCTGTTTACCACCGAAAGACAAAACAAATCATAAAAATCGCTGAATATTAAATAAATATGCACTGATTTAATTTTTTATCTCAATTTAAGATCTTTAACGTACGAAGTAGATAACTTCTTTAGCTGGTTCAAGATGACGACGACGATGATGCTGCTGCTGATACGGTTGGAAGGCATCCCGCTGTGCTCGAAGTACAACAAGTTGTTTTTTATGGGGTTTTATCATTTCATAATTAAAAATGGTGCAAATTCGTGGGATGACGTACAGATATGCGATAGAAATGAATTAAAATCGAGTTGGGCAAAGAAGGTGAGGGTTAGAGGATGATCCAGTAGTTTATGATATTAATATTAGCTAGTTATCATAATATAGTAAGGACTGTTAGGATAGATATATTTACCCTCCAATTCAAACATTTATGCTCTATTTCTGCCAAATCCCGTTTTATTGATTTATTTTTAATCTTAAGGGGACTGCAGTAACTTTTTCCCACATTTAACCGTAGCAATGTCTTTGCCATCAGCTTTAAGAAACAATATTTGATTTTTCTAAAAAAAGGTGTTGGTCTTGTTTTTAGCTGATTGAGAAGATTGTAGTGACATTTCATATTTTTCTACCAGGGTTTAGGTTTGGGACACATGTGGTCTGATACAAACCAGTTCACACTACTTACTTACTTACTTACTTAAGTGGCCCATTACAACTTACAAACATGGTTCATAAGTTTGAGGCCTGAAGTACTAAAGAATTCGACACGCTTCGGTCTTGTGCGTGTGTTCTCCAGTTAGCCCTACCAGATGGTGGCACGTCGCCTACCTCTTGGTCCTTCCAACAGAGTTTGGGTCTCCCTGCTCTGCGCCGTCCTTCAGGTTCGCCTTCAAACACCTTTCTCGCTGGAGCATTTACATCCATCCTTGCAACATGACCCAGCCATCGTAGTCGTTGCATTCTGACTCTTTTAGCTACGTCGATGTCGTGGTAAAGCTCATACAGCTCATGGTTCATCCGATGGCGAAACTCGCAGTCGACACAGATAGGTCCATAAATTTTTCGGAGTACTTTTCTCTCGAATACTCCCAGGTTTTGTATGTCCGTTGTCGTAAGCACCCATGATTCGGCAGCATACAAAAGAACGGGTAATATTAGCACCTGGTAAAGCTGTTTCTTAGTATTCCGAGATAAGGTGGTATTACTAAAGTGCTGCCGAAGTCCGTAAAAACATCTATTGGCTAGCACTATTCTCCGCTTAATTTCTTGGCTGACATTATTTTTCTTATTGACGGAAGATCCGAGGTAGGTAAATTCATCTACTACCTCAAAACAATAATTTTCAACGTTGACGCTGCGTCGCCATCGAGAGGACTCCTTGTTCGTCGAAATCATTATTTTTGTTTTGTCCTCGTTGACCGCTAAACCCATTTTTGCCGACTCCTTTTCTAGGGATGAGAAGACTGCAGTAACGTCCCGATATCTATATCATCGGCGTAGGCTAGTGGCATGTGGCTTTTGTGGAATATGGTGCCAGACATGTTGACACCAGCCTTTCTCATCACCTTCTCCATAACTATATTAAATAGTGTACAGGACAGGCTATCGCCCTGCCTGAGACCTCTTTCCGTGTTGAATGGTTCAGACTGATCCTTACCAATCTTAACCGAGGATTTGGTGTTGTCTAAGGTACATTTGCAAAGTCGAATCAGCTTTGCAGGAATACCAAACTCAGACATGGCCTCATAAAGCCTATTCCTTATCGGAGAGTCGAAGGCAGCTTTGTAGTCGACAAAGAGGTGGTAGGTGTCGATCTGCTTTTCATGGGTTTTTTCCAGGATTTGTCGTAAGGTGAATATTTGATCCGTCGTAGATTTGCCAGGTCTAAAGCCGCACTGATATGGTCCAATTAGTTTTTCTACAATTGGCTTTAGACGTTCACACAATATGCTTGAAAGGACCTTGTACGCAATTGGTAATAGGCTTATTCCACGATAGTTCTTACATTCACTACGATCTCCTTTCTTGTATATGGGACATAACAGACTGAGACTCCAATCCCCGGGCATGCTCTCCTCTTGCCAGATGTTCTCCATGAGCTGATGCATGCTCCTAATCAGCTCCTCCCCGCTAGCCTTAAACAATTCAGCAGGGAGACCATCGGCTCCAGCAGCTTTGTTGTTTTTAAGGCGGGAGATGGCCATACGTATCTCGCTCTGGCTCGGAGGTGGACAGTTAATACCATCGTCATGGATTGGAGCGGGGTCTTCTGGAGTGGTGTCAGTATCCAGTAAATTACTAAAGTGATCTCTCCATATCTTCAGAACGTTATCCGGGTCCGCACTAGCTGACCATCGCTGTCCTTGCAGGAGGGCAACCCTGTTCCACGCATTCTCGCTTTAACTCTCTTGTAGAATTTTCGGGCTTCCCCTCTACTTCGGAGCAACTCAGTGCACTCATCCTGCCTCTTCTTCAGCTCCTTCTTTTTTCTTCTAAAAAGACGAGTTGCCTGTCGTCTCTTCTCCCTGTGCCGTTCACGTACAGCTCTCGTTGCCATTGGCTGCAGTTTTGGCCTGTATGCAGCATCCGTCTCTCTCGTGGCATTGCGACATTCATCATCTTGAGACGGCTTTGAGTACCCAAGTACGCTTCTCGCAGTCCGTTATATGGAGTCGGCTATATATTGTCACTGCAAGGTTATATTATCAGGGGTTGGAGCATTCCGCAGCAGTTGAGTTAGGTGGTTGGAGTAGGCGTCCGCTACATCTGTGGTCCGCAGTTTACCGATGTCCAGCTTTCGTTGTGCCTGGTTACGTACGTTTTTCGCCATGCTTAGCCTAGTGCGTACCTTAACTGCGGTAAGGAAGTGATCGGAGTCAATGTTCGCACCCCTGATCACTCGTACGTCCAGAACACTCGATGCGTGCCTTCCATCGACTACCACGTGATCTATCTGATTCCTCGTCAAATGATTTGGAGATAACCATGTTGCCTTATGAATATTTTTATGGTCAAATCTAGTGCTGCTAACTACCATATTTCTTGCCGCATAGAAATCAATCAGTCTGATGCCATCGTTCGACGTTTCGGTGTGCAGACTGAGTTTTCCGATTGTAGGCTCAAATGCAGTCTCCCTGCCTATTTTAGCATTAAAATCGCGTAGTACAATTTTGATGTCATGGCTGGGGCTACGATCATATACATTTTCTAGGCTCTCGTAGAACTCGTCTTTGTCCTCATCGCTTTTCTCTTCTGTCGGAGCATGGGCACATATAAGTGTTATGTGGAAAAACTTAGTTTTGACTCTTATGGTGGCTATACGTTCACACACCGGGTTGAACCTTGAGACTAGGTGTCGCAGTCTCTTGCTAACCACAAATCCACAACCAAACTCGTGCTTGTCCGCATGACCACTATAGTAGATGTCGCACGTCTTCTTGCGCGAGCACCCGTGTCCCGTCCACCGGATTTCCTGTAAAGCGGTTATGTCAGCCTTGTATTTTTCGAGGACTTCCGCCAGTTGGATGGAGGCACCTGGTCTATACAGTGTTCTAACATTCCAGGTGCATATCCTCAATTCATGGTCCTTATTTCGTTTGCGGTGGTCGTCAACATTTTGGGGGGTCCATTTTATTCCTTTCTTACTTCTTTTCATTGCAATAGTTTATACGTCGGTGGCGGGTTGCAAGCCCAGCGCACCACGTCGCAGTTTTCTCCTCCTGCCAGGATTTTATTGCAGCCGCCCATTCTGGGTCAGACGCTGACCACACTACACTCTTGTGCTTAATTTGTGATAGAGAGAAAAGTATTAGAAGAGTAGTAATGGAAATGAAGATATAGACAAAAAAATTCAAATATAAATATAAAAATAACATACTAAAATATTAACGCCTCCGGGATTGTTGAGAAGACCGCAGTAACATCTCGCAGGGATTTGGAACTTTAGGAAATGTTTAACGAAAATCAATTGGCTCCTTTCAATCTTGTGAGAAGGCTGCCAGAGATTTTGGAACTTTGGAAAATGGAATTATGTAGTGGATATCCGACTATATCATCAACATGTTTTTGAGGCAAAAAGTAAAACCTAAGGAAATTTCTTTAAAATTTTTTTTTTAAAAATTGACCCCATAGCTTTCCTTTTAGTTTAATTCTTTAGTAATTCTCTAAGAAAAGGAAAATCGACTGGTTGAAGTAATATCCCGGAATTTTCTACATTTCTTAAGCCACCAGTAAAAACTTGGAACTTTGGAAAATTTATGTAAGAGATCATTTCATTTTTGGAAGAGACAATTCTTATGTTATACTCCTCAATTCCTTAGAAGGCTGCGATAACTTCTAGCAGTGATGTTAGATTTTTGAAAAATGGAAATTAAAAATAATTTATAATAAAAGTTATATGAAAATCATTGGGATATTTTTGAATTTCTGAGAATGCTGCAGTAATTAACTAAAGATTTGTCTTCGACGTTTCGTATTGAAATTATGTATACTTTAAACTGTGTAGAACACTATCACACCATGTCCACATTCGTGTTAAATGTTGATAATGCTTCTTGATTTCTAAAGAGGCTGCAGCAACATTTTGCAAATGTGAAACTTTTACTTTCGTTTTCTTAAGTGTAAGTGTAAATGGGGGTGATAGTCGGATTCAGGAGGTCAGTTTTCATAAGAAGCAGTCGTTTCCTTAGGAACAAACCTCTCCCCCCACTCATTTAAGTTAAACAAAGAAAAAGATGGGGACCCTCCGAGAAAACTGTACGTTATGAGGCTAAATGGGGTTTAAATTCGTATTCATCATTTTACATTAGAATCAGCAGTAGTAGTGTCTGTTCCGAATTTCATGCCGAGCAGCACAATTAATCCACAACAACCCAGTATGTAAATTTGATCGATGTGAGTCGGATAACACTACCAACCACATCGTCCGTAGCCAGGAAAGTGTGTATCCATTAGAAGTTTTAATGATTCGGTGCTGGATTGGGTCCTAAGATAGACTCCATCTTAATCGGGCAAAATCGTGGAAATCGATAATAGAATCGCACAACTTTATACACGTAGCTCTTTTTGAATTTCCAATGTCCCTTTTATAACTATTGAACAATTTTCTAAAAACTTTACAGTCGGTTACGAACATTACAGTCGATTTAAGTATTCGCTTTGCTCGTCAATATAAATCGCATCTCTCTCTCACTCTGAAGTAAACAGTTCCTTCTAATAATTCCATTTCGTACATAATGTATCATAATCTAATAATAGCAAACATCATTTGCTGCAAATACTAAACAGCAAACGAAACAAAACAAAAAAAAAACAACATCCTCACTAAATGAATATGTAAAACAAATCTATTTTAATTTATTGTATAATTGTAATAAACTCATGTTAAATAGCATCACCCTCTCTGTACTCTGTAGTTGTATGGATGGGTGCAGCGTTGTAGACTAGCAACGAAAGAAACAAAAGACTTAAGCAACATACCTTATTTGAATTTTGGAATTTTATGCCAGTCCACACACACACACTCACAGCCAAAGCGCATTTAAATAGAAAATTTTTTTTATTATAACATTTTCAATTGTACTTTTAGAAAAATATTCCCCCTTGACCTGTTGCAATGCTAATGATGCATTTTTCTCGAAATCATCGAACATAATGTTCGTGTTTTTGTTGTTGTTGGTTTGTTCACCCTCCTTCAGCATTTATGAATGCAAGTGTGGTCTGGTCTGGTGTGGCGGAGTGTTGGCTGCTGGGTGATATTGAAGATTGACAGTTGTATTAAAGTTTCGTTTCGTTTCGTTTTTTTTCCTATTTCTGAACAAATTCAAACACGTGTTTTATGACCATTTTGGGAATTTAATTGAATTTATTGTTTTCATCTTCGCCATCTTCCAACTTCATCTCTATTGAACATCGATCGATTGTCGATGGTGGTGGTGGCAGTTGGTGGTGTTCGTTAATAATAAAATAAGATTTATTGCATAATTGTTGGTTATGAAAAACTTTACAATGTAAGTAGACTGAGAATAGATCGTCGACACTACGCTATGTACGTACGTAAGTACTCTACAACCTAAGAAGACAAACAAATTAGAGAAGTCAGCAAAATAGCTTTAAATGTGATTAGTGATTAAATGACCGAGATAAAAAGCGAGTAGAGACACCTGAATGTAATAAAAGTTGGAGAAAAAAAATACACACACAAAAAATCAGGGAAGAAGTCTGATCAGCTGTGAAGGTTGTTAACTAAACGATGAATCGGCTGTCAATGACGACCTTGCCGGTGTAAAGTGTTGACTGAAGTGTTGGGTCGTTAAAAGGTTTTGACAGAGGCTATTTCAGTAATAGTATTGTAGTGGAAAAAAAGGCTCGGATATAAAAATATACATGTAAAATTTTTATTAATTTACAGGGGAGAATATATTGGTTCTTTGCGGCAAAAAAATACGTTTGAAAAGGTAAGAAAGGGAACGTTAGGGTTAGAAAGGCAGAAATTGTTTAATTTTGATGCAGCACATATAAAGGTCATATGCTTAAGAATGGTTATGTACCTTCTCTAACTATTCGTAAACTAGCTGACCTGGCAGACTTCGTCCTGCCTACGAAATAACGATTGGTCCATTACTTTGAAAAGTGCCACGCCTACTATACCGATCAATGCCATTGTTCGACAACATATGCACATTGATAACAAAGGAACTCATACAAAGTTGAAGAACTCTCGCTTTTACACTACTCCAGATATCTGTTTAGAAATATTTATTTTATATAGGAGGTGTTACGCCTAAACACACTGAACATATTACAATGCAATAGCTAGCGCTACCATCGAATAGGCCAAGCAAGCTTGAGCTATCTAGGAATAGGAGTCGACAATTGTGGTAGCAAGCTACCTTAATTGTTGGTCCTTTCTTCCAACCTAAAGAAACCTACTAGGGGTCCAACACATAGTGATCAGGCGGTAGATCCCAGGGGTCCTGATCCTCACGGACAAACTCACCGGTGGGAGCGCAGTTAAGCTGCTACCAATTTAATGAATTAATTAACCATACTTCACAGGATTGGTTTCCTATCGCAAAAAGGCAACAGACTGGAACTTTTACTTATTCGCGAGTAGTAATGCTTTAATATCAATACCCCAGCAGGTGGAACGGTCGATACTACGTTGCAAGCATATACAACCCTCACCAGTGGGAGGCGGGTTTAGTTCCAAACACCTTTAACTTGACGAAGGTGGACGGCATCCAAGTATTCATAATTTATAACTGAATTCAAGACGAAGGGCGCTATAGTCCTCCAGGTACAAAAGATATGGGGGCTACGCTGTTAAATGCATAGATCAGGTTAATAGTACGCTAAAGTATGTATATCAATGAGGTCATATGGTCAGGGCCACACCCATTGACCGATCTCCCGCCCATATTTCCTTAAAATATTGTATCTTTATGCCAAACTAATCCATACCAAATTCAAGAAGAACGGCATAACAGTTGTCCATATATTATCTAAAATAGGGTCCTATAGGTGGGGCCACGCCCACTTTTTATATCAAAATTTTTGAGAAAAATTCTATAAGGACATAGTTAAAAACTATTTTTGTGTTTTAAACATATAGATAGATTAAGAAATAGGTTAGGTTGAGAGGAGGATATAGACTACATCAAATCCAAAGAAATACACCTAGGCCATGTTGCTGGAAAAAACCCTTATATAGTGATCTATGAAGGTTATATCGTTCGATGCTCAGAAACACTAATTCCTTGGAAATTTCCAATTAGTATTCGTGAGGGATGTTATATCTGGAATAATATTGTTCCTAAGGTATTTCGAAGAAAACCTGGTAATGACAAAGAAAGTATTTCAGAGTTTCACAAATTTTGTGTAGTTGTGTACCATCACGTACTAAGCTCGGATTTGCTCATTCTGAGGAGGTTTCTCGCCCAGTTCTCGCTGGGGTTACACATATGAACTTTGTGGTTCTACGCACCGTTTTATTATTCCCAGTGGCATTGTGGGATCCTCTCCTCTCTCGTAGCGTCGAAGGGTTTTGTATTCATTAGTTTAACTTCTTTGAGTTGTCTTTCCTTGGCAGGAAATTTAGCTCTTTCGTTGTCGATTATTCCAGAGTGGCCTGGTACCCCAGTGGTGATGTAAAGCTTACTTCTGGGAGGTTATTCGGCTAATGCTCTCTTACAGACCAATACGCTCTTACATCCCCTAGTTTAGTGCGATCAGTGTATCATCATATTCCTACGGGTGTTTGCTCTAATGTTCTGTCTAAAATCAAAATTTCAACTTTCCCGACATATTCGGTGTCTGGTATGCGATCGGGCACGTCCGATGTTTGTGTATAGTCTTCTAAAGTGTCAACTATACATTGATGACGTTTTCTTTGGTCAGTTAACCTAAAGTTTAGAGGCGTTCGGTTGTAATTGCAGCCTTATATCTTATATATGTAAGGAGGAATATCTAGCAACGTCTTCAGAGCCTTGGTTGGCGTAGTGCTAATGATCCCAGTTATACCCAAGCAGCATGCACGCTTGCAGTGGTTTTAAACTACACTTTTGAAGTATATTGAAGTCTAATCACTTTGTATACCATCACCCTTAGGGATGAGGGTATATATCATTTGATACGACCCAAAAGTGTAACACATAGAAGGAGTGACTTTAGACCGTAAGGTTCCTTTGAACCGAATTCGATTCATGACTTTTTAAGTCGTTTGAGCCATGTCCGTCTGTCTGTCTGTCCGATTTGGACAAAAAATTGGAAGTCTTGCCATGCCCCTTCTGGTACCTCCCATACAAATGTACCTTTCCGCCCACTTTGTACAGGGAGTAATATTATCAATAAATCCAACGCGATGGTACCTAAATTCTTTATTTAGTAATGCTATAGCAGGATAGAGTTTTTGGAGAAAAAAACTGGAAGGTTAGCCACGCCCCTTCTGGTACCTCCAATACACATCTGGTACCGCCCACTTTAGAAATCAATTAATATTATAAATATACCTAACGCGATCGTGCCCAAATTCTGTATTTAGTAAAGTTCTGGCAGGATAAAGTTTAAGAGAAAAAATGTAGAAGTCTAGACACGCCCCTTCTGGTACCTCCCATACAAATGCACCACTTCGCCCACTTTAGAAATCAAGTAATAATATCAATATAATAGATACATTAGAGATGGAGTAATAATATCAATACACTCAACACAATCGTGCCCAAATTGTGTATTTAGCAAAGCTATAACAGGATAAAGTTTTGGAGACAAATTCTAGAAGTCTAGACATGCTCCTTCTGGTACCTCCCATACAAATGTACCTTTCCCACTTTAGAGATGGAGTAATAAAGCTATAACAGGATAAAGTTTTGGAGAAAAATTTTGAAAGTCTAGTCACGCCCCTTCTGGTACCTCCCATACAAATGTACCACTTCGCCCACTTTAGAAATCAAGTAATATGTAAGTCGGGCAACCCGAAACTGAAACTTTCTTACTGGTTTATAAATCCAGTGTGTCATACACAGAAAAAAATAATTATCGCATTTGAATACGAAATTCGCTGATCTGAAAATTTTTTTTTTTAATTTTCAACCTACAACAAATTTTGTCTTATTGAATACAAAATTTGTAAATCGTTTATCGAAAATATTTTTTTTTTCTTTCGATAAAGAAAATATCATATGGACTACAGAATTTGTAAGTTCTTTATCAAAAATAAGTTTATTTTAATTGATAAAAAAAATATCATATTGATAAGAAAAATTGTTGATTCAATTAAAACAATTCAACAAACGTGATCGTTGGGTTAACAAGTACATTGATCAATTTAGCAAATATTTGCTGGCTTGATAAAAATTTTTGTCAAATTGAAAAAAAAAATTAAATAATGAATTTATCAATCTAACAAAAATTTTTGTTAATTTTTTTTATCTTTTTGGATTTTTTTTTCCATTTATGAAATTTCGCTTTATTTTTTAATAAAAGAGTTTAAGTTTTAGTTTTGTTATTTATTTTTAAGTTTAATATTTTTTATTTAAGCGTAAAAAGTAAAAACTTAACAAAAGATAATCCATTTTTAATACATACTATTAATATACAAATATTTACGTTTATCCATTGGTAACATTTCGGGTTATTGTCTAATAAAAGATTTCTTAAAACTTAACAAAAAATAATTAATTTGTAATGCATATTATTAATGTACATATAAACTTTATTTACAGTTTTTAAGATTACAAATAATTAATTTAATTTTTGTGTAAAATATCATTAATAAAAGTTAGTACTTTAGAATTTTTTCTATTGTTATCTATTTCATAAAAAAAAGTTTGTACAAAATTGTAGAATAAAACGGATTCGTTTGGAAACTCTAAGTTGAAAACAAAGAAAATTTTAAAAAGAATATCAACAGCTGTTAGTATGTGTACCATCGGATATCTGATATCATCAAAATATACATATATTTCTTTAATATTAGTAAGTTCACCCAAAACTAACAATCTTGGCTGAATGTTTTGTTTTTGCAGTTTTAGAAGGCTCAATTTTATATTTATTTCTTCCATTGTTTCCGCTACTAAGGCAAACGAATCTTGTGAATCTGATACTGTGAACTTTTTTCTGGCTTTCGATCCATCTTTTGAACTTACAACCTTAAGCTGAGGTGGAAGTAAATAGTGAATACTATAGAAAATATAAAATACTTTCGATTCTATAAAGAAAAATAATCAGTTCAATTAGAATATATATGATTGTATGATTGCTAAAATAATAACTTACCTTCGTCATTTTCACGCAATTGTTTAAGCAGCGCTGAAGCTAATGAAGAGCTGGCCTTTGTTTGAAGCATTTTAAGCAATTTGCTTTCGGAACTAGACCATTTCAATTTAAGATCCTTTGCTAATGGGTATTTGAGCTTAAAATCGATGTCAATCTAAAGAAAAATTTAATACATTAAAAAAAACTGGCTTTATTTTTTTTTAAGACAGTTTTACAAGTTGGTAACCGGACGGCTTTACATATTCGGGCCATAATTTGAATATTTCGCATGAGGTTTTTGACTCATCTATTTGAAGAAATCGAAGCTGAGAGCATTTTCTCCAATATAAGTCCAGTTCTTCATTTGAAACTTTTCCGTTTCGAAGAAATTGAACGGCTAACGCAGAATCGGCTTCTGGGACTGAAATTGGGCCAAAAATTTTAATATGTGCTCTAAGGTGGTCGCCAAATCTTACCGAATGTGTCTTTCATATTTATACTAGATTCTTCGGTGTCGTCAAATATTCCCTTTGATAGCCGCTTAAGGTTAAATATTTTATTATAAAGTTTGCCTCTCTTGCCCGTGTTATAATATTCCTACGTGAAGATTCAAATGTTTCATAAAAAATAGCGTTTATTAGATCGAATTGATATTTCAGGAAAGCGTGGTGAAAAATTCAATGCAGAAAAACTCGGCGTTTATAAATTTTTACTCACCAATTTTTCTGAAGTGAAAATAGTACATATGTCTTTTTCCATATCAGCACACTGAGTAATGGAAAGCTTTATACCCTTGGCTTCGACGTATTTAGCAATAGTGTCTATTAACAAATTGCGATGCTCTTCGTGTAGGTAATTTTTCTTTTCATAGTATTTTAGTATTGCCTTTCCATGTTCTGTCCCTTTAAGAATGGCCATAACCGAAATAGATTGGTGGTTAGGAACAGCTGGAATTGTTTCTTCTTCTTCATTTTCACTGAAATGCTGATTTCTCCACTTCTCAAATTCGCATTCAAATGTCACCAAATCACCTATCGGAAGGCCATAGAACAGCAGATCTACATGTTTTGGTTTAAGCATTTTTAAAACTTTCATTGTTATGCGTTGATCTGCAAGGACAATTTTAATTAGTTATAGTATTTTAATTATTTTTGTAGTTTTCTAAAACTTACCTTTAAAATGTTTATATACCCAGGAAAATTTTTCAGAACTTGTTGCGAATGGTATTGATACTAGAATCGTTTCTTTTTTAATCGACTTTCTATTCTGTTTCTGGTTCTATATAACCGATTATGTACAACATGTTGCACCACAGATTCCGTAGAACAGAAATTGTGTATTCGTATTCGAAATAAGTATTTTTTAGAGGGTATTTATTAAGAAAAACTCAAAAATCTGAGTAAAAATATATTTCGAACTAGCACCCAATTGAAAATCAATGAAATTTCAAAAAACAGCATATGTAATTCAGTTATGTAGCAATTCATTTCATAACAGGTTCCATGAGAACATGTTGGTTTTGGGACAATTTCAAACATAAATAATATATTGTGCAACCGAAAGTGGAACTTGTTACTTATCAGTAAAAGCTGTTCTGTAATTGTTTCTTTGCAACAAAATATTTTGCTGGGTAGATGTTCTAAATTCCACTGGTTTAATAGTTCGTAAACATCATCTCCAGCAGTTGAAGAATGTTCCAATTGTAAATATTCCTTTGAATTATAATTTAAAATTAATATACACTTTGATAAAATTCCTTTAATTTAATAAAATTTTTGCCAAGAGAAGTTGATATTTTTTCTACGGGAGGACCTACTATTTCGTTGAAAGAAACAATTTCCAGAATAAGTGAAGATGTGCCAATTTCAAAAGCTCCAAAATGTCTATTATACTGACTGCTTACTTTTGAGCAGCATAACGCTATATTGTTTTCTGGTAGTTGTATAATATAAACAACTTGAAATATATTTATATCATTTTTAAAAGTACCAACAAAGCTTTTGTTGTTATAAATAGCACCCACTAGTTTTGCCTCTGAAAAAACAGCTATATTTTTATATTGAAGCATATTTGATAATTGGAGTTTTACTTTACTGTCTCTAATTTCTTTTTTAAAGACAGTGGCTTCAGAAATTTTACTATTTAAAATAAAATTTGCATATTTAAGCTGATGTTTAATAGCAAACGTTTTCGGAATATTTTTTCTCGAAGTTATTATATGGGCATATATTTTAAAATCTTTGTGTTTACCTTCAAATTTGAAATTCCAGAAGTTTCGTAATGGTCCAGACATGGCCATTATTCTTGGGTAGTGAAGTAAGATGTGAAATTTTGGGGTGAGGTTGCATTTAAATAATGTTTGGTAATTACTGACTACCGTTGTTATTTTATGTTTTACTTTTAAAATTAAAGAATCTGACACTTCGTAACACAACAAATCTTCAATAAGCTCAAAAAAGTTTAGCAAAAATTGCCAAATTTCGTCGCTCTGGGGAATAAACTCTGCAAAAAGAATGGGAAAATAAAAACAAAAAGACATCATTTGTCTGGCAGACAGTTTGAGCTTGCAGTTGTCTATCTCCTGCTGGGTAAGATTAAACTTTTCCGTTCCCTTATCACTTTTAAAATAAGAAAAATTTTTTATTCTAGTGTTTAATTCGTCTATAGTAAAATATTTAGCTTTTTTTACAAAGTACGCTAGAGCTTTACTCAGTATATTATGGCAAATTCCCTCATATATGTCGTGCATGACATCAACAGCAAAATTTTCTGTTGCATGAAATGAAGGAATTTCATTAAAAATACATTTTTCTGTTATACCAGTAGCACATATTGAGTCACTTTCAGTAGATTTTTGATAGTTTATTCTGTTTCTTAAAAGTGTATCATTTTCGACATGAGTTTTTTGAGCATCTATTTTTTTTATTTCGCAAAACCTGCAATAGTGGGTTGCCGAAAATGATTTTGAAAAGCCCAGAGTGCAATTTAGTCCTAAATTATCGCCTAACAAGAGACCCATAATAAAATGTACTTTTTTGGGTCCAGTTTTGGTACAGATTTCGATTCCGGATATTTCCATTTCCCTTATAGATTGCACAAGAGCATTCAAGCATTTATTACCATATTTTTTAAAATCTGCTGAAAGAACAGTGCAAGCAAGAAAAACTTCACTTAATTTCGAAGAAACTTGCGGCATACATGCGAAGCTGTAATAAAAATTACATACTGCCTGCTTTTTTGCTTTTGCCCCCAAAGCGTTATTAATAACAAAATCATCATTGTACAAAAAGTATGGTATTAGTATGTGATTTGGATATAGGGATTTTTTTTGCTTCCATAAATCTGACTGTATAAAATTTATTTTCCTTGGATTTTTTTCTACCGCTTCCATGTGAACAAGAACATTATCTAGACAATCGGCTTTTTCGAAAATTTTCTTAAACTGAAACTTAAGTGGCATAAGACATCCCTTTGAATTTAGTGAATCCCCAATTCCAAACGTTTCTATATTTTCTATGAGGTCTCGTTCAACCAATGATTTTTCCAGCATATAGTCTGAGTGTACATTCTTGAACAATCCTTTTATATCTGTTACCATTTTTGCTGCAAAGTCAGCACTGAGGACAACATTATTTATGCTTCCTTCTACAAAGTTGCAAATTGGAGATAAAATTAAAGTTTCTATTGATTTTTGTAAAGAAATAACGTCAGAACGACTGTAATTGTTATTGGAGTGTAACTGTATAATAAATCTGTTAGCCAACTCAATTACATTATTTAAAGATTTTTCATAATCAAATTTGTTATTAAAAATAGCTTCGTTGCATGGAGCTGTGTCTACGTTAAGATCACTCATTTCACAATTTTCATTACAAGTTGATTTCTTAGCTTTTTCCGACAAACACAAGTTGGACTGGAGTGGATTTTTCTTAAAATGGTTTAAAATATGTCTCTTAAAACTGTTCTTATTTTTAAATTTTGTATAACACTCATCGAAGTTGCAAATAAAGTCGACACAAACAGGTGTGTAATGTTGTTTCAGGTGGTCAAAATATGTAGAAGAAGAGCTGAACGTCTCTTGGCAAAATGAACATTTAACAACACAAACCATTTTATTGGTGAATTTAACGCATTCAAAATATATAAATATTTCTTGTTAGAACACTTTTCAATTAAAATTACACTTTACACATTAACGTCCGATCGCTTTGATGTTATCTTAAACACTAACTTATATTGGCAAAACAAACGAATTGCATCATTCTCTTCCGCACGTGTTCACTGCAAAAAAAAACCAAAACAAACTTAATCGTAAGCAAAGGAGCAAGAATGAACATGGTGAAGTTTTTTTGTTGTGACTTCTTTTAAATGCAATGTTCTAGCATAGTTACAACAAACAAATCACAAATGTAACGGAAAACAGACAAACAAAAATCATAATTTTATCCAATTGACTATTTTTTTATTCAACTTTATTTATCACTAATTTTTATCGAGTGCTATTTTTAAAAATTTTGTTTTTGACAAATATTTTAATCAAATTGACAAATGCCATTTATCAAAATAAATTTTGTTTTTGAATAAAAATATTGTTGGGAAGTTTTGCTTCCCAGTTTTTTCTGTGTAGCAGGAATTAGCCCCCTTTCCGTGCACATGGTTCTTCCAGAACCGATTTGCCTTGTGGATCCTATATGCTATGTGGCCTCTATATTTTCATTTCCGGGCAAGGGACAAAATTTCACCCTGTATTGTACCTCGAAAAACCCTTTTCCTGATAGTTACATCGTACATCTCCGGAGAGTTATATAGTTGATATCTCTTACTTTTATACGGAATTGCTGCTGGACAACGTGCAGCTAACTAGTCAAAAAAAAGTAGTATGTATTATCATTTTTTACTCTATTCAATTTTTTTTTCTCTCTCTTCAAACAATCCGTTAACATCCTTCCATTCACCGTTAGCTCAATGAAGTGCCCCTTCAATATTTCACACCGTTTACCTGGTGGCCATTTATCCTTTACAGCTCTTATATTTCCTCAAGCGAATCTCTGCTTACATTGATATCTTACGAAGAGGAGGCATTGTAAACAAAACAACACCTCCAAATCCACCTTCTTGACCACAAGTGGAAATAAAATGCTAAGAAAATTAAATTATGGAAACAATTTAAACATTGATTAATAAAACCTCACACGACTACAGAAACAAACGCAATGTCAGAGGAGGCACACACAGAGGGAGAGAGACAGAGAGATATAAAGAGAGAAGGGCACAAAAAGGAAGTTTAGTCATAGTCCGTAGTGTAGATCTAGAAACTGTGATAACAGCTAAAAGAAATATGAAAAAACAACAACAACAATAATATCACACAAATAGAGAAAACTAAAGTAAACAACAGACAGACAGACAAACAGCCACACAGATGGATGGACGGACAGATAAATGGGAAGAGAGACAGACTTACAGCTAGCTAGATATACTAGACAGACAACAAGAGCTAATCTTTCAATTAGAGACAATTTGTCAAATCGCTTGCAGCACATTTCTAAACAGACAACACTCAACTCTTTGTTGTTGTATTCCTTTTCTAAGCAGCTCATCTATGAAGCTTTTCTTTCATTACGCTGCACCAGAAAAAAAGGGGTGCAGCAGCTTTACAGTCAATGAGGACAGGAACAACAAAAATAACAACAAGAACAGAACGCACTTGCTTTACATTGAAAAAGGCCTAGAACGCTCATAAAATGTACAAAACGCAAAAAAAGGAAATCTTATAGCTAGCTAGACATTGTCGCCGATACCCCTGTGCTCTATGGCAACATTCTGCCACAGCTATAGTGACTGTTGGTAACTGTGACTGTTGTTGTTGTTGTTGCTGTTGTTATTGCTGTTACTATAACATCTTATAAGCCAGGCGCGTTCAATCAAAGTCCATTTATAGGCGTCGTATTACAAGCACCAACTAATCGAAATCATTTATCAACTCGATGGTGGCGGTGTTGATGGCATATAGGCACTAGGCACCATACAACAATAAACGTATCTCGCTTTATAACTCGACGTGTACCCCGTTTGTGACGCTTCCTGCTTTGCTTGGCCACCACCACCATCAACCACTTGGCAGTGCTATCGAATTGAATTCCTTTTATTCGGTTGGGTTTTTGTTGTTCGCTCCATCCGATATTGAGTAATGCATAATGCTTTATTTAAAGCTGCAATATGTCTCACACATTTATTAAAACACTCTATGAAAACTAAGAGTCCCCAATGAAGACCGCTCCGCATTGGCATTTTGTGGCAACTTGTGGCGGGGGGACTCCTTTTGTTGGCTAGTCTTGGTCTCACCGTGGCTGCTGCGCTGGTGTGAATAAGGCTGCTGGTGGTTGGTGTTGATGACGATCATGATGGTGTCGTTCATTGGTGACGTTAGTCGTTGAATGCCGTTGGTGTTGAAGGTGGCGGCGGCGACAGAGGCTGCAACGGTGTTATAGGTAAGCAATCAGCACCTATTGTGTGTCTTTTTGGGTGACGACGACATTTACATACTTACACACCAGTGGGTAACTGCATCCACGGGGGAAATACTGTGGGAGGGTTGATAATTTTGGAAAATATAACAAGGGCAAACGCGTAGGAGTTGAAACTAAGAAAGCAATTTGCTATTTAAAAAGGAGTTTATACAAAAAGTGAAAAGTTCTTTAAGTTTCAAAAATAACAAAGAATATTAATATGTCCCATCATTTTTTCATTTAAAATGTATAGACTGGGCCAAAAGTATGTTAACATTGTAATCGGTAGCTGCATCGGACAGTTGGAGTGGAGTGAAAGGCTATAAAAATGCAAGCGCTACCAAAGGGTTATGCCGAATGGGTGAATTTTGATATAACATATCACATTATACATTTTTGCAGCCATTCCCATTGTAAACCCCCCACTTATCATACCTGCCACCAAGTTCTAGTTTTTTACCGACATAACAGCCAAACATCAGTTGTAAACAATAACACACTGCCGCGCACACTACTCCCAACCATAGTGAGAGGCAAAAGGGGGAAAGAACAACAACAACAAAAAAATCCTATAAGAAATGATTAATTGGAAAATTATCGTGCGGGCTTTAGTGTCGTTAGTGTCGGCTATGAATACCGATCCAGGCTTACACATCCCCAGACTGGGGGAAAAGTGTGTGTACTAGTGAATGTGTTGGTATGCGTGTAATCGAAACCATGAAAAGTGTATTGTTGTGTATTTTGTTATGGATGATTTTTATAAATCCAAAAGTGTTAAATGAGGGAGAGGCATTTTACGATATGATAAAGATATTACAAAAGAAAATGGGGTCCTCTTATGCTTGGTGGCAGACGTGGAGCATAACCTAACCCATTGGTGAACGATAAAATGATATTTTAATAGGGATTAACATTAAAGAGCACAAAGTGTTATCATTTATATTGTATGGCAAGAAATAGCCCAAGCGATATGATCTGACATATCGTTAAGCAATTAGTCATATGTAAATTAGATTGGATTTTCTCTTTTACTACATCTTTTGTTGCTTTTTCTTTAATTATTTCAAATATCTTGTACATACAATTACCACATCACACCTTAGATTGGAAGTTGTTGGCGTTGATAGTTTGGTTAGTTTGATTTAATTGTATCATAATTCATAACATATTTAAAACTACGGGAGTTTAAGTGTTTTCCAACCAACCATTCTCTCTCTTTGGGGCTCAATTCAATTCGTCGTACAAAATACTTACAAAATTATTATTTGTATGTTGAACACAGCGTAATTGTTTTCAGGCGCGTACTCGCTTATGTGTACTACTCTGTACACATGTTGCGCTTTTGTTAGAGCATTTATACGCTCAATTCCTTAGCAGTCTACATCATGCTATTGCGTTATGGGGTTTTTTCTATTGCCCGAAATCGCAGCGGGAGTCTGGCATATATGAATCTGTTGGATTGAGAATAATATAACAATTTGTTCGAGTTTATGGTGTAATCAAAAAAAAGTATAGTTTGAAATTAAGATGTTGTTGATCATGAAATTTAGGAAAAAACTATGCGGCAGCAGTAGTAGTAGTTTATGGGTTTCTAGTTGTACTACGTACATATAGGATTGGTAGGAATATTGATAGATAGAAGGTAGCTAGAAAAGCGAATAGATGAGTTGCACTGCTTAACAGCATCCAGATATTAAATGTAGACAAAAACTAGGGGAGTAGAAAAGGATAGGTTTATTTTGCAGCCTCCTTCAGCATAGCCATGTAAGCTAATATATATAGGTCCTGTTGTTATACCATTTTAATATCTCGCACCAATTATTCTTACTCCATTTAGTCAACGTCGCCCTCCAGCCATATCGTAGCTCCGATTAAGGTGTGAATAGTGTCCGATGACCAAACTTCTCATAAGCAGGGTAGTGACAGAGAAGAAGCTTTGCGGTCTCCTTTGCTTCCTTATTGTTGCATCTGCTACAACCTCTTAGCGTGTTTGCCAGCCAGCCAGTGACCGGTTATCATGATGTTTCTAAAATGGAATCAAGACAGGTTTTATACAAATAGTTTTCTTTTCATAACCATAATAGGCCAAATATGTGGCGTCGCCGTGCAAGTGGGGTCTTTTTTTCATCTTTCCTTGACAGTAAGAGTGAGTTTCTCCTCAATTAATTGTATCTTCTTTGTAAGAGGA
This sequence comes from Muscina levida, assembly GCA_964034835.1. Taxonomy (NCBI): domain Eukaryota; kingdom Metazoa; phylum Arthropoda; class Insecta; order Diptera; family Muscidae; genus Muscina; species Muscina levida. Next base: position 145,964,581 of record OZ035883.1, on the reverse strand, counting down.
ACAACAGTGTCACAGTAAATTTAGCTCAAGAGACGCCTCTCATATTTGATCAATTCTCGAAGTGGTGTTGAGCTTTGTCCATGGGTCTGATCACCAATTTATATCCTGATTATGTTCTGCAGCTATTTTAAGGGTAATTTTTATGGCCTGAACTATTATACAGTAATCTGATAGTCTAATTAACAGTTGTAAATTCAACTTCCACAGTCGGATCTTTACATTGCCGTTTTGCTGGTCCTAGTCCAATTGTTCAGATTCCCGATTAGTTTATTGCCCAATATGATTCCAATGTATTTGGCATTCACTGAAAGTATAAGTGCGACTTCATTTAGTCTAGTTTTGGCAAATAGAAGGCTGTATCTCTAAGTAAATAGAACCAGTTCCCTTTTGCTCGGGCTTACACACAGCCCACAGTTGTGATACCATTTAAGTCGAAGTCTTAACGCAGATATTAAAATCTCAGTACTAGTAGCGTCAGCGCTGTCGAACTGTACACTGTGAAAATATTGTGGTTTCCCAACAATCGAACATTTTTTCTCTGTCTGTACTTGTGTGTGTTTTCTTGTCAGCGCTATCGAATTGTACACGGTGAAAATATTGAGGTCTAACAATCGTGCTCTCCCTACAATCGTTAAACATTGTTTATCTGTCTGTACTTGTGTGTATTTTTGTGTTGAAGTCGCAACAAGCGTGTGTGTTGTTGCATTCCTAACACTCAAACAAGGGCTGATTGTTTTGAATTAAACAAAACTTTTGAGTACGTGTGATGCTGCCGATCGTGTCTTTGTGAAAAATACGATTATTGCTAGGCCAGCGAGGCTATGAAATGCGTATCACTGCATTATGTCAAATTCAGGTTCGGATTCGGGTGAGATATTGATTAATGTTCCCTCGACGTCCAAGAAGGCGCCTAGAGTGTATTCCTTGCAGTTTAGGGATCCTTCTATAAGACTGTTTGTCGAATGTTAAGTAGTTTCGATGGATTTACCCTTCTTGTAGACATGCTGAGCATTGGATAGAGCCTCCGGTTTAACATTATGCTCTCCAAAGTTTTCGATAGGAAGGACGATAGGCTAATTGGTCTCAAATCTTTGGATTTACTATGGAATGCTGTATGGATTGCTGACATCTGGAATAAGGCTCTGAAGGTTGTCAAAAGGCAGAGCGTTAATATGTCGACGTTCTTTTGCAGGTTCCGGGGTGTCTGCAGTTGCTATGCTGTTGAGTCGGCCCTATCCCACAAACTGGTACTGTGCAACGACGATTGCCACTATCCGTTGCGGGAGTACCAGTCACCAGCTGAACTGCAAAGGATTAAAACTAGAAGTAGTTCGACTATGACGTTTCACCAGAGGCCTTTATCTGGTATGGATACACACGTGCAAGGTCTCCAGTGCGTGCCCTTGTTCATCTGTATCTTATTGATCTCTTTTAAAACTTTCCCCCAGCTCCCACCTGTAGTATCGACCGTTCCACTAATATCTAAAAGTTCCAGCCTGTTCTCTTTTTGTAAAAGGCGACTAATTCGTAAAGTATGGTTCATTAAATCACAAATTGATAGCAGCTTCACTGCGCAGCTCCCACCGCTGAGTATGGCCGACAGCGTGAGGATCAGGAGTCCCGGAACTAGTCTACCGTCTAATCGGTGGTGTAGACCACCTAGTGGGAGCATCACGAAGTTTATAGTTGATACCGAAATCTCTGGTGGAGTCTTCGGGTTCCTATGTGGAGTTGCATTACAACCCGGTGCTAAAGACCCATATAGTAGCAAAGGTGGTACGATAGCCTCACCTGGGGGGATATGTCCCACACTGGTATACCCAATTTGGTTTCTTTTGGCTGAAGAAAGAAAGTGCGGTAGATTGTTCACAACATTTTCGACTCCTATTCCCAGATAACTCAAGCATGCAATCGCATTGTAGTATACCCAGTTTGTCCACCACGCCATAGGTAAAGCCTTCACGGCGATACTCAAGTAGAACTGTAGTGGACTCTACGGGTAGCGGGAATAATTCCATCTAGTAACGGAGATTTAATAGGGTTTGAACTTTTGATACCCCACTGAACCCAATGATTTATAATCTTAAAAAAAAAACTTAATTTCCCTTTGCACCCCATGAATGAGGTATGGGATAGCTGCTCGCGTTGTTGTGAATTAACACGCTTTCTATTTTTAGATTCACAACTAACGGCACCTACTTGTTTATCGACGAATGCGAACGTCACTGTTTGAGAAGCTCTTACTAGACACGCCGATTGAATCGGCATTTTAATACGGCGAAGTTGCTGTCAACAACATTCGAGGGGAGCCGACAATGAAAGAACAATTTTTTTCAAGATGACTGGAGCCAGGTTTGAACATGCGATCTCCCGCATGGTAGCCGCGTATTCTAACCACTATGCCACGGCCGGTCCCAATGATTTATAATCGTTGTCGTTAAAAGCATTAGTGTCTGAGTTCCCCAAGACTGGTGATAACTATCCTAACAGCCCGGGAAGTCTGTTTCCATCATCACCTCGCTCTAGGTTGTCTTAACTGTCCATGAAATGTCTGTTCTCTGTATATACAATGGTATTGTTGGACATAAGGATATAATCTTGGGTAACCGACAAGTTTCCGAAGAGTTTTTCACACTACTGTAGAATTTAGTCCATGACTGCCTTTTGGCCTTTCTAATCAGATTCTTAAAACTGTTAATTAAAGACTTACCTATTGCCGAAAATCATGAGTAGAAAGGCCTTCTGAATTGGGAGAAACATTGGGACAAACATTGGCCTTCTGAATTGGGAGAAACATTGGGACAAACATTGACAAACACCTCCCTTGCTGCCTTCTCTTCCTTGACAAAAAGAAGGAAGGAGCATGAATGATCAATGTGTACACACACAAACACTTTCTACTTGTATTCTTTTTCACATACCTTCCGCAGACCTGTAAATGGAAAGGGTGTATGGAATGTCATTCATCGTGGCCATTGCCAAATAAGGACTTTTAAATGCGTTATATGAGGAAGGTCTCTTGTCAGGCCTGTCCATGGAATGCCTGAATCTGATCAAAAAAATCATGCATTGAGCATTGCTTATTTAAAAATCATTACCAAATAAGGAGTTACTGGAGTTACTGCGTTACATGAGTAGTGACTCTTTTTCTTGAGTTAATTTTAAGTTGCCAATTTTTCTTTCCATTTCTTTTCTTTACAAAAAATTTTCTTGAGTCCATAATTTGTGACACTTTCTGAAAGCCTTTGTGTCAACAAGCAGTATGTATAAGTTTATCTATAGAGAATTATTTTAAAAAGTTATCTGTATGATTTGTTATTAAACAATATATTATTCTACAGGAAGATGTTTTGTGACAGAAAATTTCTACACAATAAAATCTGTCATCACTTTTATTGGATGTAATGAAAGTGATAAGTGCGCCATCTATAGTATACTATTTAACCTATAGGTATACTATGCCACGAAGCTTTACTTAATCTTAATGTATGATATAAAGTCATTTACGGAACTGACAGTTAAAAACGGTTTCTTATTTAAAAATATTATTTATTTTCATACCCATATGTCTGTTACACGTTTGATATCTTACTGTGGTTAGACAACAAAATTTCTTTAGGTTGAAGTACAAACTAATCAGTCTGTATTTAAAGGTATAAACTATTTTGTCATAATAATAACAACAATTTCTATTTGCTGTCCTTTTTATAAGTATAATAAAAAACCTCACATTTTATAATAATTACTTTAAATTTAACTTTACCAGAAGAATTTGCAAAACAATTATCAAGAACATCATAGCTTTGTAGCGCCAAAACGTAGATTACACTATGCCACTTCCCCTTCAGTAATAATTTAATAAATTTTATCGATTTGAGGTTAAAGTTACGTCCATAAACCATAGACAACCCACCTCCACATTCAATCCTAATTCCTAGCGCCTTTGCTTTGAACTCTTAGCAGCTGAATGTTCCTCTAATTAACTTACTTCGCATCCCGTTAAGGAGAGTGTGGTGGTGGTGCTGGTCGTGGTAGTGGTGAAAAGCTATTAAAAGCCAATAGAGTCATAATGTGGCCAAAAGAAAAATGTGTAATTAAATTTTTGTAATCCCCTCAACAACGAGACATATTAGTGGAGGGGAACTATTAAGATAAACCGCAAATGAGTTTAATTTTCAATAAATCACACAAAGCTTTGAGTCAAGTTTACGACATAAATGTAAACAGTAGAGAGGAGTCAGGAAAGTTAAATAATAATAAAAATTAGGAAGAATATTAAAACAAAACAAATAAGGAAAATAAGAAGAATGTACACATATATGTTATAAGAAAAAAGTAAATTACGTTTTGATTATAGTTTTGTTTAATTAAAAATGTGGCTTAGTTTCTATGAATTTAGTTTCTTTTTTTTTCTCCTAAAATATTTCCCACGCTTTATTTTTAGACCAATCAATAATTATTTGCTCAATGTTTCGTGCTTTAATATAAATTTGAATAAAATTGTTCAAATCTTTTTGTTACTTTGCCCAATTGTTGCCCCCATTGAGGGTGATTGTATGTTTTGACAACAATTCAGACAATTCAAAGCTAATCAAAAAATGTTGAATGTTTTATGTCTGGCAAAAGAAAAAAAAATGTTAACACTAAAAGAAGAAAAAAAAGAGCACAAAAAAACTCAACCAAACACACCAACGATAATGATTGATTATTATTTTATGATGCATTGTGTTGATTTATGAAATTCACCACACAAAATACCAAACATCCAAAAAATAAAAACTCAGTCATCAACTCGGCAACAGCCACAGCCACAGCAAAGCCGGTCAAGCAGATGGACTGCTGTTGAGCTGGTCGGTCCGTCCGTCCGTCTGTTGGCTTGTGTACTGTGCAAACAATACACTTTAAACTAAACAAATTCATTAACACTCGAGCAAACTTATACACATCAACTTTGAACTTTTGCATTTCAAAAATAAAATAAAAACAAAAATCAACGCAACCAAGACACGAAACGTAAAACATTTCAAGCGGACATCAAGTTTGTTGCTTAAGTCTTTCGTTTTGGAACGCAACTCTCGCACTGGACAAAACAAAATTGCATAAAATTGTGTGTCCGTGTGTATTGCACATAAGCAAAAAACAAGAATAAAAACCAAAATCCCAGACCTAACACAGATGTTTGGCAAAGTTTCTTGGCCAGTAACGCGTGTGGCTATAACTGTAACTTAGTGAGGCTGGTGGAGCTCTGGCATGTGACTAAAGGTAAGGCCAGGGGGGCTGGATTAGAAAGGCGTTGACATAAGAGGGCTTTATTGGAAAAGGAAGTAGTAGTTTCTAGTATCAGGAATAAAATAAAGGAGAGAAGGGCCTTAAAGTAACAAAAAAGTCCGTTCCGCCAGGCATATGATTAGTTAGAGATTTTTGTAAAATTTTGGAGAAAGTTCACACCTTATATCTAAGTATGTTTCTGATAACCAGAAATCACGGACAAATTTTTAGCATAATTCAAAGTGAAACATGTTTTAGAAGTAACAAAAAAAGTCTGCTTCTTCAGGTATATGGATAATTTCGAAATTTTTTGTAACATTTCTGTTTTGTAGAAATTTTTACAATTTTGTATTTTTGTTACTTTATCTCCAATAACAACTTGATATTATGGAACAAATCAATCCTTGCTAAGTTAAGCAAAAAAAGAATATCTCCGCCTTACAAATTACTTATTTTGAATGTTTTTGTATACTTTTGAGGGGAATTTTACACATTTTTATTCAAGTGTATTATCCGCAAAGTATTAATCTGAAATCATGTACAAGTTTTCAATAACATTGAAAGGGTAAAAGGTCCTTGACATCGAAAAGAAGTCCGTTCGTAAACTCTTGTTATAATGGTTATGGAACGAAGTTCAAGGACATGGAAAGAGGCTAAAGTCCTTAAATACAGAAAAAAGTCACTTCTATCATACAAATAACTAATCTGGAAAATGTTTATATATTTGTATGGAAATTTTTATTACGTATCCTGATAATCTGAAATCACGGACATTTTTTCAACAATATTGAAAGGGGAAAAGGTCCTTGAAGTAACAAAAAAATCCGCTCGGCCAAGCATATGACTAGTGTGACATTTTTTTGCAAACATATTGAAGAAAGTTCATATAACTAGCAATAACGTTTTAAAAAAGTAGAACATTTTTTAGGAACATTGAAAGCGTACAATGGTCCTTGATAAGAAAAATTATTTCCTCCTCAATACAATCGAACAATTCAAATTGTGTTGTAAATTTTTGGGGAAAGTTAACAATTTATTTGCAAGCTAACCCACAAATAATTTCTTAATATGAAAAGGACATTTAAGGACAAGGTCCTCAGAATAACTAAGAAATCTCCTTCGCAATCATTTCATTTATATAAAAAAAATTTGGTAGGATGTTTACTTTTACATTTATCCATGTTAGCCGCAATGATCATAATCAAATATCAAATATTTAGAAAATTTATTTTAACAAAATTTAATATGGACAAGGTCCTTGAGTATAAAAAAATTTTCTTTTTATTTGCAAAATTTTACGAAAATTTGCCTATTTATATTTAACGTTTTAACGCAATGATAATTTTAAATTGTGGATGAATTTTTAAGGACATAAAAAAGGACCTTAAAATAACAAAAGAAATCTTCTCTGCCAGCATATATTTTTTAAGATTTGTGGGATTTTTTATTTTACATTCATCTATATTTACCGAAATGCTTTTCTAAAATTTAAAAAAATTCAAGGATATAAACTGGGGACAAAGTCCTTAAGAATCTCTTCCGCCGAACAAACCACAAATTTAATTATTTTTACTAAAATTTTGGGTAAATTTTCTAAGTATGTTATCAGCAATGATTACACAGTGCAACACAATTTTTCGCGGGTGAACCAAACCAATATCAAACGATAGCATTTGACCTCAGTAACAAAGTCCTAAACTCCATTTTGCTCCACTACGTCACAAATTTTTTTACAGTCGTTTGAAGTTTGATTTTTTGGTCAAAAGTTGAACCAATGAATATGAAAAATTATCTGTAAAAATACTTTTGGGGTATTTTACATCTTGGGAGACCTATATTAAAACAATCAGGGGAATATTTTCTCGGAACATTTTAACCCTTTAGCTCCCGCCCGTGTGGGACATTTTTGGGCCAATTTCGAAAAACTGTTTAAAAGTCTACTTTGGACGGAGATCAAGGATTAGAATCTTCTATACAAATATTCTCTGGAAAATTTCACTAACTCCGCAGACATGAACTATCCCAAACCTATTTTTACACATGATTTTTCATTTTCTTTTATTTTTCTTTTGACTAAAAAAAACCAACTTTAACCCACTGTATACAAAAATTGTGACGTAGTGGAGAAAAATGGAGTTTAGGATTTTTATACTGACGTCAAATGCTATCGTTTGATAGTGGTTTGGTTCACTCATAAAAAAGTACGTTGCACTGTTTGCTCAAAAATAGACTTTTTAACATTTCATTTTGATTTTATTTTAGAACCTTTGACTCGTAGAGGTATTTCGGAGAGTATTTCTATTGAATATTCTAATGCTTGACCTCCGTCCAATGTTGGCTTTTAAAGAGTTTTTCAAAATTGGGCCAAAAATGTTCCATACGGATGGGAGCTGGAGGGTTAAAATGTTCCGAGAAAATTTTCTCCTGATTGTTTTAATATAGGTCTCCAAAGACATGAAATACCCCAAATGTATTTTTACAGATTATTTTTCATATTAATTTTTCAACTTTTGACCATAAAAATCAAATTTCAAACCACTGTAAAAAATGCTATCGTTTGATATTGGTTTGGTTCACACCCGAGACAATGACCATCAAATTATGTCATAGTGTTATCACAAATTATGAACCAATTTTCAAGAACATTGTTATAAAAACAAAGTCTTTCAATAAGAAAAAATTCACCTTCGTCATACAAAATAGTTTGTATGGGGAGTTTTTGTGGGAGGTGGGAGCAGTTTTTGTCCGTTCTTGCTCATTTTAAAATTTGAATTTCAATTAAAGGTGGGAATAGTTTTTGCCAGATCTTGCTCATCTTAGAGCTTAATCTCCATAGAGGTTAGATAGATAGATAAACTAAGGCTGTAATAGCCGGGACAGACGGAAGGTCAGACTTACGTCGACTTAGAATTCGATGCTGATCATTTATATATGTATATTGTCTTACCTATCCTATACTAATACTACTATCTACTGTACCAACAAAAGAGTACAATAATTATACTATAGGTGGCGCTTATGTTCTGTGTAAAAAAACCTTGGGAGAATGTTTTAAGGAATAATTAAAGTTATGACAACTTACTCGACTTATCTGCTCTATGCAATACTAATACTAAGACAACAAGAAATCAACTATAGGTGGCGCTTATGTTAGACATTGCTAAGACTTTACAACAAGTACTTTAAGACTTATTCATATTATGATAATTTCCCCACCTTTAATTGAATTCAGTTACATCTACTAATCAGGCCCTTTTGCTCTGCTCTGTTATCCCTCAACTACATCTCTGTTATTGTGTTGTATATGTCAGTGTATGGATTTTTGTGGTGTTACTATGCTTATACATATGCGCTTTTATGGACCCTGGCAAAAACACTAATTAACACTTATGGCCGCACAACCAGTGTGTGTGTGTGTGGCTCAAGTCAAACTTGCGCGCGTGTTCTATACTCGCAACACCGCTGCATTTTAAGACGTTCCTGCTACAACCTGTGACTAAGCCTTCAATAATATGGTCCAACACAACAGACCATAAATGGTGCAACAAATGCCAAGCGCACCACTTCATGTTGCTTATACACTGCAACCTGAACATCATCAACAATGATTTTATGCTGTGTTGCTGGTGTTTTTGACGTTGTTTGGTGTGATGTTGCTGTGTACGGTACGGTTCGTTGTCCTTTTTTGGTAGTCCTAATAAAATGCGTTAACTTTGTAGTACGTCGTCGTTGTTGTTGTTGTTGATGGCGTTGCAGCTGATTTCTTTCATCTTTTTCGCCGTGTGTGTGAAACCTCTTCTCCCCTTTTTTTGTATATGCTTTAATTTTGCCGCCTTGTGCGTGTGGCAAATAGAGAAGTTTTACAAGTTTTCATGAGTGGAGCGATCATTTCAGAGGTTTTTTTTTACTTTTCCAAAAAAAATTTCCCTCGATTGCTTTTGGTTGTTGTTGTTATGTGTGTGTTCATGTTCAGACGTTTGTTGCGGTTTTATTGCAACGTATAACAAAGTAATCTCTTAGGAATGTGAGAGTTGAATTGCTGTGGACCTGCACCTGACTGCTGACCGAATCATCATTGGTCGGCTAAATCGATAACAAAGAGACCGACATATCGACGTGGATTATGATGCTTAGAGCGGTACTTGTTGTAATAGTACGGCGGAAGGTGGTTACAAATCGAGAGAGAGAGAAAGAGAGAGTGTCGGAGGTGTATAATGCCGGTGTGTAGGGGATTGTTAGTACAAAAGCTTGGGGAGAATATATGAAATATTTCCAGGGATAATAGTTGATATTTTGTGTAAACAATGAGAAGAGTAAATCAAGTATTTTATATTTAAACAGTTAAGAACTTATCGTTAAGTCCTCTAAAATGTCCTTTAAATTACTAGGACTGAGCACTCCTATCTTCAAAAGTACCAACAATTCCTTTTATTCGTTGCCTGCCAAAAATCATTGTTGGCAAGACCCCAGAAGGCTGTCATAAATATCTATGGCAACTACTTTATCTAACGTTATTAACTGAAGTCTTGTCATATATTTAAATAATTTACTTTATACAATTTTTAAACCAGACATGTCATACAGCCTAACAAAGTTTTTTTTTGTTCTTTTATTTTCAACCATTCACTGACTTCCTGTATCTCCACAAATTTTCCTATTCCACACTAGGAAAACTAATATTCCATAAATTCTAAAACCACAAAAGCTATTTAATTTCCAATTTTCTCTAGCAATAAGCGATGCCCTCACCAAACAGACCAACCCCAAAATCCTAACAAAAAATCTAAAAAAATACTTGTGCCAATAAGACACCGGTGAAAAAAAACATTGCACAAAAAATGATCAATCGATCGATCACATCTAACATGAAACATATCAGCAAAGCGTAGAGCAAAATGCAACAAATGCCAAGAACCTGTAAAACAACCACACAATGGCCACAATACTGAAGAAGCTTAGACTACAGATCGAAGATGATTGCTCTCTAAGTCCATACATCCATAGTTCCCAAGGCATGCTAAGCCATAGCTCAGTGTGTGTAAATACGTACCACCACTGCAAACGTCGTGTGGAGGTCACGTGTGGTGTGGTGACCTCCATGACCATATTTTGCATTAGTTCACAATTCTTGTATGCTTTACACTGTTCTCATACGACGAGTACTCCTCCTCCTCGTATCTGTGCCTGCCTGCCGCCCCGACTATGCAATGCTAGTCAATATCTCAGAAATGTAGAGAGAAAAAAAAAAGAATGTTGTAAGCCACAAGTCAAGCGTTCGCGCGCATATGTCTGTGACGTTTCGAACTTCAAGATCTTTATGGCCAGACAAAGCGTTCTTGGCGATTTTAAGCGACAGGTGAATCGCACGTTTTGTTTGGTTGTTGTTTTGGCATATAAAGAAGAATTTTTGTATTGCGGTTGTTAAGCTAACGCTTCTCTAACGCATATTTCTACTCCTGAATACCAACATCATCCAACAGCCAAAAGCGAGTCATCGTCATCCGTTTCGTCCTCATCATCGTTGCCATCGCCATCGTCATCATCATTGTCGCCTTGGTGGTGGGTTCCAAGAAGATCGATCGTTTGGTGGATGATTGTTGTAAAGTTATTTAGAATTTTGTTTGAGTATTATTGTTGTTATTATAATTGTTGCTGTTGTTGTTGGTGATGTTGTTGCTGTTGTTATTCTTCCCTGCATAGCTGATTATTGATCATTTTCATATGTTGTGTGGTTTTTCTTACCAGTGCTGTCCGATTGAGCCGGGACTCTGATGCCTAAGGAGAGATAATCCGGTCTGACGTTTTGCAATTTTTTCTTATATATTTTTTTAAATACATTGTATAAAGAATTTTTGGTTTTAAAATAGCTATAGAAGACAGATACAACTTTACCGATAAATTGCTATAAGTAAAAACAATTTTTATAAAAATCATTAGCAAAATTAACTAAATTTAGACCAATAATATTTAAAATAAACCGTGCCATCTTCCACAGCTGCTAAGCACAAAGACATGAATTTGGAGGTGGATTCATAGTTGGTAAGAGATTTAGACATTTAGTCTCGCGGTTTAACCCTATAAGTGACCAAATTGCCAATATCCGTACTATTTTAACATTACCCTGATTTGTTGACACGTTTTGACACAAAGACGAGGACATTAAAGATGCATTCTATGAGTGCCAGGAGAAAATGTATAACCCTATCCTGGCCATGGTATAGTAAATATGATAAATGGTAAAATAGGAAAGGAAGGTGCTCTTGCTTCAGCTGTCAGAAAGTTAAGTCGCGTCGGCAAAAAATAAGGAATTGAGTGGAACCAGATTTGAACACAAAGATATCCACAAAACTGCCTGGACAAGAAACCACTTGGATTACGAGGTAGTCGAGGGAAGACATGTCTTAAGCGTCATGGATGTAAGTGTGAATCGTTGTTTTAATAGTTGTAGTCTCGTTCGTACCTACTTGCAGCCAATGTACGAACGAGATTACGCAATGCCAATAACGCTCGTAACCAAACTTCAAATATGGTAGACCAAATATGGCACCGAGATAGCCAAAGCATATTCGAAACGACTCTTTTAATCAATGCGAACAAATTTCCTATATTCCAATGTTTCCAACACACAGTGACAGCATATTGTGCATACTCTGTCACAACAACCTACTTGGGTATGAAAAGCCAGTCCTGGTATGATGAAGAATGTCGTCTACAGTCTGAGGAAAAGGATGCTGCATACTAGGCAACAATGAAGCCAATGCTATGACTTGCTCTTGTTTCAATTAAATAAAGATTTAATTGAGAGGCTCAAAAATTCACATAATTTGAAAAACTGATGTTTCTTAAGTTAAGTTACCTAACATCGGCAAACCCTTATCACTACGTTAAAATTTTATGTTTCTTGTATCGAAAGGACTTGGAATAAACTGCCAGTTTTTGTCTTTTTCCTTATTTTGTCCTTTGAACTTACCCTTTGCTGATTTCGAATCCGCAGTCAGATTTTGAAAAAAAAAACAAAATACCAGACATTATTTTTTTAAAAATTTTGGAACTCACTTGAACAACATGTCTGCCATTTTGTATCTGCCATTTTGTTTTTTCAAAACTAGACTTCGGGATCGAAATCAGCGAATCCAAAAGTCTCGTTTGTATTTTGTATCCGCCAAATTTGACTCCAGATTCGAAATAAGCGACCCCAAAAACTTCCTTAGACACAATATTAGTTAAATGCTGGCATTTTTTGAAAAAAAATTTCGCCATTTTGTTTTTTTTCTAAATTTTGCTTCGGATTCAAAATCAGCGACCTCAAAAACCCTCTTAGTACCATGTTTTATGCTCATTGAAAGTCTGCTTCATATTAAGGCCACATTTTTTACAGATCCGACAATGTGCTATCGTGGAGAATAGAAAGCGAGGATATTGAAAAGTACAGTGGCCGACTGTGGCACAGTGGTTGCCGTTTCATACAAAGAGCGGCCAAAAATAGAACGAGTTTTCATAGATGAATAATAGTTGGCACATCTCACAGTCTCTTTTAATGACACCAATTTCTTAAATTTGGTTAAAATTTGTGAAAGGATTCAAGGACCTCTCTTAGATCCTGAAAATTAAAAGTTGGCATATCCATTGATTCCATAAATCTACGACTAAATCTAAAATTTGGCGAATGTCGGACAAAGGATTCAAGGACCTCTCTTAGATCCTGAAAAATTAAATTTCATAGTAGGCATACCAGAGTTGGCATATCCATTGATTCCAGCAATCTAAGACTAAATCTAAAATTTGGTCAATTTAGGACAAAGGATTTAAGGACCTCTCTTAGATCCTGAAAATTCAAATTTCATAGTAGGCATGCCAAAGTCAGTAAATCCATTGATTTCATCAATATATGACTAAATCTACAGTTTGGTCAATGTCGCAAAAAGGATTCAAGGACCTCTCTTAGAGTACACAGTCAAAAAAATGACACCGAAAACGGTAAGGCCGCTTTGTTCTATTAAAGATAACTCAACAATCCGCAAATTTCCGCAGTTGAAATTTACATAATTTAATCTGTAAATATTAGCAAACATTTTGCAATAAATTTGGTTGTTAACTTCGATTGACTTCGCTACTAAAAATCTAAGTGAAATTTAAGTCTACACACGAGTTAGTACTGAAATAGGCACAGTTAATAAATTAATTTAATAAAATAGACACGGCATGCTGAGAAGTTTTTAATTCTTTTAAATAATAGTTAATACCTTTCCTTACAATATTTAATTCTTCATTGTTAAAGCAATCTTTTTTAAAGAGGTTTTTTACGTTTAACTTTGAACCTTCACTTGAAAGTTACTCACGCTGCGAAACAAAATTATTTTCATAGTCTGCCTTTGGCAGCTATTCTTAAAGAGGACAGGTGGAATAAAGCAAAAACAAGTAATTTGAAAGAGCAAAATCTATTGTGAGATAGTGTTGCCACAGTATTACCCAGAATTTTGACTTAATTTTTTTTATTTTTGGCCAATGGGGACGACCACTATGCGTGGCAGGATAATTAAATTAAAACACACAACTGTTATGCGAGATATCAGGGTTAGATCCTTGTCACTATCATCTACATTTTGTTTTTGATCAGTGTCTCCCTCGATCTTGTCGATAGCAACATCTGTTTAGTGGATTTAGTCGGCATGTTTTCTAAAAGCTTCTCAAAAAGCTGTAGTTCGAATTCGTTGTTAAGCTGTAGGTGCCGTTGTGTGAGTCTCAAAATAGAATCGTGTTTACCACTGAAAAACAAAAAGTTTTCACATATGTCATTTATGAGACATAAAGGGTAACTAAGCGAGAAAGTACAGTCAAGGATGTTAAGCCCGAAAATTCTACCAAAAAGTAACAAGTAAAGGTTTTGTAACAGGGATTCCCAACTTAAAAGACTAAGATGTATGACTGAGATGTATGTCTGAGCCCGGACACGCACAGTGTGCAGCAAATATGATGGATACATGTTTGTGCTTTGTTCGTTCCTGAAGATAACACACAAGTGACGAAATCACTCCAATCAGCGCTGACGGTGTAGATAGCCAAAACTAGGTCAGTATGACAGTGACACTGCTTTCAACCCAAAACTGCAGGTGAGGATGGACTGCCCGGACCGCTGTTTAAGTCCTTTAGCTGTAAAAAGCTAGTAACATGCATGCATCATTTCATAAACACAATTTGGGTAAAGGAATGAATGTCTGATGATTGGAAACTAAGTATTCAAGTTTCTGTGCTTAAGAAAGGCAATCCCAGCGTGTGCAACTTCTTCAGCGGCATCAGCTTTTTATCCAGTGCATAGAACGTCCTGTCAGGTGGGTTATGTTATGCAAACGATGTTTTTTTTACAATTGAGTGTACTTTATTCAAATCGCATTTTTTTTGTACAATATTTTGTGAGTCACTTCCTAAAGTTCACCCAATAACTTATACATAACATAATCAGAATTGTGTTTCTTCTTAGCTATGAGTGATTTTGTAAAAGTTCGCCTAAAACATTCGAATATTGAATCGAACAAATTTTGTTCGTTAAACCAATAATGCCATTGAATTGATTTCTCATATTTCATTGAATGGAATGCTGTAATTGTTTATCGTTAGTGTACTCTACTGTGTATTGCTGTTACTCAATGTTAGTGTCTCTACTGTGTGTTGCTGTTTACAGAACCACACTACAGTTAGATGAAAGCCTAAAGCCGATCCTAACTAACATTAACTGATCTTATTAGTGTAGTTTTAGACCAGGTAAATCCATGATCAATTAGATATTTATACCACGACAAACCTTGGAGGTGACCCAAGAATTTTAGATTGATACTTAACATCTGTTTGTCGATTACAAAGCCAGTAACTATTAGCTCATGGTCGAGTTTGGTATCCATGTGAAGCTGATGCGACTGCGGGTCGACACAGACCTACACGAAGTCTTCAGAGACGAAGGGCAAAAATCTGACATACCCATTCTCCACTAAGTGAGGCTGCAGCTAGGCAGATTGTCTGTCATGCGATCTCTTTAAACTTCTTATGTTCATGAATGAAGCTGCCGTAAATACGACTGGTACCGCCTTTAATAACAGTCATACGCTGCTCGAGTTTGGCCATGATATAGATATCATTGACCTAGGAATAAAGCATGTTACTGCTGCCTTTTCAAACATTGAGAAGCAGTCGGGTGATTATCGACGACAATGCCAAGTTACTTGTTTCAACAAACAAATAGTTGCGTGAACGTTGGCTACTAACACTTTGAAGTGATAAATGTTACTATGCCTCTCTCGACCAATTTACTCTCTTGCACTAGAATAATTATGAGGACCTTCGACAAGAATATAACACGTGTTTTTAATTTTAATATTTTCTCCGAAATTGTGCTGAATAATTTTTGTATTATTGTGATTTAAATACTCGTAAATCTTGAATATTTCTGAAAAGCTCTAATAATGTTAAATAAATTATTTTAATTAATCGCCATCAAACAATTTATTTGAACAGTTTTTTTTGTTATTTTTGTATATAAAGATGTTATTATATTATAAATACATATTATTGTACTAAACCCGTTTCAATTTGTGCAAGAGTTACTGTTTCAGGTTTGTGTCTTAAGTCTTTTGTTTTGTGGTATGTGAATACTGATTTGAATATTTCCTTAAATTGACATTATAAATCAAATGTTATTAATTTTGCATTTAAATACAAAACAACAAGACCTAAGAGAGATGCCAACAACGTCACATTCAGACTTTTTTCTACTTAAGACTGAGTACAATCGCGCAACAGATGACTTCATTATAGAAAACCAGAAAACAAATACACGCATTATTAAGACATCTAGTCGATAGCTCTTACTCTCTCTCTCTCTCTCTTTCTGGGTGAATTGCCTGCACGATGATGCACGCAGTCCCGGGCGTCCAGACCAGTCAGCCCAGACATGTGCAACAGTTCCAATTTAGGCGACAAATATAAATTCAAATGGAAATTAAGGCATAAAGATAACAAACGTAACGTATGAGGAACACAAGCGGCAGCCAGACAAGACATACATACGGCCACAGAAACAAAGTTGGACGGACGGACGTACACTACCAGCGTTGGAGAGCGAGTCAGTAAAAAAAGACAGTCCGTTCGAGAGTGGTTTAAATTTAAATTAATGTTAAGTAATTTGTTAAAGTTAAAATACGATGTGTGTATAATACATATACTAATGTATAACGTGGACACATACGTAAAACCTATATAGAGAACGTGACAGTCGCGTCTGTTGGTGGTGGAGTGAGAAGTTAGCTGTTGTTGTTGTTGCTGCTTTTGATATCAATTCGAAAGGAGAGAAGTATTTAATTAAGATGTCATCCGAACAAGCTCTCGAACACACATAACAGAAAATTAAGTATATTTAACAAATCATTAACGCTTTTTCTGGTCTTGTAGATCGGACAAAGCAGCAATCAACCACCAAGACAAAAAAAAAAAAAAACAAAGTAATTTAAACAAATTTTCTTAACGCGGCTTTCGTGGAATTTTCTAAAATATATCTTAAGGTTGCCTTGCTCTTGTTTCTTGCCGTCTGTAGCACCTTAGTTTTTTTTTGTTGTTGTCGGGAGAGGGCACAATTTATAGCTTGACCCTGTTTTGATAAATGCTGCTTTAATATTTCCCAAATTTACTTTTCTGATAACATCAGACTACCAAAAATTCCAGTTTACTTTTTGTTTCCCCTAAAAACTGGTAAAATTCTTAGTTTTTAATTTGGCTAAATGCTTGTTTTAGCCTTCTTTAATTGCGTCTGTTTATTTATTGTTACGCATTAATTGTTAATGTTTAACATAATTTTTGTTGGCAAAAAATGCGGCCAAAAAAATAACCGCAAATGAAGAGGAAACCCCAAAAGATATTTTTAAATGTCTTTTTCTGGGTTGTTCGGAAGATCATGACATTGATTTACTTCCGTTAAATGTTGTCGTTTATCTTGTGTATGTTTATTTCACTTGGGTATTCAACCACTAACTAACGCAGAGGCTTTTTGGGTGTTTCTTGCGAAAGACAGACTTAAGAAATGAACTTTAAATTAACCGAAAACTTGTGAATACATGGAAATTTTTTTAAGTGAAATTTTATGTTATGTGAAATAGATGTTTTAACATAAATATTTCTTGGTTAGATGAGGGAAAATTACCTAATAATATTATTATGGCGTGTAACTTGACAAAACGAATGATGCAGAACTCCTTCTTTTTAGGGCTACTTTCACGTGCAGTTCTCAGAATGGAGTCCCAAAATCATGTGTTGTACTGTATAATGGATCCAAATATTCGGGATATTCCGCTTGTATCAGCAACATAGGAAGGAGCAGTGTCTGGTACACTTGTATTTTTGTTCGTCGAGAGAGGGCTTTGCCATTAAAACACTTGTTAGCGGTTTGTGATTAATTCTTGTCTTATAATTTTCAGACTCACATTGTTATCTTATATACCACGGCGGAACCAAGGTAGATAAAATTATCTATCACTTCAAAGTTATAGAAGAAGGGGTAGACTCTCTGTTTGTCGAAGCAAACAACTTTGTTTATCCTCGTTAATTATCAGAACCATCTTAGCGAACTGAGTTTCAATACTAGAAAAGGCTGCAGTAACATCCCGCAGTCAAAGAGACCAAAGATATCTATACACTAAGCGTTCCCCAGCGACATGTACCAGTCTGTTAGTGCAAAGACTGAGTAAATTTTAAATTTGTGCATAGTTGGTTTTAACAAGCTGGACCTATCTGGCCCGTTAGTAATGTTTACCAATTCTGAAAAATTTTGCGAAGGTGTAGTTACAAAACTACTAAGGGGCATAGAGGGAAAAGTAGAATCATATTAAAACTTAGTAATATCAAACATTGAAAGCTAGATACAATGTTACTGCAACCTTATCGTGGATTAAGAAGAAATCAATAATAGCTTTTTTGCAAAAAGAACAAAAAAACACGATAAAACAGTCACTTTACTTTTTAAAGGACAAAAGGTCTTAAACCTGAAAAAACCGAGAAAAAAAAATCATTTTATGTTTTACAGAACTAATGGTCTTCAAACAGGAAACAAATTTGCTAAAATATAAAACTATAATTCTAGAAAAGGCTGCAGTACCATGCCGCAGTCCTAGGCCAAATATATCTATACTATCGGCGTACACTAGCGTACGTGTCGCTTTTATTTAAGATGGTACCAGCCATCCATCTTTGTTGCAGCTATCCACATGATAATATCCATTAGGACGTTAAAGAGGAAACATAACAGACTATTGTTCAGTCTGAAGCCTCGAGTGATAGCAAATGGCCCTGGACTGAAGACTCCGTGTCGGTCAATGTCATGCCGCATAATCGTTACAGCTTCGCAGTCATACCAAACTCAGCGATGGCATCTAACAAGTATGTAATTTTCTATGTATCCAACTATCGAATGCAGATTAATAGTCGATCCAACGGTGTTAAGTGTCGTTCTGAATTTACAGGTATTTCAGGCGTAGTGGGAATATCAGGTCTACCACTGATAAGGTTCAATTAGGTTCGCTTAAGTCATTCACATAACATACTCGGCACTCGATCTCGAGTTATTTGGTGCACACACTCGGGTCGCCTTTTTCAGCATAGAACATTAAACCCTCATATTTCAATTGTTGGGTGCATGCATGCTATCAGCTTGCCTGGCAATCAATTGGCACCCCCCATATTTTTGGTTTTAATAACATGTCATTGCCGTACTGGCCTCGTTTTGTTTGCGTGGTGGATAATCTACTCCGTCATGGATTATTGGCGTGAATTTTTTACTTGCGCTATCTTCAAGAACTATCAGAGTATAAAAATGTTTCCTCCATTTATCAGCACACTCTGCTAAACAGAGTTTCATCTCTGTCTTTACAGGTGGGTATGCCTGTCTCATAACTTTATACCTTTTGTTTAAACTTTCGGGCTTCACCGAATGTTCTTGCTCTCTTTTTTCCTACATATATGCTTTTTCTGTTTAAGGCGGCTTTTAGCTCTTGATACCGTTTCCTTACATCACTCATTTGCTGCAGTGTTGTCTTGTACACAGGATCCTTTTCCACAGGCAATACATGACATTCTTAATCGTACCAGGATGTGTCCGAGTACGGTCTTTACAATGCCACTGTGTGTCGGGAACATCCGAATTATGGTCGTTTGCTTGCAGTAATTAAGAGCGTTGGTTGAAATAGACATTGGCTACATCGGTAGTATGCAACATTCAGATGTCTAGTTTCCTTTGCGTTTGATTATGAGCGTTTTAAGCAATAATTAATCGCGTGTTGGCTGCAGTTAGGTTATGATCCGAATCTATATTTGCACCACGCATCACATACACATCTATAAAGCTTGAAAGTTGCTTTCTATCGTTTACCAAAAGATCAATTTGATTTCCTGCTTTTGATCAAGGAATATCTAGATTGTCTTGTAAATGTCTTAGTCACGGACAGAGTTCTTTTTCTTCTTAATTGACAGCAGCAACAGAAATTCATCTATCAGTAACCGAACGTTGGAAAGGATTCCAAGCGCTTCGGTCTTTTGCGCTCCGTAGATAGTTCGCCACACCAAGTGTAGATAACAGCTCTTTCACTTGGTCTATCCCCCTCCCCGGACATCGAGTTTATTGACGAAAACCTTTTGAGCTGCAACATTTTCATCCATTCGTACAATGTGTCCAAGCCAGCGCATTCTGTCAATTTTGACGCGCTTAACTACGTCGATATCGTTGTACAACGCTTGTGAACACACAAACTATATGATGTATCTTTGTCAACATTTGTCACATGTCTATTATCAGGTGGCAGAAGTAGTGTTGGTTTATACTTTACCACGAGTGAAGTCCCAAAAAGTTACTCAGTTGTCAAACTGTCTTCTGACTTGGCTTTATGGGCATCTTCTGGGAATATGTCTTATACTGTTCTTTCGTATGTCCAATACTGTTCTCAAACCAAAAGTTTCAACTCTTTCCCGTTAAGAGCTACACCTCTCAAGCAGCAAACCTCCGATAAAAATTTTGTAAACATTCGCTCATTGTGTTTTGAAATTCCATCCTATCTAATCGGTTTATTATATTTATTTCTATTATCCTTTAAATATAGTAATTACACCCCATGATCACTTGTAGTATTATTTGTCACTACTACTAACCTACCCGCTGTTCTATTTATAGCAATATTTCATAATTCCCCCACCAGTACTTTGCCACCATATCTTTTGCTCTCTTGCTTCATTGCATTTTCTCACCAAAAGTTGTTATTAAAGTTCAAGTTTTAAAAATATCTTAATATTCAAATTTACAACAATATATAAACAAATTGAGGTTACATATGTTTAAACAATTTACGATATGAACAATAAATATTTGTTACAGTCACACTTGAGAGTACTCATACTCGGACAACCCATTCCTGGTGTTGCCTGGCTTCACCCATTGCAACAGCTCCAGCCAAGTAAGAACATTTCTTTAGCAGCAACAGAATCTTTAGCTAAAACTTATGATTTACAAGAAGTAAGTGCAAGTTTTACCCAAAAGATTCCCATGCGTTTTCGCTGTGGTCCAGGGGTGGGGCGGGTGAGACCACCGCATCTTATGGCCAATATGGCTGCGAGTATTATCATTCAAAATAATTTTTATTTTATACACAATTTTATTGGTTCTTTTATTTGTTAATACATGTCGTATATACAAGCCAGTGCTGTCTTCCACCTCTTGTGCCTTTGCTTGTCGCTGCTGCCGCTGCTGATTTGTATGGTGCGATGCATAATGGAGGCATAAAATAAACAAAATGACAAAAATGTATAATAAAATTTTATGATAATTGTTTTTTTTTTCAGTTTGGGTTGGTTTGGCTCCTTTGAGTTTTGCTTATGACTCTTAAGCCTTGTCGGGATGCTATAAATGAACCGATTTCTTGTGTATGTTATAATAAATTTCAGGATAAACTAAATGGGAATTTCTTTTGTGGTTGGCGTATAATTTAAAGTAATTGTACTGGAGATGAAGAGCAAAATTTTAAGAACAAGGTGCCTAGTTTAAATGTAGAGATAGAGGTGGAGGGCGGGTTGGACTGTAAATAATGTACATAACTGGGGAGTAGCAGGATATAATGGATTGATAAGGAATTTCACAGGCATACACGACTTGGAAGCAGCGAATAGTAGTGGGGGGGAAAAGGTTGACAGAGAACAGGGAGAGATTTTCTACACCAGTCTGTTAGTGCATAGACTGTGTAAATTTTAAATTTGTGCAAAGTGTGTTTTAACAAGCTGGACCTATCTGGCCCGTTAGTAATTTTTACATATTCTGACAAATTTTGCGAAGGAGTGGTTACAAAACTACTAAGGGGCATAGAGGGAAAAGTAGAATCATGTTAAAACTTCAAACATTGAAAGCTGCATAAAATGTTACTGCAGCCTTATCATGGTTGAAGAAGAAATCAATAATAGTATTTTTCAAAAAAAAAAAAATCTTAAAAACAGTAATTTTAGGTTTTGAAGAAAAATTGGTCTTCAAACCTGAAAAAACCACGAGAAAACTATCATTTTATGTTTTAAAGAACAAATGGTCTTCAAACCAGAAACAACTTTGCCAAACTATAAAACTATTAATCGAAATTTCTACCGTTTTTCCTGATATATAATAAAAGATTCAATTTCTGTTTATACCATCACCCTTAGGGATGAGGGTATAAATCATTTGATACGACCCTAGGTTTCTTTGAACCAAATTCGATTCATGACTTTTTAGGTCGTTTGAGCCACGTCCGTCTGTCTGTCTGGCTGTCCGGCTGTCCGGCTGGTACGGAGTTAAAATTTCCCCAAAACTACTTATGGTATTGCAAATGGGCTACATGGCCCCTCCCCTTCTGGTACCTCCCATACAAATCCATCATTCCGCCCACTTTAGAAATCGAGTAATAATATTAATACATCCAACGGGATGGTACCCAAATTCTGTACTTAGTAAAGCTATAACAGGATAAAGTTTCGAAAAAAAAAATTGGAAGTCTACCCACTCCCCTTCCGGTACCTCCCATACATATGTACATTTCCGCCCACTTTAAAGATGGAGTTAAAATATCAATAAATCCAACGCGATCGTACCCAAATGCTTTCCTTAGTAAATCTATAGCAGGATACAGTTTTTGAGAAAAAAATTTGAAGTCTAGCCACGCCCAATCAGGTACCACCCATACACATCTGGTACCGCCCAATTTAGAAATCGATTAATATTATAAATTGACATAATACGATCGAGCCCAAATTCTGTATTTACTAAAGCTTAAGCAGGAAAAAGTTTAAGATAAGAAATCTGGAGGTTTAGGCACGCCCCTTCTGGTACCTCCCATACAAATGTACCACTCCGCCCACTTTAGAAATCGAGTATTAATATCAATATAATAGAAATTTTTTTTTGAACTGAGGGTGATGGTATATGTAAGTCAGGTTGCCTGACTGAAACTTTCTTACTTGTTTTAAAGTTTTATTAGACACATTAGTAGATTAAATAAATTACTTATATAAAAACATTGTTATATCAAACATTGAAAGCTGCATTAAATGTTACTGCAGCCTTCTCGTGGTTTAAGAGAAACCATTTAGGTTTTGAAGAACAAATGGTATTCACACCTGAAAAGAATTTATCACAATTCATTAGACACATTAGTAGGTTAAATATAATAACTCATATTAAAACTTAGTCATATCATACCTTAGTCACATTGAAAGCTGCATAAAATGTTACTGCAATCTTCTCATGGTTTAAGAAGAAACCAATAATAGCATTTTTGCAAAAAAAACATGAAAAAAAGTCTTTTAAGGTTTTAAAGAACAAATGGTCTTCAAACCTGTAAAACACACGAAAAAACAGTCATTACGGTCATTACAAATGGTCTTCAAAAAAGAAAAGAACTATAATTTTAAATATCTACCGTTTTTCCTGATATCTAAGAAAAGATTAACTTTATTTTTTTAAGATTCAATAGACACTAGTGGGTTAAATATAAATACTCATTCTTTAAAACCTAAATTGGCTGTTTTTCCGTGTTTTTTTTTGCTAAGATGCTTTTATTGATTTCTTCTTAAACCATGATAAGGTTGCAGTAACATTTTCTGCAGCTTTCAATGTTTGATATTACTAAGTTGAAATTTAAGTTTTAATTAACAATTTTAATCACTAAGTTAGTAAGATAAAAAATTTAAAGCTGCATACAGTGTTACTGCAACTTTCTCATGATTTAAGAAGAAATCAATAAAAATAATAAAATAATAAAAAAAACACAAAAAAGATTTTAAAGATCAAATGGTTTTCAAACCAGAAAAAATTTGCCAAAATCTAAAACTATAATTCGGAATTTCTACCGTTTTTCCTGATAAGTAATAAAAAATTAAATTTTAAAGATTCATTAGAAACATTAGTAAAGTAAATATAATGACTTATCACCCGCAATTATTTATGCTAAAAAACCTCATTTAATTTTTACATTAATTAAATCTTCAAATATATTTTTGTCTCGTTTACAAATATCACCGCAAGAATCTTCCAAAATAATATTCTTTCATAACACACACATATTCATCCATATATCGCTGTTTGTTCATAACAACATTTATAGCGATAGCCATACATTTACTGATGTTCCACTAATTTCAAAATCTCGTGAAATATTACTGAGGCACACAATGATAGGAAAATTACAATTTACACATGAGTTTAAGGTCATAATTCACATTTGTTATGAGCGTTTTTCAACATATTTATTTTAACATATTTCTGGGTCATTATAATGATTTCCTTTTTGTTGTTGGGGGGGGGGGGGGGGGAATTTACATATTAAACAATCAAATCATAATTTTTTTTTCGTGCTGTAGCCAACTACAACATTTGTATCGCGCAGCATAAGCTGGGGTATTGAACAAATCAAAACTTGTTTAATTATTCGTCAATTTATGAATATTTGATGTTTTGGCAAATGATTTTCTTTCTTTACAAAAAAAAAAAAAAAAATCAACAGCACAACGCATCGCATGATTTCAAATGGTTTAATAAAACACTTTTGACATAGAAATCTTTTAATACCTTTTGGCCATAACGTAATTAACACAGCATCATTATTATGACGGCCCCCCGACAGCCATCCGAACTGACCTCTCTTCACCCCACCAATTGTGGCTAGATTTTCATAGACGAATACGTTTCGAATCTGTTTTCTATCTTTTTAAATATGCATAACTCTAGATGAGTAGTTATGATATTTAAAAGTTTCATAGTTTGATGGCAAACGCACAACCATATATCAATAAATTGCCATAAAAAAGCCAAATTAATCAGTCAATAAAATCAGCATGATGACTAGATAAAATGTCAAAATTTTGTTTGGTGTGCGTTTTTGTATCTTTTGGATACAAATACATATGCTTCTTCTATTTTTTAATGCTTTGAAATGTATGAAAACTTTAGCTAGAAAAGAAATCGTGTCAGCAGCTACTGTTTGAAAGATATCAGTCAGCAGACAAAAAAAAATGAGGAAATATTGTATTGTTGCTGCTAAATATTAAGCAGAGTTTAAAAAAAAACCAAATGAATTTAAAATATATGATAGGAATCTTAAAAACAAATTTAGCTGGCTGTTGAATATACATTGAGAATTTGACAGGTTTTTAAATGAACTTAAACATGAAACAATTGAGTGCTTGTGTGATGGGTAATTACTCTTTGTGCTAGACTCTGAGCGGGGCTTTAAGTGATATAGCCATATAACAATTTTGATGGAGTGTGAGTTTGCTTTACAATGGCTTTGTGTCTTAAGTCTGTTGATATAGGAGTAGTGGTAAACAGAAAAGTTTAAAGTAGAACTTATAGTTAGTAATCAGAAGCGGCAAGATTTGTTTGTGACCGGGATATGTTTATATGTTGCAGCTTTAAGGATAGCGTCTGGCATTATTCAATTAGAGTTTTTAATGAGATTTTAGTGATTTTTATGTTATTCCATGTTGCATGGCGATAATTCATTGAGACTATCAAAATACCACTTCCTTATGAATTGCATACTTCTTCTAAGTAAGAAGACCTGGACAATGACAGAGCAACTGCTTAATAGTTTCAACTTCATCCTAATTGCCACACAGTTATGCTGTGGGAGACAACAGCTCGCAGTATAGGGCCCAACGTCACAGTGTCCTATTATTATGGCCATTAGACGCTTGGCAACCTTTTTGTTCAGTTCAAAGAGTGAATCGTTACGTCTTCCAATACAGATTTAGCTACATATCTGGTGATATTACGCAGTGCGTTGTTTCCAGGACACGTTTGCCAACCGTTCGTTGTTCCGGTTCAAAATGCAGTATATACAAAACATTAGTGGACGCAATGATTCATTCTATTGGCCGGGTTCTATGGATTAACCTTTCCGTGACATTTCATCCGCCATCTCGTAGACGCTTGGCAACCTTTCTATCCAGCTCCAAGAGTGAACTGTTACTCCTTCCAATACAATTTTAGCTAAATATCCGGTGATATTACAGTGCGGGGTTTCCAGGACACGTTTTGCCAACTGTTCGATATTCCGGTTCAAAATGCCGTATATACGAAATATTAGTGGACGTACTGATTCATTCAATTAGCGGGTTCCATGGATAAACCTTTCCGCGACAATTCATCCGCCATCTCAGTTTTGACAGAACAGTGCTTGGCATACGGCTAGAATCAAGGTCAGTTGCGTACTACTTTTGTAAAAGGAAGATGAGGAAGAGGAAGAATCCATCGAGCATCTCATCTGTAAAGTTTTCTGCACTATCTAGCTAGAGAATGATAAGATTGGATCCTAGTTTTGTAGCAATCTTTACTATACTCCAATGGGGTTAGCTTTTAATTTCGTTAGCCTGTGGGACCGACAGTGGGAAATTGGTTAGAACACGCTACTATCATGACCCGGGTTCAATTCCTGTCTCAGTCACCTGATCGGCGGGCCCTTCGCTGTTGTCGATAGCAACTTCGTAGTAGTCAAGTCGAGTAAAAGCTTCTCAAACAGCTGACTTTCGGATTCATCGTAAAACTGTATGTCTAAAAATAGAAGTGTTTATCCATATTTCATAAAATTTAAGTTTCTAAACTGAGTTGCGTTTCCGCTCATGGACTCTATTGACTATTTCTGTCGTAACCTCAGTTAGAGGTTACGATAGAGGCACGGCAAGTGCATGGCTTAAAAATAATAAAGCTGCGGGAGCCGATGGACTGCCAGCAGAGCTTTTTAAAGCAGGCGGCGATGAGCTGGTAACATGCATGCACCAGCTCATAAATACGATTTGGCTCAGGGAGTGCATGCCCGAAAATTGGAATCTGAGTGTCCTATGTCCGGTGCTTAAAAAAGGCGATCCAAGTGTGTGTACCAACTATCGCGGAATTATCCTTTTACCCATCGCATACAAGTCCTGTCTAGTGTGTTATGGGAAAGAATAAAGCCCATTCTGGCGAACATGATTGGACCTTATCAGTGTGGCTTTAGACCTGGTAAATCCACGACCGACCAGATATTCACACTACGACAAATTCTGGAGAAGACTCAAGAAATGCAGATCGACACCTACCATCTGTTCATCGATTACAAAGCTGCATTCGACAGTCCGATAGGGCAGAAATTTTTGGATGCTAATGCTGAGTTTGGTATCCCCGCGAAGCTAATTTGGCAAAAATCTGTCAGAGCCATTTTTTACCAAGCGAGGCTTTAGACAAGGTGATAGTCTGTCCTGCGATCTCTTTATCATCGTAATGGAGATGATCATGCGGAAGGCTGCAGTAAACAGAAATGGTACCATCTTTAACAAAAGTCACATGTTGCTCGCGTATGCTGATGTTATTGATATTATGGGTCGTGGATTGCGAGATGTTACTGCGGCTTTTTCGAGCATTAAAAAGCAGTCTGCTGAAGTGTGTCTGGTGATGAACGAGAACAAAACCAAGTTATTTGTTTCAACGAACAAAGAGTCCACTCGTCTGGGACGCTGCGTGAACGTTGACAATTATATCTTTGAAGTGGTAGATGATTATGTCTATCTTGGCTACGCCATAAACAAAAATAATAATGTCATCCTGGAAATCAAAAGACGAGTATTGATCGCAAACCGCTGCTACTATGCGCTAAGCAAGCGATTTAACGACAAAGCGCTCTCTCAAAGAACAAAGATCCAGCTCTACCAGACTCTGATCCTAATGACACAAGCGGATCAATCTATTCTGGGAGTCTTCGAGAGAAAAATACTACGCAAAATATTTGAACCCATCATCGTTGACGAAAAAGAACAAGAAGAAGAAGAAGAACAAGAAGACTATTGTTTGTTCTCTTTGGTCTTAAAAGGGAAATACAATTTCTAAAAGAAAAAACTTATGTTTCCCGTAGCCTAAATTTGTATCTGGAAAGTATTAGCTTTTCAAAAGATTTTTTTTAATATTTGATAATCCGTCAGCGTATTATATGGTATATAGGCTTCTACCTGACCTACAGTTCTGGGGCTTCTGTAAAACTTTTCTTCTGTCCATGTTCTATCGTATGCGGTCGTAGTTTAAATATTATCAGGAACTTTAGGTCTTTAGGTGTTCTTCATGACCAGAAACTTCTTTTCAAAATGGAGAGCAGGGCGTATGTCGGAGGCTGATCAAAGACTGTCTGCTTTGAAGAAAACATAGCTTCGCGTACGTGTGAATTTCCGTTCGTGTCTGTGTTGATAAGACGTTTATTGCCAGCCTAGCGGGGCTATGGGGCGCTGATGCTAATATAATACAAAACTATTAACTGTTATGGGACCGGCTGTGGCATAGTGGTTAGAACACGCGACTACCAAGCGGGAGATCGCAGGTTCAAACCAGGCTCCAGCAATCTTAAAAAAAAAATTGTGCTTTCATTGTCGGCTCCCCTCGAATGTTGTTGACAGCAACTTCGCAGTATAAGTGTCGAGTCAATCGGCGTGTCTAGTAAGAGCTTATCAAACAGTTCGCATTCGTCGATAAACAAGTAGGTGCCGTTAGTTGTGAATCTTAAAATAGAAAGCGTGTTAATTCACAACAACGCGAGAAGCTATCCCATACCTCATTCATGGGGTGCAAAGGGAAATTATGTTTTTTTTTATTAACTGTTATTCTTACTAGCTTCTGAAAATGTGTCATAATTTGCAAAACTAATAAATCTTTAATGATTACATTATTTCATATCCTTTTCTCAATACCCCCTAATTAGGACTTAAAATGTCGTCAGCTTTGTATTTAGTTTGCAAGGCTTGTGCCTTGATTCTATTGCTTTTCATTGCCCTCTGTGTATGTATCTGTGTACCAACATCATTTTTAAATTTTATTAACTACTAAACAGCTATTAAATTTCTCACCTTTAGGTAGATTGCTTTGCGAATCGTATACAACCAACATATTGAAGTTCGAGGTGAAATGCCTGTAACATGCTGTAGACAGTTTAGTAAGCAAACAAGCCCCCCAAAGAAAACATTTAATTACATTTTAATATACATATGGCCTGAATACTTAGTTCAGTCTAGAGATGCTAATATCGTTGCCAATTTCTAAGCGTGTAAGTATCTGTGTGACATCTGACACGCAATATACATACACGAGAAATAACGAACGAAAAAAAAATACTGTGAAACGGATGATTGCAAAAAATACCAGTAGCTAATATTTGTATAGCGCATACATGCAACATTACACACTCAAATAACAACGCGCAGAGCTAGAGAGCAAAAAGCAGAAGCTACAGCATCAGCCACTACAACTAATGAAACTAAAGATGCGTGAAATATATTTTGAAAATAACCTAAATAAACCACAGCCCCTCGGCTGAGAAAGAAAATCTTTTTGCGTTTTTTTTTCTTGCAACAAAAGCCTCTAAAAGGCAACAAGGCCAACATAACAGCTAAAGAGTGTAATAGCATCACATCGAACGAACGAACGAACGGGTAAACATTAAACATTTAAGTAGTTGTGACCCTTTTTGACCACAAGCAATGACAATGATAAAGTATTACCTGTAATTTACACGGTTGGCAAAACTATCACTTAACTATTACAGCTCTCACAGAAGGAATTAATACATACGAGCCCCCTTGCAGCGCAGCTGCCCCTCTTTCTCTCTCTTTCTCTCTGACTTAATACTTGGCTAAGTTAACGGTTTATAAACGGTCTAAGCAAAAAAAAAAAGCTTTAGTAGTTAAAGAAAAATTACTAAGTCCTCTGCCATAAGCTTTGCCACACGGTAGTGATCGGTGCCATGTCTTTGCTTAGCTTGCCAAGAAGTAACCACCACCACTACCACCCATTAACAAAGTTTGTTGTGACCATAACAATAACAACAATGTTTAAATGTTGCTACTCTTAAGAGACTTAAGACGGGCGAAGGCATCGGCAACAAAATGATGACCAAAAAAAAACCTTAAAGAAAATGATCATCATCGTATACATTACGTTTTGGTGGTCCAACGATTATCATGAATTGATCTGTAAAATGTCAAAGCGAAAACTTAGAAGTACATATAGCAAAAACTGCAAAGAAAGATGCTGCGAACTCAAATAGAAGGACAGTGGAGCGATTTTTGAATTGGTCGAGTACTAAACTTTAAAATTGTTTTGGATATATAGGCTACTTTTTGGCTAAGGATTCAGCATAGTAGAATGTAGTGCTTAGCAGACTATAGGTAACATACAGACGTTTTTGTGTTAGTGTTTTCTATATAAAAAGTTTTTCGGGAATTTTGTTGTTTGGGACCGGCCGTGGCATAGTGGTTAGAACACGCGACTACCATGCGGGAGATCGCAGGTTTAAACCTGGCTCCAGTCATCTTAAAAGAAAAAAATAAATAAAATTTTCTTTCATTGTCGGCTCCCCTCGAATGTTGTTTGACAGCAACTTCGCAGTATTAAACGTCGATTCAATCGTCGTGTCTAGTAAGAGCTTCTCAAAACAGTGACGTTCGCATTCGTCGATAAATAAGTAGGTGCCGTTAGTTGTGAATCTAAAAATAGAAAGCGTGTTAAATAAGTAGGTGCCGTTAGTTGTGAATCTAAAAATAGAAATCGTGTTAATTCACAACAACGCGAGAAGCTATCCCATACCTCATTCATGGGGTGCAAAGGGAAATTAAGTAAAGTTTGTTCTTAATTTGATGATTTCTATTGAAACTTACTAGTTTGTATTCATCTGTTCGTATTCTTTTAATTTCAGATATATACTGCAAATTCGGCGTTATAATAATGACCACAGTCTCAACAAAATTACAGGTAAGCCTGCTAGTCTGTGTTATTTGCGATATACAAAGCAATCAGCCTAAATTGTAATATAATTAATAACTTTATAAAATTTATCAAATGATTATCTTGCCACAATTTCAAAGAGTTTTACAATCGATCTTGATACTTTGGAAATTTTTTTTATATTTTGCCTAGACATTTAGCTTATCCACCCACTGTTTTTTAAAAACTACCAAAGAATTAACAACTGTACACAGGACGCAGGCTAATACACAACAAAGTCAATGCGTTCGTCTTCGTTTTTTTTCCCGGCCGGCTATTAAACATTCTGGCCACAATTGAATTGCAAAGCGTAGAAGCTGAGTCCGTCCGTCTGTCCGTCCACCTCATCTAGGTATGCATCTCTAACTGTCTTTACATCTTATGTTTAACTAACCCAAAAGTGTGTGTGGCAATTGTTTACCCAAAACCGTCATCATCAGCCGCCAAGGCAGCAGTAGTAGCAGCAGCAGCACCAACAGCAGCCACATGCAACAAAATATTACACGGCGCTGCAACATCATATGGACTCATCGTTTTTATATTGTTGTTAAGTTTGCACTCCAGCAATTTTGTTTTTTTTTTCATGATGGTTGCAACTTTTTTCCCATGTCCTCCACTTTAGTCGTTCGTCGTATACTCATTCACTCACTCACAGACTGAGTCAACCGCCCAAATGTCCCCACTTCAAAGCTAGAGAAAAAAAAAGAAAGATGAAAATAAAAGAAAAAACAACAAGATTGTTTGTCAAGCTAGCTGGAAAAACAACAGAGAACCACCAGCAGAAGCGAAGCAAAAAAAAAAAACACCGACGAGATAACAAAAATGTTGGCAGCAATATTGACATTATGAGTGACAGTCGATTATTTATTATGTTGGTCAGAAGAAGCATCTTCAGGTTGACAATGTTAACAGTTCTTTGTGTTGTTTTGTTTCTCGGTAGAAATTCATTGAAATCAATTTCTTAGGCTTAAGGCAATAGTTAAGAAAATTCTTACAAATTAAACGAAATTGTACGGCGTAAGCAACAAATTATTTATTACAGCTATGCAAAGGGTATGGGGAAGGGGATGTTACAAGTGCAAATAAATTAAATGAAGAAATTACTTCTAGGCGTCTGAGAAAAACATGATAAAAAGTTAAATGTTTTAGCTCAAATGAGGAATTGATAGAAATAATCTAAAGCTGTTTTAAAAATTTTCCAATGAGAAAAATTCTATAAGAAAATACTGCAATTGTTTCATACACTTCTAGGACAGTTTGTTTTATAATAACTTTATCATTGATATGTCCAAGTGTTATTATTTCACTGGAAGCCGATTCAAAGTTGTGCAACCTTATTTGGATGATAGGTCTTTATGTTCTACACTTGTTATAAAAGTCCCAAAAGACATATCAGTTAAAAACGCATTATTCAAAAGAAAGCAGACATTTAAATTTATTCATCATGGTAAAGATACATATAGTGCTGCTCATAAAAAACCCTTGTTCGTTATTTAAATTTTTACCAAGGTTGCATTTAAAGTCACGATTTTCATATTTCTAAAATTATTATATAACATAGGGGCTTTTTGATTGACCATGTAACTTAAATTTTTGGTCATAATTCACAAAAAGAAAATTTATTTTGTAAAAAAAAGGTGTGATTCGCAAGAATGATCATTATGAAAACGTTAAATAACAGATAAACTCTAAAATACCATTAATTCTGCTCAGAATGCCCATTAAAATACTGCGACGGGTGTGACCTTTGAAATTTTAGCTTTTACAAACTTATGACTTTCAGGTTAAATTCTGTAAAATTTTTCGTAGGAAGTTCACAAGTTGTAGGTAATTAATTAGGTAATTTGTAAAAAATCCTACTTTTTCTTAATGAAAAACTTTTTAGAAAATGAGACTGGTGTGACTCCATTTTGTGATGGGTGTGACCTATTAAAAAAACTCCAAAAGTTTGAAGACACCCGCAAACCAATGCTATCGTTCTCGAATCATATATTATTCGCATTTTATTCGAGAACGATAGTCGCCAACTTAAAAAAACGATTCTTTTACGAATCCAGAAGGCTATTCTATTACTAATCCTAAACGCGATTATATTACGAATCGTAATAACTAGTTCCTTTCAAATTGCAAAATCTATAAATCTTCCTTATTTTTAAGTTATTCCCTTTTTTCTTATTCTCTTCTGAGGTATTGAAGATTTTACCTCAAAATTTTTTTTGATAGATCCTGGAACTGTGTAATTTTGATACCCTCGCCCTACGGGTAGGAGAGTATATATCATTTGATACGACTCAAAAGTGTAACACATAAAAGGAGACTCCTTATACCCTAAGTTTCTTTGAATCAAGTTCGATTCATGAGATTTTAAGTCGTTTGAGCCATTTTCGTCTGTATGCCTGGCTGTCCGTCGGGTACGCACGATAACTTCCGAAAAACAAAACCAAACGTTTGGAATCTTTGCACAAGTTCATATTTTCCCAAAACTACTTCCAGTATTTTTTTCTCTTGGCCACGCTCCTTCTGGTACCTCCCATACAAATGTACCATACCCCCACTTTAGAGATGGAGTAATAATATCAATACACTCGACACGATCGTGCTAAAATTCTGTATTTTGTTAAGCTATAACAGGGTAAAGTTTTGGAGATAAATTTGGAAGTCTAGCCACGCCCCTTCTGGTACCTACCATGCAAATATACCACTCCGCCCACTTTAGAAATCGAGAAAAATATCAATGTACTAGAAAATTTTATGTTTTACTGAGGGTGAGGGTATATGTATGTCGGTTTTCCCGACTGAAACTTTCTTACTGTTTTTTTAAGTTATTTTATTTATATTTTTATGTTATCGCTTAAACGATTGGTAAAAGAATACGTTAACGAATGTTCACCAGCGGTTCGATAATGTTATCTTTTCAAATGTTTCTATCGCATTTTTATGGGTTTTACGATTAGTAAACGAATCCTTTTACGATTCGTTTGCGAATGTTCACTATTGATTTTATAACGTTATCTTTTTCGAATTTGTTTTCAAATCGCTTTTTACGAATCACTTTAGCGAATTGCCACCGAATCGTTCCCTCGCCACATGGTTTGGCGGAAACTAAAGTTTTTCTTGAGTTCAATTATATAACAAACATAAAGTTAAGCATACAGGCAAACAATAAGATACGATATACGTCCAACAACCACGAGAACTGTATGTGTTCTTTTAAAGCTATGAATTTTGCGAACATTGGAAATTGACTTAACGCCTTTCGTTCGTTTAAAAAAGAACTGTTCTGCACAAAGTCGTCTTTAGATACTTGAATTTTACCTAATTTTTTTTCTTCAAAAAGATTTTTGAAATATTCCATCGGTGTTGTCATAATACATTGTCGAGATTTTATCCCATAACGTTCGTTTTACAATTGCGCCAATACCATAGCGACTTCAGCAAGGCAAGTAGCAAAAAAATTCCAACACAATTCTAGATCAACATCCTGGGACACATGACAATTGTTTTGTATTTACTGGAGTCAACACAGATTCTGAAGGAATTAACTTAACTTTGGAAACAGGCTTTATAAAAGAAAGCTGTGTTTAAAGCTACATATTTGAGAAGTATTCAAAACACTTAACGTTTGATTTCCGCACGTAGTCTACCCTTTCGTTGCATTACCCGATATTTCTTTTTACAAAGCGTTTGATTTCACATCCTTTTTCCGTGGTCTGCTCTTTTGTTCTCTTTCCTAATCATTTTTTTCTATTTTCATCCAATGACTCTTTATTCATCACCATTTTCCTAGCATCTCTTCTTTTGCTATTCCCATCAAAAAAATGCACCTTATCTTTATTGTGACTGGTGTGACCACATGTTTTCTGCAATTAAATACTTTAATGTTTAAATGAATGTTTTTATGATTTCACTTAATTATTAATTGCACTTACATTGTTATTGTTGGAAATTATACATGGTTTAGTATGTAAAGTAACAATTCTTTGTTAAACTTTTGTCATTTGTACTGTGACGGGTGTGACACAGAATTCATAAATTTATATTGACACAATAAAACTTTTATTTTAAAACATATAAAGACGAAACTTGGATAGAAAGGAAAATAGGGGTATTGTCTTTTCAGAAATTGCAGTTTTTACTTATTAAAATAAATGGAATATTAGAAAATGTTAATGTAAGTCCTAGCATATAAAGAAGGAGATGCAGTTGTTCGTTATATGCTCATTGCCAAATTTTTCAAAAATAAAATAAAAATTATAATTATTTTTCATTGTCGTTCTACTGTAGACATTAATTGACTATAATTGTATAAATTCTGCCATACAAAGAAGGAGATGAGAGTGTTCGTTATATGCTCCATTCAAACTGTTTGTCAAATTGATACCAATTAATTGATCGAATTTTATTTTAAATATGTAAATATATTTTTTTCTGTATAGGGCCATTCCACGTGGAATTGACCATAGGGAATTAAAAAAAATTATCGTAATTCAAGTAGAATTGAGTTTAAATTGTGCACATTTTTTTATGATTGAAAAAATATTATTATTATATTTTTTTATTATATTATTTATCTATCTCTATTTGACTTCATTTGTATCGCGTTTGTGTCTTAAGTCTTTCGTTATTTTAATAATATTAGAAAATATTATTTCCTAATTCTAAAATATTCATTAAAAACCAATGTATGCTGTTTAATAAGGTTTGTGTCTTAAGTCTTTTGTATGCGTCACATACAATTGGCGTAGCACTTGATAAACATTCAAGAACACTTGACTTACAACACCATCATTAACTTTATTATTCTCAGCAAAAGTAGCATAAAATTGCCACTATATAAATTTTAATTATTTTCTGCTTTACACTAAGCTACAAGCAGACTACCAGAATATGTAATAGTTTTTTCTGACCGCGTTAAATCGCCCAACGAAATTCGAGCATAACACTTAAAGTTGTTAGTCAAATGTGTAGAAATAGTGTTAAATGTTAAATAAAAGTAAATCACTACGGCTTTGACTTACGGTTTAACCTTATTCGAGAAGAAAAAACCCATCATCTTGTGGTGTACTGCTGCAATGCGCCCTCTAACCCTACATAAATTGTTTTTTTATTCCCAAAGTTTCGCATCTAAGGAACAACAAGGGCTTCAAAATAATAGGTAAGCATCGTAAAAAGATGCCAGTGAAAATGCAGCTTCTGCTGATGCTCCTGCTGCTGCTGCTGTTTGAACAGTCAAGTGGAATTCCAATGCCACGGTTAAGTTGCAGAAAATGATGACTATGACTCGTTTTGCATAAACGAGTGTGAATTGATTTTTTCTGTGTCTCTGTGTTGTTTTGGATGTCAGTCCTCCATTACCAGGTGGAGGGAAAGGAGGATTTTTTGATGATAGAGACAAAATTCAAGAAAATGTATTTTTTACAAAATACTTGTGCAGAATATGTAAAAATTTTAGGGGACTAAAGTATACTTTACAAAACGAGTTGAAACGGGTATTACAAAGTAAACAATCAAAATTCCATTGACAAAACATAAAATTGTTATGCCTTTCGAATGAATATTAGAACATAGATCTTTTGTTTAATAATAAAGCACAACAAATTCAATGGAATGCCCAAAATTTTGACTTTTGTCCATTTAATTATTAATGAAGCCAACTTGACAAAACTAATGATGCACAAGTTCTTATTTTTGGGGCTACTTTCACGTGCAGTTCTCAAAATTTAGTCCCAAAATCATGTGTTGTACTGTGTAGATAAACAAGAAACATATATCCTCGGTATCCTGCTAAGAGGTATGAAGTCCACGTTTTGCCTTTCTGAGTTATAGATGATTTAAAGTTTATGAGATCTTTTTGCAGGGTATATATGTATAACTAAAAGTGGAGAAATAATTAAATTTAGGTGTAGATAGAGTAAGAAAAGAAAAATCGAGGAAAGCCCGTTGCAAATAAGTGTCTCAGCCAATCATCTTGGGCCAGTTCACTATGGAAGGCATCGTATAAAACCTATTAAAATACTCCCTTCGACTGAGGAGATCATCTTGTTCACCTTTCCCTAGGTAACTAACCTTTCTCTCCTATGTGCTAGAGCGGACCATATACAAGAAAATGTTTCATCGTCTCGGACTTGTCTTCGTCAGACAAGTCAGTTATTCTAAACGGAATCTGCTATATTCGGGTCACAGCAATCTAGGAGTTATATAGTCGCTTCTGCATGTCCTACGTCTGCAGGTGGTTTTCCACATCCACATATAGGCTAGTGAACATCTCTCAGAAAGTCATGATCAGGCATAATAGAGTACTCTTCTAGCCAATAAGTCTGCTGATTCATTACCTGGGATCTGGCAATGTCCTGGGACCCAACAAAGGCTTACATCCAGAGGCTTAAGTCCATCCAACTTCTCCTTAAAGTTCCCCTTTTTAAAAAATCGTTATATAGGCCACATAAATGCACCGATTGCAATTATATTTTCTTTGTGTGATACTGTCCATAGGGCCTCTATCATAGGCTACATGAAAACATAGTTGGACAACGGGGCGTGGCTCCGCCCACACAAATCGAAATTTCAATCGGTTATATCTCCTGAGCCATTAGAGGTATGCAAATCAGATTTGCTGCATATGTTACTGGTACAAGGAAGATTGCGTTTCGTTGGGAAATGGGCGGTGCCACGCCCCTTTTGAAAAAAATCATTAGATCGGCGAAATAAATGGACCGATTGCAATAAAATTTTCACTGTGTGTACACGAAAACATAATTAGACAAAGGGGCGTGACACCGCTCACACAAACCAAAATTTTAATCGGTCTTATTTTATGAGCCACGTAAGGTATGAAGATGAGATTTGCTCCCGTTAAAATTAGAAAACCGCCAGGTCGCAATTTTGAAAATTCAAACATTTAGGAGAAAAAAGCCGAAAGGATAATAAACACTAGTACCATCACCCAGACCAAACGGCTAAAGCTTTAATCGTATATGGGCAAGTTTCCTATAGAATTAAAGGGGGTACCAGTCCATTTTATTTGTGCGATACGATTGTATATTTTGAAATTCGTACTTTTAGGGGGGTGGTCGTTTCTTTGCAGTTCACCTGTACTGATTAAATTCTTAAGAAGATCTTGTGAAACAAGGCGACCCGGGAAAGCTAGTATGTAATAATTGGCCGGACTAACCCAGTATACACGTTCGGACTGAGTTCCCGACTCTTACCTCTAGGATTTCGGCACGCATAAAGGGCGTTTATACCCCTCCTTAACCTCTCCTGAAGTCACTGACCTTATATCTACGGGTAAAAATAACCAATTCTGTTTTCTAAGCGTTTATCCCCAAACCACAGGTAATGGCCCATCGTTAGGTCACACGTCTAAAAATAACACCCGTTGTAGATTAGAAACAA
Organism: Muscina levida; assembly: GCA_964034835.1. NCBI lineage: Eukaryota > Metazoa > Arthropoda > Insecta > Diptera > Muscidae > Muscina > Muscina levida. The sequence continues at coordinate 145,926,603 of OZ035883.1, read as the reverse complement.
ATTTCTGTCTGCGGAAATGTCCATACATAAGAAATGTTGGTGTGTTTCTTTGTTTATTTATCGACTACTAGGGACTACAATATTACAATATATAACTGCCAACCCTGGATGTAAATTAAGGTATTTTGTTTTTGATATTTAAAGTGGGCGTGTCACATTTCATACAAAATGAAAGATGATTACATTAATCTGTAGTTATATTACAGTGAGAGCTGTAAAACTTTATGTGAGATAAATTTTACTTATCTTTTGACATGATTAGATTGGTGGTCATGTCACTTCATTTATTAATTACTAGCTGGCGGGTGCCATACTTCGTACTGCCTGAAAATTGATTGATAGAAATAAAGAGGATTTACGATAATTCCAATACCTTCGCCACACTTTCGTTAGAGAAATATTTAATATGATTTTTTTTTATTTTTCCAGATCCAGGCGCTTGGTACGGATGGTTATTTGTCACGTCCATTCACGCCCATTTCTTCCGCCTCTTGATTTAGATACTCAAAAGTCCCTTATTAGCTGAAGTCTATTTCATTAGAGGAGAACCCACATTAAATTGCCCAGTTCTTATATGGGTAATTTGATCAGGTTGCGAATTAGTTTTTTTTAATGTCACGCCCCCGATCCTACCGCCCTAGCTGGGGTTTCGAAGAATTACACGTTTTTTTTTACTTCAAGATATTGACATACTTTCATTTATGATTATACGCCCACGCATTTGGTCACAACGGCAAAATCTCAGATATAGTGCCACGCCCATTTCTAATTGAAATCTTAAAAACTTGTAAATTATTTATTTTCTAAGGTGAACATTCACACCTAATTTCATGTTTCTAACATGACGAGTGCCACGTTCACTTTTACGACGGAATAAGAATTTCCAAATATCACTTCACGTCAGTTGGTCAAATATATTTCTATAGATTCGAATCAGATTCCTGCAGAGAAAGGTGGAAGAGAGAGAGAGAGAAGAAATAACAGAGAGAGTCTTTGATTTTTGTATGAGCTTATTTGTCACGTATGTTTAAATTTTGCTAAAATATGGGTGTGATCGGAACTTGGGTCCATAGAAGGTGTATTATTGGGAACATTGGTTGATTCCTTCTGAATACCCGTGAAGGCTACAATTACATCTTGTGGTTTAAGCTAATGATGCCTAAATCATCAGAGTACGCAAGTTAATATATATGACTTCAGCTAGATATCGTTACAGTCACGTTTACTGCAGCTTTCCTTCTCAACCATCATCTCTTTATTCCTTCTAAATACCTGAGAATGCTGCAGTCACCTCTCGCATTTTAAGCCAATGATGTTTATATCATCAGTTACGCAGGGTGCAATATGGCTTGTGTTAAATATCGTGTTAGTCTTATTTACTGCATCTTTCCTTCTCATCTATCATCTCCTGTTTTCTTCTTAATACCTGAGAAGACTGCAGTCTCCTCTCGCAGTTTAAGTCAATCATATATATAACATTAGTATAGACATATGGTATATGGTTTCTGTAAAATTCTGTCACGTTCACTGCAGCTTGCCTCGTTAGCTAGCCATCATCTCCTTAAGTTTATTGTAGAGATCACACGATCAAGGCTATTTCCTTGTCTAAGGCCTCGCCCGCATAGAATGGCTCAGTAAGGAAGGTCCTTGCCTATCTTACTAAAGACATCGTGTCGGTTAGGATCATACCGCAAAGGCGTATGAGCTGTGCCACTATACCAAACCCACAGCCATGGCATCTTGAAGTTTCTGCCGTATCGGACTTTCGAAGACAGATTTAAGAAGATATTTGTCGATTTATTTCTCAAAAGCCTTTTCAAGAATTTGACTCAGTGCAAACATCTGATAACTTGTTGATTTCACAATTCGGTGCCTTCCTCCGTCCATTATCATTCTTTACGTTGATTTCCATTTTCAGCCTACATTACTTTCCATTTCCCAGCATTATCATCCTCCTTCGTTGGCACTGCCATTAACAGATTTAACAAAAATTTTCCATCTTCTTTGTAAAATGCTTGAAGCGTTATTTGCTCTCTTTGAGCTTTGTCTCTGAACGAGAAAACCCAGAAAAACAATCCGCTTTCGTTGTGAAGATGTAAATGATTTGCTGATCGTTTTAGACACTCCATCAATTCGTGATTTTTATGATCACAATGTCGTAGTCGTCGTCGTCGTCGTACACAGCCTTCAAGTGCGGAGGCAAAGGCGGTGGCAGCAACCAAAGTAGCAACCGAAGTAGTCGATGCCACATAACATTGCAAGTGTGCTTTTTGCCATGGTTGTTTTGTCCTTTGCACGGCCTTAGATTTTGGCATTATTTAACGCTTATTTCAAGCATGCAAAACTTAAGAGACTTTGCCATGACCAGTCCCATGCGGCCCGAAACCCCCTGGTATGCCTGCAAAGTGGAAGAACTGAATTTATTTCCTCACATTTTTCTTCATCACCTTCATGAGAGTGATTTTTAGTTGGAGGTTTTTTCGTCGTTTTTTTTGTTATTTTTTTTTTGTTTTCCAAACATTATTTAGGTAAGAGATTTTGTTTGGCCCATCAAGAGTTTACTTAGCCTGCTACAGCCGGGTGCTGTTGTTTCACTTGATGATTGCTGGGTACTCGCTGTGGTGGCAGTGGCATCATCATGTGCCTTTGGCCATATGGTGCCAGCTACTGAAGTAGCACCTCTGCTGCATACCTTTGCTACAGATCTCAAATGAAAACAGACGAGGTGACGAGGAAAAAATAAAAATGAAAATCGTTTTCCAGTTTACTGCAGATTTTCTAGGTGGTGTTTCTCTTTTTTGCAGCATTTAAAACATGTCAAGTTATATGGTTGTCAGTTCTACATAAATGAACAGGAATTCGTTTAAATTACAAAAGGAGAAACACTTGTCTTTTTTGTCTAAGTTGCACATGACCAGTGGTAGAATAATGTTGCACATGACCAGTGGTAAAATAAAAAGTGTGTTGATGTTAAGAGTTCTGGGGCATAGTGCCATAATGTCTGGTAAGGTTTAAGGGTAAATTAAATGCTGCTTTGGTTTGAGGTTTGAAACTATATTGTGGGTTTGGCAGGCTATGGGATGTGATGGATACGAAATTAATAGAAATTATTTGAAAATGAAAGGGAACATTTCGAATACAAAAATGTACTACTAATCGCGATTCCTGTGGTACTATAGGCTGATGCGGTTGTAGTATATTTCTACTTTTGGTGAATAATAGTTATAATAGTATCTGGTGTTACCTCTAAATAAGTATGTAGATATAATGGTATCTGTTGTTACCACTTAAGAAGTTCATGTGGTACAAACTTTTGCAATTTATCAGATTTCACCAAAAATAAATGAGAACGTTTCCAGACATAAGTATAACTTTGGCTCATTCACATAATTTTTATCAGGTTTGGAGCAATACTAGCAATACTTCTACTTAAAGCTTCATCACATTCAATATACTGTTATAGATGGATATGTGACGTAGTCTTTAAATAAATAGTAAATTAATTATCAGTTTTAAGATTTAAAATAAACACACATAATATTACTTTGAATGTATGTTACTTTTCATCGTTATTCTTTAATAAATAATATTTATTGCGTGCTGCCACCTAATCAACTTTGCTCCTCTTCTATTAAGAACTATATTAGCAATCATACAAATTATGATCTCAAGCTAAACTATGACAACAAAACACAATTTTATAAACATATTAAAAACAATTAATGTTCTTATAAACATATACCAAAAATCTCTACCCCCTTTCGCCAGTTTTATAGCCTTAACTTTATTAATCGCTTGGCGCCTCTTCCGTCATAAATTCTATGACTTCTTAGATTTCATAATTCTCTTTATTAATAACTTTTGAGATATTTTGTGCCATAACTCTTATGACTTTTATTAGAGTTATTAATGTTATTAGTTCTTCCTTATCGATTTTCTAATTTATCGTATTGTAAATATTACTAATATTAATATTTTTTTATATTAAAGCCATTAAATGTGATGGCGCCTAGTACGCCTTTAAAAGAAAGAATAACGTTTTCTTATAAAAATTTAGAAGAATTCTTTCTCTTTTGTTTTTCCTAAGAAAATTGGAAAAGTAAATAAAAATTGCTATGATATTGAAAAAAAATTAACCATTAATAAATAACACTAAAAAGTTCAGAATTTTACGAGTAGAAAATTTATATCAACGATTTGTTGCCGCAAAGCAATCTTAGTGTCTTAAGAGGCGCCAATATTGGACACATGCAGTGTTTAGGTAAGCTAAGACTGGGTGGTTAATCCCGATGTCTACACTGGGGACAGTGGTTAGTTGGTATTTGTTTTTTTTTTGGGTATAAAAAAAACGTTATTTCCCTTTACACCCCATGAATGAGGTATAGGATAGCTTCGCAACAATCGGCACCTACTTGTTTGTCGAAGAATGCGAACGTCACTGTTTGAGAAGCTTTTACTAGACATGCCGATTGACTGAAAACTATACTATACTAGGGGGCCGGCAATGAAAGAAAAAATGCAGATGACTGGAGCCGGGAATCGAACCCGGATCTCCCGCAAGGTAGTCGCGTATTCTAACCAGTAAGTCACGGCCGGTCCCGGATATAATTATCACAATTTTGTTGCAACGAATATTGCTAGCCATTGCTACTTATGTGTTTGAGTATGTAAATGTGCTCAAGCTGAGACTGACTGCGTTGAATCAAACATATCTTCGCGATCGTAGGAATTGCCTATCGTGTATGTGTGAATGAGACGACTATTGCCGTCCTCGCGAGGCTATTGGGTGCCTGGCACTAATTAAAGTCTTTGCATTGGCAGCAGAAAGAGAATTGTTACTAGAGAATTGAGTTATCACTAAGAGGTTTGCAGTGTAGTTGTTAATTGTTGAATCACTGATTGAATTATATGGTTACTTTCCGTAAACAATAAAGAGGTGGATGAGTGAGAATGAGAAGCGGTTGATAAATTCATCAACCACTTCGATGTTGTAGCTGTCCACGTTCTCACATCGTCATTAACGTATGTATTCAGTGTTTTTTTTTCTTTTGAAAAAAGTTTGTCTTGTTCTTGTTCATCGTTAGACCTACTTTGGCAGATATCTTCTGAAAACGTGAGAAGGCTGCAGTCACATTTTGCGGTTTTAAGGCAATGATGTCTATATCATCAGTATACGCAAGTGATATATAGCTTCTGTTAAATATCATGCCAGTCATGTTAACTGCAACTTGCCTCATAATCCGTTATCCCCTGTTTCTTTCAAATTGCCCGGGAAGGCAGAAGTAACATATCGCAGTTTCTGTTAAAGTCATATTAGTCATGTTAACTGCAGCTTTCCTTATCATGAGTCATCCTGTGATTCCTTGTGATTATCTCAGAAGGCAGAAGTAACATCTTGCATGTTTAGACAAATGACGTCTATACGTCCAATATCTCATGGTCCCTTTTAAATATCCTAAAAGACTGCAGTCACATTTTGGAGGGTTAATGCAATGATGTCTATATCATCGGTCTACGCAAATGATGTATGGCTTCTGTTAAATATCGTGCCTGTCATATTTACTGCAGCTTTTCTCATCATCTATCTTCTCATGATTCCTTCTGATTGTCCGAGAAGGCTGATATAACATCTCGCAGTTTAAGCCAATGATGTCTATATCATCAGTGTACGAAAGTGATATATGGCTTCTGTTAAATATCGTGCCAGACATGTTTACTATAGCTTCCCTTAATATCCAATATCCTAAAAGACTGCAGTCACATTTTGGAGGGTTAATGCAATGATGTCAATATTATCGGTCTGCGCAAATTATATATGGCTTTTGTTAAATATTGTGCCAGCCATGTTAAACGCAGCTTTCCTTATCATATATCATCTTATGATCCCTTCTGAATACCCATGAAGGCTGAGTTATAAGCCCTCAAGTAAAGTCACACAAAACCGGTTTTCATATCAGGATATTGATGGTGATAAGAACTTTCGTATACAGATTCATGTTGTACTCTACCAGACTTACAACTATGCTGTCTTCCAGGATCAGCAATTTTTTGAGGTACTGTCGCCATATATGAATGTGTATTAGTGATCAAATTGCCGATTCATGCCATGACCTTTTCCATTAACTTTCCTGTAGACAAGTCCGGTTTTACCTCTATCCCTGTACAGCTCTATATTCTCGAACTCCTGTTATTTTAATTTAACCTTTTCCTAATTAAATATCCGATTCGCCTATTTGACTTTCTTCTCGAGTCGATCCTAACAGCTTCGATCTGTATGCAAGATCCTTTTCCTCATACTGTTTTCGACATTCTTCACATTCTAGGGCAATTGCCATGGAATGTGCAGGATGCTGCCACTGTGTATCAGGAACATCAGAAGTAGAGAGTAGGCAGTGGCTATCTCTGGGATTACATTTCCGTATGTAGAGAGTAGGCAGTGGCTATCTCTGGGATTACATTTCCGCATATTCCAGAGATAGCCACTGCCTACTCTCTACTTCTGATGTTCCTGATACACAGTGGCAGAGTATTCCTAAAAGAAAACAAACTTTTTTTCGAGTAGGGAACATCGATGCCGTTCCTGGTCTCCATACATTTTCATCAAGTATTTGATTAGTTGCCTCAGAATTAATTTTGTCAGATTTCTATTAATTTAAACATTGGAAAACAAACAGATTTCATTAAAGAACTGTCACACAAAACCACATGTGTTTCTTAACATAACTAAAATGGTCGTCATAATCTCGTATCATTTCTCCAAAATACCTGCCGATCCAAACCACTGTTACACCACTCGTTCCATTTGGCCAATTTCAGGTCATTAATTTGTGACACTGTCCGTCGTCCGTTGTGTGGCATTCTTTCATGGTGATTCTTGTCGGTCGTATTTATTTGTTTAAACTCATAAAATTAATTCTAATGCATTTATTTTATATGCGCTTTTATTTTGGTGTTTATTACTCTACAGTTTTTTCTTTTGTTTTTTTTGCTGCCCGCTATCAGCGGCTTATCTGCTCTAGAGTACCTCGCCACCACGTCATCCAGTCATTCACTTTTTTGATATTTAAAAAAGGAGAAAAAAATCAACCATAAAATCATAAGGCGGTCGATAAACGAATTGGCTAAAATGAATGCGAAGGAAACCTCCTTATGCATTGTGTGTCTGTGTGCTCTTAAAAATAGTTTGTTTTTATGTTTATATTTAATTTAATATTAAGTATATTAAAAAAATCCATATACTGGTATATGGATGTACATTTGGTTTTAACGAGATTACGATATATGATTGTAATAAAATTATGTGCAGATTTCTGGGAGTTGGTATCACAAATTTACGCTGTATTGAACGAGTTGTCGGCGTTTTAATGTTTTGTCTGCGTTGGCTTATAGGAAAAATATGGATAATGAGATTTTTATGCAAGTTCAAGTTTTGTGATAATTTCACTGTACATGTTTTATTTTAAGTGACAAGGATAAATTATGGGGATCTATAAGAAAGGATATTTTTTTTTTGATGGGGAAAATCGAAAAATCAATAGTCTTTAGAAACAAACTTTGTCAAAAATAGAGTTTTCAGAAATTGTTAGCAGATTCAAACCATTTATTATGTAACAGCTAGTAAATTGTTTTCATATGCGAAATACAAAAGACTTAAGACACGAACATCTAGAAAATAGTGTGAGATCAAGGGGTTTGGGTGTAAAATATATATTTTTTTCTTATCACTGCATTGTTGTCTAAGTCCTATATGTTAAGAGCATCTTTAACATACAGTTTTTCCCATTTCACCACCAGTTTTCTTGTTTTTTTTCGTATATTGCCCCATAAAGCTCCACATTATGGAAATTTCATTCAAGCTACCACAAATCCGTCGTAGCCACCGTAATAAACATTTTCAATTAATGCCACCTGTTGTTCAACAATTCATTACGTTTTTCCTGTTATTTTTGCGACATATAATTTTCAATCATTAATGACAGGCGACAGACAGCGTTTGCTATGAACCTATCGTAAAACAGTTGGAGGAGTTGTCGAAAAATTCCAACAAATGTTAGTACTTGATTAAAGTTTGCCACAGCCACATTATGGTGGTGGTACAGCGACTCTCTTTTCGTCCATGGTTGTGTGTGGCCGTTCTCGAAATTGAGTCGCGTTGTGCTGTTGTGTGTTTTTGTTAAGGCGGCGGCGGCGGCCACAGAGTTGAAAATAGATTTTGCTTTCCAGGCTATTGACAGAAACTATTTGTGGCAACAAATGACAGACGATTTGACAAATAAGCAGCATATCTTTAAAGCACAGGTGGCGGTGATGGTGGTAGTGGTGTGAAAAATGTGTGGAGTGAAATTAACAGGCTCAGGGTATGATCGAAGTTTCCTAGACACGTTATCGAGGAAAACACAAGAATTAAGAAGCGAACGCATAAAAACTATAGTTGTAATGTGAAATGTGATAGGAAATTAAATGAATATGAATATGGATTTGGTTAAAATAAAAAATAAAGCTTGTTGTTATCATATAAGACCTATCATTGACATAATTACCTCCCAAGTTGAGGAAGTCGTAAATGGTGGTTATTTTAATAGACGTTTACATTGGGATATAAAACCATTGAAATTTTGCCAAATATTTTAAAATTTTGTTATACATTTTGTTGCTATTATATGGTTTCTTAAAGCATGTTAGCCTCATTGGTGCAGTTTTCTTAATATTCCGATAGTCATCATGGCAGTTTCTTGATTTCGACATGAGATTACCGACTTTTCTGCAGTAACATATTGACACCACAACTTCTGATCTCTCGATACCTTTATAAAGTAATAAATACAATCGAAGTTGGTTAGCTTGAATAAGAAAAACGGCGCTCAGACAAATCCAGGTACCATCAAGAATGTCGCATTGCATATGAGGATGCTGCTTACAGGACAACGCTACAGCCAACAAATAAACCAGCTATTTAAGTAAAAAAAACCTTAGATGAACGAATGGAAGAGCGAGGATATATAGAAGTATAAAAAATATTATACCAGTAGGTAAAATGTTACTGTAGATATTCCTCATCTGTAAGGCCATGAATAGAAATCTGTTTACAGATACGCATATGTCTGCATATATGGAGAGAGCCCTGCTACCAATTGCTAGTTCCGAAATGCAGCGCTCGCAAATGTATCAAGCCACTTGTAGATGACGACTTAGATTGGCCGCCACTAAGCCAAATTCACACGGCATGTTGGTTATCTCCCGATCAAACTACAAAAGTTAAATTTATCATGTGGTAATTGATGGAAGGCATGGATGTGCGGTTGATCCGAGGTGTTAACATTAACTCGGATTATTACCTGTTAGCAGCTAATGTACGCACAAGTGAAACTTATTCCAAAGAAAGCTGGACATCGCAAGGCTACAAATCCCAGAGATAGCCAGTGCCTACTCAAAACAACTCGCCCAACTACTACTTCAGATGTTTCCGATATACAATGACAGCATACTGCTGCTCATATCATAGCAACTGCCGCAACAACAGTAAGAAAATCATTGCTCGACGACAATCCCTGGATACTTATATGGCGAAAATAGCGCAAGGAGAGGTACCACAGCAATTACACCGTGATGATGACAAGCACAAAAATTTGGTCACCGACATACATATATAGGAAAATAGCACAAGTAGAGGTACCACAGCAATTACACCGTAATGTAACATTCAATCGGAACTTGGAGAGTGACATATTGCATATTGTAGGTCTGGCCGAGTACGACATGGATTTGTAAACGAAAGTTCCGAACACCCTCAAAATATTTATTAACGGTTAAAAACACATTTTTCGTTACTTTGCGTACATGAGGGCTTATGACTAAGTCAATTCTTAACTAAGTGTTGATTTCTTAACGGCTTTAAAAAAAAGAACTCCGTTTTTGCCTCCAATTCGCAAACTTTAAGGATTTTTTCCACTATTTTATAAGTTTGAAGGAAATTTTATCTACAATTTTATTAAGATACCCTAATGTTTATTAGTTTACTCAGAAAGTACATGCTTTCGCAAGTAAGACGCATATTTTTCTCGTAAAAATCTGTTAGACAGTCATATGTTTACTCTACGGTAAATCCTGGAAAAAACTCATGAAACTCATGAAAACACATATCGTCTAAAGGCTGCCTTCGACAATCCGATATGGGAGAAAGTATTTGAACCTATGACTGAGTTTTGTATTCTAGCGTACTTTGTAAGCTTTTGCGGAATGACCCGGACCGACACGATGTCTTCAATAAAATAGGCAAGGACCTTACTGTGCCATTCTTTACCAGACTATATGATAGCCTTGATCGTGTGATCTCTACAAAAAACTTTTGGCAATAATGGATGATAAGGGAAGCTGCAGTAAACATAACTGCCACAATATGTAACAAAAGCCATATGTCACTTGTGTGATAATATAGACGTCATAGGCTAAAACTACCAGATGTGACTGCAGCCTTCTTGGGTAATCAGAAGGTTCCAGGAGATAATGGATGATGAGGAAAGCTGCAGTTAAAATGGTTGGCACGATATCACTTACGTACACTAGTGATATAGACATCATTGGCTTAAACTGCAAAATGTGACTGCAGCCTTCTCAGGTGGTCAGAAGGAATCAGAAGATGATGTGGTATTCTGAGGTAAACATGACTGGCACGATATTTAACAGAACCCATATGACTTTTGCATACACTGATGATATAGACATCATAGGACTAAACTGCGAGATGCGACTGCAGCCTTCTCGAATGAATCAGGAGATAAAGAATGACAAAGAAAGCTGCAGTACGCATGACTGGCACTCATGGTATAAATATCATTGGTCTTTAACTGCAAAATGTGACTGCAGTTCTCTCGGGTATTTAGAAAGAATCAAGATATGATGCATAATAAGGAAAGCTGCAGTACACATGACTGGCATGATATTTAAAAGAAGCCATATATCACTTGCGTATACTGATTATATAGACATCATTGGTATATAACTTTAAATGTGACTGCTAGGGTATTTAGAAGGGGTCAGAAGATGATGGATAATTAGGAAGACTGCAGTTAACGTGATGGGCACGATATTTGAAGAAACCATATATCACTTGTGTACTCTGATGATATGGAAATTACTGTTCTAAAACTGCGAGATGCGACTGCAGCCTTCTCGGGTATTGAAAAGGAATCAGGAGATGATGAATGATGAGTAAAGCTGTAGTACACAGACTGGCACGATATTTAACAGATCCATTGCTTACTTTGGTAATACATAAATCACAAAACTGTGATATGTGACTACAGCCTTCTCAGGTATACAGAAGGATTCGGCGAAAATGGGTGAACGAGGATAAACCGAAGCAAAGTAGTAGATGGTTGTATCTACCTCGGCCCTGCCGTCAATAAAGCAAATAGCTGCAGCCATGAAATCCGGAGAAGTATCCTGACTGCAAATAATTGCTATTACGGATTTAGCAAGCGACTTAATGATAGAGCCCTCTCTCCAGGCGAACAAGCTATTCCAGATACTAATTCTACCGGTCTTGTTGTATACACGAGTGAATACGTAATGGCGGCGTACGAGAGGAAAATACTCCGCAAACTAGATGGTACCATCATCGTGAACGGAAAGTATTGACGACGCAATGAATTGTAAGCTAAGCTAAGTAAGTGAATAAGTAAGTGTGTCTTTCACAACGCTCAAGCAGATATTGACCATAGACTGAGTGCTGTGAATTAAACATAGCTTCGCGTAAGAGTGATTTGCCGATCGTGTCTTTGTGAAAAACACAATTATTGTTGGTCTCGCGAGGATATGACTGCCTAAAACCACTCGTTATAATATTTGCACAAAAATGTATGAAGCTTTCCCAATGTGAGCCGTTACCGCGATTGACGTGCATTGCCGTACCATGCTCATCTGTCTTTTGTTCCCAAAAGTTGAACAGGACGACGTAAGGTTTCAATAGAAGGGACGCTATATGCCACACAGCCAAAGCTACAGTCGAACTTTGGCGTAATGTGTTTGAAAATAGCTGAATCTCGGAGGTGTATTGTGAAGTATTGCAGTTGCGATTTAACACTATTAGAATTTTACCCGTGCAGCGCCGTGAAATATAACTGTTACGCCAACAATACCGAGTCTATTAAGGACTTAAAACTCGACATCGATACTGTCTTCTTGTAAAAATATCCTCCTTTTCATTATTCTTTTTAGAAAAATCGCTTTCTTTTTGCGCCACTTTTAGTTTGAAACCACCCTCATACGTATCTTCTGGTGGCATCACACATTTGCACCTATATCTTCCCATAAGACTGTTATCTGTGGGATACCATCAAAGCGAAGTGTTACGCCAACAATGCCGGGTCCTTTAAAGCCTTAAACACAAAAACTATACTGCTGTTTTCTAAAATTATTCTTCCACCTATTACCCTTTAAGGAAACTCGCTTTCTTTTCGCTCAAATCTTGGGTTATTAACATTATCTCTTGTTTGAAACCACCCTCGTAAGTTTCTTCTGCTGGCATCACACATTTGAACCTGTATCGCTTACTGATATTTATGGCGTTATTTCCAATTCCTTTTGTTGTTTTTATTTTCCTCATTTGTTAATGTTTTTTTCCTCAATATTTTTTATGCTCATTTTTCACTTTAAGTGCAAATTTGTTGCTATTTTATTTATTTTTTTTTTGTGCAGTTTTCGTTTCAGTTCAATATGCGATATAGTGTGACGGACTGTGGCTGTATCGGTACCGGTGCCAGTATCAGTATCGGTATCGTTGACTGTGATTGCTTTTCGTATGTGTTTTTTTGGTGTTGTTGTTGTTTGCTATTTGCTTTTTTTTTGACCAAACCCGTCTCTATATCTCAAATGGCCGTTCAAACGCCTATAGATGGCGAATGGGGCATTGGCTAGCTAGCTGGAGCTCACTGACTGACTTACGTTTGATGATGAGATGATTTCTGGTTTTGCGAGCGTTTCACATTCGTATTCATTCATTTTCAAAAGCTTAAATAATCCACACTTTAGTTTTATTTCATTTTAGTTTTTGTTGGTGCTTTAGTTGTTGCTGTTAGTGGTGGTGGTGTTGTTGGCGTTGCGGCTATTGCTGTTAGCCATGTGTTATATGTGTGTTTGCGTTAATATATTTTGATTGACCAATAAACATTTAGCTTCATTTCTCACAGCACAAAATTTGTTAGTATTTTTTTTTTGCGTTTAAGTATTAGACTAAAATTGAACGGCTGTGACAATGCTAGCACCAACACCAACGGCTACACCACCACCACCAACATCAGCAACAGCCTCAGCTTTACTGTATTGGCTTTACGTACCAGCAACAACCACTACATTGACACGAACTACTGTTAAGTTTGTTGTTGCTAATATGGCCAATAGTTTAGTTAGTAGTATATTTAACTAGTAGGGGATTCGTTGTTGTAGCTGTTGGTCACATTTAGTTGGCGGTACAATATGTTGTTTGGCTTGTCACTCGAGATTTTCGTATTGAATGCACAGCATTTTTTCATCTTTAAAAAACTTTTGGGGCCGTTGGTTTCCAACTAATCGAGCCACATCAACGTGGTAATGTCGTCGTCGTCGTCGTTGTGGTTGTTGTTGTTGCTGCTGCTGATGGTGGCGGTGGTGGATCTGGTCTTATGATCCAGTGTTAGTTAACTGTTTTTCACTGTTTGATGTTTTTTTTTTCTTTCTATTAGATATAGGGGCGTTGATTTTTGCCTTGTTGCTACATCTCACGAAGTAGACTTGTTTTCCTGCCGTCGACATTTTGAGAAGCTGCAGCACATGACTTCTCCTGGTTTTCGGTCGACGGTGATGATGATGCGTTAATAGTGTAAATTGTTCATTTACGCTTGATATTTTGTTTTGTTTGTTTCGGTCTTTGTGATTCCTGTCATCATTAACTGAACATTACGAAGGATGCAGTCAGTGGCCGTTGTTGATGTCGTCTGATGGCAGTTACCTATCGTATAAGATGGTTACTGCTGCTGCTGCTCATGCCTGTGCTAGCTGATGAGCCTGTTATTGTTGCAATTGCACAAAGTTATAAATTTTATGAAATATTATTTGTTTCTGCCACATCGAAATCAATGTAATTAGCAAACGTTTTGAAAAATCACAAAGCGTTGTTCATTATTTAGTCATAATGAGTGAAGCATTTTGCTTAATTGTGAAAACAATTAAAAATGCGTTTGTTAATTTTTGCGCTAGGCAACATTTGATAACGTATCTAGGGATTGTTGAACGGTCTTTTACTTAATTTTGGCTTGAGATTAAAAGTTTGTATTCTGGGGAGTCAAATATCTGATGTAGTTAACATATGAGGAAGTAAACTTTTAGACCAAATTATCTGAGGAATGTTTATTCTGGATATAACAAACTCCTACACCTGATAACCTCAATTCTCGTAAAAACGGACTACTGTATCCCGTACCTTTTTACCAGTAACTAATCGAAGGACTTTGATTCAGAATAACAATACCTGGAAAAAGTCGCTGGTAGAAGTATCTGATTTTTCACCAATGAATCAAAGTTGAAGGGAAGAGCGAAGGCTTTGGCAACCATTCACTAGACTTTAATATAAAGAACTCATACAATTTGCCAGACCATTGCAAAGCGTTTCGGGTAGAAATAACTGCTATGCTTGAGGTTGCTGTACTACTGGTGAAACGTGCCACCCTTGTCTAAAGAATCTGCATCTACACGGACAGCCAGGCTGCTATTAATTTTTTGTGAAGACGTGTTTGCTACATCCCTGACGGTGAAGGAATGCCATTCATCACTTAGGGCGATGGCTGACTATTTTGACATCAAGCTCATTTGGGTACCGGGTCACAGCGACATTCGGGACATTTGCTTAACGAGGGAGCTATCTAGAAGGAAACTATGGCAAAGATTCTTCCGACAAAGGAATGCATTGGCATGCCGATCTCTACCAGCAGCCAACACATCAGAAAATGTGCCAATAACACTGCTTGGCATTAAAATCGGCCACGCCACTATTACTGATTACTCTTAAGACTTTTGATAGCTCAGTGGAAGTAACGTAGACCAGCAATCCGAAGGTGCTGGGTTCGATTTCCGGCCGGGGCACTGGCCGAATCAACATCGATGAAAAATTACTTTTCAAATACGTTCGAGATCTCCAGCTAACAAAACTCATCCTAGATGCTTCCACTACAAAAATTCAGATTGCGCAAGGACCAAGGAAAAAGGATAATGTTTTAAAACATCGCAAATAAATCAGCAAAACCAGCTGGCGCCACCTTTGGAGGAATTTGGCTGTTAAAACTCACAACAACACTTAACAAACCCTTGACACAAACCTTGTTATCTGCAAAGGAACGAAACAGAGTTGCCAACAATAATCTTATGATAATCGGAAGTAGCTGGGATTACATGCCCGATCGAGTGCCGATAAATTGAAAATCGGTATAAAGAATTACCATCCCAGCTACTTCCACCAGGTGTTACAATAACAACAACAACAACTCTTATGTAAAATGAACTGCTGAATACGAAAATCACACCCATTATTCCCCATCAGCCGCCGTTTTTCGGTGCGCCGTAGTTGAAAAAAAGAAGTACTAAGCAACTACATAACTAGCTGGGAGCTAGGATAACCTTAGTTATAGGAACACTAACTTGTATTATTGGAAAACAAGTTCTTAGATTAGGCCGTAGAAACTCGACTCTCTGTAGATACTGCATGGAGGAGGATGAAGAAACAACGAAACTTCTTATCTTGCCCAGCATAAGCTAGGGTATTCGAAAACCATATATGATGCACCGAAGCCCTGCGGGAAACAGCTTTACTACAGTTCAGAAAATACATAGGAAAGGCGAATTGACTAGACAGCTAGCCAGTATTTGCTATAGGGGAAATTGTAGTTATCATAACACAGTACAACATTTGTCAGCTCATTGATTTTGGATTCAATTCTGAGAACTGTACATGAAAGTAGCCCCAAAAAGAAGAAGTTCTGTATCATTCGTTTTGTCAAGTTACTTGTCATAATAATTTAATATCGATTTGAAGTTAGTAAGTATCGTATAGGGGAATTTATCACGTTTTAGGCTATTTTGTTTGACATAACTCGAGAACCACTAGTCCGATTTAGCTGAAACAAATTTAAAAAATTAACAATTACAATTCCTTAAATCTGTTCAAATAACGTTTCATTACTTAAGCAACAGATTTACTTTTACATTCATCAAATGATTTTTAACTGAGTTTATTTTATAGCAGTTACAATGAAACTATTGTACTCCGTGGCGTATGATTTACGTGGAATATTACTTATGTTTATCATACGCCACCATATAGTATTTAAGTTATATCATACGATCATTGTTGGCAACTCTGTTTCGTTCCTTAGTAAATAACAAGGTTTGTGTCGAGGGATTGTTATTGTGAGTTTTTAACCACAAAATTCCTCCAAAGATGGCGCCAGCTGGTTTTGTTGATTTATTTTGCGATGTTAATAAATCATTTCCTTTTTCTTTGGTCCTTGTGCAATCTGGAAAGATGCAGTGACTGCTTCTTGAATGAGTGTTGTTGGCTTATCGATGTTGATTTGGCCAGTGCCCCGGCCGGGAATCGAACCCAGCACCTTCGGATTGAAAATCTACGTCGCTTCTACTTAATGACCAAAGGCCATTAAGCTGTTGCAGAGCCCTTTGATTAAAATTAAAGCATAATTGCTAATCTAGCGGCTTAAATTATTAAATAAGTTGGATCTTGTAAGCGTTTCAACTAAGATCTTTGCGTAAAACTCACTAAGTGGTTGCTTATAATGGGCCAAGATATTGCTCTTGGCGTCGAAGCGATAGATCATGATAGATTCTTTGTTACAGCACCAATATTGACTTTCCTAAGAGCTAGACGTGGCATTTTTGATCACGTATCTTATAATAACGTATACTGATAGTCAAATTTTGCGAATGGTAATGGCAGATGTGGCCTCTGAAAGTGGATGTACCTATATGCCATGGAAAGTGCACGAAAAACATTGTTGGAAAAACGCACAATTTAGTGAAACAGCTTAATATGCGTTGCTGGCGATGGGAGTCTTTTCGTGAGGAATTGTCAAAGAATACTATACGAAAATCAGATGATAACTCGATACCTGCTGTTCGGGATCAGTAAAAAGGAAATAAATCAAAAAGAAACCTCTAAATGAGTCACTTCTTAGAAATAATGTAAAACTTAAGTGGTATTAGTTTAAAGACAACTATGTGGTATACAACTTCGGAACCGGCCGTGGCATAGTGGTTAGAACAAGTGACTACCATGCGGGAGATCCCGGGTTCAATTCCCGGCTCCAGTCATCTTAATTTTTCTTTCATTGCCGGCCTCCTTGATGTTGTAGACAGCAACGTCGCAGTATAGTGTCGAGTTAGTCGGCATGTCTAGTAAAAGATTCTGAAACAGTGACGTTCGCATTCGTCGATAAACAAGTAGGTGCCGTTTGTTGTGAATCTAAAATAGAAAGCGTGTTAATTCACAACAATGCGAGAAGCATCCCATACCTCATTCATGGGGTGTAAAATGAAATTAAGTTAAGTTTTATGTGGTATACAAATGGGTTAAATATAAATTTTTCAATCTGCACAGTAGTTAATTTTTTCAGAAAGATATGGCAAGGCCAGAAAAGGGCATAATAACTCCTTTAGGGTATCACTGTTTTAGACACAGAAGGCAAATTGTTGACGCCTAGTAAATTATAAAAAGTATGTATATATTGATAAAAGCTTGAACATTTATACCTTAAATTAAAGTAACACCAAGTCATGTGTAGAGTGGCGAATGTGTTTTTATTTTAACAATTTCTTACAAGACCAAAATATTTTCCTAGAAAAATAAATCCTTAGAATCCTCCGTTCTGTCTGAAAAAAATCTTCTATATAATTAGGGACAAATAATTAGTTTTCATATAATAATAGGATACTTATGACAAACTGAGCTTGTACGTATGTGTGTGTTTATGTTATCAGCAAGTCAGGAAATCTTTTATAATCATTTCAAAAATTATTATATCATAATTTATCACTAATGATGTGTTGCTGCTGCCCTCGGTACGCGGCAAACAACAACAAATAACTAACTAAAACTAAATATTCTCAAACAAGATATGTTTTCTTTTTCCTCCCTGATTTTATGTGGTTGCCATTGTTGTTGTTGTCGAAATAGTATTTTATGAGTGAAACGAATACCAAATTAGAGGCGTTAAATTTTCGAAGTTAATAAACTGAAATCAAAGATTTTATGGTTTTGAAAATAAAGCAAAAACAATAACCACCACACTGAAATACAACAACAACAACAACGAAGAAAAACAAAAAATTTGTTAAGATTTCAAACAATGGCCAACAAAAAAAGAGTAGAAAAAGAAACAACACCAGTAGATCAAACGTAAGGAAGCAACATCAGATGGTTTGCAAGTCTTGAGAAAATTGTAGACCACAACATATTTTTGGTAGCAGGTGAGCTTGCTGTTGATGATGGTGTTGGCTCTATTGGTATCGGTGGCCGTATATGACCATCAGACAGACGCATAAACTTATGTTTACATATTGTCTATGCCGCGACCATGTGTGAGAGTGGATAAGAGTGTATTAAAGTACACACGTATGCACGTACAACACTTGTAACTAAGTTTAAACCACCCAACCCAACCAACCGTATTGGCAAATTTGTGCTAATTGCAGCATATTGCAAAGTCATAAAATATGATGAAAATCCAAACAACAAAATGCAGCTCGGCCTTTAATGAAAATTATGATTTGTACTGTGCTATGCACTAATATTGAATTTCACACTAATCTGCTAATGGTCGAACCCTCTTTGAATGTGCCACACAAAACCGGAGAGCGATGGCAAATCAACACAGACACATCGCCATGGACGCTGTGCTGTGGTGGCATCCTCTTGGCTGTCGAGGTGTGGCGGGGGCACACACATGGACGGGCGTACATTTGCCTCAATGGTTCACATAGTATGTGAATTATGTGTGGTATGGCTTTTTATGAGGTTTTCAGTTTTTTCCACTCGTTTAGTTTTTGTTGGTTGTTTCGTTGCAAATCAATTTTTTCCCATTTTGCTTCATCTTCTTCATAATGATGGCAATTTGTTGTTGCTGTTGGCCGCAGTTGTGTTGTTGTTTCTTAATTTATGAAAATACAAAATGAGCAACAACAACAAATACCAACAGGCAATAGCCAGCACCACTTCCAACAGCAACAGCGGCAGCAGCAACAACATCATCTAATATTGCTTCAAACTGCTGTTGCTGCTGCTGATTGGTTAGAAATCTGGTTTTGTGCAAAATCATAAAATATGTAAAATTAAAACCATTGCCATATTATTAAAAGGCGTTGTATAGCGATAAATTAGAGAAAAATAAAACCTGATGTCTGTCTGCACTGTTGTATCTCTGTTCATATCGGCGTGCGCGCATGCGCTTACAATCTGATAGTAATGCGCTCGAGACGTGAGTTTCACTTGTTATAGCATCAAGTTACAATTAAATCGCAAACATTTCATGTCTAAATGAAAAATTACTAAGCATTTTGGCAGAAGGAGTTGGACACAGCCCGAGGATATGTGGTTGTTTGTGGAAAATGAAAGTACGCACACATGTGACAGGATGTCAATGACAACACATTTGCCATTTGGTTAAATTGCTGTGAAACAATAAAATCAAATAATATAAAATAAGTTTTTAAATTCGAATTATTAAAATGCTTAGACATTTGTGAAAGATCTAGCTTAAGGTAGTATATGACTTGTTTTTTAGACGTATAGAACTTCCGAAAGAGATAACTTTATAACTAGCTGTCATTTTAATAAAACTCACGCTACGTTCGCCAAACTCATAGAGAACTTCGTCAAGTTTACGGCGAGCATAATCGTCCATCTAACCGGTTCATACGCAATACTATGGATCGATTTATGAACCACATTTACACTTTTGTATAATATTTCTTCATGTGCGCAAATAAGAAGCAATTGCCGATGAAGGCGTGAGTGGGACAGATTACTCGAATTTATTGCTCCAATGCAGTTCTCAGTAACTCGGTCTCTGCCCATCCACTACATGGAAAATTTTGATTCAAGATGTCTATATAACAAACAACGGGTGCAAGAATTTAAGCCATCGAACCATAAATTGCGTCGTTTGGGTGGTGTATGAGCTATGAATCAACTGGAAGTTGAATAAGAGTTTTATCGTCAAATCGTCATCAGCGATTAGGCTCATTTCTGGCTTAACGGGTATGTGATCAAGTCAAATTATCGTTTTTGAAGAGAGTATAATCCTTACATTGATTTTGGGACTCAATTCTGAGAACTACACGTGAAAGAAGCGCCAAAAAGAAGAAGTTCTGCATCATTCGTTTTGTCAAGTTACATGCCATAATAATTTAATATCGAAGTTAGTAAGTATCGTATGGGGGAATTTGTCACATTTTAGGCTCTTTTGTTATATTGTTATATGGTGGCTATATGGTTATATGACGCTATGGAGTACAACAGTTTTATTGTAACTGCTACAAAATAAACTCAGTTCAAAATCATTTGATGAATGAAAAAGTGAAACTGTTGCTTATGTAGGGAAACTTTATATAAACAGATTAAAAGAATTGTAATTCTTAATTTTTTTAAATTTGTTTCGGCTAATTCGGACTAGTGGTTTTCGAGTTATGTCAAACAAAAGAGCCTAGAACGTGACAAATTTCGCTATACGATACTTACTAACTTCAAACCGATATTAAATTTTTATGGCATGTAACTTGACAAAACGAATAATGCATAACTTCTTCTTTTTGGGTCTACTTTCACGTGCAGTTCTCAGAAATGAGTCCCAAATCAATGAGCTGAAAAATGTTGCACTGTGTTGCTCATGTCCAGCTATGGGCACCACTACATTGAAAGCCTTGCATGTGTTTGTGCTTCAATGTTTTATTTGTTGTTTTTTGTTGTAACTTCTGCGTATCGGTACGAATTCTTATGCTCTTGAAGCTCCCAGAGAGCTTCCTGCCCATAGCTGCTCATGTCACTGCAAATTATTATGAGGAGAGCTGGTTCCAACAAGAAGGCTCAACATGACATACAGCGTTGGATACCATCACTTTGTTGAGCCAAACGTTTGGTGATCGAATTATCTCTAGAAATGGACCTGTGATTTGGCCCCCTCGTTCGTGTCATTTCACACCTTTGGACTAATTTTTGTAGACTGTACGTCAAATGTCTGGTCTATGCTGTTTTTATTTTTAAAAAAAATTTTTATGCCACAAAAATAAAAAAAACAAAATTAACCCTTTAATGACGAAAGCGAAATAATGGGAATTTTTTTAAAGATTTTGTCAGTACTATATATAGATTAGTTAAGAAATGAATTTTACTTATAAAAGTAAAAAGGAAATCGTTAGAAAAATATCAAGTTTTACTGGAGTTATGACGACTGTGCCCATATGGTAACAGCTTTAAAACAGGTCAATAAAAAAGACGGTGTACAAAATAATTAACGCTATACGTTTTTATGATATTTGATATTCTTCTCAAATAACAAAAACCAAAAGACTATTCTTATACTAGCTGACCGGGCAGACTTCGTCCTGCCTAAAGAAGTATTGACTTAAGTGTAGTTTTTTTGGGGGATGTAATGTAATGTTTTTGATAATACAACGTGCATGGGAAAACTAAAGGAGTAAACATATGTAAATCAGTGGGTCTTTCTACACGTGAAAGCACATGCAACATAAAGCTGTTAATGAAAAAAAAAAGAATTTTTCAAATTCAAGCCGCAAACTTGAATAAACTGTTCATCAGCATTACTGATTGTCATCGCAAATTCTAACCGAACTGGCAACTGTAATCAGTTGAATCAAGCGCGAATCCGTGGGTTTCATGGGAATGCTATTCAATAGTTCCCGTATACTTTCTGGTTAAATTAAATTAAGAAGGATTACTTAATCCTGTATTGCTTCTTAGCTACTGTAATTCGTGATTAAGGGGTTTCAGCGATTTTTTGTGTGTACACACATTCCTCATTATGATTAGACATGTTTGCAATATTTTTTATCTTGATATTGCAACGTCAAAAAGATTTGCGTAATAATGAAGGATGCTGTAGCCAACGCGATACGTTTTGTGATCAAAAATTTTCCAAAATCAACAATATCAAAACCCATGGGTGCATCAAGGAAATAAAATCCTCCACACTCATTCGTAACCGTTAATATAACACTGTTGTATAATGTTCGTCGCTCTAATTGTAATTAAATCAGATTTGAGAAATGTTTCAATTCGTGAGTATTCGTTTTATTTTTGCCGCAGATCTCGGTCACATACACCACTGGTCTTAAGTAATTCCATACCAAATATAAAGATGAATGGGGCTACAGTCCTCCAGCTATTGCTATTGGAGAACAGAATTGGGCAGGGTCACCCATTTTTTGCGTGATCACGCATATTGGTGTTTATTCCACACCCTATTTCAAATCCCACCCCTTTTTTTAGACTACGTATATTGATCTTGATTGAATCCACTCCAAATTTCATGACAATTTGCAAAATAGAGTCGAATAGATGAGGTCAAGCCTAATGATCTAGTACTTCAGATATCGCACTTTTACAAATTAGGTCCAATGGGCAGGGCCATTCCTACTAATCTAATACTTCAGATACCGCACTTTAACAAATTAGCTCCTAGGGGCGGGGCCACGCCTAATAATCTTATCCCGCCAGTTTTTGACTTAATTATATTGCATCCACACCTGATTTGAAGTTACTAATTGTAATAGTACGCCAGATATTGCAATATTGTTAATATGGTTGAATGGGTTGGCCATACCTCGAGAACATCGGTTGAAAGCTGCAGCTCCGCTAAACTTCAAACAAACTAAATTTTAATTTTATATGTATACATGTATGTACCATTTGTCGGTGCCATTTGAAAATTTAAATATTAAAAAGTATAAACATTGACATAAAATACATATGTATGTATTTAAATTTTCACAATTTAAAATTTTGTATAATTTTTGTATGGGAAAAATAGAAAATCGACTCAACAAATGGACCAAATATGTCAAATGCAATGTTAATGTAGCCTATAACCATCCTCGGAAGATTAACTTTCTAATGAATCCGGTTTGTTGCACATCGGTTCGGTGGTTTTCAAGGGTATAGCGGCCATACGTAGAAACAAATGTTCACTTTTATATATATAGAGAAATTTTTATTGCGAGCAATATCTAACGCTGCCAACGTTACCCTATGGTAACAGTCATCACTAATGGTTTAACTGCTTCCTTTCTATTACAATCGTATGATAAAATCATTGGAGATTCAACTTGATCCTAAGTACATCCGGATCAGTTTCAGCTTTTCTTACAACTTCTACCCAAGCTCTTGTTTTGTTTGGTTATAGAAGAGAGTAACAGATATCTTACTTCATTATAGAAAAACATTTCCCCCGAACTTTATCTATGATAGACGAGTATTTACTCCTGTTTTTCTTGTGCTATTTTAAAAGCAACAATTGCTATAGAAAACTTAGGACTCACATTAATTTTTTTCTCAAAAGCCTTAACTACAAGCTTTTATACTCTGTACTTACATTTACAAAGCTAATGTTAAAGTTCAGCTTAATTATCCAATTGTAATCCATACACTCATATTCTAATCGAAATGTATAGATTCATAATAATGTTCACCAGATAATAATATGCCACATGATCATTCTTTATTGCCTATATTAAGCACTATAGCGTTATTCTAGCTTTTGTCTCTACAGTGCTTTTGCTTTCCCCCAATGATGTTGAATGTCCATCTGATTTTTGTTGTTGTTGCATTTTGTAAGTCCTCGGCAGAGTACAAGACAACCATTACAAATGTTCGAACGCAGATTGGTTTCTACTTTGTAGCTGCGATAGCATCAACAACTTGTAGTAAGTTTCTTTAGATATTTTATCTATTTTATTAGCAATTTCTCTAGGTTTTTGTTTTTGGCATTCAGATTTCGTTGCGGCAATCCTCCAAGCGTGCGCGCACTGCTATACGCCAGTGAGTCACTTTCGCGGAGAGTTTCATCTGTGTAGTATCTCTTTCTCTGCCTTTATGGCCCAAACATGGAAATGTTACGTTAAGTCTTTTGTGCGAATCCCCAAGATTTGATTTAATGTGTTGCTTTGCATTACATTTATTACCAATTGAAATTTGAAGTGCGTGAGAATGTGATCTTATAAAAGAGTTCAACGCCGAGAACAAAAACTTGTTGTCTGTGCATGGCTTATGGACATAGGAAGGAGGTGATGCGTTTTTGCTTTGTGGCAACTATAGTTATACAAGTGTTACGTTTGGCAGTATGGGCATGGAGGGGAATTTAGAAATGTTTTCTTTTGTTTATTTTCATACTGGTCGTAGGTTAATATGAGGTTGTCTAAAGTCAGTTGTTGCAAGTCTCTTTTTTTGTTTTCTTTCTTTTGTTGTTGGGGAAAATAAGAAAATTAGTTTGCTTTCTCGTCTGGATGCGTTAGATTTATGGATGATTATTCATCGATAGAGGTGTGTGTAATGATGCTATGCATTTTTGCCAATAAAAAAATCAAGAAAATGATGAGATTTTCCAATTGTGATAGGGATTTGTATTTAACTGCATTTGAGGTTAGATCAAAATTAAAGACGTTGTGAGACATGGGTGATTCTAAGACACCGATCTTAAAATTGGAAACTGTTGCAACGTGTTAAGAACTTGAAGAATTGAAATATGTTATCTATTCTGAATACTTACATAGAAGATTTTGAATATGTAGCATCTATAGAAAGACTTAATCTATTAAGTTTTGAAACAATATTTTACAGATCTTAATCTGTTGCGGGAAGATTGAAAGATCACTCCGACTATGTTGGAGCAAGGCCTAAGTGATCTTTCCCAATTATAAAACAAGAAGTCTGTGGCCTTTTGTTTAACATAAAACAAGAACTATGATTTTTGTCTTTACCAGGGCACAATATCGGCGATCAGTGTTTACACTAAAGTGTGATCTTGTACTTACTCAGTGTCAGGCAAAAACGAACGCATGCACACACAAATATAATGTACATTGTGTATGGGAATGTGAAGCAAGCGTGTTTAGTGTTGCTTGAGCGTAGCGCAGCCGATAAATTCATAGCTCTGAATCAAACATAGCTTCGTGTACGTGTGTATTGACGATCGTGTTCGTATGTAAAAGACGATTATTGCCGGCCTCGCGGGGATATGGGATGCCTGGTACTACTACTTCACTAATTTTTTATGGATAATTTTTGACTGTTTTAGAATGTCCCAAAACAAGATTGAAATAGTGCCCGAAAAACTGAGCTTTATTTTGTTATGTAACTAAGCGCTTTTGGTCTTTTCTAATAAGAAGTTATTTTATAATCCAAACCCTAAGATTCTCGAGGGATAACATACGCTACTTTCAATGTATTTTTAGAAACAATAGTGGAAGCCTGTATCATGTCTGCTTCCGTTTCCAAAATAATGCTTTCTTCAAGCGTCCATTCTTTTGAAAAAGTAATGGAAACCCGTAAGGGAAGATGCGTTATTTCATGCTTCTATTTCCTACTGGGATATTTTGCACCTTTACACACAACATTCTGTTAATCATAATCGAATATTGCTCTCTTGAGGTAATTTTTCAAACACTTCTATTAAAATCTCTCACACACCCAACTCACACTTGGGTAATTTGTTAATTACATTCCACGATCTATTTCTCACACATAAATATTTCTCACATCAACTAGATAAATTACCTGTTTAAGCTATATCAGACTCTATGATTTTGTTGCGTTTCTTTGAGAATAGAAAAAAAAAGTTATAACAAAACTAAGAAATAATAAAAAACTAATTATTAACGCCCTCAAAAACGTAAATCAACCTGAGCAAATCCCATGTGATTTCTAATAAACTTTAGAGTCTACAACAACAGCAACAAAACTTTAGTTTAAAATAGAGAAAAATGACAAACTTGTTTCCCAGCACCCGAGGGGTGGACGTTTGTTTCACAGTCAAAAAGTTTTCATATCAAAAGCCAAAACACGAAAAATGATTTAGGGCGTTACTAAAGTAACTGGAATTTGTTTTCTTCTAGATAACCAAATAAAATGGTAATTACTCCTCCGGAGAGTTGAATGCTGCTAAAGGTTTTGATTTCATTTCAACTTGATTTGTGCGTTTAATAAAAAAAAGTGTTACAAATTTCAACACAATTAAAATATTTCTCGCGTTCCACCAACTGCTTCATAGGAAATCTGTAAAGTTTTATTGTTGTTATATTTTCCTTGGCAAATGAGGCGGGAGTGATTATAATGTTCACAGCTTTGTAAATCGATTTGTTATGGCCGAGTTTGTTGGCGGCTGGATGTTGTGATCACAAATGTTGGATGGTTGATTTGCATAAGTTTGTGCTAAAATGTTGTTAAATTAACATTTTAGCTTTTTTAATATATGAATGTTGAAAGTTAATCTAAATTTAAAGTTAATGTATTAAACTAGAAATTATATACAACAAGTAAATTCATAATTAGGTAAAATGTTAACAAATATGTTTTCAACCCAATAGGGTTTTTTTTTAATTGTCGAGCAAAGTCTGACAATTTTTCGAATTACGATTTAGTAGGACCTTCCAACATTTGAGGTCCTTATATATATATATATATATATATATATATATATATATATTAGGGCGTTTCACTAAAAAAATTATGCAACTCTTGAAGCGGAATATTAAAGCTTGTGATCTAAAAGAATTTCGAAAATTTTTTGGGATTTTTTGAAGATGGGTATGGGGTCGCTGAAATGGATTTTATCAAAAAAATGAGGTTATGGAGAAAAAATTTGTATATTATTTTTTTCTGGTGCTTTTTGTTCATACAACTAAACAATTCTCTTAGTAAGCATCCGATCCCACGACAAAAAAATTATTGGTGTGAAAAATTATTATATTATGGACCACTTTGATAGTCTTAAAAGTGAAAAATTATTTTTCCTAGATTTCAAACCTCGATAACTTGAAAAGTTTTCAAAATTTTTTCAAGATGTAAAATGCGTTAGAAAGATAATTTAGATACCTTTATTTTGGTATATACAAGTTTATATCTTACTTGTGAAAAATGTTGCAAAAAATAAAAAATAGACAAAAAAAATTATTTATTATTTTTAAATTCACACTATTTGAATTTTAAAATGTTTGAAATAGACCCTTTTTAAAATGTTACAAAATTCATAATGCATAATTTTGTAACCTCAAACAGTAAAAGGGTTTTTGATGAATTAAAGTTGCCCACTTCCTTTTATTCGAAAGATACACTTTTATGGGAAAATTATGATGATTTGGTTTCTTCAAAGAAAAAGCTAGAAAAACTATGTGTTGTGAATGATTTATCAGAAAGAGGCGTGGCGTCGGCTACAATATATAACAAAAAAATTACAAAGAATGAGGATGATTTTCAAAACTTATTGATTAGAGTTGATAACAATCAAAAAATTATATCTAATGATAACAAAAATGTCATTGAAAAAGCTCTTAAGAAACCAATTTGAAAATACTTCCACAGTTGTTCCACATTTAATGGTTAATGTATTGTAATTTTAGATACAAATTTACTTTTTAATTTTAATTTGTTCATTAAATATGTTGATTTTGTTTATTTAATATCTTTTGATTTTGTATGGGAATACAAATATATTGATGAATTGAGTTTTTGATATTTTTATTAAAGCAATGTATTTTAGAGGTTTTTTTTACTTAACCAAGAACGAAACATAATGAAATTCTTTTAACTTTCATAAAATTTGATTAATAAAAAAAATTTCTCAAACTTTAATTTTTTTTTCTTATATTTTTCCAACAAGTAAAAATAAATCAATGTACCGAATGAAAGGTAATTTAAAGACCTTTCCAACGCATTTTACATCTTGAAAAAATGTTGAAAACTTTTCAAGTTATCGAGGTTTGAAATCTAGGAAAAATAATTTTTCACTTTTAAGACTATCAAAGTGGTCCATAATATAATAATTTTTCACACCAATAATTTTTTTGTCGTGGGATCGGATGCTTACTAAGAGAATTGTTTAGTTGTGTGAACAAAAAGCACCAGAAAAAAATAATATAAAAATTTTTTCTCCATAACCTAATTTTTTTGATAAAATCGGTTTCAGCGACCCCATACCCATCTTCAAAAAATCCAAAATTTTTTTCGAAATTCTTTTAGATCACAAGCCTTAATATTCCGCTACAAGAGTTGCAAAAATCGCAAAAAACCCATTTGGTGAAACGCCCTAATATATATATATAAAAGGCTTGAGTGACCGACTGATCATTCCTCAGCCCAAACGGCTAAAGCGAGAACCGTGTAATTTGTAATGTAGCTTCCTTTTATGACATAGGCGCGCACTAGGAAGGGATTTTTGGAAATTCGGACTGCAAGGGGATGAAAAGGACGTGCCACCGCCCCATACAGGCTGTATCTCATAAACCATTATAGGTACGATGACGAGATTTGATACATAAAATTCAGATTTCAGGATCGGGTTTCAAGTTGCAGTATAAGCTCGGCTTCGATCTACCAGTTATTGTTATACATACATTCGTTCTTATAATATACTTATGAACTACCTTACGAACAGACAGCAGAAGCCGCTGTAGGGGAACAGACAGCCGAAGTCGCTGTGACGGAACAGACAGCAGAAGCCGCTGTAGGGGAACAGACAGCCTAAGTCGCTGTGACGGAACATTCAACCGAAGCCGCTGTAGGGGAACAGACAGCCGTAGCCGCTGTGGGGGAACGGATACCGAAGCCACTGTGGGGGAACAGATAGTCGAAGCCGCTGTGGGGGAACAGGCAACCGAAGCCGTTGTGGGGGAACAGACAGCCGAAACCGCTGTTGGGGAACAGACAGCCGTAGCCGCTGTGGGGGAACAGACAGCAAAAGTCGCTGTGGGGGACAAGACAACCAAAGTGGATGCGGGGGAACAGTCAGCCGAAGCCGCTGTGGGGGAACAGGCAACCGAAGCCGATGTGGGGGAACAGACAGCCGTAGCCGCTGTGGGGGAACAGACAACCAAATTCGCTGTGGGGGACAAGACAACCAAAGTGGATGCGGAGGAACAGTCAGCCGAAGCCGCTGTGGGGAACAGGCAACAGAAGGCGCTGTGGGGGTACAGACAGCCGTAGCCGCTGTGGGGGAACAGACAACCAAATTCGCTGTGGGGGACAAGACAACCAATGTGGATGCGGGGGAACAGTCAGCCGAAGCCGCTGTGGGGGAACAGGCAACCGAAGCCGCTGTGGGGGAACAGACAGCCGTAGCCGCTGTGGGGGAACAGACAACCGAAGTCGCTGTGGGGGAACAGACAGCCGTAGCCGCTGTGGGGGAACAGACAACCGAAGTTGCTGTGGGGGAACAGACAGTCGAAGCCGCTGTGGGGGAACAGTCAACCAAAGTCGCTGTGAGTATGTATTATCACCCGACCGGAAGGAACAGACGATGTAAAAAAGGAAGGAACAGATGATGTTCAGAAAAAAAACTTATGGCTTATGATCTTCACTGGTCGAAGTTCGGCTAGCGATTGACGACTACTGCTAGTCAAGCCTATACACTTATACAATGTAGCGCCTTAAGTGAATGAGAATTCCAATGGGCATACTATGAATTGCTCACACTGAGTGCTTATACCAAGAGTAACGACAATTACTAAAGAGCTTTGTTAATGTAAGAGTTAATGTATGAGTAAATTCTATTTTTAGAATTTGTCTCGTTACAATGTTTCGAATAAATCGTAATTCTAGTCATATTAATGGACCGACTGTAATACAATTTTCACAATTTCTATTACGTGACTGACTGATCACTTCCAGCCTTTCCGAGAAGGGTAAAAAGGCCAATAAACTGATAAAACTTATACTATCGCTAGAAGTAGGCAGAACTGCGAAAACTGGGATGGGTTTTTATTTTATAAAATAGTCGTGCGATACGAAAGGCAATTTTTTGAAATTCGTACTTTTACGAGAAAAGACCGAAAAAGGAATATAACTGGTATAACCGCAATCATTTATATGGGCTTGCTTACTAAAAAATTGGAAAGCTACACCTATGGGTTTTTTTTCGAAATTCGTAGTTTTAGTTCTAATAAGACCGAAAAAAATGATAAAGCTTGTTCCATTACCGACCATACAGAGAAGAGTAGTATAGCAATAATGGGAAGAACACTTATTTTATACTGCAGTTGTGCGATCCGAAGTGATTTTTCGAATATTGTATCTTAAGAGGTAAGATGGCTGAGAAATGGATAAAAACTGGTACTGTCGCCCAGACCCATCGGCTATAAGTAGAATCGAAATTCGTACGTTTCGAGGCAAAAATACCGAAAAAGGAATAAAACTGGTACCTCATAAATATCCTTTTATATCAGAGGAATTCCCCTATTCTTCTTCAATACAGAAGAAGATTAACGAATTTCTGGTTTACCAGGATTTTATTCATACTTACTTTAAATTTCAATTATAATCTCCTATGTCCACAAGTTAGTTATATCAGTCATACAATAAACGTAATTTCATTTCAATTACTTCCATTAGTTATCACCACATTAGCATACAAAGTATTTGCGATCATTTGCCACAACTCAATCAACCACTTGCACTTTACAGACACCGCCAATCAGCCCTCAACATTTCCCATGACTTTAAAAAGCTTTGAGCACATTTCATTTTGCCAATTGGACTGCCAGAACATTCCACAGTGAAACTAGTTTTCCCACAACACACATAAACACACACACACATATATGTGTGTGTGTGACTTCGCCACGCTGATCTTATCATAGAAATCTAATCATAATTAAAACTCAAATTCCATCTAATTATAATTATTAACAGCGAACAGAAAACGCAAACCCCGCAAATATCTCTTCCAACGCTTAGATTTCTAGTTTAAGCTTGAACATGTTCGTGCATGCAATATTTAATTTGCATGCGATAAAACATCTTCAAACCATAAAATCATTGAAAACGAAACAGAAATCGCTATAAAAACAACAACAAAATAACAGAAAATTTCAAATCACTCTCATACAGTGAGGTGAAGTCTGTTAGCAGCATTGTAGGGCTATAAAGTTAAGACGTGGATGGACGTGAACAGAAAGAAAGAAACATCGATTTTAACCTTATTAAATTGACCTAAACCTGATCATAAAAACAGTACAAAACGTGCTCGTCATTTGCTAAATATTGTTGTTGAGAGTCAAAATTGAACGGTTAGTGAAGCACAGTGACTGCCACAGGTCAATTGGGAGAGAGGTACATCACTCTAATAAAGTTAACAATTTGTAAACGTAGGACAAGTCAGAGCAGTTATTAAGCATCAGGTTATTGTTTAAATTACTAATAACAAATGTAATTTATATACATATAAATGTATCCAAATGCCAACTATCGAGGGGACACGAAGTCCTCGTACTTAAGATTTGTTTTTATTATTTAAGCAAATAATTTGAATTATATCTATCATGTACCCTTATATATATCGTGTACCCTTATTTTAAAGAACCAAAAAAACAATACAGCTTTAAAACATTTCTCGGCATGAAAATCGTCCACAACACTTTTCCTGCTGATTCTTATGTAAAATTATTTCTTGAGTACGAATATCTCCCCCATTTTTCCCCATCAGATACCATTTTCTCGGGTGGCGTCTCATTTTCCTTGGACTCAGCTTCCTACATTGCAGTTGCCGGTTAAGATTTCGAGTATAAATGGTCCATTGTTGGCTCCTTAAGCTAAATGCCATTCCAAATAAATAACATCATTTCCCCAGCCTTCTATATAAGTCTATGAAAATGTCTTTCCTTTTTATAATTTTAAAATCCTCTGCTATATTCGCTTCCACACCACTGTCTAGCTGCGCGTTACATTTTTGAACAACATTGGGTTTGGGTGTAAAAAAATCATCACTATCGTATTCGCCAGTAAGGTCCGCCTCATCATCGTCATCAACAACGTCATTATTGTCATTATCTTCGCCATGGTCTACAAATGATGCTAATGATGAAGTTAAAGGCAGCGGTGGTGATAGTGGTGGCGGCGTTGGCGGTGTTCAATAACTTTATATTGTTTCAAATATTGTGTTGCGGCAGAGTAAAAGAGCAAGACCAGACCAGATCTGATCAGATCCGATCAATCATTATGTGGTATTAACGAGGAAATTTTCTATGGTTAATGATGATGATAAGCAGCGAACTTTGTAATAATTTTGCACTTGTTTGGCCAAAATAGTCAAAGCGTTGCTGTGAGAGCTATGACAGCCCCAGTAGGAAAAGAGTATAGGAAATGGATAAAGGTTGTTGGAGAGTAGGAAGAGGTTGTTGTAAAAGGTTTTCAATAGAAAACTATACATCATGTGAAAGCCTTTAAGTAAAGGTTGCAGAAATTGTTATGAACTATGACGGACCGGATGAAAAAGTATAGAAAATGTATAAATTTGTTGGAGAAATTTGCAGGAGGGAAAGGAAAAGGTTTAGGTAAATGGCTTCAATACAAAAAGGAAGAAGAAAGTGGTATGATCTATAACAGTTCTGTTGGAAATGACAAAACATTAATTTTAGCTGCAGGAAAGGACCTTTACAAAAGGATCTTTATACTAACTTGGGTTTGTGTGTCTAATATTTCTATATAATAAAAATGTTCGACTCTTAAAAAAAAGGATCAAAGCAGTTATATGAACTGTTAAGTACCAGTTGGAAAAATATAAATAAAGACACATTATTAGAGCAGCAGGAAATGGTTTATATAAAAGGGCATAAAGCAGAAGAGAATACAACAAAATTGCTGAAATTGGTTCAATAATCTTCAATAAAGAATCGCAAAGATGACATCAGGAGGGTATATATCATTTGATATGACCCAAAAGTTTAACACATAGAAGGAGTCACTTTAGAGCCTATGTTCCTTTGAATCAAATTCGATTCATGACATTTTAAGTCGTTTGAGCCATGTCCGCCTGTCTGTCTGTCCGTCTGGTACACACGATAACTTTGGAAAGACGTAAGCAATTGTTTTAAAACTTTGCATCGATTAATATTTCTCCAAAACTACTTACGGTTTTGGAAATGGGCTACATGGCCACAACCCTTCTGGTACCTCCCATACAAATTTTCCCTTCCGCCTACTTTATAAATCAAGTATTAATACCAATACACCCAACGCGATCGTACCTTACTTAATAAAACTGTAGCAGGATGAAGTTTTGCACAAAATACTGGAAGTCTAGCCACGTTCCTTCTGGTACCTCGCATTCAAATGTATCACTACGCCCACTTTAGAAATTGGGTTATAATATCAATTCACCCAACGCGAGAATAAAGTTTCTGAGAAATAAATTTGAAGTCTAGCCCCGCCCCTTTTATTACCTCCCATACAAATATACTACTCCACTAACTTTAGAAAACAAGTAATAATATCAACACACCCAACGCGATCGTGCCCAAATTCCGCATTTTTACCGCTGAAAAATCTCTTCGTGCAGCTCTTAAATTCTGGCTTTAACAGTATTGTCTGGTTGATGGTACCAATTTTTAGGTCATTTTGCCCCTAAACGTACGAATTTCGCTTCTAATAATAGCCGATGGGTCTGGTCGACAGTACCAGTTTTTATCCATTTCTTAGCCTTCTCGCACAACTGTACTACAAAATAATTGTTTTTCACATTATAGCTATACTATTATTTTCTGTACGGTCAGATTTATCCCTTGTTTCGGTCTTATTAGAACAAAAGTACGACATTCGACAAAAATCTTTCTTATTCTTTAGTGAGCATGTCCTTATAAATGATTACGTTTATACCAGTTTTATTCCTAGTAAAAGTACGAATTTAAAAAAATCTCCTTCGTATTGTACGACTATAAAATAAAACTCATCCCTGTTTTCGCGATTCTGTCTATAGCCGTTGGTGCGGGGTGCGGGGCGATATTACAAGTTTTATCACTTTAATGGTCTTTTTACCCTTCTCGGAAGGGCTGGGAGTGATCAGTCAGTCATGTAATATAAATTGTGAAAATTAAATTACAGTCGG
Source organism: Muscina levida (assembly GCA_964034835.1). Classification (NCBI taxonomy): domain Eukaryota; kingdom Metazoa; phylum Arthropoda; class Insecta; order Diptera; family Muscidae; genus Muscina; species Muscina levida. The sequence continues at coordinate 145,892,461 of OZ035883.1, read as the reverse complement.
TCCGTTAAAAGGGCGGTGCCACGCCCTTTACACCCCCTTGCGGTCCGAATTTCAAAAAATCCCTTCTTAATGCGCGCCTACATCATACAATGAACCTACATTCCAAATTTCCAAAGGTCGTAGCTTTAGCCGTTTGGGCTGCGAAATTATCAGTCAGTCACCCAAGCCTTTTATATATATAGATAACACAGTGCAACAGCCAATCTGGGGGGTGAGAAATTCCAAGTCGGGGTGAAGGTACTAAGTCAGTAAAACGCCCAAAAGATTTGGCGTTCTCTACAAAGAATTAAGTAAGAAATCATCAGTGGTTCTTGAGTTATAGTAGAAAAACCAAGCGAACAAACATAAAGATAAGCAAAAAATATGAAAGTTCATAAAAAAGCTTGGCCTGAGAACGCCAAACCCTTTAGAAGTTTTTTTTTAAAAAGGTTGCACAGTCCGATATGAAGGATTTATTTTGTATAGGAGGTGGTACGCCCACCAGTCCGATGTCGCCATTTTTTCGACCAATTACACGATTAGAGAGATAAGAACTAGCAGACAGTTTCACAGCTTTATTATTGGTTTTTAGTTAATAATATTATATAGGCTGGGCCACACCCATTCATCCGATCCACATAATTTTTCTTAAAAATACGTACACAATTCTCAAATAAATGCATTCCAAATTTCAAAAGGAATGATGATATACACCTCTAGATATTTGGTTTTATAAGAACGAGTGATTTAGCCGAGGCCATTCCTACTTATCCAATCCCAAATTGCTATTAAATGCAACCATTACTATTTCGAGTCGCCCATGGTAATAGTACGCCAGATATTGCATGTTTGTTGATGGAGATGCATGGGCGGGGCCACGACTCTTAATTCGGTCCCGCCCTTTTTTCGTTAGAATATGTATACTGATCCATACCTAAATTCTAGTAGAAGGCCCCGAGGACTATTGCCTAATTTTTTTTTTTAAATAATTTTGTATAGGCAGGGCCACACCCCTTCATCAGCTAAAGACCATTCTTCTTAAAAATAAGTACACAGATCTCAAATGAATTCATAGTAAATTTCAAGTAGAAGGGTGATATAGTCCTCTAGACATTTCGTTTTAAAATTAAATATCTAATCCCTCCCATTTTTGACCTCATTACGTGTGTTGCTGTTAAACCACACTCAACCACACCTAATTATATTAGCCCAGGGTACACCAGCTATTGCATATTGGTTTATGGGGTCGTATGGGCGGCGCCATACCCTGAATTCAATCCTGCTTATCTTTCCTTTGCAAATGTATACAGATCTTAACCGAATCCATTCCAAATTTTAAGAAGGGTGCTGTTATAGTCCTTCGGATATTGTGTTTTAATCAATAGAGTTATATGGGCGGGGCCACGTCCACTTGGTTTATCAATATTGCAAATTTATCACAAATTAACCGATGTTTACCTAATTTGTTATAGTTCATTCAAGATCATAAATGTGTCAAGGATCCCTACTGTTGTAAATCAGTAGCATTCAAAACCGAACGTACGAACACAACAATATGGTGTGATTGTGTGCGGTCGCACAAGAAGCATCAGCGCTATGGAATTGTACACGGTGAAAAAGTTGAGCTCTCCCAACATTCGTTGAACATTGTTTCTCTGTATTATACTTGTGTCTATTTAAATAAGTTAAATGAGAAGCAAGCGTGTGTTGTGTTGATTTCATAACACTCAAGCAGACATTGACTGCTTTGAATTAAACCAAACTTTCAAGTACGTGTAAATTGCCGATCTGTATGTGTGAAATGAAACGATTATTGCTGGCCTGGCGAGACTATGGGATGTTCTTAATACTGTGAAAGACACATACACTTTAAAACCAAAACTGTCGAGTACGTGTGAATTGCCGATCGTCTTTATGAAAAAAAAGCGTTTAGTGCCGGCCTCGCGAGGCTATGGGATGTCTGATACTGTTCCACAGGAATACTGTACATCTGTCAAAATACATTTCTTTCAAACTGTAAAACCAATTTGACGTCAATTCTCCTCTTTGCCAATCTGAGAACAGTTACTCTTAGTTCAATATCTTGCCAATTTCGTATGGGTCTTTATCCTTCACTTTGCAACTTTCAAGTATTTTATAATGATTAAAAGTTAAAATTTCAAAACTATTAGTTTATTGCTCTAAATTAAAAAATTTTAAAATTTTGTAACAGTTTTTTAAATTTTTCCTATTGGGTCTCATTTCCTAACAAACCTTTAATAAATTATTTATCTTTTAAGAAAAGCGTTTACTGCCGGCCTCGCGAGGCTATGGGATGCCTGACACTGTTCCGCAGGAACACTGTACATCTGTCAGAATTTGACGTCACATCTCCTCTTTACCAATCTGAGAACAGTTACTCTTAGACAATTTCCACCTCAGATCCCATTAGGATATTCAGCTATAGATTCAATATCTTGCCATTTTCGTATGGGTCTTTATCCTTCACTTTGCAACTTTTAAGTTTTTTATAATGATTAAAAGTCAAAATTTTTTAACTATTAATTTTTGTAAAAATTTTTTCAATTTTTCCTATTGGGTCTCATTTCCGAGCAAACCTTTAATAAATTATTTATGTGATACTTTGCGACATTATAGATATTTCTAAGATGATTTTTTTTATAATATGTTTCTCATATTGTTAAGAAAAGATCACCATCACCCACAAAGATAGACATACATAGCTACGATTTTCTTTGCTTGAACTTTACTGGCTAGCAACTGAGAGAGAGTCATCCACGCTGGGGTCTACGGTCACAGCAATAGCCCAAGTCAAAAGTAGACATCCCAAAATCAATAAGTAACAGATCATCACCACATTAAAGATGGAGAGCTGATCATGCGGCAACAACAAAATATCAAACACACGGACAAGTACTTGGATGCAATCATTATCCACTCAAAACAGCAACAAGAAAAACAACCTGTTGCCAATTTGGTTGATTTTATAGTTTAATGGTTTCACTAAATTTATCATATTCAAAAGAGGACTAAGGGAGACGACTATCACAGTGGTGATCGATAATATACAAAGGGCAATAAAGGCAAACTGAACAGGAACCCTACAGGGTCCTATGATCTACCAAGGAACTTTGAAAGAAATAGATTTGCAAGAGACGTAAATTAAATATTTAAACTATTTTTTCCGTGACAGTCGACGATTCTATTAAGCAGTTATCAATTTGTGTTAGAGTATCGAAATTATATATTTAATTTTTGTCTTATGAAATGTCAAATTACCGGGCAATACCCTTAACTAATGTCCTTTTTGGAATTTGATAAAAATTTCAAAATTTTTACTTATATGAGTTAGTTATTTAAGGAAATTTATTTGTAACGTTTTAACTGTGTGTACCTTGCCTTCTGTAACAGTTTCGTAACCCTGTTCCCTTTCCTTAAGTCAGCTAGTGCGCCTCATGTAGGGTATTTTCCCAATAACTTTATTGCTATTGTATACATTACTGACATCTCGCTACATATTTTTATGTGACTAGTTATGGAAAATTATCTTGTTATTAATTTTTTTTCTATATTTTGTTTTACTGTAATCTTAGGCCGCAAAAAAGGGTCAGTGCAGCAAATTTGATTTTAGGTTAAGTTTCATAGGTCACATTTGGGCTGGGATACTACACAAAGCTGAAAAGCATCCAGTCACTGATCGTGGTGTGATTGCTTTTCATTGCTCTCTTCCCATCATTGCCATGTGAGAATGCCCAAGCTGATGGTGGTGCTGGAGATGGTCATGTGAATCCATTTAAAGAATGAAACCATGAAAGAAATACAAGACATCTCACCTTAAACTATTGACTTGTAATGCTTTATTGTTGTTGTCTTTTGCAAAATTGTTTCTGTTGTTGCTGTTGTCTCCGATTCGGTTGTTGCCGTTGCATTTGCTCCATGTTACAGTATGTGTGATGGGATTTTGATCTGTGTTGTGCATCATTAACATCATCGTTGATCTGTTCGACAGGTTGTGGTCAATTTGTTTGCTCTAATGTTGGTTAGCCATCGACATCAAGTTCATGCAGTCGCTGCAAAACTTTGTAGCATCTCTAGGATGCCATGGCTGTGTGTGTGTGGACATGTGCAGGCCATGATCATGTGTTATGCATGATTACAAACAATTTAAGATTTTGACTTTGAATGTTGGCTGATAGAATAGAATGCAATGGACTGAAATTAATCAATAACCATGGTATATTAAAATGAGCAAATATCGGCAAGTGAGAGATCATCTTAAGGTGAATAGAATTAGGGTTATGGTAAATTTTGAACGGGGGAATAAATTGAATATAAACATTGTAAGAGGAAAGAAAGAAACAAAGTTCCACTGATTTAAAAGGATGGAAACGGAGAGTTGAGTGAAAAGTGGTTCTAAGATAGAAAAAAGTTTATACAATATTGCAGTATCAGAAAATATTGACTATCTAATGTCTTACTAGGAAGATAATTATAAATGGATCTATAAGAAAAATTCTTGCATAAAAGATTAAGAAACAATACTGAAAGTGGATAGTTTTATATATGTTGTTCAAGGAAATATTATTAAAAGCATTCCAGAGGTAATCTTAGATCTTGTGTACCTACGTAATGTTACTGCAGCCTGTTCAGATAATGTTGTTTCATGTCGATGTAAGTACCAGGCCATCATAGTAAGAGTTAGGCGTCCTCAGGCCAAACTTTTTAACCACTTTTTATATATTATGCATGTATTGATGTTTGCTCGCTTAGTTTTTCAGCCTTTACTTAAGAACCATTGGGACCGGCCATGGCATGGTGGTTAGAACACGCGACTATCATGCGGGAGATCCAAGGTTCTACTCCTGGCTCCAGTCATCTACATTTTTCTTTCAATGCTGGCCCCCTCAATGTTGTCGTCAGCAACTACGCAGTATAAGTGTCGAGTCAATCGGCATGTCTAGTTAAAAGCTTTTCAAACAGTGACGTTCGCATTCGTCGATAAACAAGCTGGTAGTTGTGAATCTAAAAATAGACAGCGTGTTAATTCACAACAACGCGAGAAGCTATCCCATACCACATTCATGGGGTGTAAAAGAGTATTTTTGTTTTTCACTGAAGAACCATTGATGATTGTCCATTTCATTTCTTAGCAGAATTGTAGAGGTTGCGAAACCGTTTGGGAGTTTAACTATATTGACCTAGCACCTTTATCTTAACTTGGTAATTTTCGCCCCCCAAATTTGTGTTATTAAACCATAAATCCACAATTAAGGAACGATGTGCGTATGATTAATATAAAATCCGCATAAAATTAATATTACTTATATGTTGCACATGTGTACATAACTTGAGATAGGGTCGTCATTCAGCATCATCAGAAATTACCAGTTTTCTACTTATACCAGATGGCCAGAAGTTTTGAGTTATTGGCGAAAATTTAAACATTTTTTATTAAATTTTTTGGGAAGATTTTATTTTACTAGATTTTACTAATTTCTCACTGCCCAGATTGACTGTTGCACTGTGTAAAGTATCTTATTTGAATGATATTTTTTGTCGGTAATGTCAATTTTTGCGATAATCGCACAAATAAGCGAATGTGCATACGAGATGTTACTGCAGCCTTCTCAAACATAAAAATCTGGTATTGGGGTAATGAGAATTTTTCAGAAATCCCCTTCCATAGGCGGGAAATGATTTCTTTACCTATTACTACCACTATGTTTCTAGCTTCCTCATAATGAAATATTTTGTTTAGGATTTACATAGATGATAAGTGTCTAAATCATACTAATTTCCTGTAATGCATACAAAACTTCCTGGTTCCCCTTATTAATATATGCCGCGATTGCGTCTGTCTTTTTCTACCACTTAAAAATGTCACTGAAAAGTTTATGTGCTCTTGATTAACAGCTCTAAAATATAATATTTCTCTTGTATGTATAACAAAGCAACATTATCGACATCATACTCGGCTCTCCATAAGTATCATTGATAACTTTATACATAACATAGAACGATCTTTGATGCTGCTGCTGCTTGTAATTGACTGCAATCTGCTCCTGTTTTTCAATTTCGTCTTGCGTCCACTGCTTCTACATCTCTCCCAATAAAATTGTGTTTAAGACGAATATGCGGGGGGCGGGGACTGGGGAACAACACCTTAGAATTCACTTGAACTTATCTTTCAATGTAACTTGATCCCATTGCAGTCAGTCTCAAAACTCTATAGGTGTTCAATAGGTCTGCTGCTATGTTGGGACATGAATTCTTGCTATACATTTCTTTGGGGTTTCCCTGGGCTTAATTGTAGTAATGTTGCAGTAGTTGCATATCGGTGTTGTGGCTCCCGTTTCCTGCTGTCTTTGATTCACGCTCACGCTCTCTCTCTTTCTGCCGGTCGTTAGTAGCTGCAATTACATGCTTGTTAATTTCTGTGCAACACTTTAGTTTGTGTTTTGTGCTGGTGGCAGCAGCAGCAGCGGCAGTAGCCACTGTTGTCTGTTTTCCCGCCTCACCCCTTCAAAGAAACGGTTATCCTAAGTTTTAGTATTTTTTTTACGCATTTAATTTAACAATATGTTTGTTATTTTTAACAGCAAAAAGTTAAATTTTTTTATTGGGATTTTTGTTGTTTGCTGGCGTTGTATGCAATATATGTGTGTGTGTTTTTATTATTTCGGGAGTCAAGGCAAATACCACCATTTAAATTGGTTGTTATTCAGGCACCCCATCATCCATGTTTTACAATCTTGTTATGGTTACATTTTTTCTTGGTTGGTTAGTTGGTTGACTGAAATTCGTGGTGAATGTTGGAATTGTTGTGTGCTCAGTTGTTCGAGATGTAATTGAGATTTGAGGGAGAAAAATCTTAAAAACGGTGGGACAAATTGCATTGCAGGCATGCAATTTGTGGTGGGCGATAATTTGAAATAACGTTAAGGACTGCACTAGATATAGCGACATAAATTTTACTAATTTACGATAATTTTCCAGGAAATTGTAATATCCCTAAGACAGTGTCCTATTAGCGCTTTTATAACTGCGTATATCCTACCTCTCGGCAAGTAAAGTAGATGCCTAATCCTTTTTAGGTACACCTCAGACGTAGTAGAGATCGAAATACCAACACTTTTTTTTACCGGAAGAAACTGTGACATACTACCTTGTCTAGCTGGCTCATCCGCTAAGCAATTGCTCAGAAAGTCGCTGAGTGCCGGCACCCAAATGCGCCTGATATCAAAATACCATCAGCAATCACTCTTAGTAATGAATGGCATTCCTTTGCTTTCAAAAATATAGCAATCATGGTCCTAAGATCCTGTGAATGAATTCCATATCTTGCTCTCTCATCCAACTTTGATATAACAGTAAACAATCGCATACTACTGGTATCCCCCCAGTGTCCTTAGATTAGTAACTGGTACGTGATACTGTTACAGAGTTTAAGTCGATGCATTTTAGTAGTTTCACTTTCTCTGATTCTCATCAGAGATGCAGCGGCAGCCTATTCAGCCATGATATCAGGAGTCTAGATTTGTTTGATCTTTGAATATTTGTCAAGGCATTCAGAACGCATTTCTTATGAATAGATCTCCACCAAACTACGATACCCTAGAAAAGTATTGGTCTAAGTATTGACCTTTGAAAACACTCGGTATCAGTGGAATCCTATTGAAACTGCAAATATTTCAAATATTAAAATGCACTACTGTACAAACTGATTTCCATTGCATAAAATACCTTGTTAGCGAGTTAATACGACAAGTGTTTCTTGCGCCACCTATATCTTATTAATTGTACTATTTTATTAAATGTAACATGAAACCATCATAGTCAATTACAGATAAATAACAGATGTACTTAATGTTTAATATTATTATTAATATTTTTAAAAGAAAATCTGTTCATACTTGTATAATATAAAGAAACCGAGACGAAGCTACTGAATCTAAATCGTAGATTTGTCCTTGGTTGAAGTAGGGGTCGGCTTATATTTTGTTACTCTCCTTTGGAAGAAAATGAGACACAAGATAAATGAGATAAAACTGTTTATTTGTAATTGTAATCAGTGGGATACTTATTAAGGGTTTTGTTTATTATATTTAATTATTCTCTGGACCGAAATAAGACAAATAGAGTCAGTATACGGTCTCAGAGTAGTATTAGCCTCTAAAGTCCACAAAGGTCTGTTAGAGTCTTAATACTATTTAGGATTGAAAAGCCTTTTGAAATGAAAAAACGAAACTTTCGTCGCTTTCTACATTAAGACTGATACATTTGTTAAAAAAGTTTGTGCTTAGGTGCGACCAAGTAAAATCCATAAAGTCGTCTATTATGGAAGTAAAAAAACGAATTGAAACATTTACAATTTGAAATGAAACATTTACATTAGAGCTACAAACTATCAGGTACTCGATTTAAAATAAAAGTATTGAATTAAAGTAATTTAATATATTTACATTAATAATAATCTGAAAAGTAGTTAATGGTCTTTTAATATACATATAATTATATGGCCGCTACATAATGAAATTACACAAAGGGCGATGTTAGTTTGTAAAAATTATATCATTCCTCTGTGATTTTTGTTTACTTTAAATTTTTTCATGAAATGCTGCGCATTTCCTAGCGGGGAATTTCCTTTAGTTCCTCAAGAGACTCGGGACTGCTGTTGAATACTCTTTTTGCAATGTAAAACGTCCATTGGGCATAAGTCTGGGTTACTGTGTGGGATCGGCCGTGGCATAGTCGTTAGAACATGCGACTACCATGCGGGAGATCCCGGGTTCGATTCCCGCCTCCAGTTATCTACATTCGTCTTCATTGCCGGTCCACTCGATGTTGTCGACAGTAACTTCGCAGTATAGTGTCGGCATGTCTAGTAAAAGCTTCTCAAACACTGACGTTCGCATTCGTCGATCAACAAGTAGGTGCCGTTTGTTGTGAATCTAAAAATAGAAAGCATGTTAATGCACAACAACGCGAGAAGCTATCCCATACCTCATTCTTGGGGTGTAAAGGGAATTTAAGTAGGAAAGTATTCACTATAACAGCCAATTCTCTTTGTTCTTCGTAAAGGATGGAAAAGATGTCCATAAAGTAAACTTGGAAGAGTGCTGGGAATTTCAATGATTTAATGAAAGATTAAGGCACTCCAATATCTAAAAATTTTCATATTTAGAATGCCCATTAAGGTGTAAGTGGGTCCCGACTAAGAAAGACATTTTGGTAAAATGTTGTAGAACCTCTCAAGCATTTCGCAAACATACTGGAGCCTGTCAGAAGAATTTGAGACATTACTTACAGTGCCATTTGAGTATTGTAAGGATGTAAATGAAAATCTTTTTGAAGAAGTCTGATTAAAGATGTTCTGTACACATTTTAGACGCAAGACCGCTTTCGAGTAAGTAGTTTAGGTTGTAGACGAAAAGACGCTCTTACACGATCTACATTTTGGGAGTGCAAGGTTGCCATGTTTGTGGTTTATTCATTGTTACACCAGTCTCCTCAAACTTCTGCATAACCATGTTCTAATCACTTGAATCGATGTAATGGGTGTAAAATTTTCGTTTCGCTATAGTCCAGAAATCGTTGTTTCGATAGTACTCGCGTACATAGAACGCTAGGTGTTCTTCGCTGAAAGACGCTGAAACGCTAAATTACCATTGGCTGCACTTGCATTTCTTAACTTATCCATTCCACCCCGACGTTGCTGCTCTACAGAACTACCGAATCAAATGTAAACGGACTTTTGGTAAAAGCTGTGTTATATTACAAAAAATAGAACTTTCCTTAATATTCTATATTCCTTTAGTTAGTAATTGATTGTTCCTATCGTTTTTCTCTCTCCATGTCCACTGTTACCACACAAAATTTCAACTCATGTTCTTACATCACCTTTATTGCACTCGATGTTTAACGCTGTGTTCTCTACTTATTATCGAAACGGACAAATTCTAATTATCAAATAAATTCCATTTAGTATGCAAAACAACTGCAGAAACAACAAAAACAACATTATGGCAACATTGATGATCTTTCTTCTCACCCCAGAAAACGCTGCCGAAAAAAAACAGAGCATGGACATGGACACGAGAGGACTACTTAGAATATATATAATCATGCAACAGGAGAAAAAAATACAATATACACATTCATAAGATACACACCAAGATACAATTCGTAGATAAAAATCTCAAGTTTCTCTATCAACACTACAACAACAACAGCTGATGTTGCAACTGCATTTCACATATAACAACGATATGCCACCAATAAACAGCACACAAGAACAGCAACAACAGCAGCAGCAACATCGTCAACATCAACTATTACATGTAATTGTGATAAAGGAGTAAGAAGCCACCATCACTACTAGAATGTATGGCAGCCAACAAGGAAGACTTCTTTTACCACCGAACCAAACAATATAAACAGAATCAATAAAAATAAAATCACAAAGCAAATGGTACTAAAAAGGCGTGTATTGTTGCGTGCCACTTAATTGCCTGCTGCAACACAACACATTGGAGAGCATATTGCATAGCAATGGAATAGAACTCAACCAAATCGAACAAAACAGAACAGAACACATACGACGAAAATGTTGCCGGCCAACAATCACATAACATACAATATGTTGTTGCCCACAAACAACATTCGGCAAATGAGACGACGCCAATGATGATAATAACAACAAGTTGCTGATGTTTGGCTGTTTTGTCAGCAGAAAATGAGACAGATATGAGTAATGGCCAATTTATTGGAAATGACGACAAAAGACATTGACATAAAATTTAATTTGTAATCATAATTATGCAAGAGGAGGCAAAGGCTGTGGATGCTAAGTGGGAGTACTGGTGATTTTTATATTCAAGTGATACTTCGATTATTTAAATAACTAGGCTCTAAAATATAATACTAGCTGACCCGGCAAACGTTGTTGTGTCTACAAATCATTTGTCCCGCAAGCTTTAAAAGGCAAAATTTTATATGTCGACAACAGCGCCACCTATCGGGTTCAAATGTACACACCCACAAAATTTCATTGAAATCGGGGCAAGGCGGTTTCGAAAATTGACGTAAACGAAAACAGTGAAACGTGATTTTTTTTATATTAAGATAAGCGTTCCGGCGGTAACTTATCTGCATTTTAAATATTTGTAACTTTAAGCATAATTCGTATACTTAATTGTGTTGGTTTTATTCGACCTTTAACCAAATTTATATTTTATTATATAATAATTAAATCGAGCTCGAGGTCAGGTAGGAAAGTCTAACTCAACTTTGTTTCTTTTTCTTATTTTGCCCCCCTCCTCTTCAGTTGCGCTGCTGTTTCTCTCTGCCGTTAAATCATAATCCACATAATCTGCATGGTAGACATTCTTTCAATTAGTTTAAGTCAACCATTCAAATTTAACAAGTAATGTGATGAATATTTCATTCAATACTGCTGGTTGGCGCATCCTACTGCCACAACAACAACAAAAACAAAATAAAATAAAGTATACACAAAAATTTGTCGCCAAGCCATCAAGCTCGTGTTCTGTGACACTGTTAATAGATCTCCATTGGAATTTACTTGCGTCCACCAAAATAGACGTTGAGATTTACTCAAGTTTTCTGTTTGGATTGCCAAACATCATCAGAGTAGAGAGCTGCTCATCTCATCTTGCCCCAACAATCATTTGCAATCATTTCATTTTATGTTTGGTTTAGTTTTGCAGTTCATATCTGTATCTATAAAATTGTCGAAATTATGGCATATTGCACGAGTTTTTGACAACAAGCGATAGTAAAAATCTGCAGGCGTGCTGCGTGGCACACAGAGGCTTATAACAGACGCTTATAGAGTGTGGACCTCGCAAAAGATCAGTTATGTGTCTTAAAGATTGCAAAGAGTTCATTTATTTGTTTCTCTTGTATGAGAGTGTGTGTGTGTTTTAATGTTAAAATCCGATATCGTGACAAAATCGTGCAGCTCTTCTTTGTGTAGCATATAGTGATTGTTGCAGTTGAAGCACTGAAACTTTTTGATTTCGTTACGTTTTGTTTCTTTTTTTTTTTTGGTTGCGAAGATTTTGATAGCGCGATTTTATGCTTAGACTATGAGTGCTCGTATGGATTTCAAAATTTAATTAGCTGAAATTTATTTAATGAAAAATATTTAAAATGAGATGTTATAGTTATGATAACAGACAAGATTATGATATAAAGTCGCCATACTTTGGAGAAGGAGCCTGCAGTTTGATTCGCATGAAGCTGATCTTATTGTCCCAATTGTGATTTGCGTAATCGTTGTTATTGTAATAAATGGAGTTGCTCATGTTTTTGTAGATGATATGGTTGAAAGGGGGGAACTACAGCAATAATCTTACAAAAATTTTAGATATAGTTCTAATTCATTTTGCTTAAATCTTAGATTAAATTTTCATTCTTCAAAAACTTGTGTTATAGAGAAGACTAGAGATAAAGGAGACTAACGATGGGATACTATCTAAGAGAGAAAAGAGACTTAATAAGTTTTACGACAGAAAATATGGTAAGGACAAGAAATGAGTCACGAAACAAGAGACGACCAAAAAACGCGCGATAGAATTTGGAATAGAATCAACGGAAGAAAGCAAACAAGAGACGAAATATGAGAGGAGCACGAGAGACTAGATTAGACAAGACACGAGAGAATACGCACTGTATAATATGGACTAGACACGAAGGATGATGGACTAAGGATGAAAGAATGTAGACTACATTCGAAAAGACAAGGTGAATATGCGACATAAAGTGAAGATAAAAATAGGGGAGTAGATACTTAGAGAAAAAAATTTAAAAGGAAAAGAGACAATGAAAAAAGAAAGAAACGTAGAAGAAGATACAAATATAAGGCATGAAGACACAAAATGGAGATATTACCAAATGAGAAGTAAAGATAAAAAGAGAGAATGAAGAAATGAAAAGAGAAAATAAAGAAAAGGTAGAAGAAAGAAATAAAAAAGAAAAATATGAATCAAAAGAAGAAAAATTAAAAAATTTAAAAAGAATATGATGACTGAGAAGAAGAACATAAATAATATAGATAAACAAAACCAGTACAGAAATTTCAGTCAGTTAAACTGACTGATAAATACCATCACCCAATATAAGATATTGTTTAAGTCTTGAGTTATTGAAATTAACCGATTTGTAATTAAAACCAGTTAGAAAGTTTCAGTCGGGCAACCCAACTTACGTTTACCCTTACCCTCAGTAAAACAAATAATTTTCTATTATATTGATATTATTACCCTATTTCTAAAGTAGGCGGAGTTGTACATTTGTATGGGAGATACCAGAAGGGGCATGTCTAGACGTACAGATTTTTTCTCCAAAACTTTATCCTGCTTAAACTTTACCAAATACAGAATTTGGGCACGATCGCGTTAGGTCTTTTAATAATATTAATCGATTTCCAAAGATTAGATAGTAGATAGTAGATAGTAGATAGTAGATACTAGAAAGTACATAGTAGATAGTACATAGCAGATAGTACATAGCAGATACTAGATACTAGATAGTACATAGTGGATAGTACATAGAAGATAGTACATAGAAGATACTAGATACTACATAGTACAAAGGATAGTACATAGCAGATAGCACATAGCAGATAGTAGATAGTAAATACCAGATAAAAGATAGTAGGAGACAGTCGACAGGACACAGGGGTCAGGAGATAAAAGACTGAGGACAGGAAACAGGAGGCAGAAGACTTAAGGGATAAGACAGAAGACAGAACACAGGAGGCAGGAAACAAGATATATGCCATAAAAAAAATGTTTAATTCGAACAAAGTCAAGAAATTTTAACTGTGAAAATTATTTGTTTACTGAATGATTGTGGTCTCTTTCCAGAAAAAGATTTAACACCATGGTATATATGTACATATGTTTTTTTCTGAATATGTTTGTTACTTTTGCTCTTGTAAATATTGTGTTGAATTTACTCTTAACTTTAAATGATCAGAAGAAACTCTGGCTTCAGAATAGAATAAACAAATCAAAAGGGAATATATATTTAAAAGTAAAAGCAAAATTGTTATTCTCATTTTCTGTATTGTTGATCTATGTAGGTCAATAATGATATGTTTTCATCGATCGGTTATTGCTAATAGAATTTGTTGTACAGCAGTTGTGTGCTGACATGTGCTCTTTGTTGATGTTATCTTTGCACCGGTGTGTTTGGCTTCTCAATTCTTTGAGGAGGCTTTTAACACTTAAGGTTTGTGATGATAGAGATAGAGTCACAGCAAATAGTGATGGAGTCACTGATGAGATAGTTTGGCAACTATTGAAATAGCTATTCGTCCTGCCAGCTGTCACATAATCCATTTTACACAACTCTTTAATACCAATTCTAAAAGCAATAATAATATAGATCTTGAATCGAATGATGAAAACATATTTAATATTTACATACATAGATCAACAATACAGAACAAGAGAACACGCGACAATCATGCGGGAGATCTATGGTTCGATTCCTTTCTCCAGCGGCTGCCCCCTAGATGTTGTCGACAGCAACTTCGCAGTTTAGTGTTGAGCCAATCGGCATGTCTAGTTAAAATCTTCTCTATGAGGTTTGCATTCGTCGATAAACAAATAGGCGCCGTTAGTTGTGAATAACTGGAATATCCAAGAAAATATTAAGGATGTAGCCAGTGTTGCAACTTTTAATCTGATTTTTAACACGTTTCCAATACATGTTGAGCAAGAAATGGTGGTTATGATTAAAATCTTAAGAGCAAATATCTTAAAGGACAAATAAAAAAATTCAACGACTTATTGTAGCTCACCTCTTTATGGATATAGTTTTTTGCACGAATGCTGCTTCCCACAATTCCTCATATCACCAATAAAAATGTAAGCAGGTTACTGCTGCACATGCTTCTCTGACTGTTTCTTGGAAGTTTTTAAATCAATTGTGGTAAATTCCATTAATTTCCACATTAATAGAATCAATTATGCAAAATATCTAATCACGGCTACAAAAATAACCTCATTCCAATCATGCCAATAATTGTCATCATTAAAAGCAAAACATTCATTGCAGTCAAACCCAAAATTAACGAAACGAAACTGCAATGGCAACACCATAGCACACCACCCCACGCCACAGCGGCAACAAATATCATCTCTAATTTAGTCATGGTGACCGCAAAAATTATGTCATTAGCGACCTTTTGAGGCTGAACGCTAAAACACTGACTGCTGAAGCACTGGCAGCAATAGTGCAACCTCATCCACCACGACAGCTAAAGTGGCAATATCATCACCACAACAACAGCAACGGCAGCAGCAACTGCAACATGCTTCATAACGACATCTTTTGCCAACAAAAGCAACAACAACAAAAAAAACAATGAAAGACAAAAACAATACAAAGCAAAAGATTGAAAACATAACATACTCCCAATGTTCATTAGTTAAACTACTGCAACACAAGGCAGGCATGACATATACCGAGTACTCTGACAACCTAGGACGAAGCACAGCAACATACAGCAGCCCCCAAACAAGCAGACCTGCAACACTTACCACCACCATTACCAGCAGCAGCAGCAGCAACTATTGAATGCGAAAAATTGGCACATATGAAATCTTAGAAACGTTTTTTGTGCAATATTTTGTTGGTTTTTATAATTTAATTTATTCATAGTCACGTCTTGCAACAACAACAGCAGCAACAACAACAGCAGCGAACTCCAGCCACACTTGGCCAACTTGATGGAAGTTCACTCAACAGCGAATCAATAAAGGAACGAACGAAAGAATGACTAAAGCAACTGCTACAGCCTTAGACTTGGTGGCAGAGTCGACAGACAATGAGACAGTTAAGTGCATCAATTTTAATTTAGTCACTATTGACAGAACAACATGAAAGGAAAAATCACTGTAGATGTGTGAAGACCTATATGGGCTGAAGTTCGAACACCCTTTATGGGGGATATAAAAGTTAAAGGGCAAGGACATGATTGTATGGATACCAGATGGAAATTGAAATATCTAAGGAAAAAAAGTACAAATCTATAAAAAAAGGAGTGTAAAGGAATTTCTTTAACTTCTAATGGGTAAAGTAGGGGAGAGGGTGCTTAGTAACAAGGACCTTTAATTTGTTGCTAATTCAGAATGCCTGCTGATATAAAGGAAAAAGCTTCCAAATATCTAGGTCAATCTGACTATAAGACAGTCATTTAAGCTCCAGATCCCTGCTGAGCTGGAGTAGACCAAACATATCAAAATTGGTGACAGTCTTAAGGGAGCAATGGTTACCTTTTGATAAAGCCTTACAGCTTAATGATGATTTAAAATGCCCGCTAAAGTAAGATGAAAGTTTTAAAAGACTCTAGATCCGTGATCCAGATTAAAAGAAACTTATTAAGATTGGGACAACTCATAAATAATAATGACTACTGCCGAAGCTCCTTAAAGTCAGTGAGCAATAAAACCAATCAGCCAAACTTCCGAAACATAACTAGAGAAAATGTATAAAAGATTATACACGGTGGATTAAAAGTCAATTTACATTTAAATCGGAAAACAAATGGCGGGGCGGGGGGATTGTTTATGAAGTGCATCCAATTGGATTTCAGTGCCATGGCATCACTCAACGGAGCATTCGTAGATAATGGGTGCAGAAGTTCGAAGCGACATGTTTAACAATAAATCAACAACGATCCGACTGAGCTGGCGTCTGTTCATGAGCAACCTGGACTCTCTACTCGAAAGCGTTAAATAGTACAGGAAGGAAGCCTCAAGATTTTTGCTTACGTATTGCTAGAAAGACCCACTTCCACCTAAATCGCCGTGTTAACAGGTAAAATTGCAGATATAAGAGTGATCCTAATCTTTAATAGAAGCATCTACACTCCCTGCATTCATCCAAAGCAACTTTATGCACAGCTTTGGGAGCAAGAGTCATTATTGGCTCATTGTTTAACAATGAACAGCACGTTACCAAGCTGCAGAACTTTTTTTGCTGCAGTGTTACAAAATTTCAATGGTTTTAATCTAGCAAGATGGGGCAAAATGTCGGCAAATGTGGCCTGGGTCGGTTTCGTCAATTGACTTGTAAATTCCATTCTACAGCAGTTATTGTGTAATCATCCCGTCGTCTCCTGATGGTCCAATCCAACGCCATTTTAAACTTTTAATTTCTGCGGCTAGAATAGACCCTTGGCGAAAAAATTGGTTCACAAACACTTGTATTTTTTGCATCCTTGGGTGTTCCTTGTTTTAAAGCCATAGGGTAGGGTTCACTTTATATTTGTGTTAAATATGTTTTTTTTAACAATCTTCGTGGGTCATGAAGATTTTCATTATATATGACGAGGAAAAGGCAGCAGCTTAACAAATATTATGTAAGGAACCGTATCATGCGAAAATCCTTGTTAACATGTTCAGTTAAAACTGGAATTGAATACTTTGTTGCGTAACACTTTATGGTGAATATGAACTGCTTACATTAATCCACCTATCGGGCACAAATCGTACTAGGTGGGATAAAGTCAATGGATCTCAGAGTAAGCACAAGCAAACTTTTCAATCTTAATAGTAAAATGATAAGTATATCAAGTTATAAATCTTTTTTGAACAACTTAAAATTTACTCGTGACTCAAAATTGCAAAATGCTACACTGATGTGATTTTGTGGGATGCAAGGTCATTTTAGTTTTAGCCCAGCTTTTAGATATCGCACAACTTCGGTTTTTATTTCGACAATTTTAACTCCACAATGTGCCATATGGAAAGGAAAATAAAAATTTACAAGCAGGAATACCAGTGCTCTAAAGGTCTTAAATATGACCCGAGTAAGACTGTTCCATTAAAAACTGTAACTAAGAGTTAAACTCTCATTTAACGACACTTTGTGGTGAATACGGACTTGGTGAAACTTAGAGCAGTGGATTTCATATTGCCAAGCCACCTATCGGGCATAATTTGTACTATTTTAGGTAGAGACGATGGATCTTACATTAAGGAGAAGCAAACTTTCTAATCCTGATAATCAAATTAAAAGGATAGCAGTTAATGTAATGAAATTCATAAGATGGTTATAACATTTAACATTTGCGGCCACATATTTTCCAAAAAGCTAATCATATACTCGACGAGTTTATATGACTCGAAATTTTGCAGTCTGGTTTTTCTTTTAATCACATTTCTTTCTGTTTCTTCCCTTCATAAAGTTTCTCTAATTTAGTCCTAAAAAAAGACGAAAATAAATACACCTACGTCCATTACACAGTACAAAATTTTTCTGCTCATTGATTTGGGGACTCAATTCTGAGAACTGCACGTAAAAGTAGCTCCAAAAAGAAGAAGTTCTGCATCATTCGTTTTGTCAAGTTACATGCCATGATAATTTAATATCGATTTGAAGTTAGGAAGTATCGTATAGGGGAATTTGTCACGTTTTAAGCTCTTTTGTTAAATGGTGGCGTATGATTATCATAAGTAATATTCCACGTTAATCATACGTACAAAAGTTTTAATGTGTTATATTACGTCATGCACTTGAATGCGCTAAATTTACACATTATATCAATTTGACAAACGTGTGGAGATCTATATTTAAACTTTATATCATTACAAACTGAGTAAGAAACTGAACATGCTGACCAACCCTCTCACTGACGAGAACTTCATTCAATTGATACATAGAGTAAAATCGCCACATTCCCTTCCAAAAGCCTAGTAAACATTTACTGTTATGTTATTGATAATTAGGTCCGCGATGCATTCTGCTACTTAAACATTCTACTACGTTATGCTCTTCTCTATTTTCCGCTCCAGTGTGGGTGACATCTTCGACACTTTTACGACGCTGTTAGCTTTATGTCAATTCATAATGGTATTTCAAATATTGATGATAATGATGGCCATTATGACAATGACTAGATCTAACTCTTATCATATTAAGTTGAAGCTTGTATGTTTGCTGCAACTGTTTTCCTGCATTTTGCTAAATTAAAATGTTTATGCATTTCAGTTAAAAAGAAAAACAACTACTGGTGTTACGACCACTTACTTTGGTCTAATGGCGTCTCTTCAACTCTAACTGTTTACCTATATAACTGTGTGTATATATTTATATATATATATATATTTGTTTTTCTTTATATTATTGATCATTTAAATTAATGATACTTAACGTATACTTGAAATCATAGGCCATTTGCATTTGCAAGTGCATATTTTGCATAGCAAACGAAGAAGTCACTAATAAAGTCATAGAGGGCAGTGGGAAATATGTTTTGTATTGTGGCAGTAGCTGTAAAACAAGATGGTAGTCGTAAGTCGTAACAGGTTGAAAACATTTTGAAGTGTATGTGGGAATGCTAGAAATTAATGTATTGGTGTCAACCAAATGACGTGTGGTCATCAAGTGCCATCTTGTGCCTTAAGGCTTTTGTTTGCATAAGGAAAAAAACAACTTTAGTTGATATGGAAGGAAAGGATAGGTGTTTATAGTGAATATTTTAGTCCACATAGTGTTGGGTCTTGTAAAATATTCCAAATGATTTAAGGATAACCTTTGGCCAGAGATAATAAAATTTATAGTGCAATTTTACTTTAGTTGTTGATACATTTTTTTGAAAGCTTTATTACTGCTGTTATAAGTTATTAAGAAAAGGTATTGTTACATACGTTTGCATTACAAATTCAACATGAGTCTTCGATTCCTGCAAGGTATTCATTACAAATCCCACAACTTTTGTGAGCGATTAACTAACATTAATCACAACTATTAAAAAGCTCAAATGAAATAATGTTTATTTCTCATATACAACAAATTTATCGCACGCTTAACAGCACATATACAAAAATTAATAGGCTACAGTTAGACACACACACCAAACATTTTAAAACTAAAATATCATATAAAATTGAACAAAATCTAATGCAGTTCTCATCAGCTTCAAAGAAGTCCAGACAAAGTAGGTGCCAGCTACAAAGAAGTTTGTGTTACAACAACACACAGACATTTCCTATGTTCTGGTGTTATAGAAATAAGGCCAATCTATTACCAAACAATAACATAACATTCGACTTTTCATGTTTCCACATGTGAAGCAGAGCAACTTCGTCGTAGGTTTTCCAGATTATATCCCGCCTTTTGTACTCTCAACTATCGCCCCCGAAAGAAACAGTACTAGATTTTTTGCTATGCCCACAAAGGAAAAGAAAAAATAAAACTTAAAAGTTCTACAAGCTTAACAACACTACCAACATATGAGAATACGCTCATATTGTGGCCTGGTCACATGCCCATTGCTAGGCACAGTGGTTAAATGACAACAAATAAATTGAGTAGTGAATAGGATTTTTATTAAATGTTGGGCATTCGTTCTCCAGTTTTGAAAAGTTTTAGTAAAAAAAAGTTTTTCTTTTAAAAAGACAAATTGTTGGTAGATGGCTCTAAAAAGAAATATATCTGGTAATTATTACTGCATCTGGCAACATCAGAGCTTGTATGGAAGATAACATGGTAAGCTTCGCTTTGTTAGAACTATGCGAAAATCATATTGTTGTGTAAATAATTGTCAACATTCAGAACATTACCGTCATAAGTAAGGTGAAACTTCACAGACGGTGGCACTGCCAGAATTGACACCCTGCAAGATAATGCTGTGTGTCTGGTAGAATTTCAAGAGAAGTTTCCATTATGAGCTTCCACAAACTGGTCAAACGATTGATTCTGTCTCCACTATCAACAACTAACATAATTTAAGCAAGCAATTCAATTCAAATGGTCATAATTGATCAAACGTAAAGATGATGAGTTTTCTGATGACAACTCCAGACACACACACACACACACACATCTTTAATGACCTAGCCAAACTGAGAGAGCTTAGTTGGGGAAGTTGTGATGCATTCACCATATACACCGGTTGACGCCTACAGATATATTATGATTTGTTTCGATCTTTCATATATAGTCGCTGCAAAGACCAATTCAATTATGTGTAATGTGGCGAATTTTCTTTAATTGAGTTTATTAAAGCTTTTTGTGGCCGTCCATCTGCCCTTAAATCCCTTTCGTGATGTCTTGATTGGCTTCGAAGTTACCCATATCAGTAGTGTGAAGAATATACATATGAGAAATGTTCCAAAATAAATTAGTTTTTTGGTTCATCTGAAAATTAATTGGAAAACACACTGCTTTGGTTGGCGCAACGACGATTAACTGTACTACTACAGATTTCCCAGCGTTTGCAACAATAATTCACCATTTTCGTCAAATCAAACAACAAACAACACGAACTCTTATATCTCTGAACATTTTATTTACTGGCTGATTTCAATGCCCGTGAAGGCTGCAGTAACATCTCCCTGTACTCGCCCCATAGAAATAACTTGTTGTCTACGAAGAGAAATTTCCAGTAGATTGCTATAATATAATTTATTAAGAATATTTAAATGAATAACTAAGAAGGTTGCAGTAACATCTCAGTGTTCTCAGCCGAAAAATATTTCATGTGGTCCATAATGAGATATCTCCAGTTGTGTTGTCCGCAGTTTGGCATATTATAAGCTTGTTGACAAATATTAACAAACTATTTCCATACGTCCGCTTATCGTAAATTAGAATTTCATCTACATACTTATATCTGTTGTGCCGAGTGCTGTCTGTACATAACAAACATTTTCGGAAAGCCACATTCTCCTACTAATCTAGACTAAAAATGCCGTCAGCAAAGTTGTAATTGTAGTGAAGTGTGTGTCCCGTTGTGCCACGTCCCTCCGTCTACTGAACGGAAACAACAATTTTATCTGCAAATTTAAACCTATAGTACCGAGTACTACATGTGTACTAAATTGTATCTATCTAGGGCTAAAGTATATATAGTTTTCTCCATCCGCCCACTGATCGGAAATAAAAATTTTGTCTGCATATTAACTGTGTTGTAGAGTACTAACAGGATATAAAATTGTATATCTCTAGGGCTCAAATACTCTTTGGCCACGCCCACTAATTGAAAAAAAAATTTCGTTTGAAATTTTAAAGAGTAACAGAGTATTCTAAATATTGTTTGCCACGCCCCTACCGCCCACTAATAAAATAATAAAATTTCGCCTGCATATTCATATTTGTGTACAAGAGTACGTACTACCAGGAAACAAATTGTTTCCCTCGGCCTAAAATACAGTTTGGCGACGCCCCTACCACCCACTGATCAAAGATTTAAATTTTGTCTGCATATTTGTAATTGTGTTACAGAATAATATCAGGATATTCAATTACATCTCTAGGGCTTAAATACAATTTGAATTTTTGAATTTGAACTAGACGTGACGAGTACTATCTGTGAACCGAATTTTATGTCTCTAGGGCTAAATAATGGTTTGCCATGCCCCCACCGCTCACTGATCAAAAAGTTAAATTTTTACCAGCATGTTCTTAATTGGGACCGGCCGTGGCATAGTGGTTAGAACACGCGACTACCATGCGGGTGATCACAGGTTCAACTCCTGGCTCCAGTCATCCTTAAACAAAAAAAAAAAAAAATAAAAAAAAATATTTTTCTTTCATTGTCGGTTCCCCTCGAATGTTGTTGACAGCAACTTCGCAGTAATAGCGTCGAGTCAATCGGCATGTCTCGTAGGAGCTTCTCAAACAGTGACGTTCGCATTCGTCGATAAACAAGTAGGTGCCGTTAGCTGTGAATCTAAAAATAGAAAGCGTGTTAATTCACAACAACGTGAGAAGGTATCCCATACCTCATTCATGGGGTGTAAAGGGAAATTAAGTAAGTTCTTAATTGTGTTGTAGATTTCTATCAGGATATAAGATTTTATATCCTTAAATACAGTTTGGCCACACCCCTACCGCCCACTAATACAAAATAAAAATTTCGTTTGCAAATTTAAACCTGCAGTGCTGAGTTATATCTGTGTACCAAATTTTGTCTCTCTAGATCTAAAAAAAGTTTTACCACGCCCACTTTGCACATTAAATACAATATAAATAACACATAGAAGGAGTCACTTTAGACCCTAGATTTCTTTTAACCAAATTCGATTCATGACTTTTTAAGACGTTTGATCCATGCCCGTCTGTCTGTCAGTCTGTCCGGCTGGTACTCACGATAACTTTCGACAGACATAACCAATTGTTTTGAAACTTTGCACTTTAGGTTAATATTTTCCTACAACTACTCATGGGGTTATATATGGGCTACATAGCCACGTCCCCTTCTGGTACCTCCCATACAAATGTACCACACTTATTTAATTTCCCTTTGCACCCCATGAATGAGGTATGGAATAGCTTCTCGCGTTGTTGTGAATTAACACGCTTTCTATTTTTAGATTCACAACAAACGGCACCTACTTGTTTATCGGCGAATGGGAACGTCACTGTTTTGAGAAGCTCTTACTAGACACGCCGAATGACTTGACACTTATACCGCGAAGTTGCTGTCAACAACATTCGAGGGGAGCCGACAATGAAAGAACAATTTTTTTTAAGATGACTGGAACCAGGTTTGAACCTGCGATCTCCCGCATGGTAGTCGCGTGTTCTAACCACTATGTCACGGCCGGTCCCTTTAAAAATCGAGTAATAAAATCACGACAACCAACGCGATCGTGCCCATATTCTATAGCAGGATAAAGTTTTGGAGAAAAAGCAGGAAGTCTAGCCACGCTTATTCTAGTGTCTCCTATAGAAATGTTCCATGCCGCCCACTTTAGAAATCGGGTTATAATATCAATAAACCCAACGTGATCGTGTCCGAATTCGGTATTTTTTTAAGCTATACCAGGATAAAGTTTTGCAGGAAAAATTTTAGGTCCAGCCACGCCTACTCGAAGCTTTTATCCCGCCCACTTTTTTATTTGTTTAATGATAATAATATGATAATAATTCTTATTTGTTCTTTTTATAAAAACGTTAAAATCTTTTGACAAATCCATAAAAACTTTCTTCTTTCAACCAAAATCACAATTCTTACCATCCACTGTACTTTTAAGTGCCACCACAATCTCTCTAAAGTTTGTTGGCAAAAAGGCTAATGCTGTTGTTATAACTATGTTTTAATATTAAGGCGCAACAAACATAGACAAAGAGGACGAGAGAGAGTGTGCGCGCGCTGAGCAGAGCACGGGGTCATATATGTGAGATCAAACTCATCCGTCATGTGAAATACGGTAATGGATCGTAACGCATTTTAAAACCAATCTATTCTTTATACAGCGCTACAACACCATCACCATCTCTCTCTCTACTTGTCTATGACTATTCCTCTATACGATTGTTGTGGAATGTACTCCATAAGTATGGATTCGATCCAATGGTCGTTCGTTCGTTCGGTCGGTCGGCGTATCATTGACCATACATTAGTAATAAACATTTATTTTACCAATATCGGTGCTTGTCTGTACATATGAGCACAAAACAAATGTAAAACATTTATCATTTGATTTCATTTCACAGCCAAAAACAACAGAACAGACACAAAAAGAAAAAAAAAAAAAAACACCGAAACATTCACATCCCAAACACTTTGGGTATGTTTTGATTTTAGTTCATAGTAATGCTCATAACATGACACCTTTTGCATGAAGCTGCGCTAGATTATGTGTGCGTGTGTGTGTGTGTGTGTTAGATTTGAATGTGGGACTCTGAATGAGTGATGCCAAATCCATAACATTGTTACGATAATTGCTAACAAGAAAAATCTATTTAAATCTTGTGTTTTGGTTAACATTCACACACACACACACACGCACTGATACGATGGCCATATACGACATCATACACATATCAGGGCTTAGACCAATTGCGTTGGGTTTCTCTTTCGCTTGTTAGATTTTATTTTCTGTTTTTTTTTTTGGGGTAGTTCACAGACATTTCTATCTCATTATTATCATGTAGACTAATTGGTTCACATGATTTGTAAATTAAACAATTATTCACAATAACACCAAGATACATGAGAGGCCGAGTGCTATAAAACATATTCATTACATTACCCAAAAAAAAAAAATCAATTCAATTGTGGCGCTGCGGTTGGGGGTGGGAGAAACAATCTTATTGTTTTACAATAAATGGCAACCTTTGATATTGTCAGACTTGAGAGTGTATGATGTACGTTTGAGTACTCTTTACCCTTCCCAGGTAAGTTTGTACGTCAGTGTTATGGATATTGTTGAAATTGTAATTGAAAAAAGGGCCAAATATTTAATTAGTTGTATAAATTTATTTCACACAAATTTTGATAATCTGAAGTTCACCTAAGTGACGGGAAACAAATCTTAAGTTTATGTACTTACAACACCCACTTAAGTGGCGTCCCAAGAAAGGGGAGGCCCACACAACACTGTGGGAAATATAAAAAGAGTGACAGATATGGATACATTAAAGGGTGATGAATAACACAAGATTACAAACAAAAATCGGTGACCACAATACTATTATCTATGTCTTATGTATCGAGAACATTTGCTGAAGTAATCTGTTTACCGAGACATAGGGCTCTACAGTTTTTAAAGAGACAATTTTATACGATGTACCATAGTTCAAATTGTAGCAACGGCATAACAGTATTTCAAATTTGGTGTCTAGTTTAAATGCTATGAACAAAACTTTTTATGTAATCCATTCTCTTCATTGCATCGAAATAAAACCTCTCACCTGCTAATGTACTCCATTTATCTAACATTACTTTTCATAGCCATTCATACATGTCCATCTTCTTTCAGGTAAAACCACCGCCTCGACAAAAAGGTCCTGCTGTTTTCCAATAACAAATACGAATTATTACGAGACAATTACATGGTTGTGAAGTACTCAATTACACGACTCGCACTTAGTACTTGCACCACTACTAAGGCTCATGAGCTGCTCTTCGCACTCAGCGAGCGCGCGAACTGCACTTGCTCCTTCAAATGGACCCCCTTAGAAGAAAAGCAACACATCTCAAGACGTCATCTTGAGTCTACCCTACAGCGAACATATAAGAACAACAGCAACACACAGAGCTGCCAGCACAAAAAACTTGGGACGATGGTCTAATGATAATATTTGCCAACAACAGTCTAACACTTTGTGGTTGTAGGGGCCTCCTAGTGATGGTACTGGTACTGGTGTTGGTGTTAGTGTTGGTGCTGGTGTTATATAGCCCTGGAGGCTAGTGCAATTGCAATTTTTGGTGGATGTAATTGCAATTGAAGCGCAATCAATTACTAAACGGCTGGTGGTAAGTTTTGGCTAGAAAAAGAAATACTCTATGTAGACACATACATACGATCACATGTTCTGTACGCACTCTCCTCATCTATGTAGTTTTACTTACACTTGTGCATTAGTTGTATAACAGATAGTATAGGAGGGAAATCCAACAGACACCATAACGTCATGCTGAGTTTTCTGTGGAAATGTATAAAGCTTTAGTACTCGTTTAGAAAATGAAACGTTTTACTCTGTTATAATAGAGAATATTAACAAACTAACGCACAGTGCAGCGTGTGGTGGTATTTAAGTAAATATTTAGTTGACGTATGAAAATACTGGAATGTTAAATAATAAGGCGGTTGCAGTTGTTTGATGACTGAAGTGGCAAATATTGCAAAACAAAAATTACCATTATAGTTAAGGTAATGTTGAAATCAGCCATTGTAGCATTTGGTAATATGTTAGGCTTGTCAGAAAGCTGAGCTTCTCGGTTTAAAGCATCATCCTGTTTTCAGCAATTGCCCAATGGTGAAAATCATATCAAGTGCTTCGGTCTGTTGGTCTCATTAGACCCTCTTCTGGGCCGCCCTCTTTTCTGTCAGCCATTGAGCCTATTGCCGAAATCTTGAGTCTATTTGGACCGGCTTAACTACGTCGATATTATTATACAGCTCGTATTTCACACGACGATGTTACTCTTCGAATTAGTTGATATTTCGAGATTTTTAACGTGAAATTCTCAGAACTTACGCCACTACCCAGAATTCTGCGCTGCAGAGCAAGAGCAATAGGTTCAGTGTCTGATACGGTTGAATTTATAATATTTCGGTAGACAACTTTGTCATCAAAACACTAGCTCAGCGCATAATAGCAGCGGTTACGATCAATACTTATTTCTAAACAGCGGTCTGATATCGAAGTAAAGTTAGACAAAAAATATCTACTACTTCGAAGTTACATGAAAAATACTTCATTTTCTTTTACACCCCATGAATGAGGTATGGGATAGATTCTCGCGTTATTGCAATTTAGGTCACCTACTTATAAATACACAAAAATGAACGTCAGCTGTATTAGAAGATTTTACTAGTCATTTTCTGCAAATTATGTATTATATTATTGCCAATAGGTTTCTATTTAAGAGTTGTGAAATGTATTATGTGACAGCAGGTTAGGCGTATGATGTCATTTCGACATTAACCACAATGTCTCGTCAGCGCCCTTTGCTGTGCCTTCTCTCTTTTTATCACAAACTTTAGGGAAGAAAGCATCTCAAAGCTAATGAGAACTTTACCCAAACTTTACTCAAAGCGCACAACAAATGTGATTTTAGTAATGTTTCCTAACTAGGTAAAGCTTAAGATATGTCACCTTTCACACAAGCTATAGTGTTGCCAGACGCAATTAATATTGCCAGTGATAAGACATTTTAGAGCCATCTATCGTCAATTTTTGTAAAATAACTTTTTCGAACACCAGTATTTGCCGATGTTCACGCAGCTCTCCAAACGAGTAGACTCTTTATTCGTTGCAACAAATAACTTAGCAATATCCTTGCTTATCATAAGATCCACTTCTGCTGACTGCTTATCAATGCTTGAAAAGGCTGCAGTTACATCCCGCGGTCCCCGGCCAATGACATCTATATCATCGGCATACGCGAGCAGCATGTGATTTTTATTAAAATTAGTACCCGACGAGTTTATTGCAGCTTGCCGCATGACCGTCTTTATTAAGATTTTAAGAAGATCACGTGACAAATTACACTGATGTCAAAATTTGCCTATCTCCGCCGAAAACTTCGTGTTGTTCAGTGTCATACTGCAAAGCCGTATAGCTTTGCGGGGATATCGAACTCAGCCATGGCATCTAGTAGTTTCTGTCTTATAGGGCTAGGTCTTAAAGCATCTTTAATGTCGATAGTGCCATTTTACAATATGCTGTTATGCTCTAGAATAACTTTTTTGTGCTTCTCTATATATTGCAGTCGATTGCTAGCCTTCGATCGCGTATTGCTCGCCTTTGTTTCGGTCTGAAATGGCTTGGCAGTTAACTTATTTTACTGAAGCTAGCTCTTCTTGCGATTGACATGGATCCTGTTCCAGCAATATCTAGAATTCATCGTCTTCTAAGTTTTTTTGGTCTTCCTTCACGCATACGGTTTTTAGCACCGAAATCTACGTCCTTGAAGCGACGGAACTAATCACGATCACCATCTGTGTAGACTTTTTAAAGCTCCCGATGTACTTCACCCGCCATTATTTTCGAATGAAAGAAGAAAATTATTACTTTTAGACAAGCTAAAGCATAAGACCTCAGAACAAAATCACTCATGTGTCGAAGCGGTTTGGTTACACTACACCTCAGATTGCTTCATGTTTTTTAGGTTAAGTCAATATCGAACAGCACTTACTAATTGAGCCATCTATTGACAAACAGCTGAAACTTAGTTGCACACCTAATAGTTAGCCCTGTTCTATAACCATAACTAGTTTCTCATCTACTCCATTGATACTTTTTCTGTCTTCTCCTTATATCGTTTACTCACATAACGCGTAACCAATAAGGGGCGTTTGTTGGCAATAAATGAGAGATTTGGTTGGAATAGGCATTGGCTATTTCGGTCATACGCAGCCTTGCGATGTCTACTATCATTGAAGTATGGTTATGAAATTTTTTGGCATTGCTTAGTCATGTGCGTAACTTGTCTGCAACTAGGTGGTAATCCGAATTTATATTTGAACCACGCACCACCCTTGGAATATGACCTCCATTGATTACAAT
Source organism: Muscina levida (assembly GCA_964034835.1). NCBI lineage: Eukaryota > Metazoa > Arthropoda > Insecta > Diptera > Muscidae > Muscina > Muscina levida. Next base: position 145,863,475 of record OZ035883.1, on the reverse strand, counting down.
GAGATAACTATGGTTTGTTGTCTTTTGATCATGGACTATCCAGGTTGCCTTGTGGGTATCTTTGTGTGGAAATCTGGTCTATCAAATATCTTGCGAGGCAAACCGGTCTAAAACCGTAATCGGAGTTGTTTGCAATGTAGACTGATTTTTCCTACTGCTTATCCAAGAGTATCTTCTCTTCTTGTTTTAACATTTAAATCTCCTAGAACAATTTTAATGTCTCGATCAATGAACGCTGTCATATAAAAAACATCGATTTCAAAATTTTGATAGAAGTTTTTGCTGGTGGTGTTACATAACTTGGGTTTCGACTTAAGTCCACTTAGGTGTCAAAATCTTCTTTCTTAAATGCTTGTACGGCCACCGCGAAATTCAGTAAACCACTTATACAGTACTGATATTTGTGGCTAATTAGATTTCTTAATACGTGTCAAGCTTTTCGGTAATTTAAGCAAATAGTGAAGTTCATTTTATAAGTTCGTTTTATAATAACTTATTGTGGTATCAACATTATTTGCAACACTGTGCCCCCACTGTGCAGACTTAGTGTCCAAATTCTTCAACACCGCTTCCTTCACTATTCACACTGCGGCAGGAGAAATCCAAAACCGCATCAACCAACTGATTGCGTGCAATTTATTAAAACTTAACAGCAAATAGAAACTAAAAGCTGAGAAATCACAACCAACACCACTACCACCACCGACCGGCCAACTAACAATTTGCCAAGAAACGCGGTAAGGTGTTCAATCGAGTTTCAAATGGCCTCAGAAAAATCTGTGCGCCCTGCTCCGCTTGTCTACCATTAAGTTTTCTTAGTGCTTTGTTGTTGTTGTTGCTGTAACTTTTAGCCAATTTGCTCTGTTAACAAGATGTGTGAACTTCTTTGCTTGATGGAAGCGCTCACACCACGAAAGCAACAAGTGAATAATTGCCCGGTATGTGGTAGCTTCAAAGATTACTTTATTCCCCTCAGCAAACGTGGTGCGCTGTTCACAGAGTTGGACCAACGCTAATCGGGTAGTAAAGCATTTAACGCAAAATTTTTCAAAAATCATTATAATTTCAACTTAAATCTACTACTGAGGCGGAGGCTGTGAATGGGGATGAGATGAAAATGCAAAATTGTTATAAACTCTAGGAGAAGGTGATGGTAAATTTGTTTGTGTGTGTTCGGATAATAAAAATAGCAGCTCTATGTGTTTTAGTTAAACAGGAGTTAATGTCTAGTTTTGATTTAAATTTTGAGGTAGCTTGTGTTAGGATTTAAGGGGTATTGAAGGGATAGAATTTTGTGATTACAATGATGTTGATTGCATAATATTGCAACTTATTCAATATGAAATGAGCAATTAAGTAATATATAATATGTAATATATGATATATATTATGACACATCATGCTCTTTTTTGGACGATTGTTTCTTAAAATATCATAATGTTATACCTGTTTCAAATAAAATCTAGTGTTGTTATATTTTGTCTTAAACAAAATCATTTCAAAGAAAAAACAAATTTAATTCTCACACGAATATTGGCTCCCATTTCCTTGTGATTTATTGCCTCAATAATAGAGTTACTCATCAATTGTGTTGCCACTCCATTGTGCTGCTATTGAAATTGGGTCTGAGAGCGTGGCTTGTTAGCCAGATTTACGGTATTTGCCATAATGATAACGATTATTTTAATGTTTTTCTACACGATCAAAAATAAATTGTAGCTTATTTAAATTATGGGAATATTTTTGATTGACCGAGATGAAGCAATTTGAGGCAGGGAAGCCCCAAACACTCATTTCAATGATATATTGAAGGGGAGTCGATGTATTGCTGGAAAAAAAGCTAGTTCATACTGCAGATACTGTGCGCATGCGTGTGTGATAATTAAGGTGAGAACAGACATGTGAAATTTGGGAAGCCCTCAGAGTTAAGAGGGGAATAGATTGATAAAACTGAAATAAATCATATTATAAAAACCTTGACCATAGATAAAATCATTTTCTTACAATTATTTATATGTATAGGATACCAAGTTAAATATCAAGTTTGTTTCTTAAGTCTTTTGTTTATATAACTAAGGCTGGGCTTGCCACACGGCACCAGTATAATGGCAGTGAATAAAATTGAATAAAATAAAAGAAAAAGAACCTCCCAAAAAGTCGACGACCACCACAAACGTTTTAAGGACCATGATTTGAGAATATGCCGTTGGAATGTTAGAACTCTATACCGAACTGACGCCTTTATTCAACTGACATTACTACGATACAGGAAATCCAGTGAACTGGATATGGATGCTGCCACGCAGATAAGCATGAGTTTGAATGTGGTCAGCAAGAGACTACGACACCTGGTATTTTGGTTTACTCCTATCAGTAAACGAATCACCACCATAAGAGTGAAGGCAAAGTGAAGGACAAAAGTAACGAGGTCAAAGACAAATTCTACGCCAAACGTGAAGAAACATATGACCGTAGCCCGGGCCATGATGTTAAAATCGTGCTGTTAGATTTTAATGCCAAAATAGGCCGGAAAATGTCTTTAGCCCAACAGTCGGCAAATTTAGTCTGCATACAGACACATCGCCAAACGGAATCAGGCTGATTGATTTCTCTGCAGCAAGGAACATGGTAATAGCAGCACAGAATTTGATCACAAAAACATTCACAAGGCAACGTGGATAGCAAGTTATGAGAAATAAAATAGAACACGTGGTAATCAATGGAAAGCGCGCGTTGGACGTATGAGTGATCAGGGGTGGGAACATCAACTTGAATTACCACCAAACTGCTGTAAAGGTGCGTACCAGGCTAAGCAGGGCGAAAACCTTGCGTAACCAGACCCAGAGAAAGTTGGACATCGCTAAACTTCAGACCACGTAGATAGCCAAACCATATTTCAACCAACTAACTCAAATACTTCGTGATGCTCCAACTCCCGAAAATACTAGCGCGCAATGACAATATGATGCCCACTCGATGGAAAGGACTGCCCGGTCCCTACTGGAGTATGTGAAGTCCTTAAACGATGATACCTGGTACGATAGCGAATGCCGCAATGCCACCCGGGAACAAGATGCTGCATACAGGGCCAAACTGCTGGCAATGGCAATGCGAGCTGTTTGTGAAAAGAGGCGGGTGGTGACTTGAATATTCAGGTGAAAAACAAAGAGAGCTAAAGGAGCAGAATAACGTGTGCATTGAAGAATACAGGAACAGAGGTGAAGTCCCAAAATTCTACCAGAAGAGAAATGGTAGGGTACATGGAACAGGTCTTTTCTCCTGTAAAGACAAGGATGGTCATCTTGTTCCTGACTCCGAGAGCGTACTGAGAATATGGAAAGATCACTTCGGCAGCCTATTGATGTCTAAAAACTCGGCAACTGAAGACTGTGTACCTTCGAGCCAAGCTGAGATAAAATTTGCCATATCCCGCCTAAAGACACAGCTGATGGTCTTCCAGATCAGTGCTCAGTGTGCTATGTCCTATTTACAAAAAAGGTGACCGTAGTGAGTGTAAAACTACCATGGATTAAGCTTCTTGCCGATTGCGTATAAGATCCTCTCTAGCATACTGTGTGAATGTCTAAAGTCAATTGTGGAAAACCTGATTGGACCTTGTCAGTGCGGCTTTAGGCCACGACAATCAGATCCACGACTGATCAAATATTAACGCTACGACAGATTCTGGAGAAAACCCATGAGAAGCAAATAGATACTTACCACATCTTTGTCGTTTACAAAGCTGTGCCATCAGGCAACGACTATACGAAGCCATGTCTGAGTCCGGTATCCCTGCAAAGATGATTCGTCTCTGCCAGTGTACCAAATCCTCTGTTCAAATCGGCAAGGATAAATCTGCGCCATTCCATACGACGAGAGGTTTTAAACAAGGTGATGGTTTGTCATGCATACTGTTCTACATAGTGATGGAGAAGGTGTTAAGAAAAGCAGCGGTAAACGATGGTCGGACGATGCGAAATGTAACAGCTGTCTTCTCATCTGTGGAAAGTTAGTCAGCGAAAATGGGGCGATGCAGCGTGAACATTGAGAACTATTGCTTTGAGGTACTGGATGAATTAATCTACCTCGGATCTGGCATGGACCAAAACAACAGTGCTAGCCTAAAAATAAAATGGAGAAAAGTGCTCGCCAACAGGGCTACACGAGCACGTCAAAAACACCACCCTATCTCGAAACGCTAATGTCTAACTATACCAGGTACTAATTTTACCGGTCCTGCTGTATGCCTTCGAATCTTGGGTGCATACACAGACGGATGCAGCTAATCTGACGGTGGTTGAGAAAAAAATACTCCACAAAATATATGGACCCATTTGCGGGACCGGCCGTGGCATAGTGGTTAGAAAACGCGACTACCATGCGGGAGATCGCAGGTTCAAACCTGGCTCCAGTCATCTTAAAAGAAAAAAAATAAATAAAATTATCTTTCATTGCCGGCTCCCCTCGAATGTTGTTGACAGCAACTTCGCAGTATAAGTGTCGAGTCAATCGGCATGTCTAGTAAGAGCTTCTCAAACAGTGACGTTCGCATTCGTCGATAAACAATACCTCATTCATGGGGTGTAAAGGGAAATTAAGTTTTTTTTAAATGCTGCTCGCATTTGCCGTTGTTATCGACATTATCGGTCGGACGATGCGATAGGTAACAGCTGTCATCTCATCTGTGAAAAAAGAGTCATCAAAAATGGGTTTGGCAGTGAATGAGAACACGACGAAGTTAATGGTATCATCGAACAAAGTGTCTTTCCGTTGGGGACGCAGCATGAACTTTGAGAACTATTGCTTTGAGGTAGTGGATAAATTCATCTACCTCGGATCTGCCATGGACAAAATAACAGTGTCAGCTTAGAAATAAAATGGAGATGCCAACAGAGCTACGCGAATACATCATAAGCACCACCCTATCTCGAACCACTAAAGTCCAACTGTACCAGGTACTAATTTTATAACGTTGGAAGGACCAGGTGGATGAATTATGGACGCTGCAGGGTAAGACTGACTGAAGACGGTACGCAGCTTCTGACTAAGACACTCAGATATAAATATGTATATGTTATCATGTCGTTTTTGCCTTCGCAAACCGCTGCTATTATGCGCTGAACAAGCGTTTTAATGGTAAAGCCCTCTCTCGACGAACGAAGATCCAACTCTACCAGACACTGATCCTACCTGTCTTGCTCTACAGCGCTGAATCATGGGTAATGAGACAAGCGGATCTGGAAGTCTTCGAGAGAAAAATACTACGCAAAATATTTGGACCCATCATCGTTAACGCCGATGAATCATGGGCTGTATGAGCTGTACAACGACATCGAAGTAATCAATCGCGTTCAAAAAGACCGACACGTTGGACACGTTGTACGAATGGATAATAATGCTCCGGCTCGAAAAGTCTTCCGTAATCAACTCGATGGGCGGCGCAGGAGGGGACGACCAAAACTCCGATTGATGGACCAGGTGAAAGGGCTATTAACTAAGCTTGGTGTGACGAACTATCTACGGACCGCAAAAGACCGAAGCGCTTGGAATACTTTTATACGTGCGGCTACTGATAGATACATTTTTGTTGTTGCTGCCATTAAAGAAGAAGAAGAACTGCTATTCTTCTTATAACATTAGAAAGTTTGCTTCTCCTTAATGTAAGTTTCATAGTCTCTACCTAAAATAGTACAATTTATGTCCGATAGGTTTCCCGGCAATATGAAATCCACTACTCCAAGTTTCACCAAGTTTGTTTTCACCACGAAGTGGGCGATATCTAAAGGCATCGTTAAACTACCTTGCATCTTAAATTAGAAAATTCCCCATTCCTTTTAAAATTTCCATTAAAGTAAAGTAAAACATGGCATCATTTAGCAACATGTTAACCTCTCTTAACCTCTGCTTTGAATGCATTTCCAAATACAGACTTTCTTAGCGCACGTTTGAAATCATTTCGCATTTGAATACTACATAAAATGATTATAAATTATTCAGCCAACAAACTCTCTATTAACCATCAAACTGAAAAATGCCAACCCAAAAATCTCCTTAACCTACCGCATTTCAAACAAAAAAAAAAAAAACAACACTTTTCACATCAGCCAGGGAGCACAACAAATATTCTTTATTAACACTTGCCATTGATGCAGCAACGCTACCTTCTGCTGACCATCTATAAAGATATGACCGGCCGTCTATGGTCCACCGTGAAAAGGCACAATTAACCTAAACACATACATATGTAGGAAGAAGACGAGGGAAAACTTTTAGCATAAAATCAGTCAAATGTAAGCAAACAAACACAAGACAGATGATTGTAATGAACAACATCAATATTGATGGAGCCGAAAATGAAATGGGAAAATGGTCAAGATGCCACTATGCGTTCGCCCGTCTCTGTCCACTCAGTTTGCCATCCTATCATACTCCGGTGTTTGGGTTTCCCCCCATAGCTGTGACCACATCGGGTGTTCTAGTAATCATTTGGCATGGGAAGCCAAAGGAAAAGCGCAAATTCCAGTGCAAACGGTGAAGTGATTTATAAAAATCATTGGCAACATATTTACATATCACAGAAAGAGCAAAATGCCGATGACGAAGTCAATTCCTAGAGCTGAAGCACAGGGGCTAGAGATGCAATCGCTAAAGCTGATGATGTAGTTTATTAGGAATACCATATAAATATTTACCCGGCCATGGCACGGAAACCCCATGTTATGCTTAGCAATGATGATGAGTGCGAGAATGATGATGATGGAGATGCGTTACATAAAAACCACATAAACAATTTATATTCCCAACTAAACATTTGACCCCAAACACTGATTCATCTTAATCAATTATAACACTAACTCACACATCAGTAATCTTTGCTATCTTCGCTCTTCCCGCAAAACTAACTAAATCAATAAGCAGAGATGGTGGTGTAGGTCTTTACTTGTGGCTTTTTTTTTGCCATCTAACTAAAAAAAAATCATTTGTGTCTTAGGAAGATTTAATTTTCTTGCTTCTTGCCATTGTGTTTTATTTCCTGTTCTAACATGCAAAAACGCACAAGAGAGAACACTCTGTGCCATAACTTTGTTGGCAATCTCATTGTTTGACTACACATAACAGATTTTTCCCGGTTTTGGTTTAAGATTTTGCTGCTTTGGTTTCATCTTAGGTGTCATTATGTTGCTAATCGCTACAATAAAATAATTCCCACGTCTTAAAGATTTCAGCTCATTTCAATCTAAAATCCAAGTTTTATGTTGATTGAAATTTCAATTTGAACTGACACAGAGCTGCACAGACGCGCACACAAATATAACAGTACGTAGAGTGTGTAGAGAATTATATAAAGATCATTGCATTGCGACTTCATATGTTATACAAAAACACCTCTTCACAATTGTGTCTCCTTTTTTTCGGAGAGAGGGAGACAGACCATAAACAATGACACATTACAAGGTGGCGCAGAAGTATGAGGGCATGTGTGGCAATAGGATAATTCTAGGGCATTTCGTAATTCGTTATTATTAGCTATAATGTTATCTACTTCTTATCAGACAGGAACAACAGATAATCACCAATCAAGATAGGTAGAGTCAGCGTATAGTACAGTCGAGAACGGGCTTTGTCCTTAAAGCGCTTCCATAGCGCGTAAGAGCAGTGGTTTGTGAATAATACTCCTCTTTGGATTTACTGGCAGATATTGTTGTATTTATTTACGGCGGAGTTAAAGTTGTGAGCTTGGTTTTTTCACACCCTTGTTCGAGCGTTGCGCATTGATCATGGGATGCGCAACATTCTGCCTCTGTATTTCGAGAACATGCGAATTATGGACGTTTGTTTACACTAACTGAGAGAGTTAGGGAAAATAGGCATTGGATATTTCGGTAGTGTGCAGCCTTGTGATGTCTATCTTCTATTCTATAGCGTGTTATGGCACTGCATTATATAGTACGTATCTTGGTAGCAACTAGGTGGTAATCCCTAACTATATATGGGACAGTCATCCCACTAACGTCCGTGTCACTTGAGATATGCCTTACATCGATTGTCACGTAATTAATTTGGATATTTTTGTGGCTTGTGTTAAAAAACTGGTTCCATTTACTGTCATATCTCTTATCTCTTTCTGACTGCTGAACCAAGAGCATTCTAGCGTTCAAATCGTCCAGAACAATTCGAATGGCATGGCCGGTAGATTCTGTTAAAAAAGTTAAGTTAATTTCCCTTTCCACCCCTTGAATGAGGTATGGGATAGATTCTCGCGTTGTTATGAATTAACACGCTTACTATTTTTAGATTCACAACTAACGGCACCTACTTGTTTATTGAAGAATGCGAACGTCACTGTTTGGGAAGCTTCTTACTAGACATGCCGATAAACTCGACACTTGATACTGCGAAGTTGCCGTCGACAATATCGGGGGGCCGGCAATGGAAGAAAAATGTAGATGACTGGAGGCGGGAATTGAACCCGGGATTTCCAGCATGGTTGTCGCGTGTTCTAACCACTATGTCACGTCCGGTTCGGTAGATTCGGTTAGGTAAGGTTAATTCGGCTAACCCGTTTTGAATAGCTCACTTGGGTCCTAGTGCAGGTAATCTTGTGATACCATTTTCCAATTTTTGAACCAATTATTCCTTCTCTGTTAGTCAAAATCGCTCTCAAGCCATTTCGTTGCTCTGATGAAGGCATGGATGTTCCGCCAATCGTCTACTGATTAATTGGTTTCATATCTAAGGTCACCAAATGCAGGGCAATGACATAGAAGATGCTCCGTGGTCTACTCTTTTTCCACATCATTGCACCTTCTATAATAATCTTAGTAGGAAATTTTTAACCTCTTAGTGTGTTTTTCAACCGGCCAGGTTATGAAAACCGAATCGAAAACTGGTGCTGGTAAAATGCAGTCCTTGTAACTACAGTGCTATTTTACTCGCCTCAAAATCCGTTGGTAATCAGTTCAGGATCGTAAACAGTGCCTTAGTTGGAGTAGTTCTAAGTGCCCCTGTTTCAGTCTTCAGTCTTGTTTCTCTTAGTAACACATTTATATAACCAGTTTACAGTTTTGGAGCTAAATCCCCTATTGAGGACGCTTGGCCCTTATGTAGCAGTATAGAGCCGTTGCCGCTTTGCTAGTCCTGACCTGAGTGTTTAGATTCCAATTCAGTTTACTGTAATATATATGAATTCACATCTATATTCTTGTAGACAGCTGTGACGGTTCTTTTATCGTGTGCATCCCTGCCCCGTTCTCGAACTTTCCCGTATACCGATAATGTCTGACTTATGTTTTTCGAGGACATCCTGCAATTAGATAGAGGTACCATATACGCACAGAGTTTGGACATTTCACATGCATACCCAACAGTTGTGTTGAGCTTCAGAAACCTAACAACCATCGTTTGTAGCATGCCATTTAGGTAACTTAACAGTACGCCATCTCACATTTGCTACCAATGATGTCAAGTGGCATTTTCCTAAATATACGTGATCTAGCGGACGTTGGAAGCTGCTTGGTGAACTCCGCAGAGGGTTTCTGGTTATTTCCAATTGAATAACGATGAGAAAACTTAAATTAGAAGGTCCTCTTTCTCCTATCCAGCCATCCATCTATCTTTTCTAACTGTTCTATACTTTTGACATGTTGCTTTTAAAATAGTACCAATAATGAACGATAGGTGGAGAAAAGGAGTACGAACAACATAACTGGTGGGTATCTTATAAAACAATTAGCAGATAATATGTTATGATACGTGATTCCTCATGTGAATATTTGTGGCTTTACATATGACTGCTAAAATTATTATATTGTATCCTAAGAAATGTGAGGTGGATGTGATGTTTATGATAAACTTGCTTTACTGAAGATTTAAGAACTGAATTTTGACAAAAATTTGGTACTTTAACAATTTATTAGTTTCTATTTCATTATTTATTGTATTTGTTTCGGCAAATGCTGCATTTATATTGAACATTAATGGTCAAATTCAAATTTTGTTGATTGGACATTTTCGGCTACTATCTACGTCGCATATACCTGTTTGACATAATGTAGACATATATACAGCTTCTTATGTACCAGAGTAAACCAATTCGTCACAAAGGGTCTGATGATAATCTCGTCACGGAGTTCAAAACGTGTCATCCTAGTGCGTGACACCATAAAAACTTTTCTGATCGTTTAGACATGTTAATGTATCATTAGATGCACTATCATAAATTGTCACCTAAAATAATTTTGCGTCAATGGCTTGATATCATCTTCCTATCACATAATCTTCCAAATATTGTCTCACACCCTTGGCATCCCACTGTTTTGTCATCTTGTAAAAAAAAACTGTATTCATTCATTGTTTGTTTCAACACAAAAAAAGCGGCACCCATATGTTATACAGATCGTATGCTCTAGACTGACTTGCCAAAATGGCAACAACAACAACAAACAGAACAACAACCACAGAACACAATAACAATAACAAAGTTATATGGAACATTGAGTGCAATTGCAAATGGAAACTGAAACTGAAATAAAATCACAAACCTCACCTTTAACTTCCTACATACGATCCTCAGAGAGTAGCAGCAAAAAGATCAACACAACAGCAACAGCACATTATAGCAACGTAGCAACATCGATGTCGTCGACGTCGTCATCGTCGTCAACAATGAAGTGGAATAAATATTTGACTGCTATTGTTGCTGACTTTAGACATCAAGACAACAGCAATAGCAACACATTGAGACAAATGTATCTTTGAGATGGTGTGTGATCGTATAACACACCTGAATTAAATGAGATTAGTTACCAAATGGGGTATATCGGTAGAAACAAGAATATGTACGTACATACATACATACATACATACATACGTAGAGTATACAAATGTAAGCATATAGCCTGATATCTGCTTACGTATAAATATATATATGTTTCATTATATGAAAATATCAAACGCATCACGTCATAATACTTAAATGTTGCCCAAGTTGTTGCTGGTCTTATTGCCTGCCTGCCTGCCTGCTTGCTGGTTTTGTAGATCAACCATGTCTTGACATCTAGACTTGAGCAACAACACATTGTTTGAGTCATTATGGAGTGAGTGCCATTGTTGGCGTATGAGTAATGCTTGCAACACACATTGAACTTCAACGGTTGCTACGTGTGCTCTAGAAACACCAGAGTCAATTAAGTCAATTTCTTAAATGTTAAGAATAATTTATGAATTGCTGGGAGAACTCAAACCAATCTAATATGGAATGTTTAATGATATTTTGATAAGATTAAAATTTGAAAGTTGATTTGATGGAATATAAAAAAAAGACTGAGAGTTAAGCTAGAGATACCGGCAAAACCTATAATACTGGCTAAGGGCCAATTACAAAGTATCTTTGATTAAAATTAGTTAACTTTTGTATAAGTTTTTATTTGCCAACAAAAAAGGATAAACGATAAATTAAATTAAAGTTAAACAATTTTAATAATTACTTTTCAAAATTTTGCAAGTCTTGCCAACTTTTGAAAGATCTAAGATCTTCACAAATCTATGACGTTTGGCAATAAGGTCTTAAGTCAGAAACCATTGTTTTCGTAATGCTTTATGTTATGTTTTATATAGTAAATAATTACACAGTACAACACATGATTTTGGAACTCAATTCTGGGAACTGCACGTGAAAGTAGCCCCATAAATAAGAAGTCCTGCCTCATTCGTTTTGTCTATTAACATGCCATAATAATTTTATATCGATTTGAAGTTAGTAAGTATCGTATAGGAGAATTTGTAAAGTTTTGATTATCATAAGTAATATTCCACGTAAATCATACGCCACGGAGTACAACAGTTTTATTGTAACTGCTACAAAATAAACCCAGTTCAAAATTATTTGATGAACAAAAAAGTGAAACTGTTGGTTATGTAGGGAAACTTTTATATGAACAGATTATAGGAATTGTAATTCTTAATTTGTTTCAGCTAAATCGGACTGGTGCGAGTCGAGTTATGTCAAACAAAAAAGTCTAAAACGCGACAAATTCCCCTATACGACACTTACTAACTTCAAATCGATATTAAATTATTATGGCATGTAACTTGACAACACAAACAATGCAGAACTTTTTCTTTTTGGGACTACTTTCACGTGCAGTTCTCAGAATTGAGTCCCAAATCAATGAGTCTCAAAAATGTTGTACTGTGTTATTTATAATTGTAATTATATTTAAATTTTAGTATAAAATCACATGTTCTAGGCACAAATTACAATTATAAATTGTTGTTTACTATATAAAACATAACCATTAAGCATTACAAAAACTACAGTTTCAGACTTAAGACCTTATTCCCAAACGCCAAAGAAATTTATTTTGTATGTATTTTTCACATGTTGAAACACTTCACATGGTTACGCTTTATCCTGATTCAAATTTTCTTATACGATCTTACAACTTTTTTCTTTTTGCATCTTTGCCTACAACCGATATTGATGGCGATAACGATTTCTCGTTTCTACGCTATTGTTCTCAACGTATAACCCCCACCCCAACACTGAACCCCCCCGTAAGGAGGTGGCAACTAGACATCAATAACAAAGTGCAATATCACACATTATTGTTAATCCCAAACTACCGATTATCATAGTAAATAGATCTCAATACCATTTTAAATGATACAATTTGTAACAGCCAAAAACCATAACATGAACCCAAATGGCTTTCTCAGTTCAGCAAGATGGGTATCGAGAAAAAAGAAACCCAACAACAAAACTCCCCCAAAAATATCCCGCAGAGTTAGCAGGCATGGAATATACAATGCACTGCAGCCATGACATAGGAGTTGCCTACAACATACAGCATGTAGGCCATGCAGCACATGTTGCCTGCAAGTACGTGGAGGCATAGCTTTAATATTCACACTCTTATTATAACAATTGTCTACAATAATCATGAAAATGTAAACCAATTTCAATCCTATACGGTGAAGGTAAATGCCGAAAGGTTTTACAAGACCGCGCAATGCTCCAAAATCTCATGTTACTCTAGGCAAAAGGCAGCGGCCAACGCATTTTCTTTCGTCCATCCGTCGTAGTCGCAGTCATTTTGGCATTGCCCGAAAAAAATGGCATATTTTTTTGCCAGTTTAAACAAATGTCAAAATTGTGTGGTAATATACGAAAGAGAGAGAGGGAGGAAAAAAACCACAGCTCTTTTTTATAGAAAATATTACATTAAACAGAATTTCTAAAGAGATTTTTTTTCCTTATTCTAGATTTCTCTATATGATCTTTTTATGGTTACAAAAACTGAAAATGAAACTCCCTGAGGCATTCAATTATATTCGATTGTTGTGTGAAAAAGTTCAATTTGTAGAATTCTTTATTTTGTACTATGTGCACAACAATTTGTGTGTGCCTGCAAAAGGGTGGAGGGCGGTTGATGTGGGAGAACTTGGACATTTGTTTGGCAAAAAAATAGGAACTTTTTTTAGCTTAGCCATGTGCATAAACATTTTATTAAGCTGAAGCTAAAAGGTCAGTTTTGGGAACCGCTCGAGAGGAATGTCTTACTATATGTTTGTATATGAAAAATTTTATCTTAACCAATACGGAGTTGACATATTGTCTCGACTCTGTGGTGCTGGCTTTAATAATTTGTACATGTCTGCTGTACCTGTAATTGTAGCAGAGTAGTTTGCCAAGTTATTGCAGGAATTTAAATAGACACTGAGACACAGGTGGCCGGTATTTTAATCATTAATGATATTAGCTCAAGTGTTCCTATTGGTATAAATTGTGTGACAAGATTTTTTAGAAGGCCTCATGAAATGCATTTCTTACTTGAAGTTAACGTTATGTATAATAAGTGTCTACAGCAACTTAATCTTAGAGCGTGGCTTTCACGCTGCAGGACAATATTAACATCTAACCTTCGTTCATAAGCAGCATGTCATGTGATGTCGGAAACATGAAATACTTCTTTTGGGGCTTAATTAAAACAATTTTTTTTCTGGTCCTCTCTAATGTTTGAGAAGGTTGCATTAACAGTTTTTAGTTTTCAAAAATATCTCTGCCCATGTTTTCAGATACTGTCCTTATGAAATGAAATATGCTCTTGGCTTTAGAGCGCTGCTTCCTATCAACATTTGTTGGCAACTTCTTACCATCCTTCCTAAGGACCATATCATTTGATCTCGGACACCTGAAATATGTTTTGGGTCTTATTAAAAACAAGTTTTGTTCTGGTCCTCTTTAATGTTTGATCAAGTTGCAGTAACGGTTTCTGGGTTTTCAACAATTCTACTCATGTCTTCAGCCACACAGTCCTAATGGAATGGAAGATGCTCTTGACTCAGCTGTCGGAAAATTCAGTCTACATAGCAACAGCTATGCTCATAGATTTAGACCGGTACGCCTCTCGTCGGCAAGAAACATGATCCTGAGTGGAACCAGATTGTCACGATGCAACCTGAATATCCCCTGATCACAAAAAAGTAACTAAGCGTAATGTTTGCCTAGGAAAAGCTCCTCAAACAGTGACGTTCGCATTCGTCGGAAACGGAAATTAAGTTATTTTTTTATAGCTGCTTTCGATAGTACGATATGGTAGAAACTATTAGATTCATTGCCTGAGTTTCGTATTCCTGCGAAGCTAATACGACTTTGCGATATGGCATTGTATATGTGACGGAGCCATTTTCTACGAAACGATCCTTCAGACAGGGATATAACCAGCAGGATGTTACTGCTGTCTTTTCAAGTATTGAGAAGCAGTCGGCAGAAGTGGGTCTAATGATCCTTATTTATCGGCAGAAGTGAGTCTGATTATCCTCATTTATCATCATACCTACTTTTGCCGACTGCTTCTTAATGCTTGAATAGGCAGCAGTAACATCCCGCAATCTTTGGCCAATGATATCTATGTTTGTTTAAACGAACCTTACGAACCAAGTTATTTGTTTCAACAAACAAAGAGTTATAGACCCTGCACGAACGTTGACAACAAATCCTTTGAAGTGATAAATTGATTTTCCATACTTTGGCTGCACCGTAAACATAAACCTGAAAATCATTGGACGATGATAGAATTCAGAATCCGTTGCTATTGTGTACTAATCAAACGTTTAAATGACAAAGCCCTCTCGAGACAAGCGAAAATTCAAACTGTACAAGACAGTGATCCGGAACAGAAACCTGTTTTACTCCACAGCGCAGAATCCTGGGTAATCACATTAACCAGTCAATCCGCTATGGGAGTTTTCCAGCGAAAAACACTTTGGACCACAAAATATTTGGACCATCCCATTCGGTCTATTTTGAACGCGCTCGACATCTTTGTAAATCTCATACAGATTATACGATAACAGTACTATCTGTTAAGAATGATGCTTCTGTTAAGAAGACCCATCGGTATATTTTGGCTGGCACATGTTTTGCGAATGGTTAGAAATGTTTTAACTGGAAAAGTCTTCGCTAGTATACTTGATGGGCGACGCAGGAGTTGCAAGGATTTCTATTTGCGGCAATTGATATATACATATCTGTTGTTCCAGCCATTTAAGAGGATGAAGTTTTATAATATGAACTTGCACTAGTCCCTATACAAATTTTGTCTCACTCTTGGGAATATATTACTTACTACCGCGTTGGCGTTTGCGTTGATCCAATCTTTATTAATAGTACTCATATTTTAATTAAATTTATGATTCGCGGTCTTACCTAATTTACACCGTACTCAATTTATCACATTTAGATCTACTGAAACTACATCACTCCCTCTCTCCCTCTTGTATGTCACGACATCAATATGTTAGCTTAGTATACTTGGCCCACCACCTGGACTCTCTACTCCAGTTAAAGTCACTTCAAACAGCAAAATATATGAGTTTATGTCAAAATTTAAACGTTAATAGGCGTTTTATTTGAATTATTGAAAACTGCAATAAAACGCAGTATTAAAAGCTCTACGACAACAACAACAACAAAAACAAACAATCTGATACTATAATAATAATGTGGCAAACAAAAACATGAATACCTAAACAAGACGCAAAAAAGGTTTATAACTCATGGTTGGCCACAAAGTCCGTCCACGGGGATTGTCTGTCCTAAGCTATACTATAAGTATGCTTGTCCGTCCTTCCCCTGCTCTTTGAGGTTTCTCTACAATATTTCAGTTAAATGTCTATAGATTTTTTCTTTGGTGTTGGTGCAGCAATCGTATAAACTGTTTTTTATAAAAATTGACATGGCAAAAAGTGCGTGCGTCTCAGATGGCGCTTCCAGTGCCAGCTCACTTTTTATTTACCCCCAACCTTAGTGACTGCCAGGCCAATGTTGTTGTTTGAGTGTCTGACGCACAGATGAGGACGCACTTAGGTGGAGGTGGTGGCAACAGAGGCATCAGTGGCGTCGACAACGGCAGTGATGGTGTTGTCGATGTCGCCTTCAATATATCGCTTGTTTTGTTTTGTGTTTTTTTGCGCTCAACATGTTGTTGATGTTGTTCATAGGGTGGTAGTGGTGGTAATGGTAGTTGCGCATGCGCACCGAGCCGCAGTCGTCTGCAACACTTTAAAAGTGTGTGGGTTGTTGCTTCCATTTAACGGCAGTGAATGAGTAACAACAGCTACAACAACAACAACAACAAGAGCAACACAAAAAATTGGCATTCACTTTACAATAAAATTGTTGATTTTCAGCAATGCTGATGATCAGTGGTGGTTAATGTTGTTGCCGTTGTCATTGTTGCAAATTTTTGCATAAAGTTTGTAATGCGGCTTAAAAGGTTGCAAGCAATTTACTTTAGTTTCCAATTCAAGTGATTTGCTTCATTGACAATACGCATATATGCGATTTTATTAATGTTGTGTGAAATTTTCGAAGTTGAACTGAAATTAAATGAATTAGTTGTATTTTTGGTTAGCAAAGGGAGGGCGGTTACACTCAACAAAAAAATGAGATTCAACTGAGAGAAAAATTCTGTTGTAAGGAAAGATTACTTTGTGTCGTATAGGAAGAATTTTGTGTTAATGTTGTGATGGCCATGGCTAGGGGGTTGTCTGGAGCAAACCGCGGTGACGGTGATATTCGGATTTAGAAGGTTATTTTACAAAAGAATCAGCAGGAATAGTGCTGTTTTCTTTTGGGGAGCAGTGTAGTTCTACTTTTAGCTGGGTCTATGTTAGTTAATGTCTGTTGCTATGTGAAATGTCTGCCAAATTGTCATAACCACTGCAAATTTGATATGATGAAACATCCAATAATAACCACTTAGGGTGATGGGCTTACATCATTCACTTTTATCTTCCATAGTCAAAAAAGAAATCGCCTGCACATTAAAAATGGCAGCTAAACATCGCTGACTATTGGTGTTATATTTTACTCCCCGACATTTATAAAAATTGTAGCTGATGCCTGGTAACAACAGCAACAGCTTCTCACACGTGTCGTTCGTAATCGTTAAATGTTTTACACGTGATATGACAAATAAATTACTTATGTCAAACAGATAGACAAGGCAAAGAAGAAGAGAAGAATAAGAGAAGACGACAAACCGGCAGAGGACTAAGCAGAAGGACAGACATGCAGGTTTCCCAGCAATAGCTCAGACTCAACTGACACTAAACCAACAGCAATATATTTATAGATATTGACAACAGCAGCGGCAGCAACAGCAAAACGCATTAAACTCCATAATAATAACAGTAACAACAGCAAAAACAACAAATAAAAGAACAGCAAATGAAGGAAATACTATAATATATGTTATAGTGTTGTTGTTAACATCATTTAGTTGCTGCTGCTGCTATTATTACTGTTGATGTCCATAGGTACATGTCCTCAGAGTCTTCTGCATCTACGGCCTCAGCCAGCACTAAAATATAGTTGCATATTGCAGACATTTTTATATGTTTAACTGCGGCACATACACACACACACGCATACAATACAATATAGAGATTGCGTCGTCATCGTCATTGTCAGAGCAACATCAGCATCATTGGCGACGTCATCGTCATCGCGTTTGCCATCATCGTCAACATTATTATGATCAACACTGCTATTATGACTTAATAAAAGCTTGTCATAAAGGATCGAACATAGTTGATCATTTGCCATCAGTTTTGTGGCACTAAGCAACTCTATGAACTGCAGGCATACGATGATAACATGATGTACTAAGTGATGTTGCCGTACATGTTGCACTGACATTTGTATGTTATTGGGGCCCTTGCTCTGCTGAGACGGATGTGGGATGGTGTGTTTAGTTATTGAAAATGTTTGTGACAGAATTTGGGAAAGGGGAATTTAGAGATACTAAAGATCGAAGATACTAACATTTCGGCTATAATCTCGGGGACAGGCAGATGCACAGCCTAAAAAGAGAGAGTTTGTATGGGAAGTGGAAGTAGTTTTTGTCTGGTCATCTTGGAACGTAACCTTCGCCAAATTGCAGTCCGATATTTCATAAACTACGGTTGTGATTACGGGTACAGACTCTCAAAAATGGAAAGCTAGTATGAGTGGTGGGTTTTGTCCGATCTCGCCCAACTTAGAATTAAATCTACGGTTAGAGGATCGGTTGCATATTAGAATTCAGCTTGTTGGCTCTTAAACTGCGGCAGAACTTACGGGGATAGACAGATCGATACTCCAAAAAAGGTGGGAGTTTATATGGGAGGTGGGAGTAATTGTTGTACGATCTTGCTATTCTATGAACTTAAACTCCGCTTAGAGGACAAAAGCGTGCATGCCAAATTTCGTCTCGTTAGCTTTTAAACTACGACTGTTATTGCTTGAACAGAACGCAGTTTGTATAAGAGTTGGGAGTAATTTTTGTCTGATTCCGCTCATCTTAGAACTTAACCTTCGCTAAGAGGATAAGAGCTTTATTATTAAAAGCCATCTCGATATCTCTTATATTGTAGCTGTAAGCGCGGTACAGGCAAATAGACACCCCAAAAAGGTGAAGTTTGTATGGGAGGTGGGTGAAGTTTTTGTCCAATCTTGCCGGTCTTAGAACTTAACCTCCGCTTAAAGGATCGAACCTAGCATATCCACCACGATAGCTTTGCGGCTGTAATCTCGAGGACAGCCAGATGAACACACCCAGAAAGAGGGAGATTGTATGTGAGGTGAGAGTAAAATTTGTCTGGCCTCACTCATCCTAGATTATATGTAACCTCCGCTTAGAGAATAGAAGCTTGCATATCAAAATTCAGCTCGATAACTCTTAAGCTTTGGCTGTAATCGCGGGAACAGGCAGACGGTCACCCCAAAAAAGGGCGAATGTGAATGGGAGGTGGTTGAAGGTTTTTTTTGATCTTGCTCACCTTGGAACTTATCATCTGCTTAGGGAATAGAAGCTTGCATATTAAATTGTAGATCTATAGCTCTTAAACTACGGCTGTAATCCCGGGGACAGACAAACGGACACCCCAGTAAAGGGGAAGTTTGTAAGGGAAATGGATGTAGATGTTATTTGATCCAGCTCATCTTACAACTTAACCTTTGCTTAGAGTATAGATGCCTGCGTGCAAAATTTCAGTTCGATAGCTCTTAACCTACTCTTAACTGGGACCGGCCATGGGATAGGGGTTAAGACACGCGACTACAATGCGGGATATCCGTGGTTCGATTCCGGGCTTCAATCATATACATTTTTCTTTCATTGCCGGCCCCCTCGATGTTGTCGACAGCAACTTCGCAGTATAAGTGTCGAGTCAATCGGCATGCCTAGGAAAAGCTTCTCAAACAGTGACGTTCGCATTCGTCGATAAACAAGTAGATGCCGTTTGTTGTGAATCCAAAAAAGAAAGCGTGTTAATTCACAACAACGCGAGAAGCATCCAATACCTTTTTAATGGGTTGTAAAGGGAAATTAAGTAAGTAAGCTTTTAAACTAATCGCGGGGACAGACAGACGGACATCCCCATAGAGTGGGAGTTTACACGGAAAGTGGGTGTAGTTTTTGTCCGATCTGGGCATTCTTATACTAACCTACGCTTAGAGGCAAGAGACAAGAGGCAAGAGGCTCGCATACCAAATTTCAGCTCAATAGCTCTTAACCTACGGTTACAATCTCGAGGACAGACAGAGGAATGGACATATTTATATGGACTCAGAATTAGATGTTGATACCCACCACGCCTACTTATGGGCGCAACAAATGAAAGAACAAAACGAATATAACCTTCGGTACGTGCGTGCAACTAATTTAATTTTATAGCTCATTTTTAGTTCGTCTATGACTTTCGAATTGCTCCCCCCCCCTTTGTTAGGCCTAAACTTTTGCACTTTTCAGTTATATTAAGGCTGTCGTTTGTTGTTCATAGACTATTTAGTAACTGTCAGATTTATATACTACCAACAGCACAGTAACTTGACTGGCTCCCTTTTGTTCCCCATTTGTCGAAGTTAAGTTCACTACTTTTAGCTCAATACCTACTAAGTGAGAGCGTGTGTGTATTTATAGACATGTGGGTAGTATTGTTGAGCGGCGCATGCGCAAACCCTGTGCCGTTGATGTTAAGTTACATTTATGATGACTAACTTGATGGTTAACTAAACGTTTTCTAGATGTTCGCACACACACACACACACACCCTCACACACAATAACCAATGAATTTATTGTGTCGATGCAATAGTCCCATCAACATCACCACCAACAATTGCAACTACAACATCATCTTCCATATGAACAATCCTTTGTGGCTTTAGAAATAGTTGCCACAAAACGTAACCACCGCCGCCGACGCCGCCACCACCACTGCCATCACTAACACATAATGGCATTGACAAGTTGTTTAAGGCTTAAATGGTTGCTTTAGAAACTTCATCATAGTTTTTTGTTATTGTTGTTGTTAATGTTTGTGTATGATTTGGAACTCTCTTCAATCGTCTTTAGTGCATTAAAAGTAATTTGTTGTTTGTTTGTATTGCAACTGTCTTTGTTGTAGCTGTTGTTGCGGTTGCTGTCGTTGTCGTTAATGTTGTTGTCAATAAATTTGCTAAATTGTTGCTGTAATATGGTTCGATTGTTGGTGGCTGTTTAGTGTTGTCATCCATTAAGTGCTTTAACCATGACTTCTTCTTCTTCTGATGATGGCGAGAGGGGGAAATTTAACTTTTGTAATCACTCGATTGAAAAGGAAAATCGTTCTACTACGATTACAACTGCGCGTACTAAAATATGAAAAGGTTAAGGATCATGGAGAGTGTTGTCGGGTAAATGTTATATTTTTTTAGTTATTTCTATGTGGGATGATATTCGGAAGTTGGTGAGAATTTAGAGATAGTGTAAAATTGATGTGAGATTTGCCCTTAATTCCATGATATTATTTAATATAAGAGATACACGAATTGTTTTCAAGGATCTTCTGTTATAATCACATAGACAAAAATATGAAATCCTTTTAATAGATGTTTGGCAGAAATGATATGACCTAAATTATTCTTTCGTTAACTGCCTTCTTAACAATTTAAACAAAACAAATTATTGTAGCAGCAAATCCGAAGTTTTACATTTCATTTTGTCTTATGTCAAAATCATTACCCTTCAAAAATTACCATAAATTATTTGTAATCAAAAAGTTTAAAAACTACAAAAAAAATTTTAGTATTATTTATTTTGTTTTAAAATGAATCATAAACCCAATGCAAGAAATGGCAATGCCGCACCTGTGTGTGGTCCCACTCCTACAACTAATGGAGGGCGCTGTTTAAACCCAGGTCCGGTGGTGCGTAATCCATATCTTAACTTCCTGCGGGAATATCGTAAAAACAATTGCGGTCTTAGTGCTGTTGAGACAGTAAGGCGTGGTGCTGCAGCCTGGAAAAGTCTGCCAAAGGAGAAGAGAGTGCAATATATAGTAGAGGTTGGTTTAGAAGATTGGCATTCTTCGCTCATATTAATGTTTTTTTTTTCTCTATACTATAAAGGCATTTTATGCTAAGCGTTATAGAAGGCGCAGAAAAAAGGCCCGTAGCATGGCTGCTAACAGGAAATCAAATCGTCTGAGAGGTGCTAGACTTGGCAGTCGTGTAAAAAAATCGCAGGGCATGCCGGGTAATGCAAGTGCACCTGCAACCCAAAATGCAAGCCGCGGTAGAAGCTGCAGTACTTGCAGACCCACAAGAATGGCAAGGCGTTTGTTAAAAAGGAAAGATTAATATGTGTTCAATATAAATTTAATGTGTGTAGTCATGGGTAAATTTTGTTTATTCAGAAAATGGATATTCGATAAATATAGAGAAATGTTATCTTAGTAAGCTCAAGTATGGTTTACACGCTATCTACGCGTATCCTCCCATATCTTCTCAAACACAAAAGCGAGGTAGCCTCATTAGAAAGCATATAGGAGCTAGCAAAGACATATACTACAAAATTATAGCGAAATAGATATTGAATTAAACCCCCTTATTATGTATGTCGTAGTCACCTCGAATTTTAGTCGTTTTTTAAAAAATGCCATGCTGATATCGTTTGTGGGACTGAAATACGACTTGTCCTTCCTCCTATCATGTTCTTCTTCATCAGGTGATTAAAATTTCTCAACACTTAACATTGCTGTTAAATATTACTAATTTTATTCAAACGCAAAAAAAAAACATCGAATGTTGTCGAAAGTCGACTACAACATACGTAATAAATGGGATAGTATGGTGGATAGGATATCAAAATGTACTGATTTGACAGGGGATAGGGGATATGGATGAATACCGTGTAAATCACTTATTAAGCATGTCTTAGTCGACTTAAGACATCATTCGATCGTTTTTTGTTTAAATAAAATAAATAATAGTTAGGAGAAATATTAAAGGTTGAGAATTTTTCATCATCTGATGAAGAAGAATATGACAGGAGCAAGGACAAGCCGTATTTCTGTTTCACAAAGAACAACAACAATGAGATACATATTTGAAAAACGACAAAGATTCGACGTAACTACGACAAGCAAGCAAAAAGGTGTCGTAACGTGTGTATTATACAAATTAATAGTAATATCACCCTTTACTGGGAATATCTCTGGATAGACGTATCTGATAGTGTTAAGTGTCTGGTCAAACTTTTTATGGCTCAAACTAAGATAAAAATGTAAATGACAGTAACAAAATTACATATGGATAATTTTCAGCTCTTTGTATTGCTAATGACACTACCACTTCTACCGGTCGATAAGTCTAAGCTAAAACTTCAGGCTCTTATTTTTATGGTAGTGTACAGAGCAATAACAAAATGAACTGTTATTTTTATACCCACACCCATAGGAATAAGGATTTAAAAGAAATCTAATCATTATGAAAACTTTCTAGCGGTCATATTTTACAAAATGTGGTTAAAAGATTGGAAATAGGTATAATAACCCCAATCCTTCAAGTACTGGAATGAATGTGGGTAGTATAGGCCGATACCTTTTGCTACCTTTCGTACAAAATGACATATTTTTGATAATTTATGTTTCTCCCATAACACTGTAGAACATTTTCGGGGTCATTGTCCGGGAGGTGAGAAATTCCAAGTCTTGGTTATGTTGATGTTTGTTCGCTTAGTTCTACAGCTATAACTCGAGAACCATTAATGATTGCTCATATCATTCTACAGTGTTACTTCTGAACCAAATACTGCTGCATTTGTCACACATCTTCTGGGAGCTCTACATACAATACATTTACTTACATACATACCTTCGTTGCAAGTCCCTTGAATACAGTCGTTTATTGTACTTTGACTATCGTATAAACCATAGCCTCGTTCTGCTGCTCCAATTGGTATCTTCCATACAAGATAGCCTTCATCTCTATTCATTAAAAGCCGCACGTTGAAAAGAATTCCAAGCGCTTGCGTAGTTTTTTTCTCTCGATCGGAGATTCCTAGAATTGATCCACTTGCATGATTAGACTGGATTTTGCCCTGCAATATAGGTAGAATTAGTGTCCGGTAGAGTTGGATCTTTGTCCATTGAGAGATATTTTTGTCATTAATTTGCTTGCTTAGCGCAGCTTGACTTAGTTGTTTTTGTTAACGGCGGAGCCAAGGCAGACAAAATCATCTATCACTTCAAAGTTATAGTTGTCAACGTTCAAGCATCATCCCAAACGAGTAGACTCTTGGTGCGTTAAAACAGATAACTTGGTCTTTTCCTCATTTTTCACCAAGATCACTTCTACCCACTGTTTCTCAATGCTTGAAAAGGCCGCAGTAACATTCCGCTCGTTGCGGTCAGCTCTGGTACTTATTAAAGAGAATACCAGCCTTTCACATAATCATCATCTCCATTATGATGTGAAAGATATCGCATGACATACTATGGCCTTGTCTAAAGCCACACTTGGTAAAAAATGTCTTCATCAGATTTGTGCCTATTTTCATTGCAGACTTCGCGTCAGAAGACGTATCAGTTTCGCGGGGATACCAAATTCTATTACCATCCTCATTTATCACCAGACCCACTTCAGCCGACTGCTTCTCAATGCTTGAAAAAGCCGCAGTAACATCCCGCAGTCCTCGACCAATGATATCTACTTATATATCATCAGCCTCCTTTAATTTAATTTTAGTCTTGTTCCTCATATGTTAAGCCTTTCGTTTTTCCTCTGCCTAATAATCAGTGCAGCAATACAATGACCTCATTTGGGATTATTTTGTTCTAAAAATTATGCACCATTTTCCTGGTTAAATTAACCATTATACATGGCACTATCAACGGTCTCCATATATCTAATTCTTTTACAGGCTTTCTTGTCCTCTGGTACGGTGAATCGTAAACGTTTAAGCTCATTATTCACTTTATAACTTTAAGCTGTTTAAATGACCTTAATGCTAAATCGATACATATTGGATCCCATCATAAAACATAAAAACCACTCAACACCATCTCTAAGAGATCTGCAGCAATAAGCGGTCTCATCCAAAACTTCGAAGAGAGCTCAAAGTGTAAAGAAAATTCTCAACTTTGGCATGACTTTTACAAAGCAACATACCATTTTTCGTTTTCCCCCCTATAACAGCAACATAAATAGCCAAATGTTGCTAAGCTTAGCCGGGTTGGTCGTTGTTGGCAACGTCAACACACCAATGTTGTTGATTATTATTACATTTGTTGCTGTTGTTGCTGCGGTTGCCATCATCGATTGTGTGTCGATTGCGGTGGTGGTGGTTGTGGTTGGTGTTGTCGTCTCGTCGTGATCAATTGAGAGCAATTTATTATGAAATGAGGGTGAATTATAACGATAAAAGCCAGGCTTCTATATAAGCGCCGCATCTATGGATGCATTCTTTTGATCTTTTACGATTATTGTGGCCATTATTATTAGTAGTACTACAACACCACCACCACCACCGACAACACAGTCGGCAACAGCAACATTTAGAACAACAACATTAAAATGAACTACGCTATCGATATGAAGTACCCGAAACGCTTAAGCTCTCACTTGTTGTTTTACAACAGCTTTAACATGTTAAAACGATTTTCAACGATCCGCCGTGCTCTAGAATGGTAATAATGTGAAATATACATCTTTTGGCAAACAGACATTTTTCATCACAGCAAAAAAAAAAAAACAAAACTCTCAGCCTCTCAGTGAAGCACCTCTAACACTTGCCACAAACTGTTGTGAGTGTTGTTGTTGTTGCAAGTGCTACGTAGCCATAAAGTGATTTAGTTTGCTGTAACGCTATTACATGGGAACACATTTTACTCCTTCCCCAGGTTCTTTGTCTTAGCAAATGCAATATGATTGCGCCTGGGATTATTGGCGGTGTTTGTCTTGGATTATTATTGTTTGGCAATTGCTGTGGCCATGCGCTGTGCGACTGGTGCTCGTTGCTCGTCGCTGGTGTTGTTGGCTGTCTGTTAAAAAGTTGTCGACAATTATTTTATTATGCTGTCATCACTTGAGCCCAATAATGCCAATAATATTGTAGTTTATGACAAGCATTACATTTATCACAAAGATGGATGGCACGAAGTGATGTGATTGGGAGCGTTTCAATTTAACGAGGGGAGCTACATTGTAAGGTAGAATGATGTGAATTTAGTGAGGGACAAGGGCAAGTCGGAAGGTTGTTAGATAATTCTTTAGAGGGAAATTGGGGTATGAAAACACCGAAGGCGGTATATTGTATAATGTTCAGTTTTGGCTATTAATTTTAAATGAGATTTTGTTTTAATATAGAGCAAAAAGAGATGGATGGACTTCTTTTACATAATCAAGAAAAATAAGCTGTTACGTGAACTACTCAATACGCAAATTGTTGTCAAATGTCGTTCCATACTTTATGTTCTTGAAACGATTTTAATTGGCCTTAAATAGACTTAATGCAAATAAGCCATACCAAAGCATAGATCAGGAGTTGATAGTTTTTTACATAATTGCTTTATAATATATTGTAGGCTCTGAATACTATATAGACACTAATCCAATGTACAGTCACGTATGGGTACGAAAATATATTAGGCATATTAGTTATAGTATTATAAGTTTTGTTATAACTCATACGTAAAACATAAACTTTGAAATACGTTTGTTTTTTTCGCATACTGTAGCCAATCACCATAGAAAGTCTTGCACCAGAATAACGTTGTCAAATCGTGTATGCTCGACCAAGTAGTGAAAAATTCTACCGACAATTTGGCGACTACAATACACGGTCGCAGATGCTATAAAAACACCCACAATGTAATGAAGGGTATGAACACATTTTGGGCGTATTAGTAATATTATTACGAATTTTTGCTGTAGCTCATACGTCATTTACATTTGATAATCCATGCTCCCCCTATCGGTTCTGAATAGAACTTCTGTGGAATGCATGCCTGGTATAAACTCAAAGATGACAATTTTGATGTGTGATATATATACTATTTTTGTGAGATGGGGTTCGATGAATGAGTGGTTACGATATACAAGCGCTGCCAACGACAATTCAGTGCCATGACGAAATTTGGCAGAACACAACGTTTATTCCTCGTACGCGAGTGATTACGAAACAACGATTCTTTACTACGGCGCAATCAAAATGTTGCTCTCATTACAAAATGCGGAGTATAAATGAAGCTCCATAAAGGAGCTAGGTTCAACAATGAATCCCTTCTGTTCTAAAACAACCGATGCTATCTAAAGCAGTCTAATGTCTTAAATGTACCAAGGACGCTGATTGTTTCTATCAACAATCGTCAATTCAACAAGATGAGGCTTTGGTGATATCTTACAAGTAAAGTTTTAAGTTCAATTATCTAGTTTTTTCTATCATCGGATGGAAAGTAAAACGATTTTTGGTCCTACCTGTATTTGTTTTTGTTTAACAATAAGTATGTTTGCATAAAATCCTAAACCTTGCATCATAAACTTTCGTGGTATAGAAGTGCTTTACTGAACTTTTCTGCGGTCGAACTAGCAATAGCCTCGCGGGAAGAACTGGTCAAAGAGGAAGTATACCCAGAAATCTTCGATTAAACCAATCGAACATATGGGACGATCGAGATATGATAGCGCGGGAGGTTGTAGAGGCTATAGACATCTACGCTGAGCGGGAACTTCAAATTTTAAAGTATGTTCAACTGATACCCACAGAAGTTTTTCGCTGTTCCGGAGGGTCATCTTTATGTAGCAGAGACCAAGAGGCAATCAAGGCACAAGGACTCTTCGGAGCAACGTTTACCAGGAATGGACAAGGTCGTTCTGTCGGCTAAAAATGTTATGGTATTTGCACAAGTGTAACCAGACTTTATGATCTGTGAGGTCAGAGGTCATCACACCACAGATCATCATCGATAAAATCAAGAAAATATTTGCGGACAATCGAGAAATTATGGTGCGAGAGGTTTTTGGGGCTGTCGACATCTCAACTAAGCGGAAACATCTCATATTAAAGGAATAGTTGCTCTTAACAATCAATAACTTACGATCATAAGCTCTTTTATGTGATCACTTCAAATGATTATTCGATGGAGAAAGAAGTTTTTCGAAAAGTCTTCCCATTTAAATACACCAGAGATCAAGGGACGGCTAAGGCACAAAGATTCTTCGCAGGAACGTTTACCAAGAAAAAACAGGGTCGTTTTGTCTGCTAAAAATGTAATAGTATTTGTACAAGTGTAGCCGGATTTTTAATCAAAGAGGTTGTCACACCAGAAATCGTCGATAAAACTAAAGAAAACATATGATTTGAAGCTATAGACAACTCGGCTGAACGGAAACATCTCATATTAAAAGAATAGTTGGACATAAAACTCAGGCACTTGCGATCATATGCTCTTTCGGGTGATCACTTCAAATAAGAAGGCAAAATCACAAGGATTTATCAGAGGAACGTGGACAACGTTGCCCTGTCGACCGAATATGTAATGCCGACAGTAAATTTAGGTAACAACAATAATAATCGAGATTAAAAAAGGGGATTAAGGATTAACTAAAAGCATTGCGGTAAAAGGAAACTATATGACAATTATACTGTTCTTCGTGTAACAGAAATCTTTTTTAATCACCCGCTGCAGGTTAGACATAGCTATACAGCAACACTTTGAAATTCAAAAATGTTCAAATGCTCGAAATTCTCCAAAGATCCCGAATTATTCTGATATTTCACAATTATCAAAAGAGATCAAATATAAGACTAACATTTCAGGTTGCTACATGTACATTACGGTGTAGTCTATACATAAACTTCAGAGCGTATACGTTAATGTGAATAATGTTGTTAATCATACGCAAATTACAGGTACTCGATCAACTCGTACTCCACCTATCAGTCATAAATGGAACTGTGGCGCTAAGAAGTATCCCCATTGATGGATGAGTAGTAAATTCACATACGACCGGCAGATAAGTCTAGGGGACATAAGTTTTACGTACTGTAATGGCTAAGTACAACATGATGCCTTAAGTTCTCTCAGTTTCTCTCAGACTATCTGTCATAAATGGAACTGTGGCGCTAAGTAGTATACCCATTGATGGATGAGTAGTAAATTCACATACGACCGGCAGATAAGTCTAGGGGACATAAGTTTTACGTACAGTTAAGGCTAAGTACAACATGATGCCTTTAATTCTCTCAGACTATCTTAATTTTGGTTATCCAAAAATTTGCTATATCTCATTTACAAATAATCTCCGAATTTTAACAGATATCTGTTCATTTCAAACTCTTCCTGATAAAAATAACTTATCTTTGTTCTTATGTAGAATTTCACTTACACAAAAAGATAGCTCTAACTGTTTCTATTTCATTTCCCAACAACTATGCCTTAGTTTGTTTGAATTTATTGAAATCGTGCTAACTATAGTTGTGGCATACCTTTCTTTCATACAAACCCACCAACTTTACTTCCTCGTCACTGGGAAAACAAATAATTTTCTAATGATTCGCTATAAAACAAAACGTTTGCCAACAGATAAATAACGACAATGATTATAATGATGATGATGGCGATTGAGCGATGAAACGTTGACGATAATACAGCTGATAGTTTTTCAATGATGAATTATGTAGAGCACGAAAATGAACGTGTTGAAATTTTAAAGTGGAACACAGTTCCTATGCGCTCTGCCAACCACTAACCAAACGGGGGCCGGTGGTGGAGACGATGCCTGCTAAGAATCACGACTTCAAGTAAACTAAAGTCGAAACAAAAAGAAAAAGCAATGCTGGGCTACAAACTTCTGCAGACAATGAGGCGATGATTTAAATTATATTGAACTTTTAGAAGCAAAGAAACGGAAAAAAACAGGCAAAAAATTACAACAAACTGAATTTATGGTCAAAATATAGCCTAACTTTGGATATATGTATGTTTTTTGTTGTTGTCTTTGATCAAACTAACAAGTGTTTAGCTCTTTTTTGGCATTTAGTTTTTTTTTTGTTTCTCCCTACCTCCGCTTATGGCTTTTAGCAAATATTTACAATAGATGATACTTTTCTTATATCAAGCGTTTTTCTTAGAGCTCAACAAAACACTATAAGTATATAGTTTTCCGTTAATCATAACAATTGTGTTAGCAAGACAACATTCACAATTGTTCGACTGCAAAGTGTTCACATAAGTGACCAGAAAAGAGGCGCCTTATTTCACGCGCAAAACGTGCCCAACCATTTCTAACAACTAGCCCTGTCCATAGCCTTACTAACCAACTACCTAACTATTACTGTCTCGATTTGCATGCAAGAGATGACGTCGGCGATGATGCTGATGCTGCTTATGCGAGTATTATTAGCATTAATGCAAATAGACTTAAAGCAAACTCCATTCGTCGTTGATGCGCTATGTGCTATGTACAACAAACAATGCCTGGCTAAAACTCTCGAAATCTGTAAAGAGAGTGTGAGAGAGAGAGAGAGAGAGAGAGAGAGAGAGAGGAAAGGAAAGGAAAAACAAAATACACAGTTATCACAAAGCCTGGGAAATGCCCTGTATAAAGTGAATTTTATAAGGCCATCATAACAACACAATATAGCGTTAGGCCTGAAGCCCTAAAACTGCAGTCTATAGTAGCCCCAACTGAAGATATCATTAGTGTCAGGTAAAATGAACAAAATACTACAAAATGTGTTGGAAAAAAAATTTACAATTGAGGAAGGAAAAAAATGAAGTTTTGAGTTTTCCGACAGTAACCCAGCAAAAGACTTTTAACAAAATATATTGCAATATTGGTATGGGTCATTATGTTGATATCCTATTTATTACTTCAGGTATATTCTTTAGATTCTGGAATAAGTTGAGTGAGAGAGAAGGCTATGGCATCATTTCACTGGAAAAAATGTTTGCTACATCCTTGACGGTGAAAGAATGTCATTCATCACTAGGGGTGATGGCTGAATATTTTGTCATCAGGCTGTTCATATGGGTACTGTGACCCAATGACATTTCGGGCGATTAATTAGCGGATGAGCTTGCTAGACAGGGTATTAAGGCACAGATTCTTTCGGCCGCACATGTAGCAATGAGCCGATAATATGTTTAATGAAATCATGGAGGCTTATTTCAACTTGTAAATAAGACTTGGTTCTCTGTTGACAGGAGAACAAAAGAAGACTAAGCAAACTAATTAACTTGCCGAGAGGTAAGATATCCCCAGTTATAGGAAGAAGAATGTTGAGTTGTTAGAAAACACGCCCTCTTATTAGACCATAGAATCTCCACTCTCTGTAGATGCTGCATGAAGGAGGATGAGGAAACAACGAAACACATTCTCTCGGATAGCCTAGCATTATCTGGACTAAGAACTAGGGTTGATTAGGAATACGAACTATTTATTTTATGCATTTCAGTCCAAATAGCAATTTAGCCGTTAAACAGTTAAAAGAGTGCTACTTATGTACTGTACTGTACATATGTAGATAGTTTGCATATGGTACTCGCTACAAAAGTATGTATGTACAACGAATGAGTAATATTTATTGTATATTAATCATACGCACATCGTTCCAATATTGTAAATGTTTCGTTTAATAACACAGTGCAACAGCCATTCCGGCTGGGGGGGAATTGCAAGTCAAGGTGAATGTACTAGGTCAGTATAGTTAAACCCCAAAAGGGTTTTCCGTTCTCTACAATATTGCTGAAAAATGAAATGAGAAATCATCAATGGTTCTTGAGTTATAGCTAAATAACTTTGTAAATGAGACAAGTAAATGATATAAAAAGGTTATATAAATAGTTTGGCCTGACAACGCAATACCCTTCGTTGGTTTTACTATACTGCCCTAATACCTTTACCCTGACTTGAACTTTCTCACCCCAGACAATGACACCGAAAATGTTTCACAGTGTAATTAATATATGGGCTAGGTGATACTTTACCGGCCGTGACATAGTGGTTAGAATACGCTACTACTATGCGGGAGATCCGTGATTAGATTCCCTGCTCTAGTCATCTACATATTTCTTTCATTGCTGGCCCTCACGATGTAGTCAACAGCAACTTTTCAGTATAAGTGTTGAGATAAAACATCTTAAACAGTGAAGTTTGCATATGTCGATAAACAAGTAGGTGCCAAGCATCCCATACCCCATTCATGGAGTGTAAAGGGAAATTAAGTTTTTATAAGTAAGATAGTTTTAAGTTGATTTAGCTATATTCTTATTTTGCTTTATAGAAGTATTATATTGGACAGTTTTATTTTAAGCATTTCATTCTAAATTATAATTTAGCCCTAAAACCGTTAAAAGACTAGACAATAACAGTTCTTTTATGTTTCCTTCTTCCTATCAAAACCACTCTTCTTGTTTAAATTCTGCGTCCAAATTGTTCACTGGTCTCACACCAACGTTGTTGCATGCCACAACATATGATATGCTTTTTGCGCCTTTCGTTTGATTTCCTAAAACAAAGCGTTTATTTAGGTACATTATCCACCCAGTTCGGGCCAAACCACCCACCAAAAATACCACCACCACCACCGACCTCCACAGCTCCACCGCACAGTCAATCATGCAGCAAACACTATCATCATACTACTCATCATGATCATTTTGCGAGAGTTGTTGTTTAATGCTGATGATTGATGGGAAATCTTTACAAGAGGATTCATCTACAAAGATACACGATACCTTAGCATATACTGCTATACTTACATATAGTTATGTATATATGAAAATATCTATGTGAATATCCCGCAAGATTCTAGCCTGTATTGTTGTGTGTAATCTAAAGTGTGTCTTGAGGGTGTCAATTGTGTGCATTAGTTTCAAAAACGTGTTGCAATTTATTGTTGAATGTTGCATATTGTGCTATTGTTGTTGGCCATTGCATGCTGAAGATGACGACTCTTTTAGTGGAGTGATGGTTGGTGGCATTGGGGCTATTAGTGGTGTATGCATCGGCGTGGGGTAGGGTGGTGGAAAGGGGAGGGGAGAGAGTAAGATACACACAAGCACTTCTACTATTAGTTGGAGCACTATAATTTTGTTGCATATTAGCGTGACTTTGATGTGAGGTTTCAGGATGGGGTTTCTGGACCAAATGTGTTTAGAGCTACATATATCTTGGTCAGTGCAGTGATGGTAGGAAAAGCTGAAGATTAAAGTTGTTTTTTTTTGAGTTTTTGATATAGTAAAACGTTTGGCCTGTAGTGTGGGAGATTTTCATAATTTGGCGGGTTTATGATGTGGTTGGCTTATGAAAAATCTAGAGAAACAAGTGCAAATACGTTAGGTTTTTTAGAAACAAATGTTTTGTGTATCACTTAAATAGTTAAAAGAGATAAGTACAATTTATTGATCTATTTTGCCATTTGTACATTAACAAAAAAAGCGATTGTAAAAAGTTTGAATTAATTCCAAAAATTGCAAGGACTTTACAAAAATCAGAATTGTGTGTATATTTTTACCGAAAGATTGATAGTAAAAGAGAAGCCAAACATGCTCCGAAATTTAATATTAATTCTTGAAAACAAATAACACAGTATAACAGCCAATCTGGAAGGGTGAGAAATTCCAAGTCAGGGTGAAGGTACTGGGCCGTATAGTAAAACCGTCAAAGGATTTGGCGTTGTCAGATCGACCTTTATGACCTTTTTTATTTGTTGCCTTCTTGTTGTTTGTTCCCTTAGTTTTTCAGCTATAACTCAAGAACCCTGGGTGATTTCTCATATTATTCCTTCCTAATTAAACAAATAGTTTACATTAATATAACCAAGTGAAAAATCAAGTTGGATTTATTCTATCGAATGAACGCTTCAAAAAATTTCAATTATCGCCAAGTACTGTACTGTACTCATGTAGCGAGTTTGCATATGATACTTGCTACATATGGTACATGCATACATGCAACGTATGAGTAATATTAATTTTATGCGCATTTTACATTAATCATACGCACATCGTTCCGCACATCGCATGGTTTTAAAACACAGTGCTACAGCCATTCTGGGGGTGAGAAATCCAAAGTCAGAGTGAAGCTACTAGGTCAGTATAATAAAACCCCCAAAGATTTGTCGTTCTTTCGAGATGAGTAAAAAAATATAAAAGGTCGTCAAAAATAGTTTGGCCTGTGAAGGCCATACCCTTTGTTGGTTTTACTATACTGGGCCCAGCAGCTTCCCCTGACTTGGAATTTCTCACCCCACAGACAATGCCACCGAAAATGTTCCACATTGTAATTAACATATGGGCAAGGTGATACTTTATAATAGATTTTGCTATATTCTTATTTTGCTTTGTAAAAGTTTTGTATTGTTGCTATGGAAACTTTTCCTGTGAAAATCTGATAATAACTTATGAATACCGCTGTTAACATACTTCAAAATAGCAAAATATTTTTATTGCTGCAAATTAAATTAGATCAAGTTTTCACTTTAGATTTTTTCTTCCAAAAGTTGATATCTATCCATGAAATTGCAAACTATCGCTTTGCAGTATTTACAATATCTTACTAGGACAACTTTGAATATCGATGTAGGCTTTTGTTACCTTTTAGATTTAGCTATGTCAAAAGTAATCATTTTACATGAATACTGTTGTTTTTTTTATATAATATGTAATAAATGTAAATGATGACAGGTTTCCATTCACACGTCACTACATCCAATCTCCTTTACAAGTGCTTAACCACAATTTCCCTAAACTGTTCTGTTTTACAAAAACTACAACAGTGGCCAGTGATTTCACTTAACCACATATGAGATCGGCTTAAAGAGAGCGTGGGAATCCTTTTACTCGCTTCACTCAATATTTGTGGGTACGCCAGTAGTTGACTCATCGCCAACTCTTGGCAATTTAGTATGAACTCACCACCTTATTGAGGTGGCAGAGAAGGTGCATTGTAACTCATTTGGCAATGATGACCATGATAACGATGATGATGATGATGATGATGTTATCGCTGTACTTAATGATACTGACATTGTGCTTAAATGAAGTCATAAAATTTAGGTGATTTCTGAAAACTGATCAAAAGAACATTTGCTAATTAATGATGATAGGTCATAAAAGCTAAATGAATGAGAACATGTACATTGAGTGGAGTATATAAAGAAACTTAACTGTTGTACGATTAAATGAGTTTGAACCAATTTTAAGTGGTGTTAAGGAGATTAAGGGGCTTGGTGATGTAAGCAAATTAAGGCAAAATTAAATTAAATTTAATAAAATGTAGACGAAGAGGAAGAAATAAGAAAAAAACACTTGTTTTAGTAACACTATTGTTTATGATATGTGGTCGAGCTTGTACCATATTTGCAAAATATGAGAAGATGTTGTGCAAGAACGCATGTACGGCCTTGCTAAAGTTCAGCAGTACGATTTATTTGACTCATAATTTAATGAATTTCATATCATTTTACAGCACAGGACTGTCGTTTTGAATCATCCTTTAGTGATAGTTATGTATGAGATATTTTCTAGCGTTGTTTTTAGACTCACACAGTGGGACCTATATATTATAGATGCATCCGAATTTCAGCTGTTTAAGAAGCTTTTATTATACTTTTATTGCAAAGTTGTTGTCAAGAATATCAAGGTGGCCACAGATGAAAGAATTAAAGATTGCTTAGACAAGAATTGAACACAGTCGCCCTTCCCACATGATAGACAGGTGTTCACCATCAAGTCACGGGCGTGGTCTATTATGATGCACCTTAACGCCAACCACTACTCTCAACATGATGTTGGGCATAGCTGGAATTCCCAGAATGGTCGGTGGCAAAAACAAGGTTTAAGCGAGGTGGCTAGATTTTTTTTTTACTAAATAGCCATTGTTAGTAAAATTAAAGTGACAAATCGATATTAAATTATTATGGCATGTAACTTGACAAAACGAATGATGCAGAACTCCTTCTTTTTGGGGCTACTTTTAAGTGCAGTTCTCAGAATTGAGTCCCAAAATCAATGAGCTGACAAAAGTTGAACTGTGTTATTTAATTTGTAATGTAGTAAACTTTGACTTCGTTTTGTTTTTTTTAATATAAAATTTTTTTTGATCTTAACCAAAAGCAATACAAATTCGATGCATCCACATTTTCTCTGCATCTACATTCAGTGCTATTTTCATTTACATAAATAAATATCTTTCTGTTTTGTAAATCCACTTTTGCACGGCACACTTCCACATCCACTGGCCTGCTCCCAACTGACCTGACCCCGTTAGTACTATAACAAATGTAAAGTTCATACATTCAAATTCAAATTCAAAAAGTTCAAAAATTGCAAAAATTCCAAACAATTACTGTACAAACATTTCATAAGCTGCATATTTGATGATCTTTATGATCTCTCCATCATAACAAAAATCTCCAGCATACAACAAAAAAAAATCCCTCAAAGAAAACCTCCAAAAAATCTCAATGACCATAACATTACATTCCATATCACAAACATAATAAAAATCAATATTAATACAACATCGAGACTTAACAAAAAGCCGACCAAGAGCGTAACCAAGATCATCGAAAAAACAACAATAACAACAATGACAACAACAACAACGTCTAAATACGAAAAACAAATTAAATTCCACAAATAACAAAGAGGAGATCACAGCCAACAGAAACAAGACCATTTTTATGAGCCCTCCTCCCTTCCCCCCATGGACAAGTCATACGGTGGAAAACGAAACTGACCTAAGACCACAAAGATCTGTGTTTAGGTCTTCATATGGTCAAGCCGAAAATCGTACGTAACATAACGAAAAAAAAAACGCCAAGAACATGCAATGAATGTTGGCAATGCATATGTGAATGTGGATGAATTGTGTTTTTTTTTTGTTTTATTTCGGATGGATGGATGTATGGATTGATGGATTAATGTTGGTTGAACGTCTGTGCTAGGTCGACCAATTCGCCGGTCGACTGCACAACGTAGTAAAGGTGGTCAAGCGTTTTTTCTAGATCGCTTTGTAAGGAAGCGGAGAGCCAAAAACCGCCGGACTGACGGACAAGCAACCAACCAACCTTGTAGTGATGCAAGAAGAATTGCGCAAATAAAGATGCACATTTTAATGCCACCACACAATGTCTGCAACAACATCAGCCTTCCACATACGATGACGACGACGACGAATATACGCAGATGCGGCATGGAGCGGGCCGCTTTTTCGTTAAGGTTCTTAGTTGGATTCTGAATTGCTTTACATTGAATGTGATGGGCTCTGGTTGTGGTTTGAATGTTATTTCACATATTTGAAATTTTCATATGATTCTTATTGGTTTTTTATAACTCTGCCGCATCAACGCATTCTAACTATGTGCTGGCAGACAGCAGATTCATTGTTTTCGCTCAGACATTCTCGCAATGGCGGCAAACATCTTGCCCAAAAAGACGGCAAAGATTTTCAAGATCCTCAGCTAATTTAAAGCAATTTACTGCACAGACTTGGCGGTAGTAGTGTATAGATTTTCATAGTTTAGTTTATAACTAAAGCAAAATGTTATGCCTCCAAAAAAAACAAAAGAATAAAAACAGTAGACAAGGGAAGAGAAAACCATACCTGGGAATTGGTTTAGCGTCATAGACCTCATCCACCTGACCATCAACATGATGGACAAATATTACACTTGAACACCGACCGTCAGAGCTAAAACCTTTGTGCTTTTTGTGCCTTAGATTCCATGAGGCCGCATGTTGTTCGCACAAACGTTTTGTGCTAGTGATGTATGAGTGTTGTTAAGCTTTAAAATAATGCAAATTTATAGTATTGCTCTTGATATTGATGATGATGGTGATTTGATGATCTGATGAGTTGTAATGATCTTGATGATAGCCACAGATTTGAATACACAGCGCCTAATAGGAGAAGCAGGAGAAGGTATGGCTTTAGTTACAAACTTCGATTAGATGTAATCGAAGAGATAATAAAAACTAATACAATCGATAAATCATACGAGAATGAGAACAACGATGTTTGCGTATATATAAATGAAAAACTTTGGACATGTTAACTTTGTAAAGTTAACAAAAGTGAATGATTATTTTAACAAATTATTATTATAATGCCTCCACATAATCTTTCAGTCGCTTGACTTTTAAAACACAAGAAACACTTTTCTGTTAAAACTGAAAATATATTGGTCTTAGCAAAAAAAAAATAGACTTTTGTG
This sequence comes from Muscina levida, assembly GCA_964034835.1. Lineage (NCBI taxonomy): Eukaryota > Metazoa > Arthropoda > Insecta > Diptera > Muscidae > Muscina > Muscina levida. The sequence goes on along the minus strand of OZ035883.1, from coordinate 145,825,443 downwards.
AATTTTTATCTGACGTACAGCAGATAACCCCTGTGCGTATTAATATGGCTATGCGGGTAATTCCTATTGTTGAAGCAATCTCTTCTTGCTTTTGGCACGCATTCTCATCGAGCAATGCCCCCAATTAAGTTTTTAACATTGCAGCATCTCCCTAAACTTGTTGAAGCTCTTGAGCCGTTTCAGCCCCATTTTCTTCGAATAAGGAAGGAAAATTAATACTTAATGCATATGACGGTAATTTGACTCAAAATCAGACGGTTTTACACAACCAAAAGAAAATGTCGTCAAATTAAATCACTAATCTGTCGAATCGGTTTGTTTACCATATATGTATCTAAGCTTGCTTTATGTCATTTAGTTTTTGTCAGAATCGATCAGCACTTACCGCTGCAGACATCTATAGACAAACAACGGAACTTAGTTGCACTTGTAATACATTGATGTTATTTTGTATGTTAGTTAATATGTAAAGTTTTCATACAACAGTTATCGAAATCGGTTGCTTGCTTTTTGAGTTTACCCGTTACAAACATTTTCGAAATTTGCAATTACTTAATTAGTAAAGGGATCTTTGAGATTCAATCAATTTGGCTGAATGCACAGGGACTGTAGTTATTGACTCTGCACGAACACTTTGATGTGACTGTGTGGGTTGGATTGCGAAATGTTGCTGTTTAAGCCTTTTTGGAACGTCATCAAAAAAAAAAAAAATAATAATGTCGTCTGAAAACAAAAATAATATAAAGTACTCCATTCTGTTTATTAGCTTATATGTGATGGTTTTAAACGGTTCAGTACTTTTTAAGTTTACCCGTTACATACTTTCCCCATATTACAAATTTCATATAAAAGGCTTCACTGATTTTTAATCGATTTCGCTGAATATTCAGATAGCGTCTTGATTTTGCACGAATTCAATGATGATGCTTCAAAATTGCTGCTTAGCTCTTGATTTTTTCAAAATTTAATAAAAAAAAAAATACTAATACGTTTGAAAATAAAAAAAAATAATAAGTACCCCAATTTGTTTGTGAGCTAATATGTAAAGTTTTTGTACAATAGTTATCGAAATCGGTTGATTGGTTTCTGGGCTTACTCGTTACAAACATTACCGAAATTTCCAATTACTTAATTAGAAAACAGATCTGTGAGCTTCAATCAATTTGGCTGAATGCACAGGGACTGGCGTTATCAACTTTGCACGAATAGTTTGAAGTGACTGTGTGGGTTGGACTGGGAAATGTTGCTGTTCAAGTTCGTGACTTTTTAAAAATTCATCAAAAAAAAAATAAAAAATAATAAGTCGTGTGAAAATAAAAATAATATAAAGTACTCCATTCTGTTTATTAGCTTATATGTGATGTTCTAAAACAATAACTATCGGAAATGGTTCAATACTTTTTAAGTTTAATCGTGACATACTTTTTCCATATTACCAATTTCATAAAAAAAGTTACTCTGAGTTTTTGGCTATATGTTCAGAGAGCGTCCTGATTTTATGGTTTTGAGCGTCAAAAATTGCTGCTTAGCACATGATTTTTTTAAAATTCAATATTAAAAAAATACAAATGCGTTTGAAATAAAAAAAAATTTAAAGTACCCCATTTTGTTTGTTAGCTAATATGTAAAGTTTTTATACAACTGTTATCAAAATCGGTTGATTGGTTTATGACTTTACTCGTTACAAACATTACAGAAATTTCCAATTACTTAATTAGAAAAGTGATCTTTAAGCTTCAATCCATTTGGCTGAATGCACAGAGACCGCCAGTCTCTTTATTGATATTTGCACGAAAACTTTGATGTGACTGTGTGTGTTGCTGTTTGAGAATGTGACTTTTTAAAACTTTAACAAAAAAAAAAGAATGTCGTGTGAAAATAGAAATAATAAAAAGTACTTCATTTTCTTTATTAGCTAATATGTGTTGTATTAAAACAATAACTATCAAAAACGGTTCAGTACGTTTTGAGTTTAGCCGTTACAAACATTTTCTTTATGATCAATTTCAAAATTCGAACAGATTGGACTATTATATGATTGCTCTCGAACACGCACTTTAGCGTGTTTTGGATAGGCTAGTCTATTCATTATCAATTTTATGAATAAACTAGAATAGAATAATATACAGATTACAGTCGTCTAAAATCTTAATCACTACGCAACCAGTGTTATTAGTCATTAAACTGCAAACCCCGAATAGTGTTTGTACACATTTTTAGTAAAAAATACTTATAAAACGACCCCAGAACCATAGTGATCTAAGTGAAATTTTACAATTAATGAGTTCATCACACAATGGTATAGAAATATCAAAACTTTTTCACTCTACACTTATGAAAGTGATGTTCAATTCTGCCTTAATTGAAGTATCATAATATCTGACTATAGAATTAGCAGTTTGCAGTCAGCAAAGTAACAGCAACGCGTAACGTGATTCCATATTATTCCCAGAAAAATGCTGTTGTGCCGTAGATCACAATGGTTCTGGGGTCGTCATATATACTTTTTGATTCCTTGTAGAGAGTAAATGGATAGATCCAGGACTTTCTGTCGTATGGTCGCATAAGATCCCTTTCTACTTCAATGTGCGATAAAATTACATCCACCTTATAGAATATACTTTACATAAAGTTACCTAACAATACCTATCGTTAGAATCTATTCACGACTGTATTAAAGCCATTCATCGGCATTTGCCGATATGAGTTTCTATTAACTCTGCCCTCCAGACATCGAGGCACAATGTTGTATCTGCTTTAAAACCTAATAGCTTAACCAAAAGTCCATTTAAACTAAAACTATAGCACGAGCCGTTGTTGCCGCCTTTTAAACGCATCGAAAAGAGCGACCGTTTTAAAGTTCAACCCCCCTTAGGTTATAAAATCATTAAAAGCATCACTTCAAACTAATGATGTGTGGCTTTTTTTTTCTGCCGTTCATAAAAAAATCACTACAACAAAAGATCACACAAATGGTCAAAGTCAGCAGCTAAAGTTGGAACAGCAGCAACGGCAGCAGCAGCATCATCACCATCAACAGCAACCTCACTAGCACCCGTAACAGCACCTGTTTAATGAATTCAAAAGAAATCTGTAACAATTAGTGCTGTGTTTTCAAGACCCTTAAGCTAAATAGACCATACAACAAAAAAAAAGAGCTTTTGTTTTCATGCCCCTCATTCACAAGCCATCAGCTAACATAGTATTGAATTCATCTATTTCGGTTAGAAAATGACCCTGTTACGAAAACTAAAACATCATTAAAACTAAAACGTCGGAAAGTTACCGACAATCACAGGCTATTTGGGGGTACTTGTGTGCGCTGTAAACAGACAAAAGGTTACAGTGGCATTAACTACCGGCATCGGGCATCAACACGCCCCCCACCAACCTCTAAAGCAACAACAGGTTGCCGCAGTGTCGGCGGCAGCGGCACAGCTAGTGGCAGCCCATAAAAATAAGCTGTTGGCTGCTGTTCCATTTTTTTTTCTCTACCAAAAAGTACTTAGAAGCTAAACAAAATGCCGAGCGTTTATATTTTTAAATAGAAACATAATTAGTAGCTTTTGGATTGAAGCTTTTGTTGGCGCTGCTGCTCTCTCTACACATATGAAAAAAAAGATCAGTAATTTATGTCATTAATCACAATTAACGCCACATATACCCCCCTGGATGCTGGTCGCCAATCTATAGATTGAAGATAAGCTTCCAGAAAGTAAGAAGCCTTCCCCTGACCTCCATCAAAACACTTTAGTTGCCAAACATGTCTCTGAATTTGCTTCAATCTTAGATGCCAGCTTAGATGCATTGTTTGATCATCATAATTTAAGCTCAAATACAAAGATCTTTGATGTTAAACTTCTATCGGGCTGGACATTTGAAATTGGTTTAAGCCCTAAGAATTGGGTTCGATATATAAAGAAATGCTTTTCTACATTAAACGCCTTTGGCCAACTTTTTTTTATGTGTTTCGTAGTCAGTCGGTCACTTGTGATTTAAGGTAATGGCGGTATTTTGAACGTTTTCTTTCATTCGATTTAAAGCATTTCTATGAATCCCCTCCTTCGCCCCTGTTTAAGTAATGTTGTCTGTATGATTTCATTGTTTTGATAAATTGCTGTCAAATATAAAATAATCATTAGCTGTCAAATGTTTCAAAATTGTGATGTGGCCCCTTGCTTGTGCGATTGCGTCTTTGAGTGTGAGTTTGTGTGTGTGTTCATCATAATCTTCGAGATAGTTTAGTATTATTTATAAATTTGAAATATATGTTAAGCTCGGGTACGCTTACACCCTCCAACATTTGTTGGAGCTATCGTTTTGGCGTAATTAAATAGTTATAGGAAGCGTAAAAGCGCACAAAAAAAATACATACAAATCCATATTGATAACAGCAATTAGGTCGAAAGAAAGTTTGCAGTATCTTGATTGAGGAAATTCCAAGGAGGTGGGCAAACGCCCGTTTTGGAGAGATTCTTGCAAAAGAAAGTGCTGGCAAAGTGGCAGGGGCATGCTCCAAAAATAGTTTTCTATTAGTAAAGTTTAAAAATAACTTCGCTCAGAGTTATTGCTAGTAGGAAAGCTTGATGTTATAGCAGAGAGACTTTGAGAAAGAGTTTTCGTAGTTCGAGATTTCTATGATTGAGTTTCTGTTCTGGTCATCTCTACCTTATTCCTGGAGAATTAAGGTTGTGTTCGCTCTCACAGTTTTTGGGAATTTGCACTCACAATTCCAGTCAGTTAAATTGACTTAATAAAGATATTCTCTTTCCAAAGATCATGTAAAGGGTGGTTAAATTGTAAGGGCCGACGTTGAATGGGAACCACACATAAACATCAAGTTCCTTTCTTCATTTCATTTTTCAATTTCAGACTAACTCAATTTAAACTATGGAAAGATACACAATCGAGCAAGTTATTCAGGCTTATTATGAAAATGGGCGTTCGTGGTTTTTTCTATCAAATTAATCGTCCAAATGTGTGTACAATCGCAAAAAACTTGCAAAAAATTTTAGAAAACCGAGTCTGTAGGAGTTGTGAAAACACCAGTGCATGCGCGTTCAGCTCGTACTGCAGAAAATATTACTGCTGTTCGCGATAGTGTGTCTGAAGAGCCGTCCACCTCAACTTGTCGTCGTGTCCAACAATTGCACCTGTCACGCTCGTCGTTGATGAAGACTTTTTTAGGCCCTTCTCAGGCCAAATGATGTGCGTATGATTAATATAAAATCCGCATAAAAAAATATTACTCATACGTATACAGTTAGTACCATATGCAAACTCGCTACATATGTACGGTACAGTACCGTTCTTGGGTCAGGGTCATCATCAACAGTGACCAGTTTACTACTTTTCAACCCCCACCCCTCAGATTGGCTGTTGCACTGTGTTACTTAAAGATCTGAACATAATATAATTATAAAGAGATATTGTAATTGAATGGGCTTATTACATACCCAATGGTATGCGGCGTAACTTTGTCTATTTTTAAATACAATACAATTTCTATAAGGTAAAAAAACTAAAAACTGTTTTATTAATGGGTAATTTTTGGCTCTATGAAATAACTCCCAATGAAATAAGTCCCAGAAAAAAAATGAAATAAGCCCCAAAAAATTCCCATATATTTTGGGATTTATTTCATGTGAAATAACTTCCAAATTTTTGGGGTTTATTTCATATTTTTTGGAATTTATTTCATTTATTGTTTGGGATTTATTTCATCAAATTTTAATTCCCAAAAAAAATTGAAATAAAATAAGTCCCAAACAATTTTTTTTGGGGTTTTATTTCATTCTGTATTGGTAATTTTTGGAATTTACTTTATTAGCGAAAAATATATAACACTGAGTTTAATTTGAGTTTTACGGAAAAAAATGACAATATAGTCAACCTAGAATGAGCACGTATTGATTTATTTGTATATATGTATATTATTATAAAAGTGACCAATGTATTTTTTAATTCTTCAACTTTTCTGTATTTAAAAATCTGTATTGGTATTTGAATTAGTAATTATAATAATAAATAATGAATTTAGGGAAAATCATATGATTTTTATGTAAAATTTTCATATTATTTATTGTATAAAAATTGTATAAGGGAGCAAAAAACATGTATTTATATGATATCTTGTAAGAAAGCCGTGGGCGCGCGATTTTTTATTAAAAATTTTCGTACTTTGTTGTATGTAAAAAATTTATTTAATTATTCGGTTTTGTATATACATATAATAACAATAATCCGGCGCAGAAGAAATTGGTAATTTTTGTGTAAACATCATCCTATTATAATTGGATTCTCACGAAGACCATCGCAGCAGAGGCGCCGCAGGCGAAAATTTTTAACAAAAAATCGCGCGATTTTTTCTTAAAAATTTTCATACTTTGTTGTGTGTAAAAACGTTATTTAAAAATTATTTTTTGTACATACGTATAATAAAAATATACCGGAGCAGGATAAATGTTAAACAATTGTGAATAATTATTAAAACCTGAGCAAATCAAAGTTCAAAAATAAAAAAATCTGAAGAATGTTTGTTATAATTGCAATAAGATATTATTGCAGATTAGGCCGAAAATGGTATTAATGACTACATATGACACGAAGATATCAATGACTACACTCAGTAAATATGCAATATATTTTACTAAGTAATTTGTATTTATAAATATGGGATTTATTTCATATTTTTGGTGTTTAATTTATTTCAATTTAAAACAAATCCCAAATTTGGGACTTATTTCATTTTCTGTTTGGAAATTATTTCATTTTCTTTGGGATTTATTTCATAATATTTTTTGGAACTTATTTCATTTTCTTTGGGACTTATTTCATTGGGATTTATTTCATTGGGACTTATTTCATTGGGAGTTATTTCATATCGCCTAATTTTTCTTTTATTTCAGATTTTGGATTTGCTGCGAACTCGACGGCGAGACACTTCCAAACGAAAGGTATGTACTTAATATTGTATACGTTTGTGGCCCACTTTAAGGTTTTTAAAACATTGGTATTAATAAGGCAAAGATACTTTCTACAGAAAAGCCTAGCAGTTACCTTTACCTAGGCATCGAAAGTTGATTAATACTTTCTGTAATAATTTTTGAATAATTTGAATCTATATACAGCAGCAACAGAAATTCATCCATCTGTAGCCGCACGTGAAAAGAATTCTAAACGTGGCGGTGTATTGCTCTCCGTAGATAGTTTGTCACAACAAGTTTAGATAACAGCTCTTCCATCCGGCCCATCCAATGAAGTTTTAGTCACCCCCCTTATGCGCCGCCCTATGAGTTTATTGCCGAAGACTTTTCGAGCTAGGGTCTTTTCATCCATTCGTATGTGTTCCAGCCAGCGAATTTGGTCTATTTGAATGAGTTTGACTACGTCGATGTCATTATACAGGTCATGATTCATACGGCGACAGAACTCGCTGTTAACGACGATGGGTCAAAATATTTTGTGAAGTACTTTTCTCTCAACAACTGCCAGAGCAAAACAGCAAGGATCAGCAAGGATCTGGTAGAGTTGGATATTTGTCAGTTAAGAGAGGACTTTGTCATTAAATCGCTTGCCTAACGCTAAATAGCAGCGATACGCGATTATTTCTCGTCTTTTGATTTCCATGCTGAATTAGTTGTTTTTGTTTACGGCGGAGACAAGATAAACAAAATCGTCTATTACTTTAAAGTTATAGTTGCCAGCGTTCACGCAGCGTCGCAAACCAGTCGACTCTTTGTTCGTTGCAACAAATAGCTTAGTTTTGTTTTCATTTATCAACAGACCTACTTTAGCTGACTGCTTCCTAATGATCGAAAAGTCCCCAGTCACATCTCGCAGTGCTTTGCCAATGATATCTATATATATATAAATATCATCGGCATACGTGAGCAGCATGTGATTTTTATTAAAAATGGTACCAGTAGTGTCTACTGCAACCTTCCGCACGATCATCTCCATAAGGATGTTATAGAGATTGCATGTCAATTTATCACCTTGTCGAAATCCTAGCTTGTAAGAAAATGACTCTGTCAGTTTTTGACATATTTTCACTGAAAACTTTCTGTCGATTAGTGTCATACCGCAAAGTTGCATCATCCTCGCAGTTATACCAAATTTAGTAGTTATTTTCACATTCCGCAGTCCTCACCAATGATATCTATATCGTCAGTATACGCGAGCACAATGTGACTTCATTTAAATATGTAACCAGCTTTATTTACTACAGCTTTCAGCATAATCATCTGCATTAGGAAGTTATATAGATCACATGACATACTACATGGATGGCCTTTATTACGCACAGAACATAGATAGCTTAGATTCCAATCATAGGGCATGCATTCCTTTAACCAAATCGTGTTTATGTGCTGGTGCATGCACGTTGCCAGTTCATCGCCGCCGGCCTTTAAAAGCTCTGTCGGCAGTCTATCGGCAACCACAGCTTTATTGGCTTTAAGGCCTGCAATTTCAGTGCTGATCTCGTTTTTCCTCAGACAATACGCGATATTCTTTATCGCGCCAGCGCTTGTCGGAGCGTGTTTTTTCATAATCCTGTACCGTCGTTGCGGCAGCGGTTATAGAATTAGCTATATGTTGCAACTGTGTGTCGGGAACATCAGAATTAGGGTTTTTTTTTGAGAGTTTTAGATTTGAGTAGGCATTGGTTTTCTCGGTGGTATGCAGCTTGCAGATATCCAATGTTCCTTTGCGTTTGGTTACTATCACTTTTAGCACTGCTTAATTTTAAGCATACCTTGACTTTAAGCAGGTGGTGGGTAACCACAGTCCATATTGGCACCGCGAATCACCCGCACGTCCATAACGCTAAAGATGTGCTTTACATCGATTACCACGTTTCTTGTCTTTTGGATATCGCCTGATCTCCAGGTTACCTTATGGTACCTTATCTTTATCTTTATCTCCAGGTTACCTTATCTTTATCTTTATTGCTAGTGTTGTTGTTTAGACAGAATATTCCGACTGCTGAAGCAAGTGACTGGAGCCAGAAGTCGAATCTGGGATTTCCCGCAAGGTAGTCGCGTGTTTTAACCACTATGCCACGGCCAGTCCCTTATCATTTCAATCTCCCAGAAAAATTCGAATGGGCAGGATAGCGGCCGTATATTTCATTCAGACACTCATAGAATGCAGATTTAATGTCCTAGTTTTTGTCGTCCGTCGGGGCGTACACAAATCAGCGATATTTCTCCTTGATGAGGACAGTGGCTACTCGGTTACTTACAGGGTGAAACCGCAAAACCAGAAGCCTAAATCTCTTGCCCACAATGAATCCACATCAAAATTCGTGTCTTTCTCCATGACAGCTCTAAAAGATACACTTGCAGTTTTTTCGTGTGCATCTCTGTCCCCTTCATCGCATTTATTGTATGGCGGTGATGTCAGCCTAGTATTTGTCAAGGATATACGTCAAGTGGAAAGAGGCACCATCTATGTAGAGAGTTCAAACATTCCTTAAATCATGTTCCTTTCAACGTTTGCGGGGGTCGTCAACATTTAGGAGGGATTTTGTCTTTTCTTTCCTTATGGTTTTATACTATTTTTCTTTCTTATTAAAGGAGAGAGGCTTATTATGCCTCCGCGCCTGATCCTAGTTTCTTGTGTGTGCCAACTCCACTAAAAGAGCTGTTGTGCTGAGTTTCAGTATTCCCGCATACGCAGAGGTGCTATAATGCCATTTAGGTTACTAATCGTTCTGCCTTCTCACATTTGCTACCTCTTAACTGATATTTAGTGGCATAGCCCGGGGAATAAGTGATTTATCGGACGTTGTGAGCTGATCGGACCTCCAAAGATAGAAATTGGTTCTTCCCAAGTGTGAATATCGATCAGAAAACTCAAATAAGTAATTCCTCCATAACACTTAAAGTGCAATTGTCTGAGAAACCTAAAAGAACTATCAAGAAAATGTTTTCTCTGGGAAAAGTGTCATAGTGTGGAATGAATGTAATGACTGATGATTCTCAATGACATAACATGTGTCTACTGATGATTAGTTTTAGGCGCCTCGTAAATAACCTTTTATATTCTTACAATTATTTGCTTTGTTTAATTTAAAGCAAAGCCCTCCGCTTAAGACACTGTAATTAAGACCCATTACACTTTTCTTACATTTAAATTTAAATTGATTTACAAATCAAGCTCCAAGAAAAAAAATGAAAACCTTAATGATTTCCATGCTCATTATATTGTGAATATATAAGAAGGCAAAAATGCTTAAGATTTCGATATAATCTGGCAAAGAAGGGGGTATCTAAGTTAGCAGTAGCTTCAGTCAAACAAATGAAATGCTAGACACAAAGAAGAGGCAAATAAACCCTATGGGGTGATATTGAGCATTCGATCAATGGGCCGAACGCTGCTTGGTTAGTTAAAATTATTGCTACCATAAAATCACAGCTTTTGGTCCAGTTCGGTCTGGCAGAAGACCCAATAATTATTGATCGTTTGGCGGGTGATTTGTATATCTCTCCATCTCCCCCCCTCTCTCTCCTTCCGAAGCTATCGCACGCTCAACAATGATTAATGGTATATTGATGATGAATCTAACTATGGAAACAACAGCAGCAACAACAAATTTAGATAGATTTAAACTATAATTGTTCGTAGACCAAAACTAACGTAATTTAGTAAGCCTTTTGGCAAAGGCAACATGAAATTTGTGTACGTTTTGGTGGCGCGGCAAAAACCTAGTCAAAATTTAAAGAGGTTAATAAACTTCATTGTGGAGTTATATTATAAATATGAAGCAAACGTGGAATTAACAAAATCTTAATTAATCGAAATTACTTATTTTTGTTGCTAAGACAACGAAAAACCAAACTAAATGATTTTAAACACCTGAATTAGATTAGAGCACATCAGCCACGGCATGATTTTAGAGTGTAACCGTATCAAGCCGTTGTGTGTAAGAGGAAATCGTATTAAGGCTTAAACACTTAATAAATCAAACATTTAATGGCTGAGGCTTGACTTTCAAAAAGATCTCAATAGCAACAACAACAACAACAACACCACCTGATATTTATAAGATCATGGCAGAGCACAAAACGCCGAGAATGACGGCGATAACGATAACGACAACAATAACTATAACTATGACCATGTCCATGAGTCTTTAGCGAGTAATAACAATAAACAAGTTATTTTCTTAATTGATTGTTCATCATCACCCCAAATGAATGGAAAAATGATTATGGTATTGATGGTAGGTTGGTAGGATGGAGGCTGGAGAATTCTAAATACCCCAACAGCCAATGCTGTATAGTCGAGTATTTGCGTCCTCTGTCAGTCCACTTGTTGCCACTTGTTGTTGTTGTTCTTCAATCTGTAATCTGTAAGGCCCCCCAGCCTTCCTCTTGTCTCAGATGTTGGCTGCAAGGCAACAAGGCACGCACCGTATTATTATTTAATAATAGAGTGCTTAACCACTTTTCAGACCGCCTTAATTTTGACTAAAGAAAGCTTGCAACAACTTGCCACAACGGCAACAACAAATGATTGCCACCCCATTAAAATGTGAAACGTTCAATTTGTGATTTATACTGTCTGTCCCAGCAAATAGCAGTCCGTCCGTGGCAGCCAGCAATCCTGTTCGACTGTCTGTCTGTCTGTCCGTCCGTTCATCCGCCTGCCTGTCTGTCTGTTAGGCAGTTGCTCTCTCGCAGTAAAGTTGGCAGCCCGGCAGCCCAGTATAGCCAGCCACCAGTCACTAGCTCTAGCTCCAGCTTCAGCACTTACATTCAATCATTCATTCACTCACCTCATTTGATAGACAACACTCAACAACAGCCGCGTATAGACAACAAGTGTTCTTTCCTTAAACGTTTTGTTAAGAAGAAAGAAAATGCTTTTGAAATCTATTGTTGTTGTTGGTCTTTTTTTTCCTGTGTGGCAGCCACAGATCTTGTTGATCGTTGTATTTTGTATAGTTTGCAACGTTTCTCAAAAGGTAATTGCTGCTGTCAATAAAACTCCCCCTATTACATGGGCTTTATACATTGTGTGGCATGCCACAAAAAGGTGCTAATGTGGCAAACGTTTTCTATATATAAAAATTTATATTGTTTCGTCGACAGATTACATGTTCAATGGCTGCTAAACTTTTAGCTTCAAGTATTGTCTGTAAAGTCTGGCAATACATGCAATTTTCTGAAATGTATGAGTTTTCTTAAATAGTGCAACATATAATAAAGCTATTGTGAAATATTGTTGCAACATTGTTCAGAGTGATAAAGCGATTTGCTAGTGCGGGGGTAAAATGCTGAATAGGGGTGTTTATGTAGGTTGAAATTTTGTGAAATGGATAAGGAAAAAAAAGTTAACTTAAACAAAAACTTATTTTTGGCTTTACATGCCATGAATGAAATGTGAAAGAGCTACTCTACAGTTTAAGGATCAATCCAAACGTCAGCTATATATTATGAGATATTTATATCCTCACCCTATGGGTAGGAGGGTGTATATCATTTGATACGACCCAAAATTGTAACATATGGAAGGAGTCAGTTTAGGCACTATGTTTCTTTGAACCAAATTCGATTCATGACTTTTTAAGTTGTTTGAGCCATGTCCGTCTGTCTGCCTGTCCGGCTGGTACGCACGATTACTTTCGAAAGACGTAACAAATTGCTTCTCAAAACTGAAGGGTGCTTAAATTGTAAGGGCCGATGTGGAAAGTGAACCACACATAAACGTCAAGTTCTTTTCTGCATTTCAATTGACATTTCTTAATTTCAGACCAACTCAATTAGAACCATGAAAATATACGCAATCGAGCAACGCGTTAAAGTTATTCAGGGCGTATTAGAAAATGGGCGTTCAAAGCAAAATGCATATCGTGCACTTCGTGATTTTTCGGTCGATTAAATCGTCCAAATGTGCGTACGATCGAAAAAATCGTGCAAAAATTTGAGCAAACCGGGTCTGTAGGAGATGTGAAAACACCGGTGCATGAAGAGTCGTCCAACTCAACTCGTCGTCGTCGTGCCCAACAATTGTACCCCTCACGCTCGTCTTTGATGAACTGCACAAAGAATTGCTTACGAGGTGACGCTTGACTCAAGAACTAGAGCCTCTTGATCATTCCGAACGTCGTCAATTGTCAGAATAATGGCAAGATATAGTGGATGCACAATTTTCAAAGAAAATCATCTTCAGTGATGAGGCACATTTTCACCTCAGTGGATTCGTCAATAAGCTGAATTTCTACATTTGGGCGAATGATAATCCAAGAGTGATTGTCGAAAAACCAATGCACCCACGAAGAGTGACTGTTTGGTGCGGTTAATGGGCTGGCGGCATCATCGGACCGTATTTTTTCCAAAATAAGGCCGGCCAGGCAGTTACTGTGAACAGTGTTCGCTATTGTGAGATGATAACGAACTTTTAATGACCCGAATTGGAAGATATGGATGTGAACGATATGTGGTTTCAACAGGATGGTTCATCTTGCCACACAGCTAACGAAACAATGGTTCCTTTGCGCGACAAATGCAATGGCCGTGTTATTCTCACGTCAATAGGCCGCCAGGATCATGTGATTTGACACCGTTGGACTCCTTTCTTTGTGTTTATTTGAAACAAAATTTGTACGTCGATAAGTCAGCAACAATTCAAGAGCTAAAGAATGCGATAATTCGGCACATTAACGGCATAGAACCCCAATTATGCCTCAGCGTCATCGAAAATTTGAACCATCGGATGGAGTTATGCTGCCGAGGTCGCGGCGGCCATTTGGCGGATATTTTGTTCAATACATAATTGAACCATACCAACATTATCATAATAAAAAGAAATAACAATAATTTCAAAATTAATTATTTATTTCATTCAAAATCAACATCGGCTCTTAAAATTTAACCACCCTTTGCATAAGGTATTGTAAATGGACTATATTGCCACGCCCATTTTATTATATCCCATACAAATGTACTATTCCGCCCACTTTGGAAATCTAGTAATAATATCAATACAACCAATGCGTTCCTGCTGAAATATGTATTGTGTTAAGGTATAACAGGATAAAGATGTGGAGAAAAAGCAGGATGTCCAGCCACGCCCCTTCTAGTAGCTCCCATGCAAATGTATCATTCTGCCCACTTTAGAAATCGCGTAATTTGTTAAGATATAACTGGACTAAGTTTAGGAGAAAAATGGAAGTCTAGCCAAGCCCCTTCTGGTACCTCCCATACAAATGTACCATTCCGCCCATTTTTTGAAATCGAGTAATAATAAAAATACACCCAACGCGATAGTGCCCATATTCTGTATTTTGTTAAGCAAATTTTATGTTTTTTATAAAGGTAAGGGTACATGTAAGTCGGTTTACTCGATTGAAACTCTCTCACTTGTTTTTGTTCGAACCCAGGTCACCGATATGCCAGGTCAATGTTTTAACTATAATGCCACGTTCATCTCAAGGAAATACGCATACGAAAATACGAACATAAGATCTAAAATATTTCATTGATAACATTAATAGATGTCCTGGATTTGGTAAATCTCCCATGTGTTGTTTTTTAAATTCCTAAACGATCAGTTCTGTGGATTAAGCTGCAAATCAGCGAAACCTCAATCAGGTATTACTGTGCATTATCTAAGTGATCTCTATGTTATTTGTTACTTACCAAATTTATGCCAAAAATAACCTTAGCACAACTTGCCTATAAAGTACTACTTAAAGTTAACTACAACGCAACATTAGCATATTAGTCTTTATACCTCTAAGGCGCGATACAGGAACTTTGGCGTTGCATGGGTGTATGATTGACTGAGTCTTCAATGACTGACTCTAAGTGCGACAAAATAAATTTTACATCAATAGCATCTCCACCCAGTTCCATTAGTTAATGTTAAAGTGCGAGTGCCAGTGTGTGTGTGTGTTTCTATAGTTAACAATCGGTTGAGTAACTTTCTACATTAGTCTACATTTGACGCCTACTTAAAAAGTCTCTCACTCTGCATCTGTAACTATAATTAACTTTTTCTCATACACACTTACACACACACACAAGAGCGCAGTGGAACACCTTTATTAACAAGCCTTTATTTTATCAAAGCCAAACGTTACGAAAAACTAGGTGTCTATTTTCTATTTACCAAAAGCGTATGAACAAAAAATCTAGGTGAGTTAGTGATCTCAATAAGATCGAATAACAAAAAACCATTACCAAGACAAATCAAACCCTTTTCGTTAACGATTTCACAATCTTGAAAACGATAGCAATGTTGCTGCTGCCGTCACATGGTAAAGAAATCAAATCAAACATCTTCGCGCAACAATTTCCCTAACACAAATAATGGGTGTTGCCATTACGGCGACAACAACAACAACGTTGATATGGCAGTCACAGAAATGCAGATGCCTAACAACAGCACAAATCGAGTGGAAGAAGAAGGAAAAGTGCCACTTAAATTGCTCCCGTTGTCACACCGTTTGACAATTGCAAACAAATGGACGGAGGCTTAGACCCAGCCACGCTGTAGTATCAACATTTGCATGCAAATTTCCATCACAGCAAATCACTATAATCTTCCAATACATCTTCAACAGCATTAAAGTATAACAAAACAACATTGCGGGACGAGCCACGGTGGTGTGATGGGCTCAGGCCCAGTTTGCAAAACGATACCTTTGTATCACTTCGGAAAAATGAAAATTTATTGCAAATCTCGCACACAACACTTGGCACAAATGCGACGGAGCTGCTGCTGCTGCTGCTCGCTGAATTGTTGGAAAAGTGTCTCGAGATGGTGTGCATTAATGGGCACGTCCGTCACCCAGGCTCATGTCACAGTCTAACTATATTTTGTCACCACACCGTAGACGACAATGAGAGTGAGCGACAATCGGATGCACAAGAGGAAGGGCAATCTTCATAGTTGATACAAAGACAGCTTAGGCTGCTATAGATTCGCTTTAAATGCGCTTGAGCGCATTTGCAAAATGTCAATCTTATTCTATAAACATTTCTGAATAGCTCATCATTCGTCTGTGAAATCAAATAGTACAATTGCAGGTGCTACACGATATCAGCGGTACGCTAACGACATTAAGTGATATGAAACAACAGTCAAAGCTTCATCTAATATGTTAACTGTAAACTTTTCGTGATACTGCCAAGAGCTTTAGTGCCCCAAAACAGTGAATACATACATAGATTTTAGAACTAAATAAAACAAACTATAAAACGTAATTTCTCCTTGCAACCCATTCTTGTCATAAAAGAGAGTTTCTTGCAAATCAGTGAGTTTATACGCTATTATTTTTAGACTTACTCAACGGGACGTGAGTGTTTTAAGGACAGAATGTCAGCTGTTTCGAATCTTTTACTAGACATGCCGATTGACTCGACTATTATAAAGTTGCCGCCGACAAAAGAAAACTAGATGACTGAGACAGCAACCGAACCGTGGTCTCCCATCTAAGAGTCCATCAAAGGAACATAATAACCGGGCATTGGCTAATTGGAAAACATGTTAAAGGGTTGAAACTTCCAAGAACAAGAAGAGGAGACCACGAAGCATCTTATATGTCAGTGCCCTGCATTTGGGGACCTGAGATGTGAGATGTCTGATCATCAGACAATACAGCATATAGACGCTTGTTCTAACCATCATGTTAGGGTCGGCCCCAAAGGCAGTCCATTACAATGCGAAATATGTTCATATCTACATTGGCAAATATAACAGGTCAATTGAAAAGTCCCCAGCCTGACACATAGATGGCGGAACTAGAATTAAATCCATATGAGTTAGCCCTTACCTTCAAAAGACGCGTGTACAAATTTGACAGCTGTTGGATCAATAGTTAGTGAATTACAGCATTTTGAGTGAAGCAACTTTTGTTATTCTGAAAAAAAAAATGAATATAAAAAAATGAATTTCGCGTATTGTTAAAATATTGCTTATTGAAGGGAAAAAATGCAGTTAAAGCAAAAACTTGGCTTTATGACGAGTTTTCGGACACTGCCCCAGAAAAATCAACCATCAAGGATTGGTACGCTTAGTTGAGACGTGGTGAAATTAGCACCGTAGACGGTGAACGCTGTGGACGCCCAAAAGAGGTTATTACCGACGAAAACATTAAAAAAATCCACAAAATGATTTTGAATGACCGTAAATTGAAATTGAATGAATCAGCAGGCTCTCTAAAGATATCAACTAAACGTGTACATCATATCATTCCCGAATGTTTGGGTATGAGAAAGCTCCATGCAAAGTGGCTGCTTCACCAAGTGAGCTCGCTTTTGACCAAATACAACCAAGAGTTTATGATTCGAAACAGAGTTTGGAGATGATCAAGCGTAATAAAACCGAGTTTTTGCATCGATATGTGACAATGGATGAAACATGGCTCCATCTTTTCACTCCGAAGTCCAATCGACAGTCATCCGAGTGGACTGCACACGATGAACCCGCTCCAAAGCGAGGAAAAACCCAACAGTCGGCTGGTAAGGTTATGGCGTCTGTATTTTGGTATGCTCATGAAATAATTGTCATTGACTACCTTGAAAAAGGAAGGACCATCAACAGCGACTATTATATATATATATATACTAGTGGGCCCGGCAATGCTTCGCTATTGCGTATTAACTTGTAATATATTTCACATTTAGATCTACAAAGTACTTTGAAAACGGTACTTAAGCTCGACAATAATATATTGAGTTTATTTACTTATTTTAACTATATAACATATTTAAAGTAACTCCTTAACATTAAAGTTAACCAATTAAGTTTGATTGTTGTAAATGCTAATAAAAAGTTCAACAGCAAAGTCATATCTATAGTGCCGGCATGTAGATTAAGTTTTTCTGTATGTAGGGCGAAAAACCACTTATTTCACAAATCGGAAACAGACATTCCTCTAAAGATCAAAATTATTTATTTTAATCCGTAGTAGCGTGACCCATCTGTATACTAACTATCTCATTTTTGTTATGCCTTCTCCTATTGACCGAAAATGAAAATTCCGTTTGAAGCTTCATGCCTTTAGCCATAAAAATTTCTTTTGTCATGTCTTCTTCTCAAATGGATCAATAATATTAACGAATACTATCATTGTATTGAACTCGTTTTACCATTTTTTGGCTTAAACAATGTTTGGCTTAAGTGATGGTCTCACGCGCTGTATGGCATTTTACACCTTCGTGTTGGAACCATTTCTCCTTCAAATAATGTGCAATGACATGATAAATAAAAAAAATCAATTGATCGCCCACTGGCTCTAGTTCTTCTACCAGTTGGATTTTATATGAATTTGGGCCAAGATCTTTCCTCAGCATTTGCAGAGACCGAGTTGCTAAGAAAGACGTTGGTTCGATAAATTCGAGTCCCATGTCACACTAACGTCTACAGCGTCGATGGCTTCTATTAGCTGCTCAGATGGATCATTATATGCACCCTCAACTTCACAAAGGGCTTCATAAGTTTGGCGAACAGAACGTGCATTTTGAAAATAAATTTGCAAGCTTTGTAAACGTTGTTCTTGTTTAGTTTATGCATGGTGATTTTGCAAAGTATACTAAAAGAAAGTCTATCACACTTCATTAGTATGACAGCTAGATTTACACTTATACCTATCAGAAGTTCTATATGTCAAGGAAAATACCCCATGCATAGGTTATTTACAATTGTTTGCTAGTGTTACGTCTGATATACTATACAAATTTAACCATTGTAGTGTAACTACAATGAATATTGCTTAATTTTTCTATCTATATGATTTATTACCGATTCGCTCTCCTGAAAAGTAATTGAAAAATACATACCTGTAAAGTAAATTAAAAAAAATCACTATTTTAGTCTGCGCATACTCAACTGCCTGGTGTACGGACCATTATTAGATACAGTTAAACAGTTAACTATTGAAGTGCGTGGGCAGCGCCTCGGCACTTTTAACTTATATAGTTGGAAATAGCCTGAATCAATTAGTTCGCGTCAAAAAAAACGTGTTAATGGTATATCAGTATAGGAATGTACGAAGAATTCTTAGAAAATTTCACTAAGAAACAATATGTCTAAAATCATTTTATAGTTCGCGCTGAGAAGCATAAAGATTTCAGGTAGAGATATTTTTTTTGGCAATGAGCAATTATTCAGTTACTTCAGACCTATGGGCTCCGGCTCTAATTTTTACCTACCATTCCAATGTTTGGAGACCAAGACGAAAAGAATAGTATATTTTTGATTTTTTTATTGGGATCCCGCCCTATATTCTGAAAAATGATTTATAAAAATTTAATTTCTGTAAGCCAACTCTCAGAGGTCATAACTTTTTAACCAATACTTATATTTGCTTCTGTAATACCTTATTAAGTTTGTTGGGAAGTCAGTTTTACGCAGAAGATCTCAAAAAATATATATCTGAAGTTTTCGGTTTGTGCTCATTTAAAAACAAAAAAAATCTTTATTTGTAATCTTCATGCTTTCCAACGTGAGCTAGGCATGGAATTTAGGCACAAAGTTTTTTGGTGAAATTTTCTTAAGACTAATCGTAGATTCCGGTTTTGGTTACGATTTTTGTGAATAACAAAATTGGCCCACCTTACTGTTCATATCTCTATCTCATATCAGCAATATACTGTGGAATTTTGACAGTTTTACATGTTTGTTCTAAAAAGGGTGTGGAACAGCCCATTTCCACCCTTACTGTAATTCATACTGCAACAACAACATATATACCAAATCTCATCTTCATTCTGATAGTTCATAAAATATAGCCCTATCGATTTTCAAGTTGTATGGGCGGTGCCATGCCCCTTTATCCAATTACAACCAAATGCAGTCAGGAACTATCTACAGGTCAACAGTACCTCATGGTAAAATTTTTGTATGAATCGATCTATTAGAAAAGCCGTTAGAGCGATTTTTGAAAAGGGGGCGTGGCACCGCCCACTTCCATCCTGGCTGTAATTTATACTGCTCCAACAACATATATACCAAATCTCATCTTCATACCTCTAAATGGTTCATAAGATATAGCCCTATCGATTTTCAAGTTGTATGGGCGGTGCCATGCCCCTTTATCCAATTACAACCAAATGCAGTCAGGAACTATCTACAGGTCAACAGTACCTCATGGTAAAATTTTTGTATCAATCGATCTATTAGAAAAGCCGTTAGAGCGATTTTTGAAAAGGGGGCGTGGCACCGCCCACTTCCACCCTTACTGTAATTCATACTGCAACAACAACATATATACCAAATCTCATCTTCATTCTGATAGTTCATAAAATATAGCCCTATCGATTTTCAAGTTGTATGGGCGGTGCCATGCCCCTTTATCCAATTACAACCAAATGCAGTCAGGAACTATCTACAGGTCAACAGTACCTCATGGTAAAATTTTTGTATGAATCGATCTATTAGAAAAGCCGTTAGAGCGATTTTTGAAAAGGGGGCGTGGCACCGCCCACTTCCATCCTGGCTGTAATTTATACTGCTCCAACAACATATATACCAAATCTCATCTTCATACCTCTAAATGGTTCATAAGATATAGCCCTATCGATTTTCAAGTTGTATGGGCGGTGCCATGCCCCTTTATCCAATTACAACCAAATGCAGTCAGGAACTATCTACAGGTCAACAGTACCTCATGGTAAAATTTTTGTATCAATCGATCTATTAGAAAAGCCGTTAGAGCGATTTTTGAAAAGGGGGCGTGGCACCGCCCACTTCCATCCTGGCTGTAATTTATACTGCTCCAACAACATATATACCAAATCTCATCTTCATACCTCTGATAGTTCATGAAATATAGCCTTTTTAATTTTCAAGTTGTATGGGCGGTGCCACGCCCCTTTATCCAATTACAACCAAATGTATTCAGGAACTATCTACAGGTCAACAGTACCTCATGGTAAAATTTTTGTATCAATCGGTCTATTAGAAAAGCCGTCTGAGAGATATTTGAAAAAAGGGGCGTGGCGCCGCCCACTTTTTGAAAAAATAAAACCTTTTAAACCATCCGGAAGCTATAGCGAACAAAACAAAAAAAAAATTTTGAAAATCGGTCCAGCCGTTTTTGAGTTTTAGCGAGACAACTGCACAGCAATTCATTTTTATATATAAGATGTGTTCCTCTAACTCCCATTGGAGCATAGGGCGTTTTGGGGAATGGGACTTTGCTCAGATGTGGAAAGTTACTGATTGTTACTCACTTGGGAGTGACCAGAATCGATTCCTTTGTAGCACTGTCCAAGCAGCTAACTACTTCCGGTCTTAGACCAAGTATTCCCCGGCCAATAACTTTAAAGCAACCGCTTAGAAGTTAGCCAGAATTAGAAGGCATTACAACCATGTATCCTAAATGGTCAAAGAGACGTCTCAGGAAAGTAGGCTTAAACCGCTGAAGCATGGTTGCATCATGGGATTGGACGCGCAGATAGCAGCCCTATTACCAATCTAGGAGACGAGGGTTAGCAACCCACATCTTCCGAAATCTAAATTGCAAACGAATCGTTTAAAAATGAGCCTCTTAATAACAGCGACTATTACATAGCGTTATTGAACCGTTTGAAGGACGAAATCGCCGAAAAAACGACCGCATTTGAAAAAAAAACAAAGTGCTGCTTCACCAAGACAATGCACCGTGTCACAAATCAGTGAAAACAATGGCAAAAATCCATGAATTTTATTTCGATTTGCTCCCACATCCACCATAATTTCCAGATCTGGCCCCCAGCGACTATTTCCTGTTCTCAGACCTCAAAAACTGTTCGCTGCTAAGAAATTTTCTTCGAATGAAGAGGTGATCGCCGAAACTGAGGCTTATTTTCAAGCAAAGGACTAATCGTACTACATAAATGGTATCCAAAAGTTAAAGGGTCGCTATAATTAGTGTATCTTTCTAGAAGGGAATTATGTTGAAAAAAACGCATTTTGCCAAAAACAAGTATGTTTCACTAAGGAAGGCCGCAAACTTTCCAATTTTCCTGTTAAGTTCGCATTTAGTAGACATACTTTAATTTTTAGTCGCCTTCACCTCAACTAAATTAGCTTACCTCTAAGTATATCTCGTTTTATTTGTATTTTTTTGTTTTCCTTCGTTTTTTTTCAAAATATCTACAATGTACTTTATATCTGCTACTTAAGGTGGTATACTTTTCACGCCATTCTCGCCGCTGCTGCTCTGCCTCTGACTTGTTAAGCCTAGACAAAAGTGTTTTTGCGCTGATGCAACAACATCAATATGCAACATTGCAATTTTTGTGTGCCTCTCTCACTGTAAACTGTGCCTGGCAGCTGATTTACACTTTGTTGTATTGACAAAAATGTTGAAAGTATTTGCAATTACTTGAAGATTGATTGAAATAGATTTCAGATTGATTAGTGTCAGTTCTCTGAATAGTTATACTGTACACCAAAAAAAAAAAATAAAGTAAAATGAGCAGTAGTAAGGGGAGGGAAAAAAAACATTTGAAGCTTATTAAGCGCAAACGCGTTAAAACTGATTTCGATTTTGCAATTGTTTTGTAAATTCCATTATAGAAATACCAAAGGACGGAAATAAAACTAAATGGAATATTACGAAGGTGGTGGGAAAATATGCGCTGGAAAATATCTTGAAAATGTTAATGATTAACCCACAAGGTTACGAGTATTGAGATGAATTTTATTTGGCAGTGCACATAAATCGACATTAATGGTGAAGGCGTTGCGATATAATTTATGATAATAAATTGGAACAAAAACTTATATAATAACAGTGTTACTTGTTGCAGAGGTTGCCAGCGAAACCTGTGACCCCTAACTATTAACTAGCTTAATAAAGTTCGAACTCAAAACTATCCACTTAATTTTAAAGGCGCTACGTTATATCGTCCACACTTAGAAATAAAATTATACGCTATGAAATAATCTCTAAGAAGAAAAATTAACTAAGACTCAAAGGGCATAAAAACCCTAAATTAGGCACATTCGGTTCATTGATATAGTCGACTTTGCTCATACAAAAAATGTCTTGAATTAACAGATATGTTTACATAAGAATTTAAGTACATTTATTTGAAGTTTATAGAAAGCTACTGCATTCAACTGATTTTCCTGAAATTTTGACAGCATATAGTTACGTCTTGAAGGAGCAACAGAATATATGAAATTTAAGTATATCAAGTGGTCGTGGCCCTACCCATAGGACCCTATTAGGAACCCTATTAAAATAAATTATCACCGTACAAAAACATCTTTATGAATAACTTTACGATGAAGGTTGCCAGATCAGCTAGTGACATACACAGTACAGCATTTTTCTGCTCATTGATTTGGGACTCAATTCTGAGAACTGCACGTGAAAGTAGCCCCAAAGGGAAGAAGTTCTGCATCACTCACTTTGTCAAGTTACATGCCATCATAATTTAATATCGATTTGAAGTTAGTAAGTATCGTATAGGGGAATTTGTTACGCTTTATGCTCTATAAAATTTATAACCCTATAAAAATTAACTTATTTTTGAGTTTCACTGAAAAAGAAGTAATATAGCCCCATTTTCCCGCTAGCTTCTCTTTTAATGTAATGAAATTAAATAAAAGCGTTTTTTCGACTTAAATAAAATTAGTCTCTCTAAATTTCGAAACAGAAAAATTTTATGTAAATAATGTATGTAAATTTAAACAAAATCCCATTATGGTCTGTATGGGCGGTTGACGGTGGGCGTGGCTGATTTTGATGAAACATGGCATATATTTGTTGTTTATTGTAGAAAGTGTATGCATCAAATTTTAACACTTTTAATGTGATAGCAAACATTTTATGCGGTAAAATATATTTTGTAATAAAAACCATCTGGAGTAGATGTTTTTGTTGTTGTAACAGCTGGAGCAAAGAGCTGGGATGATAATTCTTTATACCAATTTTTTCCAATTTGTCCGCACTCTTTCGGGCATGAAATCCGTTTAGTTGCTTCGTTCCTTTGTAGATAATAAGGTTTGTGTCGAGGGATTTTAAGGTTTCTTGTGAGTTTTTAACCACCAAATTCCTCCAAAGATGGCGCCAGCTGGTTTTGTTAAAATATTTGGCGATGTTGATAAATCATTTCCTGTTTCCTTGCTTCTGGCGCAATCTGGATTTTTGTACTGGAAGCATCTAGGATAAGTTTTGTTGGCTGGAGAACTCGAAAGTATTTGAAAAGTGACGGCACCTTCGGATTGCTAATCTACATCGCACAGTGTAACGTTTTCATACATTCGTTGGGCAAAACTGGAAGGAGTCGTTGTACAACCACTTTTTGTGGTGAAATTGAGAAATTTCTTGATTTTATTTAAATCGGTTAAGATCCACGCCCCCTCCGATATATAGTAAAATGTTTTTCTGAGATATTTACGTCCAATATTTACTTGTTTCAATGAAATTTGGTTGCTGAATATAACTTACCATTCTTAGCTAATATACCAAAAGTGGGCGTCGTCAGGCTAAAACCACACCCACCCAATGATCTAGGACCTTATAGTGTTTTTCACAAAAATGTATGAAGTCACACCACAGTACTCCGTTTCTGTTTTATTAAATAAAAACTCATCACTTTATTGTTATATCTTTTAAATATATTTTCTTTATTCTCTTATTTGCTTTGCTTAAACAAATTTATAAAACATTTATAGAATTGGTATAAAAAATAAAATAATTTAATAAATTACTTTATAATAATTATAAAAAAAACACACACTAAACTCTTTTCTATTCACTCGATAATTGCTTAAACATAAGATTTGCTAATTGACTACAAGAAAATTTTCTAATATTTCTTAAGGATTCACAATTTTATCTATAATACAGAGAGAGATACTCTACAAAACTACTATATGTAGCTACAATACAACAATACCATATACATATAAATTCATTTAGATACAAAACTAAATTAACTAAACAAATACAATTAAATAGCATATATAACATATAAGTATTTATACAAAAAGGGAATTAACTACAATTTCAAACATCGTTTTTCTTGTCTAACAAAGATTTTGGTGGCGTTCAAAGAACTAAGGAAGTATTTCACTAGCGAATTTAAGAATTGCAAAACAAATTATTTTAAAATATGTAAAGACAAAATTAAATGTTCATTAAGTCATAGCGCTTCTATGTATAGTTGATGCAGAGATTTTGTTGTTTATGCCTCTTATGTTATAGTGTTGATCTAAGTCCAGGCTGGTATAAGGTTCGATTAGGCGAAAATGTTGCACCAACATCAAGTGGTTTGTTATGAAATGTGATAGTCTGTGATTTTTTGTAATCAATCTTTGAAAATCTTTCCAAAATTGCATTACATTTAAAGCAGTATCAGGCAAAAGCAAACGCACGCGCACCCAAATATTATGTGAATCTGAAACAAGTGTTTGTGCTGTTGCTCTCACAACGCACAAGCAGAGACTGACTATAGACTGACTTCTTTGAATCCCACATAGCTTCGCGTACATGTGAATTACAGACAGTACGATTATTGACGACCTCGCGAGGCTATGGTCTGCCTGGCACCTAGTTAAAGTAATTTTTCATAATTCTCAGAAACACAATTCAAAAAACAGAAATATACAAAACAGATTTTCTTGGCTAGGATATACTTCTTTGTTTATGAATTCCCACATTTCCAGTAGTTATTTCTTACTTGTATGCCCCATTTATTTTTTCATGAACAGCCACATACTAATACTTTCTGTCATAGGATAATGTTCCCCTTGCTTCTGTGCAAGTCACTATTTACCAACAAATTAAACACAGTAACAAATCAGTCTACATTTTGACGAAATTCCAATATAAATATTAAACTCAATACCAGCCTTTAACCATAATTTGTTCTTTTCAGGTATCTCTCATAGCAGAATGTTTTCCTCTTGCTTCTGTGCTTAGGCAATATCTCTGTGCTTAGGCAATATTTTTCCTCAATTTGTAGGTAGTTACAAGTTTTTAACAAAACTCCACACGAAACTTTGAACTCAATGCCAGCTTTTAACCCTAATTTGTCCTCTTAGCTTTAAACCTCAAAATCCCTCCTTAGTTTCCATCTTCAAATTTACGCCCATTTTTAATCTCATTTGTTTTTTTTTGCTCTACAACTTATTGCTCAAATCCAAGACTGAGACGCCCACCTTAGCCACTTTAGCCGGCACTTCACTATCCATTGCCTTGCCCAGTTCTTCATCTAATTTTCTTTTAACCCCTTTACCTACACCCTTAAGCATATCAGTGCTTTCATTATTGTTATTATTATTCACTGAATTCTTGATAATCTCTTCCGTCTTCCATATATCCAAAGCCTTGTTATCACTATCATTCAAGTCGTTCTCCTGATCAGAAGATGATGAATCACATTTGTTGTTGGTGCAGGGTAAACCACTACCACTTGAACGGCTGCTGTGACTGCCCACCGAACTGGCTACTGAGCTGACAGCCTTCATGCTCAAATCAATGGGATTGTCTTGAGCTGTTGCGCTGCTTTCCGCCGAAGCCAACGAGGGGGATTCTACCTGTTCGTCCTCGTTGTTCTTGGGATAGTCATTGATTTCTATAGGTGACCTAGGTGGTGTCATGGACACCACCAAATCCTCTTCATCTTCCTCTTCGGTATTATTGTGGCCTTCACTGTCATGACCATTGGACAGGGTATCGTGCAAGGATTTTTTGTGCTGTTCCCCCAGATCCTTGTCTTCGCCACAGCCTTCTTCGTCATTACTTTGCCTAGAGGTGTTGTGGGCTCGTCCGCTTTCCGAGTTGGGTGTCACTAAGGCCGTTATTGAATGATCATGTTTGCTAAGATTGGGCAATTTGGTCACTAGCGGTGGTGGTGGCGTCTGGGATTGTTGTGATTTTAGCACCGCATCCAAATAGAAACGTTTGGTCATTTCTTCCGCCGCTTTGCTGCCATTTGGTATGTGATTGTTGTTAAGCGTATCAGAACGGGGACTTTCAGGCTTGTCCTCGGCTTTATGAGGATTTTCATTGGTGGCTAGGGGAGACGTATGAAACCGTGGTGTATTTTGAAACAAATGGTGCATGGCGGCTGCGGCAGCCTGTTGCTCAGGTGAGGGCTTCAACAGACCCGCATGGGCATGTTGATAGAGGGCAGGATGATAGCCGGAAAACAGCAAATGCGAGGGTGGTAGGAAACTGGGCGGTGGCATTACCGGCATCGAGGAGAGGGCAGGAAATGGCAAGGGCAAGAAAGGAGGTAGATCTTTGCGTAGTTGGGATGAATTCGCCGCAGGACCTCCACCGGCGGTTGGGTCCAGGCTGCCATGTTTTCCCGTTAAATGCAGCAATGAGTTGGCACCCGCTACCCGTCCCCCATTCACTTCCACTGAGCTGTCGGAGTTGTGGGAATCCGGTGAACTGACAGACGGCGAGGCAGCAGGATGTTTGGCATACTCTTCCAGGCTCAACATCATTAACTCCTCCTTGGTGCGTGGAGGATATAAGCCAGGATAGGCTCCGGCATGACCCAGCATACCTAAAGCAGCAGCGGCCGCCGCCGGTGGTGGTATACCCGGTGGCTTGACATGCATACCCCCCGCCGCAGCATGATGATGCTGCGCCTGCTGTTGTTGACTTTGATGGGCGGCCATGGCTGCGGCCGCCTGCTGTTGTTGTTCCTGCAGCAAACAGTGGATTTTGAACCAGTTGGACCGGCGGCCATAGCGTGACCCAGACTTGGACATCCCCACCATGAGACATTTGCGCAGGCGGCAAGCTTTGCAAGCGGTGCGATTCTTTTTATTGATGATGCATTCGCCATTGTTCTTGCAATCGGATATTGAAGACAAATTGTTGTAGGAGCGGCCAAAGAATGACTGAAATGAGAACAAAACAAGACACCGAAAATTAAATCAATTATTTAACAAATCGCAGCTAAAACGCTCGATAGCTACAACAACACTATAACAAAACTTGAGAAAATATCAAATTATGATGGCGTTAACCTTTTCAAGTTGAGGAGTTCTTGCCAGCTAATTTCAACAAATTGCAGTTGCTTACTTAGTCTCTGTGGCTGATCTCACGTTTGACTAAATAGCCCTCTTTGCGTTTGTCATTATTAAATCATGTTAAGACTCTCTGTTAACACTAATTTGTTTCTTGCCAAGTCTCAAAATCAAAATTTTCCGTGTAGGCGTCTCTCCAACATCGGAGCGTTTGGTCTAAAGAAGGTTTGAAATCGGTTGTGATACTTTGTTAAAGTTTTTGTTTTGTTTTTGCTCCATTGCTAACATAAGGAGTTGCTGTGTCGGGTGTAGGTTTACATGTCCGTCTCTATACGTTTTGGGTGCCTTGAGTCATTAAGATTTATTTGTGGCTACAAAGTAATTTGCTGCTTTAAAGTGATTAATTTGTCAACGAAATTAAAATTAATTTATAACACACAAATATGTATATGGGTTTACAGAAAAGCCTCCACCTAAAATAAACGTTAAGAGACAAAGTGGTCGAGCGTTTATGAAGTGGATGACAGTTAAATGTCATTTGAGTGGGGGGAGATGAGGGGGTTCCACAAAGTTTAGGGGGAAGATAAATCATTTCAGTTTTGAAATGGAAACTAAGCAATCGGTTAAAGTACATGGGAGATTAAAGGAAATATGGGAATCATGTAAAAGTGTTATGAGCTCAAACAAAAGACTAAGGAAACGAACTTTGTTACACTTAAAGTGTAAGACTTAAAAACCAAGTGTATAAATTATTAAAATCTATTTCAAATCTTATAAATAATAAGATTTTTTACTAATTTAAATGTTATTTCTTTACAGAATATACATATATTGAAGTTTTTCGCGTTCTTATGTTATGAACTGAAACAAAAGACTTAGGAAACGAACTTTCTAACACTTCGAGTGTAATCAATTTTGCAATGAATAAAAAAAATATATCTATTAAAATTTATAATTTATTATAAAACTAGCTGGCCCGGCAGACTTCGTCCTGCCTCCAAATTATTTCAAAAGATGTTGAGTGCAGTTGAAATCTAATAACAATTGGTTTATTATTTGGCCTCTGAATTATTTTAATTTAAAGGGCGAAGTATTCCCGGACATATTCTGTACTTCATATAAATCTATATAAATCTAAGAGATTATTTTTGTAAGAAGTGCTAAAATTGTTCAGTAGTGTCGTCTAGGATATGATAAAAACTTACTTATTGATAGGCATATATTCTAAAACCACATTTTTAAGCCGCTTGACTGACATATAACTTTCTGCGTTGGTGTACTGGGTGATTGATACTTAAGGTGTTTGGTCTGAGCCATGTACATAGTACTTTGTCCCTCTTTATTGCAAGGAGTACCAATTTCCAACAATCCCTTCATTTGGCTCAATAACCCTATTGTCCGTTTGGTCTAGGTGAGAGCAACAGTTGTTCCCATTTTCGTGTTTGTCCCCTAAAAGTTCGAAATGCGAAAATAACTTTGTGAAACTCTCTAATTCTATAGGAATTGCACCAACATAAATGATCGCCATTCTACCTTAAGCCATTTAAGGATGGGCTGTAGATGGTCATCCAGCCCGACCATCTACAGCCCATCCTTAACTTTCACTGAAGTTTTGGGACAAATTGGGTAAACCGTTTTCACAATTAGTGGTGACATCAAAATGTACATCTTTTTTATATATATAGACTTCTGAATAACTATGATGTAAAAAAAAGTGACTAAATGACATTCCAAAAATAAAGTGTATCATAAGCTAAACTCCGGCAACTGGTTTCAAACATACATTCAAAATTTTCTCATGCCAAAAAAATCATATATTTTAAGTTTAAGTAAAATCGGACAATCGATCTAAATTTTCGAAATAATTCAACCCCAGCCAAATCAATTGCGGGTCCATATGTACAAAAAAATTCTCATAATAAATCAAATATACATTCTAAATTTCAGTCAAATTGTTTAATTCGTTAAAATTTTCATTATAATTCCATCATAGCGACACCTACCGGGTCAATTTATACCAAAAAAATTTTCTCAATGTTCCTCAAACATAAATACTAAATTTCAGTTAAATTGATACATGCATTAAAATTTTCGATATAAATCCACCCTAGCGCCATCTACCGGGTCCATTTGTACATACGATTTTTTCTGCTGATCAAACAAACATAGATTCTGAATTTCAGTTAAATTGGCCCATTCGTTAAAATTTTGATTGTAAACCGACCCCAGCGCCATCTACCGGGTCCATTTGTACATAAAATGTTTACTCATAATCAAATGAATATCCATTCTAAATTTCAGTTGAATTGGTACATGCATTCAAATTTTCGATATAAATCCACCCTAGCGCCACCTGGATTTGATTTTTTTCAACACAAACAATCTACGGAAAATTTCGAATCGAATAAAAAAAAAATCTGCCAAATCGCTCCAGCCGTTCTCAAGTGATGGTATGACATACGTGGACCATTTCATTTTTATATATATAGATAATTAAAAAAACTTCCCTTTACGCGCCTACCATTGTCTCTTCTGAAAATTTTTAGACCCTAAGTTTTGAAATCAAATCTACAAATAAGAGATTTTTTGCAATTACTAAATGTCATCCCTTCTCACAACATATCATGAATTCCCTCCCACTTTTATTATAAATTTGCTTTCAACATATCTCAGCACTGTCTGTGCCCCTTATTAAAAGACTTAAGATACAAACTTGACCGCATATTTACTTTACTTCTAACACCTCGTATGCTTTGTTATGAGGGAAAATCGGAACACGTCGTCGGTGCTCTATGAACTCACCTAACAACTGTCATTTAGCTTTTATTTTAAATATATTTAACATACAATAAATTGTCGCTTCGTTTATTTTAATATTAGTAGGCAACAAAAGACTAATGAAACAAACTTGATTTTATCGCTCAATGTTGTGCAGAGGGGGGAAAAATGTGCTTTTTTTGGAGATCTTAATTAAAACCATATATTATTTTTTGCTTGTTCGGTGTTAAATTTATAACATATTTCAGTTTTTCCCTCTGCGTCCGATGGCCGATTTCTTTTATTCATTAGACATGCTATGAAACAAACAAATTAAGACACAAAATAGCAAAATATATTAGATTAATTTGATATGCAACTAAAACCGCTTCAGCGCTCGTGGAATTTGAAACAACAACAAACAACATTTTTGAAAGAATATTGTTTTAAATGCTAAAAAAGATTTATAATTGCCATTGAAATAACGCGATCCCCCCTCCCCCTTCCATCAAAAAAAACGTTAACAAAAGGCGATAATCTGAATTGATAATTTAAAAGTAGCAGGTAAATTATAATGGATTTAGCTAATCGCGTAGCTACTAGAGAGGTGTGGGGTAGAAAATGTTTAAGCGCTTAGTGAAAAGGAATGGGTTATAACAACAAAATCTGTAGACAATATCAAAAAAAATTTTTAAAAAAAGATGTTGAAACTTTCCCACCACGATTTTTGGAAAAGCTGCAATGATGAGGAAGAAGAGAAGGCCACGAAGCATCTTCTATGTCCCCGCTCTGCTTTTGATGCCCTGAGATATAAAAAGTGTGGACATCGGACACTTGAGAGTGAAATGAAATGACTTTAGAGTGTATTTGAGCTAATAGAGTACGAATAACTGGTGCGCAAATGGTGTCACAACTAACCTTATAATTTGGGGCTGCCTCATGCTGGGAGTCACTCGCGATCTTTGGAAACCAACCAAAGTGGTTTTCATTTCGATAGTTGGTAAATACTCTCATGTCAAACCAGAAGACCTTCAACTGAACAGTTTTTCTTTTTTGTCCTTAAATCATAAGAAAGTGTAGAAATCAATGTTCGAAGTAATCTTCCACAGAATTTACTATCACAATCTCAGCAACGGCGAACTAAAACACCTTTAAGCTCTATTGTTAGTCCAATCGGAAAACCCCTTGAGAATAAGAGCAGTCCCAAAGTCAGTGACTCACCCAATTGGATGCTCCTGGTGGAAAGAGCCGTCAGAGCTGAATAGGAAGGGGTAACTATTGCTAGGAACGTTAAAAAGGGACATACCATTGAGGAGTTTATAAATAAACACACAAAAAAAGATATCACAATATTAGTAATGGCGAACTGAGACAGCTTTACCCTCTATTGTCAATACAATCGAGAACTCTGCCGGGAATAAGATTTATGCTCTTGGGACTCTCCTAGAGATGGAGGGAGCCTTCAATAATTATTTACCAACAGCAAACTTTGTGACCTATGGGACCTAAATCAATCAACTGCTTCTCGAATTAGAAATGGCCTAATTTCAGGTATATGCCCACCCGGATGATCTTACTAGCATGGCTATTACAATATAAGCAATGGCGAACTGAGACAGCTTTACGCTCTATTGGCAGTACAATCAAAAATCGCCTTGAGAATAAAATCTACGCTCTGGGGCGAACTGAGACAGCTTTACGCTCTATTTTTCGAGAACACTGTCGGGAATAAGATTACGCTCTTGGGATTTTCCTAGACATAGAGGGAGTCTTCAATAATATGTTACCAACAGCAAACCTAATATCATTGCATGACCTGGATGTTCAAAGTTCACTGACTCAACTAATCGGGATGCTTTCGATTGAAAAGGCCGCCAGAGGTGAATGGGAGGAGTTATGTCTCCATCTCTAAGCCAGTGAACTGCTTGAACTGGATGCCATTGCAGTTGACAGAGTAAATTAAGTATCTAAGAGCAACACAGGAAACTGTCTTGGAAATCCAAAGTGGAGCAGAGTGTCAGCAAAGCATCTGATGCTCTTTACTGCTGTAAAGGGGCTATAGGCAAGCGTTGGGAACTGTCTTCAAAGGCCACTATGACGATTTATACAACAATAGTAAGACTAATACTTTTCTATGGTATCCTAGTTTGGCAGGTGGCCTTTCGTAAGAAATACATACTAAATTCCGTGAAAAAATTTTAAAAATCAACATTGATTAGAGTACAACAGCTACAGTTTGAAGTGACTGTGGCTTTAGGCATTCGGTGCATTGTGAACATGCAAATCTACTACAACGGATCAAGTCAATTCCGATTAGAAAGGAAAACTATATCACGTGCCTATTACCATTATCTAATCTAAGGACTTTTATTCCGAATAGTAATACCTGAAATAAGTCACTGGAGGGAGGTACTCGTAGTATCCGATTTTTCATGGATGGATCAAAATTGGTTGAGAGAGTAGACTACGGCATCTACTTACCGGATCTGAATAAATATAAAAAACTCCTACAAACTGCCAGACCATTGTTTTAGACAAAAATCACTGATATACTTGAGATTGCTGAACTACTTGGTAATTGTTTCGCCACCCCAAGAAGAATATGAATCTATACAGACAGCTAGGCTGCTATTAAATTTGCTGGAGCCCATGTTTGCGGCATCTCTGAAGATGAAGGAAGACCATTCATCCCTTAGGCTGATGGCTGGGTACTTTGCGGAGGCTGAGGCGGAGGAGGAGGAGGAGGAGGAGGATGAAACAATCATATAGTTATTAGTCCAGCTAATACTGGGTATTCGAAAACCATACAGTAAGCACCGAAACCCTGCAGGAAATTGCTGTAGGACTAATCACCAAAGGGGAATTGGCAAGATAACTTGTCATTACTTGCTTTAGGAAAAATTACAGGTATCACAATGGGCTTCATAAGCCTAAGGCACGTAACTTGACAAAACGAATGATGCTGCCTTTCTTCTTTTTGTGACTACTTTTACGTGCAGTTCTCAGAATTAAGTCCCAAAATCATGTGTTTTACTGCGATATATTATTTTTATTGTGTTCAACATTTCTAGTTATTTTTAATAGAGTAAAATTAAGTAATCATGATGAAAAAAAACTTATCTTTGCTTAACATTCCATGACTGATATGTTGAAAAAATTGTATTTTTTGTATAAGTTAACAAGCTTCTAGTTTTAGAGATACACAGCGAGACTTACAGTTTTACGACGAATCCGAGCATCACCTATTTAAAAAGGTAAATTTACCCAATAAAAGAGTATATTGAAATCAGGACTTCAGAAGCGTCAATATGTTTGCTACATAGCTAAAGTTTAACAACGAAATGTTTTTTATAAAAATCCTTATTGCCCTCTACTTACAGTTGAAAGTACTATTTTGTTGCATTACACTGAATTACTTAGAATTTACTACTACCACTTCTCATACCCCCACATTGCACCAACTGATCGCAATCTTGTACGTGTGCTGAAGGTTACCCAACACTTAACTATACCCCACATCTTTCGTTGGAAAATTGCCTCAAGTATTTGAGACATTTTTCCCTTATAATTCCAAGTGAAACATACAGTCAACACAAAAAAAACTGCACATTATGTTGTGTCAACTGCTAAAATTGATTAAACGTGATTTAATGTCATTAAAACAATGATTCATTCATTTATTCATTCATGCATTTGCTGCCACTTCCACTTCTAAATGTTACAAAAATCATTATCATTTTCCACCTACTAAAGTTGATTTGTGCTTCAATTTCGTTTGTATCGCTAGTGGTGCGGTGTTTTTTTTTTCTTCTCACATTGTTGTTGTTGTTGTTGGTGATGGTGTTTTTCGTTACCGAAAACGCCAATGCCATTAACAACAAACAGCAGAAAACAAAACTTTAAACAAATAAACAATTTAATTCAATGGGGCCAAAGAATACAAAAATAAACAACTTAACCGAAAAAATCTTGAAATAAAAGCGAGGAAACTACTCGACACAACTCAGTGCGAGAGACTGTGAAAAGATCAGGCCGGCCGTCCGTCCGTCCGTCGTCTATTATTGAACGTGAAATAAAGCAAAATCGCTGCTGCCACTGGTGCTGCTTCTAGATGGTTGCCAGTATGGATGGGCTGCACTTTGTAGCGAAAAAGGTTAAACAATAAACTATTCCGAAAACAGAAACAATCAGTTACTACGAGATACTCTTTATTTTTTTGTGTTGTTGCTGTTGTTAGTCAGTCTGTATAGAACACTTATGCCAACCTAAACATGATGGCAGTAAATCACAATTGCTTCTTGAAAACCGAAAACTGAATCCGCCACGACGACTTTGCCTACCATACACATATACAATAAAGAGAATCTGCTGCAAAACAAACGGAAAACCTGGGCTACAATGCAAACAAGCACTTTTAAGGTTAATTGGGCATCAAGATTACTGGGTCGGAAATGGGACTAACGGTTACAATTGAAAGAGCCACAAAAGCCTTACAGAAGACATAAACCTAAACTCTATAATGGACGGACGATAGTCAGGGACGGACGGAGAACAGCAAACAAACGCCACCAACACTAGCACCAGCACCAGCACCATCTCTGTGAACTGCCAACACTGACTGACTGACTGACTGGCTGGCACTTCAATTTTTGATGAGTTTGTTTGATTTCTATGGTATTTTGGCTAAAACTTTTTACATTAAAATAAATTGCAATTAAATTTTGGTTAATTCCAACTTAAGCTTCAGCTCCAGCTACAGCGCCAACAGTTGTCGTTATAGCCCCAACAACGACAATTTGCTTGGTGTAATAAGTTTAGGGTTTGGAAAACCAAACCAACATTTTGCACAAAAATAAATTAACGTGTAAAAATAACAAATTAGTTTGACCGACAAATTGTTTAAAAGGTTTTACAAGATATTAACACAACAGCGAAAGAAAAAAACAACAAAAAAAGTTGCCATGAAGTTGATTTTTCCCCAAATTGGAAAAACAAACAAAAGTTCTTTAAGAGTCAAAGTAATTATGGTTAAGCTGTGTGTTTTTTGTTGCTGATTGTGGCTGTTGTTGTTGTTTGCTTGCCCTAACCTTTTAACCTTGAGGTAGTTTTGTTCACAAAATGTCTACTTTAAGGTTTCATTTAAATCAATTAGAACGTCGTTGTTATATCACTGAAGACGCCTTAAGCATTATCAACTTTGACTTTAGGTTTTACATTTCGATCGGATTATGTTTTCAACACGAATTCAGTTCAAACGGATTGCATAATATACTTAAAAGTTCTACGGCATTTCTAAGGGTCTCATAACCTTCATTTAGCATTCAAGTTTAGGGCTATCATGATATTGATAATTACCTTAAATTGGTTGAAGATTTGTGAAGAATTTTTGGGTATTTTTTGTTTTGTTTTGACATTAAATCGTGTTGTTCTTTCGATTGATTGTTGTTCATTGGTTTTTGTGATAAGCTGTCGTGTTTGTTGCTTAAGTCTTTTAATTGGTGAGGTATAATTACGTAAGTAAGCGTTAAAGGGACGAAAAGAATTGATGGCAGTAACATAAATAATAAGTCAGCTGTTAAAAACGTAATATTACAAAAAAAATTACTGATTTTGTATTAAGCGAAAAAAAATTCAAAAGTGGAAAAAAGCCTTGCAACTGGCCCGAAGTAGCCCCTAGAGGGTTAAAATGTATGACCGACACCTACTAATTTTCTGTTCCTACATGCCAAATTTCAAGTTTTTAGCAGAATACGACTTCAAATAAAAATTCCTTAAAAAGAGAAAAATGCAAAAGGGAAAAAGCCTAGCAACTGGGCCGAAGTAGCTTTTACAGGGTTAAAATGTATACCGACACCTACTAATTATCCGTTCCAAATTTCAATGTTCCATTCCATCTAGGCGATTAGTACTATTTTTTGGACCCTGTTTGCCACATTTAACTATTCGAGGTTGCGAATATTCAGGGAGAACTCATCTTATAACGTACCTACGCCATAGAAGTAACCTGCACGCCAAATTTGAAGGCTCTATGGGATAGGGGATAGGGCTGGGGAGAGTTAAGGTTTTTATATGATTGAAATTGTGAAAATTTTAATACAATTGGTCTATTAATATGACCGATATAACGATTTTTTTCAAAAGGGTCGTGGTACCACCCATTTGCTAGCAAGACGTAAACCTCTTTGTACAAGTAACATATGTAGCAAATCTCATCTATATACGCCTAATGGCATGTGATGTACATCATATTGAAATTTCGTTGTGTGTAGGCGGTGCCCTGCCCCTTTTTGTTTTAATTTAGCTTGTGAAAATATCATTACAATCGGTACAGTAATGTTGTTGATATAATGATTTTTAAACAAGGGGCCTGGCACCGCCCTCTTTCCTCAAACAAGTAATTTATCATGGACGACCATTAAATCTCAAATCTCATATTCTTTAATTTCAAATTTCAAGCTGTGTAGGCAGTGCCACGATTCTATGCAAAGGGGCGAGGAATCACTCACTTTCCACCAAAAAAAAAAGAAATATTTACCGAAGTTTGCTTTAAACACAATAACATACATAGTACAACATTATTCAGCTCATTGATTTGGGACCCACTGCTGAGAACTGCACGTGAAAGTAGCCCCAAAGAGAAGAAGTTCCGCATCATTCGTTTTGTCAAGATACATGCCATAACAATTTAATATCGATTTGAAGTTAGTAAGTATCGTATACATACATAACTCGAGAACCACTTTTCCGATTTAGCTGAAACAAATTAAAAAAAAAGAATTAAGAATTACAATTCCTTTAATCTGTTCATATAACGTTTCCCTACAAAAGCAACAGTTTCACTTTTCCATTCATCAAATGATTTTGTACTAGGTTAATTTTGTAGCAGTTACAATAAAACTGTTGTACTCAGTGGAGTATGATTTACGTGGAATATTACTTATGATAATCATACGCCACTGTATAATAATATAACAAAAGAGGCTAAAACGTGACAAATTCCCCTATACAATACTTACTAACTTCAAATCGATATTAAATTATTATGGCATGTAACTTGACAAAACGAATGATGCAGAACTTCTTCTTTTTGGGGCTACTTTCACGTGCAGCTCTCAGAAATGAGTCCCAAAATCATGTGTTGTACTGTGTAATTTAAGACTTATATTAAATGATTACATACATTTTTCCATTACTCATACGTCTTCCTTTTCTTTGGCATCAATTAACTCTCGTTTATTTCTACATTTGTCTCTTTCTCTTTGCCACCAATAAATTTCTTAACTGCCTTAAGTGACGACACCTTTTTATTATTATTAAAAATTATTACTTTATTGATTTACACCAAAGCGATTAATCTCTCAAGCTTTTAAGATTATTTACTATCATAATTTATTAATATATTGTTGGGTTTCCTTTTTTTTACTTCTAAAAAATATCACACATTCTTAGTTTTCCCATGGCCACAAGCCAAAACTTACCTTGCAACCTTCACAAGTGAATGCACCAAAATGAAAACCTGCCGCCGGTTCACCGCACACCTTGCAGGTCTGGTTCATCTGCAAAACAAGTGCAAAAAGGAAAAGAAAAACAATTAATACAACAGCAAAAAAAAAAACAAAAATTGAAAAATGTTCTTTACACAATTATTATAAAACACTTTAACGCAAACGATTATGATACATAAAACGCAATACACAGCAATGCAGCCACAGCTCTGTATAGCATACATGTAATATTTCCATAAAAAAATTCAATTAAAAAGCAACAAATCTTTGTAGCACGACACACTCAAATCGCATATCAGCAATCAGGCGCAGTAAGCTAGCACCACAGTGAAATTCACACGCATGATAAGGCCAGGGATAAGAAGGATGCCTCTACGTTCGTATAGAGACTGCCAACCATTGGCCTTAAAGCTTTAAAAATTATTATGCTTTGGCTATAAACGTATTTCGGCCAGGCGAAATTGTAGCCTTCAATTGCACAAAATTGAGTGGTGAATGAGCAAATGAAATCACCATATGCAGAACTATGCTTAGGTACGACGACTCTTCTGTATAATCTTTAAGCCTTAAGGCTGCTACAAAATTTGCATATGTAGAAAAAAAACACACACTGGAAATCATCTTCAACTAATCTAGTCTACAGCTCAGACAACGATGGCAGCAGCAGCAGCAGCATCAGCGGTTGTTGTTCGAGTGGTATAAAACAAATATTTATTACTTTGCTAACGTTTATCAACAAATTGTAATCTAGCATAAAGGCCAAGGTCTTTACGAGACAGCATCACTAGGAAATATATATTTTTGTACTTTTTGTATTTGTTGTATACATATCTTGCTGTTAACACAGCCTAACAATGTAGGAAATGGGAGCATCATCACCTACATATATGGGAACCAATGAGGACGGGGACATATATAAAGTTATTACTATCGAACTATGTAGCCAGCATCATCATCATCATCATCAGTTTTGTTTGCAGTTGGTTTTTCACCACTTTTCGTGTGTGGTTATAGGGAACCTCGTTGGCCAATTTGATATAGATTCTAAGGTAAGGAGGTAAGGGCAGGGTATTATGGTTAAAGTGCTTGGTTTACTGAAGTTATAAATATCAACAACTATGTTAATACGATCTGTAAGGGTCGCTGTAAGTTCCACAAAAAAAATCATCGTTAAATTTCATTAACGATATTTGATACCGAAAATTCGGTAAAACAGTAAGAAACATAGTTTTTTAGGTCCTATTTCAAACTCTATTTTACGTTA
Source organism: Muscina levida (assembly GCA_964034835.1). Lineage (NCBI taxonomy): Eukaryota > Metazoa > Arthropoda > Insecta > Diptera > Muscidae > Muscina > Muscina levida. The sequence continues at coordinate 145,785,972 of OZ035883.1, read as the reverse complement.
AATTAAAAACATCACGAAAAAAAATTCTTCCCAGAATTTTAATTTATTCAGCTAAGGCTTTAATTCACTGACGGAAGTATTTTGCCCTTAGACAGTAAGTTCCATTTTGTGCCACAAGGGTAATTCACCAATAATATTTATTGTTATTATTATTATTATTATTTTAATTACGGCTTTAAATTAGAAGCCTGGTGGACAATTAAATAAATAATTACAATATATGTAAATCAAAAGAGCTTACCACTTAATTATTGCATGATAAAACTATTATACCAGAAACTAAAATATTCAATTCACTTGTCGGCGATGATTTGCGGTATAGTACAATTTTAGAGCGATAGGTGCCGCGTTAGTCTTTTCAGTCGACGTCAGTTTCGTGTGAGGTATTTACAATTTTTTAATGTTTTTTAATGCGTTAGTCTTTTCAGTCGACGTCAGTCTCGTAGGAGGTATTTAAAATTTTTTAATGTTGCGTGTACGCTCTGCAACGCTACAATAGCTTGTTATGTGTGTCCGCCGGAAATTCTTTCATTCTCACTAATATACAAATATTAGAAAAGAATTTTGAGGAATTTTGACGTTTGCTTACCGTAAAAAGTTCACCACACCAAGTTTGGATAATACCTTCTTAACCTGGCCCATCCAACGAAGTTTTGGTCGCCTTTCAAATTTTTTTTTTTGAGCTGGAGAGACTCCATTCATTCGTGCAACTTGTCCCTGCCAGCGCTTTCGGTGTATTTGGACGTGCATGACTACGTTGATGTCGTTAAACAGCTAATAGTTACAACTCATTGTTTATGGAACAACGTTCATGAGTACGAGGATTTTGTCGAATGAGGATTTTGTCATTCAATCACTTTCTTATCGCATAGTATCAACGGTTTGCGATCAATACCCGTCGCTTGACTACCAGGATGAC